>CM057083.1:17884562-18484562 GCA_029379335.1 Thymus mandschuricus
ACGTAAATAGCCGCATACTAATAGCATCTAACCCTTCGTTTAATTAAAGCTCAATTTAATTTGAGATTCAATAATCGCTATAACTGCGATTCCATCCGAGCAAGATCCTCTATTGCATACTGTTGTGATATAATCGACACGTGAAAAATCATATATCATTGATTATGCTACGTGTCAATTATTTATGAATGTAAAAGAGGATATCACACGCAATAGAGGATCGAACTGAATTCCACCCACTCTTCATAATAAAATATTCAATTTTAATTTCTTTTTACCAAAAATTATTCAATGAATTGTTAATTAGTAGTACACTGTACACATACTGAAATTCTATATAAATTATTAGCCGAATAAGAAAAAAATCACCCATTTTTAATTTTGGCTCCAATTTGAATTGAAGTTGCCTTTGCCACCATGTTTCCACTCCTTTCTCTCTCTATAATATTCCATCTAATTTCTAGGGTAATCTCAGCTACCAATAGCTCACACCTACTCTACGAAATTGATCCCTTCATTAAAGTTTACGAAAATGGAACGGTTGAGAGGTTGTCAGGAACGGAGACTGTTCCTCCTTCCTACGATCATAGGACTAATGTCCTGTCCAAAGACGTCCACGTCAGCATCGCCCCGAGCCTCGTCGTCTCGGCGAGGCTCTATCTTCCCCGGAACGACGACGTCGTCGCTTGCAACGAGCTCCCGCTTCTAGTCTACTTCCACGGAGGCGGATTCTTCACTAGTTCCGCCTCCGACCCGACTTATCACGACTACCTCAACTCCCTCGCGTCCGAGGCCAACGCGGTCGCGGTGTCCGTAAATTACCGTTTAGCCCCCGAAAACCCTCTTCCCATTGGGTACAAGGACTCATGGCTAGCCCTAAAATGGGTTTTCTCTCACTCCGGGGGAGCCGGCGCCGAGCCGTGGCTCAACGGGTACGTCGATTTCAATAGGGTTTACTTGGGCGGGGATAGCGCCGGGGCGAATATCGCCCACAACGTGGCCGTTCGGGTCGGGACGGGCCGGGAAGGGATGGAGGTGCATGGTATGTTCCTCAATTGTCCCCATTTTTGGGGGACAAAGCGGATCGGGGGCGAAGCCGGGCGTCCCGAGGACGTGGCATGGGTCGAGAGTGTCTGGACCCATGCCTACCCGAATTCGACAGGGTTCGATGACCCGGCGTCGAACCCGGCTATGGATCCGGATCTTTGGGAGCTAGGGTGTGGGGAGGTGGTGGTATACGTTGCGGAGTATGATATATTTAGAGATCGAGGGTTTTATTATGAGGAAGCCCTAGAAAGGAGTGGATGGGATGGAAAGATTAAGGTGGTGGAGGTGAAGGGCGAGGATCATGTTTTCAATCTTAATTTCCCAAATAGTACTAATGCCAAGAAAATGATGACGCAATTGGCTTTGTTTCTTAATAACAAGATATTCATTCGTTTGTGAAAAACGCGGATATTTTGTCGTTTTCGGCCGTTCACAATAAACAGATCTCCTTTTGTTTTTAGTTATGGACGACCCATATCAAAAATATTTTTCACATTCTAAAGTTAGCTTAAATCATTCGTTATATTAACATACTTTTTTCTACTTTGTGTCAAATCATATAACATGTTGTATTAGAGCATTCTGTCCACATTTTTCGTGGACGGAGGGAGCCAATAACTTAGTATGATTTGTTGAATAATTGATATACTCCCTTCGTCTAAGTTGACGTTTAAATATTGACGTTTTCCCTTTTCAGGACATTTTATCATAGTAGTATGGGAGTTTCAAATAATTAGTCAAAATCAAATAAAGTTTACAATCGCAATATAATTAATCTTTCTTCTATTGGGCCCGCCATATAATGCGAGCATTATACTCCGATTAATGTTTAATCCACATTATCATATCGAAGCTTAATTAATAGTCTCTTTATACTTACTTATTGACTGCCCATGTAAATAAGACTACTGGTACATGAATTGTATATATAGCTCAACAAATTTAAAGGTAAATATAAAAATTGCGTATATTTTAATAAATAGACATCATGTTGAAAATCATAACATCTTTTTTGTGGGCTATGATGTTTACAAAATTAGATCATTAATTGTTACATTATGTGTTTTAATCATTGATTTGTAATGATATTGTTAATTATATGTATTGATCGTAGATTGTTACCTTAGACATGACGTGTGTCGATAATGAAAATAAATATTGTAACTCAAATCCGCGTGATCATCTAGATACTAATTTTCTTTTCACATCCAACTTAAACCTAATTAACCATTTTAAAACATTGATAGTGAAATTGTATAACTCGCTAAGGGTGAACAATTATTGTAGTTTATGGTAGAATATGAAACGTAACAATAAACGACACACCAATGGTAACCCAGTTCGGTTAAATCAAACTACGTATGGAGGAATTATTCCAAGGAACCGATCCACTATCAAGAGTATAAGAGATACAAGAACAATGAACGTCAGACTCTTTAAACGTTCTCTCCTCACCCAACTTTACTCTTCTCAAGAAGACTCGAAGTAGACTCAACCCTAGCTAGTCTACCTAAACACTTCACCACGATGAAGTATTTAATCCCACACTCAAGTTTATGATTACTCAAGTTTACAGAAAAGCACTCACCAACTATTCTACCCACGAATAGAAGAAAACAGAAAATAACAATGATGCGTAAAGTACGTAAACGTTGTATGAACTAATTTTATCTCGGAAGCATGAACTCTCTTGGTGCCGCAGCAGCTCTCACAATGTCTTCATGTATTTATACTCCTTATCCACACGATCCGCTCTGGAAAAACCCTAAGAGAGATTTCGAGTATATCTCTTGGATTATTTCGTTATCTTCAGCCATCAAGATCTTGTATGCATGGAAAACAAATCCTCGCGTGTTTCTCTTATATATAGATAAGGAAAAATAAATCCCTTATCCTATAAATATAATAACACCTTGCATACATAAAATATGCCACATAGACATGTACATAGAAGCATGCAACAACAATCTCTCGCTTTGCATTTATGTATACAAACACCAATTAACTACTCACGCATGCAACTCCCCCTTGCTACGAAACAAACCCAACAATATACATAGAGTAGGCAAGGAGCGCACCCACAATACTAATACTCTACATATGTAGTGTTAATCAGGCTCGTCTATTCGAGTGTCTAACAAGTTCTCAAGAACAGAGCCCCCAATTTTATTTGGGACCAAAAAAATTATAAGCTCAATTATTTGAAACACCCTTTTTCTTTTTTGAAAGCCCAATTATTTTTCTTATTCTATTATTAATATCTGAGCCTCATGGGCCACATAAAAAACCCACTTTCAAAAAATTTATTTTTTTGAACCCCGTTTTGGGATTGTTGGAAAATAATTATTGTTTTTATTTTATATTTTGATTAAATTTAAGAGCCCAATTTATAATTAGAACAGGGCCTCAATATATATTGAGACGGGTCTGGTGTTAATCACTCCCCCTTACTTCAACTCACCCATACGTCCATAAGCAAATAGCAAAGCACAACCATACTATAATAGACATATAAGAACACTATTCAGCATTGTCTGTCATTAGTCTGAAGTTAAGCAGGCAAGTAGCATGCCATACCTATTTACTATTACATACCAAAAACACTTGCGTCCAGTCACACAAATATACCCAGAAAATATCCACAAACCAAATGAAGCATTGTTTAACAGACCACCAAATCAAAAACCAGGATAAAAAGAGTGAGAAACACACATACACATACCGCATTTTCTCCCCCTTAATTGCACGCAGAAATGCCAATCATGCTCCCCCTCGAGGAGTGTTTCACTAAAAAGTGTTCGCAATAGAACGAAATCCTATCGTAGCACTAGCAAGTAAAACCCAATGTCGAATCTCGAAGGAAAACTTAACAGGGCGATCAATTATGTAGTAAACCTAATCTAGCCTAAAACTAAGAAAGCAAGTAAATAATATTTTGGGTTTTTGATTTTAAATCCTAGGCAAGAAAATAAATCAAAGCAATAAATCAAAGCAAATAAATCTAATCTAGAAAGCTGGAAATTAATCTAAGAATTAAACTAAAGAAAACAATAAATCTACCTAGGCAAAAATCGAAAGGAAAGCAATAAAGAGCAATGAAAGAAAAGAAAACGAATGTAGACATAATTAAACTAAATCTGAAAATCTGGAAATTAAATAAATAAATCTAACTCTAAGAACTTTGAAAACGAGAGAATTGAAAACGAAAGAAAAACGAATCTAACTAGACTTTGTAAATCGAACGAACGAACTTAAACTAAGGAAATTAAACGAGCAATAAAGAAATCGAATCTAAAACTAAAGCAAGTAATTAAAGCAATTAAACGAAAGCAATAAAATAACTTACGAAAGTAACGAAGAAACGAAGAACTTGAATTAAACTGCAACGAACTACGAATCCGGATTCGAACTAAAGAAAACAATAAAAACTAAAGCTAGAGTATTTAGAACTGAAAACTAAGGTAAAAGCTTGTCATAATTCGTGCCCTAATGGCATATATATACTAAGGTAAGAGTTTGATCCAAACTAGGGAACAATAAGAAAAACACGCCAGGCATGGAGCGGGCGCTCCAACAGACGGGAGCGGGCGCTCCATAATAGCTGCGCAAATCTGCTTGAATTTATGAACTGGAGCGGGCGCTCCACCACCCTGGAGCGGGCGCTCCGACGATGCCATGCAAATCCTTCGGGTACTGTTCATGGAGCGAGCGCTCCAACTCCACGGAGCGGGCGCTCCAACTCACGCGCGCTGAATATCCAGTTTTGCACTCCTTTTTCTTCCTTTTCTCGTTCTTTCTCCTTCTTTCGGCTCCCATGATCCCTAACAAGTAAAATACTCGAAACACCCAAATCATAGCTATATAGACACAAAACGACTCAAAAACGACACAAAAACAAATAATAAATAACGACTAAAACCTAACAAAATGACACCAAACAAGGAGTGCCACCAGCTGCTAATAGTGTCTTCTTAAGGGACTGCTTCTGCACCTTCGAAGACCTCAAAGCCCTCTTCCTCTCATGGCCCTGTTTATCCTGCACCTTGCATGATTGCATTTTCGCATGCAATCAAGGGGGAGAAATGCGTATTATAGATGTTTATACATACATTTAAATGTTTTACGTTCATATTCTTTTTAAGTAGTTGGCGTACAGGCCCGTCTCAATAAATATCGAGGCCCTGTACTAATTATTAAATTAGGCCCTTAAAATTATTAAATATATTGATTTTAAAATAATAATTATATTACGATAATAATTTACAAAATATTAAATAAATATAGAAAGAGTTTTGATAAAATAAATTAATGAGAAATATAACTTGGGGAAATAAATTACTCCTGTGAAAAATAGACAAAGAAGAAAATGGAAATAATAATAATAATAATAATAATAATAATAATAATAATAATAATAATAAAACAAAACGAAAATGCAGTTACTTTTCCCGACAAAAATGGAAGTTAATTTTTTTTCCAACCGACTGTCACCACTCACGTTCCTTGTCAAGCAGTGTCTTCCTAAAATAGTTCTAGAGTAGGTTTTTTTTTTCCCTTCCTATTCACAGACCGTTTCTTTATCTCTCCCTAATCTCACTTCAATGATCAGAAGGGATGCAATCATTGTTGGAATTTGGCTTTGACCTTATATTTAATTTATTAAATTAAATGATAAATTATTAATCTACTCCGAGAGTAGATGATCGTGGTATATTGATATGCTCAAATCCGAATTCCGGTGAGTGAGATATAATATATCAAAGATTGAGATTTGGTGGAGTTATTACAAGGTGAATAGACTCTTGTAATAAATTTGTCCCACATTGATTAAAGAACATTAATTAGTTGAGTATTTAACTAACTATACTAATGGGCTAGTTAATCAAGTGGGCCAGAGAGTGAGTGACGGGCTCTCGCGCGCACACACACACGCGCGCCGCCGCCGCCGTCCGTCCGTCCGTCCGGGCCGGGCCGGGCTCGGGCTCGTGGCTCGTGGCCGTGGACTTGGACTTGGATCTTGGCAATTGGTCCTTTGGGTGGTCCTTGGGCCTGTGAGTGGGCTTGGGCTTGGGCCTCCATGTATTATCTTTTTGGGCCAGAAAAGCAAATGGGATTGGGCCTAGATTCAGGCCCAATACGAATAAGCCCAGCCCGCAAGATCTGTCCAGATTCGTTGATCTGGTTCGTCCAGGTTCATTGAACCGAATTCAAACGTTCAAACGTTTGTAACTCTCGTCCACCAACATAATGGGCATAATGGGCCGCTGTAACCGACGCGGGCCTTAATGGTGTCCATTAACTCCTCCCATGGGCTGATGCCTATAAATAGAGGCCTTCTTGGCCATTAGCATACACACAAAAATCATATCTCTGCATCCCTTTTTCCTTGATCATTTCACACGAGTTCAGTCATCGTCTTCATCCAGTTCGCCGGGGTCGGTGGTTTGCGGTGCTGCTACCTCCGAGACGAAAGTCGTTTCACGTTTTGGGAAGCTACGCCTGTTCCGTGAGCACTACCGGGGCGTACAGCTTCTTGCGGGGAGAGTTTCTGCTCGACTCGACTTTACCACCTCTGTTCGTGCTTGCTGCTGCTGAACGTGTTCCACCGTCCTAACAATCGCAAGAAGCTGTATTCACGTTCGAACCAGCAAGATGACAACCATCGGATTCAACTCTTCCTCCGTTGCAAATTCCATGTTCTCCAACGGCAACAACAACGGGAACAACAACAACGGAACTGGTGGTCAACAGAATTCGACCATGGCTCCTTTGCAGACTTCCTCCATGAAGGGGTTAGCTCAGAAACCTCCTGTCTTCTCGGGCCAAGACTTCCGTCATTGGCAGCAAAAGATGATGTTTTACCTCACTACTGTTGGGTTGCTTCAGTACCTGTCTGAGGACAAACCGGAGATGCCACACGAGGAGGAAACGGACTTCTTAGTTCGGGTTCGCTCCGACAGTTGGTATCAAGGCGACTATCTTTGTAAGAACACCCTTCTGTCTTACATCGATAAGGGCCTATATGGTGTCTACTGCCAAATCAAGACAGCTAAGGAATTGTGGGCTGCTCTCGAGGACAAGTACCTTCTCGACGAGGCGAGTACCCGCAAGTTCGTAGTGTCTCGATGGCTTAAGTATGAGATGGTGGATTCCAGTCCAGTGATGGAACAAGTGGCCGAGTTTCAAACTCTCGCTCATGCCGTTCAGTCCGAGGGAATCACCTTGCCCGATGCTCTAACTGTGGCTGTCATTATCGAGAAACTCCCTCCAAGTTGGTGTGATTTTCAAGAGCAATTGAAGCACAAGAGCAAGGAGATCACCGAGCAAATCTTGGTGAAAAAGCTTCAAGTGGAGGCACACTTGAGAGAAGTTAGGAAGACGAAAGGGAAAGCTCCTATGGATGCTCGAGCCAACCTAACGGAAAAGACGGACAAGTCCGGAGGCTCTTCCAAACGTTCTCGTCCGGGCCCTTCTAAAAAGGGACCTACCCCTAAGTTTGGGGGGGGGGGGGGGGGGGTGTGCTACAATTGTGACAAACCGGGTCACAAGGCTGCGGACTGCACTAAGCCGAAAAAGAAGAAGACCAAAGCTCATGCCAACGCTGTCGACAACAATGAAGACAAGTGGGATGAGGGTGACCTTGCTGCTGTCGTGTTCGAGGCTAACCATGTTGATAGCCCGAAGGCTTGGTATGTGGACACTGCTGCGACCGTGCACGTGTGCTCGGACAAGAATGCGTTTTCCACCTACAAGGAGGCTAGTGCGGACAAGAAGATCCACATGGGCAACTCCAACACCTCCAAAGTTGTTGGGATTGGCAACGTGGCTTTGAAGCTGACTTCGGGTCAACAGCTGCTCTTGCGCAATGTTCTTCATGTTCCGGACATTCGCAAAAATCTTGTATCTGGTTCTATTCTTGTTAAGAATAAGTTTAGGCTAGTGTTTGATGCTGATAGTGTTACTATTAATAAGAAGGGAAAGCCCCTTGGTCGTGGTCACATGATTGATGGGCTTTTCAAGCTTAGCACTGCTGTGGTTGTAACCCGTGCTCCCAAGAAGGGAAATAATGAGAATGCTTCTACTTCTGCTTACTTGCTTGAGTGTTTCAATTTATGGCATTGTAGATTAGGACATGTGAATCTAAATGCTATAAAGAGACTAGTAAATATGAACTTACTAAATGTTGAGAACATAAATTCACATGATAAGTGTGAAGTTTGTGTTGAAGCAAAAATGACGAAACTACCTTTTAAGTCGGTAGAACGGAACACTACACCTCTCGAGTTAATCCATACAGACGTATGTGATTTGAAGTTTGTACAAACGAGGGGTGGGAAAAAGTACTTTATTACTTTCATCGATGATAGTGCAAAGTACAGTTATCTTTACCTATTAAGAGGAAAAGATGAAGCAATTGAAGCGTTCAAACACTTCAAAAATGAAGTCGAAAATCAACTTGGCTGTCACATTAAGATGATTCGAAGTGATAGAGGTGGAGAATATGTAGCTCCGTTTGAAGAATTGTGCAACGAAAGTGGTATAATTCATCAAACGACAGCCCCCTATTCACCACAGTCTAATGGTCTTGCAGAACGCAAGAATCGAACTCTTAAAGACATGATGAATGCTTTGTTGATCAGTTCAGGATTATCCCAAAATTTGTGGGGGGAAGCTGTCTTAACGGCTAATTATATCTTGAACAAAATCCCACTCAAAGGTAAAGAGGTGACTCCATATGAACTATGGAAAGGAAGAAAACCTTCTTACAAATACCTTAAGGTGTGGGGTTGTTTGGCTAAAGTTGAAGTGCCATTTCCAAAGCGAGTTGCAATTGGACCTAAAACGGTTGATTGTATCTTTATTGGATATGCACTAAACAGTAGCGCCTATCGTTTTCTTGTGCATAAATCGGAGATACCCGATATACATGTGGGAACAACGATAGAGTCAAGGAATGCAATATTCTTCGAAAATATTTATCCTAGCAAGGATAAAGGTCGGGTTTCGTCTAACGAGAATGTTGAGTTAGAATCTACTAGTTATAGACAAGTGGAAGAAAACTCGAATTCTGAGCCGAGAGTTGAGGAATCAACTAGTCGTAAACGGCCAAGGTCTAATCCTTTGGATATAGAACCAAGACGTAGTGATCGGAAAAAGACTCCAAAAGCTTTGGTCCGGACTATGTTGTGATGATGTTAGATGACGAACCAAGAACGATCAAGGAGGCTTTGTCTAGATCAAATGGAGATATTTGGAAAGAAGCTATCAACAGTGAAATTGATTCCATTATGGAAAACAATACTTGGGTGTTAACCGAGCTTCCTCAAGGAAGTAAGTCTTTAGGGTGTAAATGGATCCTAAAGAGAAAGTATAACGCCGATGGTACTGTTGATAAGTATAAAGCTAGACTTGTAGTCCAAGGCTTTAGACAAAGGGAAGGATATGATTTCTTTGATACCTACTCACCTGTAACGAGACATACATCCATTAGAGTGCTTCTCGCTATTGCTGCTTTGCACAATCTTGAGATTCATCAAATGGATGTGAAAACTGCGTTTTTAAATGGTGAGTTAGATGATGAAATCTATATGAAGCAACCGGAAGGGTTTGTAGTACAAGGGAAAGAACACCTAGTATGCAAACTAAAAAGGTCTTTGTATGGATTGAAACAAGCGCCTCTACAGTGGCACTTAAAATTTGACAAAACAATGTTGTCGAATGGGTTCAAAATTAACGAGTGTGACAAGTGTGTATACATAAAGACGACTAATAACGGTTATGTTATAGTTTGTCTATATGTAGATGACATGTTGATCATGGACAGTAACACTCGTATAATTTTAGAAACAAAGAAAATGCTAAGTAGAAACTTTAGCATGAAGGATCTGGGTCTAGCCGACATGATACTTGGAATGCGAATTCTAAGAAAGCCGGACGGAATTGTTCTGACTCAATCTCACTATGCTGAGAAAGTACTCAGAAAATTCAACGCTTTTGAGTATTCACCAGCTAAGACTCCTATGGATCCTAGTGTTCACTTGAACAAGAATCGAGGAGATTCTGTTGCTCAAGAGGAGTATGCTAAGATTATTGGCAGTTTGATGTATATCACAAATTGTACAAGGCCAGATCTAGCGTGTTCTGTGAACAAGTTGAGTAGATTTACAAGTAATCCGAGTGATGATCACTGGAAAGCTCTTGTAAGGGTTTTGAGGTATCTTAAATATACTCAAAATTTTGGAATTCACTTCACGAGGGAACCCCCTATACTTGAAGGGTATAGTGATGCGAACTGGATATCCGATGCGAAAGACTCGTTTTCACGAGCGGCTACGTGTTCACTATTGGGGGAGGGGTTGTGTCGTGGAAATCCTCAAAACAGACGTGTATAGCACGATCGACCATGGAATCGGAATTCATGGCTTTGGACAAAGCTGGTGAAGAAGCCGAATGGCTTAGAAATTTCCTCGAGGATATTCCGAGTTGGTCGAAGCCTGTGTCGTCGGTGATGATTCACTCAGATAGCCAAGCGGCTATAGGACGAACACATAATAGTATGTATAATGGCAAGTCTCGACACATACGTCGACGCCATAATACTGTTAGACATTTGATCTCAAGTGGTGTTATCTCGTTGAGTTTTATTAGATCAACCGATAACCTAGCGGATCCGCTAACGAAAGCAATAAATCGAGATCAATTGCATAAGCTAGTTAAGGGAATGGGGCTAAAATCCACAATATGAAGGATTGCAGTGGTAACCCTACCATATAAGTTGGAAGTATCCATAATATGGTTCAAAGGGACAACTAAGCTACAATACTTCGAGTTGGAAACACTCGAACTGTGTGTACATTCCTTAAAGAAAGCTATGAGTGTTTGTCTGCATGTGGTGAGGATAAGTCGATAAGACTTTTAATGATTCTTGGGAGAAACCTTGGAGGGGTTTTAGCAAAGCAGAATGCTATGTATAAGAATCACCTATATAAGTAAGAAGTAAAGGCCGCTTCGATGATAGACTTATGAATCAAAAGGGGTGATCCAGGGCCTGAAATGGACACAAACGTGAGAACGGATGAGATTGAGACGATATTGTGTCAACGTCGTTGTCTTAGTATACACCAAGGAGAACTAGTTCAAGGCATCATGTCCACTAGGTCGCCGGTATACTCGATGAGGTTGACTATGGAGAGGTTCAAGGCAAAAAACCACCTATCCTAATACAATAAAGTCTCTTGAGGACTGAGCTTTGCATTTGCATACATTTGCATAAGGCTATCTCGCTCATGGGGGGGATTGTTGGAATTTGGCTTTGACCAAATAAATGAATAATAATTTATATTTAATTTATTAAATTAAATGATAAATTATTAATCTACTCCGAGAGTAGATGATCGTGGTATATTGATATGCTCAAATCCGAATTCCGGTGAGTGAGATATAATATATCAAAGATTGAGAGTTGGTGGAGTTATTACAAGGTGGATAGACTCTTGTAATAAATTTGTCCCACATTGATTAAAGAACATTAATTAGTTGAGTATTTAACTAACTATACTAATGGGCTAGTTAATCAAGTGGGCCAGAGAGTGAGTGACGGGCTCTCGCGCGCACACACACACGCGCGCGCGCTTCCGCCGCCGCCGTCCGGCCGGGCCGGGCTCGGGCTCGTGGCTCGTGGCCGTGGACTTGGATCTTGGCAATTGGTCCTTTGGGCTGTTCCTTGGGCCTGTGAGTGGGCTTGGGTCTCCATGTATTATCTTTTTGGGCCAGAAAAGCAAATGGGATTGGGCCTAGATTTAGGCCCAATACGAATAAGCCCAGCCCGCAAGATCTGTCCAGATTCGTTGATCTGGTTCGTTCAGGTTCAATGAACCGAATTCAAACGTTCAAACGTTTGTAACTCTCGTCCACCAACATAATGGGCATAATGGGCTGCTGTAACCGACGCGGGCCTTAATGGTGTCCATTAACTCCTCCCATGGGCTGATGCCTATAAATAGAGGCCTTCTTGGCCATTAGCATACACACAAAAATCATATCTCTGCATCCCTTTTTCCTTGATCATTTCACACGAGTTCAGTCCTCGTCTTCATCCAGTTCGCCGGGGCTCGGTGGTTTGCGGTGCTGCTACCTCCGAGACGAAAGTCGTTTCACCTTTTGGGAAGCTACGCCTGTTCCGTGAGCACTACCGGGGCGTACAGCTTCTTGCGGGGAGAGTTTCTGCTCGACTCGACTTTACCACCTCTGTTCGTGCTTGCTGCTGCTGAGCGTGTTCCAGCGTCCTAACAATCATACCTAGCTATCTGCTTCGAAAGCCAAGGCAGTTCGAGAAATGAGTACGGCATTAAGATTTAAGCATTGGAAGGAGAAGGAGATCGATAGTAAAGGAAGGTGAGTACAAGGAGGTTTCCCCATGCATCCACAAGAGACGGCTCTGCTTCTCAAGGCAACAGGGTATCCTTCTTCGACAAAAATCTACATCATTGCAGGTTAGATATACGACAACAACAACATAACTAAGATTATCCATAATGTCAAGAATACATCATCCTTTTAATCCAACATTCAATTTTCCCAGTGTACTAAAATGTGTTAAATGGATGCAGGTATGGCGGAGAACTCAAGTAGCAGCTGCGCTACACCACACATGGATGTTTTTTTTTTTCTTTAATTTCTTTTGGTTTCTTTATTCTTCTTTTTCTCTTGATTCTTCTATATATATATATACAACTTCCTATCTTATTCTTCTTTACTTTATTTTTAAGTCTTCGTCAACTTTGAATGTGAGAAATGGAAGGCAAGTGCAGTAGCCAGTAGATGCATGACCGTTATCACTTTAAAAGAGTATCCTCATGCTAATTTGCAATCTAATCTAGATATAAAGTTTTAATTGAACATAAATTTCATTAAGGTTTAGTTATTGTATATACGCCTGTATTATCATTGTTTATATACTCAACCTAAGGTTTTTCTTTTTCATAATTATTATGAAAAATGTATAGTTTTAAAATTATTAATACTAAGTTGTATCCTATTCCTATGTATCTATTACTCAAACTATTTTTTTTCTTCATCATTCAAAAGAATGAAACATAAAATGGAATACTTCAAAACTTAATGATATATTAACTTTCACAATGTATTTGATTTGTTAAGTCATACACTCCCTCCGTCTCATCAAAATTGTTTACGGTATATTAAATTATATCTCATATATATAATTAAGGAATTCAAAAACCAAACAACTTTGCCAAAATGGAGGAATAATTTAAATGTAACTATTTGAGTCAAAAATAATTATTGCGGTGCATCGCGCGGGCTAACATACAAGTAATAATAATAATAATAATAAAATCATGGAACTCAATAAAGAAAAGAAAGAGGTGCAGACTGTGTCGGCTAAGAAGCGAAAATATTAAAAAGGAAGATTGAAATAAATGGGAGAGGCTTACGTGCAAACTCAAGCTAGGAGTTTGCATAAAACCCCCCTTTACAGCATGACACGTGTCACATGGTTTTTCCCCTCATACAACCTGCAAAAAAAAATCTAATACTCCCTCTCCCTCTGTCTTTAAATAAGTGTCCCCGATGTAGTGTCACATGGTTTTTCCCCTCTGTCTTTACAGCATGACACGTGTCACATGGTTGTATGGTTTTTCCCCTCATACAACCTGCACTACATCGGGGACACTTATTTAAAGACGGAGGGAGTACAATCTCTCTTTCTCTTCCGGTTTTGGTAGGAATTGGGGACCCACATATCATTGTAGTAGTAGTATTTTTTTTATTCCGATATGTTTGGTAATTCATTAATTTTATTTGTAATTTTGTAATATATATTTTATATTCAATTATTAATTGATGAGAAATTATGTATATATTTGTATTACCATATATAACTGAATTTATGTCATTATTAATTATAATTAATTCCCTTAATATGAATTGCAAAATTTATATTTTATCTAAATCTTCTTAATTAGAGCGTAATGTTTTATTAAGAAGATTTAATCTACTAAATGTAATCCACAATTAATATGAAAATGTTAAAAATAAGTCCAACTAGTATACGACAAACTTGACTGCATTGAAGTTTTTGTCCTAATATAAGCACTAGCAGTAGTAAATTCGACAAATTTTAACAATTAAGAAATTAAAATTACTTAGAAAAAATTATTTATGGTATTTTTTAAACACATGCTCTATCGGTTCACAATCTTTGCGTTTCAATTTTTATGATATGAGTTTTATTTTTTGTGATGATTGAATGTTAAAGTAGCATGAACATTTAAATTTATTTTGATTGACGTTTAAGGTGTAAATCAAATACTATGAGGTCTATAAATTGACAAATATAAAATTGTAGACGATCAAAAATAAAAAAATAACATATAACGGATAGAGTATAAATCAATTTCCGAGAATTATAACTTTAATATTAATAATAGAAAATTACGACTTAAATATAAATAATACACAAAATCATTGCATTTCAATAATCAATACTCCTACCACCCAGGCAACTACTGTGGAATGAGGGGGTAATTCATTTCAAACAAGCTGTATACACACGTGTAGGGTGCTGATCAACGTTTGCATACAAACGTTTGTATGTAAGCATTTGCCAAAATAAATAGTAGTTGGGTTTGGAATTTATTGGAAATTAAAATAACTGGGCTTGATATATTCTTTTGCCACAAAAATTTTTGGGCCCTATTTTTTGGGAGGCCCTGTTCTTGAGAACAGGTTATCCTTGTTGATAGACGGGCCTGTTGGCGTATTATAAACGTCTGATTGCCCGTTATTTAAGTTACTTCTGTTTAAAGGTTGCGATTTCATCCGAATGCAAAAGTCTCATAATTAATACTCCCTCCGTCCCGCCAAAGACGTTATATTTCTTTTTGTCAATTTCTGGCACGTTTTTCCACGCTTCTTGATGAAGTGTTTTAAAATAGATTTTTAAAGAATTTTTTCTTTTGCGGGATAGTACAACTATCATAGTATCCTGAAAAAGAAAAAAATCTTCAAAAATCTATTTTAAAACGCATCATCAAGAAGCGTGAAAAAACGTGCCAGAAATTGACAAAAAGAAATGTAACGTCTTTGGCGGGACAAAGGTAGTAATTTATAAAGTAGGTGGTTGAAGAGTCTTATTTGGAAAATAATTCTAATTATTTGGGAGTCATATAGTATTATAATTATTCTAAAAATTACTATCATTCTAACTATTATTATGTTTGCATTAAAAAAAAAAAAAAAAACAATTGATTGGTGTGGGCATTAGGGGTGGTTATCCGGTACGAAACCGGTTTACCGGTTACAGGATAAGTAGGAATTTTAGGAACCAATTATCGGACCAGTTAATTAACCGGGTAACCGGGACCGGTTTGGTTCCGGTTAAGGAACTAGTTTTCATTTAAAAAAAAAAAAAATTTAATTTATATATTTTAAAGAATTTTTTTAATAAAATTAGAAATTAGAAATTAATAAATTATATAATTAATATATAATTAATAAATTATAATATTAATGGTTATAATAGTAAATATATGTGTATATTTATATAATTATATATATATTAAAATTTTAATTAATATTATTTAAAATCCGAATTTCGGTTCCGTACCAGTTCAGTACCGGTTACCCAGGAACCGAAAATTTTAATATGTTTGGTACCGGTTACCGGACCGGAACTAGGATTTAATAATTGCTGGTACAAAGAGAGTTGCGTTATAAAGAAACCGTGCATCATCTGTTTATTTATTTATTTATTTTCCAATTTATAATTATATTTATTCAAATTTCTATTCGAACTTCATTTCATATTGCTCTATAATTCAACAGTTTGGCCAACTTCTTTTTTCAGTGTGGATTTCAATTGGTTATCTTGAATCGGTGATAATTGCCTTTACCAAACAAATGTTGCGCAACTTAATTGCCGTTTACACCACTCTTTTAACTAAGAAGTAAATGTTTAAACTCGATCAAAACACCATGCAATAATTAGGTGAAAACACTCTTTGTGGGAGATAACTAACTACAACCAAATTAATAATCCGCTCAAAGAACACTGAACCAAATAAAGGCACAATAAAAAGATACTACTAACTACAACCCCAAATTCCCGCAACATGCATATGTGATTGCCCTCATATATGCCTTAATAATTGCGAATACAAATAGAGTTGAGTGAGAGTTGTGTTATAAAGATAAAGAGAGTTGTGTTATAAAGAGAGTTGAGTGAGAGTTGTGTTATACTCCGTATATGCCTTAATAATTGCAAATACAACGAGAGTTGAGTGAGAGTTGTGTTATAAAGATAAAGAGAGCATGTGTTATTACTGTTGTTAAACCTAGCTATTGGCGCTGACACTGCTTCACTTCTACGTAAGTAGTTTGTTTAAATTTGTTTCTAGTCTTCTTGCAAATGTCGTAGACACGAAAAGACAGTCGACTGTCCCGACCATATATTTATAAACGGAAAAGTATATAAGTAATACTAATGATTGATTATGTTGTATATATGTAGAGATTGATTTGCAATTATTATTAACATCTAATTCAACCTTTTCTTTATAGTTATATACTTTTTTTTTTTTTTTGATCGGGCAAATGTTAGTTGTTAGATTAGATGTTAGTACGCCAAGCTCCCACAAACTCCTAGAAATTCTCCAAGCCCACCTTATATCTCCCACAATTCGCTCCCACCAGGGATCGAACCCGGGTCACTCTTCACAGAGAGGAGCCCGGTGGCCAGGTGCGCTAAGTCACCTGGTTTTTATAGTTATATACTAGAGTCGTAAAATCTAAACTAGGCTAGGATATATAACTAGGGGTGACTAACCGGTACATAACTGGTTTACCGGTACCGGTACCGCTTTACCGGTTATCGAAAAACTAGCATTTTGAGGAATCGATTATCGGACTGGTTTGGTATCGGTTAACCGGTAGAACCGGTTAAGGAACCAATTTTTTTTTTTAGCATAAATATATATTTTTTAAATTTATATATTTGAAAGAAAAATTAATTTTAAAAAATATAGTAAACAAGTTTCAACTAACTATAAAAATCGCATAAACAACAAAGTTATAATAAGCCTATAAAAGTCAACTAGTAAAATAAATTGTACAACATATAAAAAACAGTGCTAGAATACATAAATGATTAAACACAATCACACAATATAATAGTGAACCGGTGGATACTAATACATGTAATAATATAAAATAACTAGTATTATTACAATAATTCTAATTATATAATTAATAAATTGGAAATTAAATGCTAATAATATTAATAACCAACTACCAACATAAACAAATTACCAACCTAAACAAATTGTGTGAAAAATCTAGCATATCAAAAGGGGTAGGGATTACAGTTAGATATTTAATTTTTTTTAGCAATTATATATATATATATATATATATATATATATATATATATATATATATATCGATACCGAACCGGTTTTTCGGGAAAATCTAGTATATCATTAAAGTGACTATCCGGGAACAGGTTTTTCGGGAAAATCGATCCCGAACCGGTACCGATAAAGGTAAAAACCGGTTCCGATCCGGTAATCGGTACCAAACAAATAAAATTTTTGATTCCTAGTTAACCGGTAACGAACCAATACGGAACCGGGAACCGATTTTTATATAATATTAATATTATTACCATTTAATTTCTAATTTATTAATTATATAATTAGAATTATTGTATAAAACTAATTATTTTATTTAATTACATGTATTAGTATCCACCGATTCACTATTATATAGTGTGCTTGTGCTTAATTATTTATGTATTCTAGTAATGTTATTTATATGTACTACAATTTATTTTACTAATTGATTTTTATAGGCTTATTAAGTTATTATAGCTTTGTTGTTTATGTGATTTTATAGTTAGTAGTATTTATAATAAAAAAAACTAGTAACCGGTAGAACCGGTTAACCGGTACCGAACAGGTCCGGTAACCAGAAACCGATTCCTTAAAATGCTAGTTTTCTGGTCACCGGTAAACTGGTTATGTACCGGTTAGTCACCCTAGAATGGTTCTCATCCGTTTAAAATGATTTTTTTTTTTTTTTTTTTTTTTTTTCAGTTGTATAAAAGAATATTAGAGTTGAAAAATCAAGTATTATTGTTCGTAAATAGGAAGGAAACTGACGGATGCATGATTATTAAAATGACATTAATATTAAAATAAATTAAGACGATGAAACGCAATACAATTGACAAAAACATATGTTAAATTTATCCCATCAGTTTTGCAATTTGAAAGAGTTCTAATATATAGAATTACTATGCTTAGATAGAAACATAGTAAGTATATTAAAAATAAATGATGAATATATATATATAGGGAATGGTTCGTGTGCAAATAAATCCTGGTGTGCTAAAATGCGAAAGATGCTTAATACTATATAAAATCATGCTTAAATCAGTATATATTTATGCTGACTACACCATTATGCTTTTTAATGTACAAATGCATGCTTAAACCCGGTCATGCTTATAATACCTTATAATCATGCTTAAATCAATTACAGCCATAGATCAAATTAAGATCAATGGTTCAGATCTATTCTTATTTCTCACACCAGGACTTATTTCTATATGATCCATCCCCTCTCTCTCTCTCTCTCTCTCTCTCTCTCTCTATATATATATATATATATATATATATAATAGAATAGAGATCAAATAAAAAATCATATTTCCATACAAAATAAGAAGTAATCTAAGCCGTCCAAATTTAATGATCAATGGTTAATTTTCATTCTTGGAATATCATCTTTTACATACGAGAGAGGGTTAGTTTTGTATTTTGCATTTTTAGTAAACACTGTTATCCCTTAAATTAAGGGATAAATTACTCTTTCTATACTAAATGAAAATCATGATTATTATTTTATTAGCATCTTTCTTTTTTGAATTTTTTTTTTCTTCTTATTGTTGCCTTGATTTTTAATTCGGGCCTCCAAACCTCCCATCTATATGTTTTAGTTTATAATTAAATTTACTATGTCTTCTTCTAATGATTAGAATTTTGCAGGCCCCCTTTTATTTATAATGCATTTCATACAATAGTATAATGTAGAGAACTTCTCGCTAAGAATTAATTGGGTAATTTTGATTTTTTTTTTTATTCTTATTATTCTACTATTCTCGATCATATTACCCATGATGATAAACTTTACATAATTCATGGTTTATTATGCACTGTGTATGTGCATGCAATGCATTATCTATATCGTGTAATGCATCATAAGAATTAAAATACAATAGTCTTTATAATTATTGTTTCATTATTTCCTTTTTAATTTATTGGTGCATTATATTTGTATTGCAGATGCATTATGAAAACCGGTGCATTATAAAGTGTTGATGATGCATTATGATTAACGATGCATTATAATTGTACATATTGTGCATTATGATCAATGATGCATTATAATTGTATATATTATGCATTAGACAAACATTGCTTCTAGTCCACAATTTACCCAAATAAAAAATGTTATCATATCATATACTACGATGATTTCATGCATTGCTAATTATAAAATTTTGCTTATAATTTGCGTTGAATATCTACCCTTTATGCATTATAAAATTTGGAACAACTACTACTAATAAATAAAAAGTGAGGCACTTTTTCATAAGACAAAAGAACGAAAAAGATGATAATTAGAATAAAATTAAATATTCTAGATAATGATTAGAATTAATATTCAAATATACAAAATTTTACTTCAAATTTTCTTTGGCAAATCCCACCAATTTCGGAAGATTTCAATTTCCCACTTTTTATTTTTACTCTCTTACCCTTCAACAAGTGAAAATACTTGCGTTTAAATGGGAAATGGGGGGTCACGTCATGCATCAAAATGTAATCTCAGCCATCAATTATTTGACAATTAAAGGTGTAGATGATTTCTTATTTTTTACACTAATGGAGCTTTTTACGGGATCTCACCCATATATATATATATATATATATATATATATATATATATATATATATATAAAGAATTTAAATTTGGGACATTGAAGTGGTGACAAACGATCTCACCTATAAAAGTCCATGCAGGTTTGGTAATTCGTACGTAAATAGCCGCAACTAATAATATCAAACCCTTCGTTTAATTAAAGCTCAATTTAATTTGAGAATTAATACTCGCTATAACCGCGTTACCACCCGAACGAGATCTTCTATTGTCTACCGATGTGATTAGGGGTGTACACGGTTTGGTTTGGTGCGGTTTAACGTAAAAACCAAACCAAACCATATAATACGGTTTGTTAAAATTTCGAAACCGAACCAAACCACATTAATATTAAAACCGAACCAAATCAAACCACATAAATGCGGTTTGGTACAGTTCGGTTTGCAGTTTTAGTACCTATATGTTTGTATTTGAGTATGAATAGTAAAAACACTTTTTTATAAAAATCTAAATCGTTCATGAAAATGAGTTCATAAGATAACAAAAATTATGTGATACATTCAAAGAAAATAATTAAAATTTCAATAAATATTGAGTAAGAAATATAGTTGGTAGTGTAAAAATAATTTTTTTAGAGATGGATATAATCTTTTATATAAAAAAGAATTATATTAAATTGTACTATGTATTAAGTACTCATCTTTTAGTATTACTTTTTAACTCTAAATGACGATGTAATAAAATTGAAAGCAAGTTATGTCAAAATTAATAATTAATATTACATTTATTATAATTAAACTAGAACATTTCGCCAGTGCTATGCACGGATTTTTATTTTGCTAAATATTTCGTAAGAATTATTCGATAATATATATTTTATAAATCTTTTTATGGAATAAAAAAAATATAGTATCTTGAAGTTCTTTACACTCTATATTACGGAGTAAATAAAAAATTGCACATTAAGACTACCCCACAGTGGGTAGATGAACTTCCTCGTTTAAAGTATTCTTTCTGTCCCGTGGCATTAGTCTTACTTTCCTTTTTTGTCTGTCCCATTTATTAGTCTCATTTCCTTAAAAGGAAATAATTTAACACACAAAAACACCTTTTAAAACCCCTTTATCTCTGCATGTCTTAGTTACTGTGTCATATCCAAATGGGACTAATGCCACGGGACGGAGGGAGTAATATTTAAACTCAATGTCACATATATGTAAGTTTAGGCACTGAATTTGGGGCTGAAAATTTTGTACTTTTAAAATTATGGGTATTTAGCTATAGCGGTAACTATTATTTATCAAAATATACATATATAATTTAAGGAAAATATGCATAACATAAGTATATTTTTAAAATGAATATCTATTATACAAGTCAAATTGATTTCATTACGTGTTGATTAAATCATCTTGTTGTGGTCCACTTTATTTTATCTTGTACTATGCTTTTATTTGTCCGGTATTATATTTACTGTAGTTACTTTTTTTCTTCATTTGAATTTAAGTATCATTTGATAAGAGCATAATCATATTGACATTCTCAGTAATTGTAAACCTTCCCACATATTTTTCGATATTACTCTTACAAATATAACCTTTTTTAATTAAATAATACTATATGAAATAAACTATTATAAGATCATATAACCATTAATAAATTAATAATATACATATTAAATAGTGAAAATTGTCATTGGATCCTAACACATGAAGTCAAGTCTAGATATCATATTATAAGCAAACAAAAAAAATGAATTAGGTATTTTAGATTTTAAAAAAAATTACGAGTATAAAAAATAGTCTTTAAAAAATGTTTTACCTGTAGTTCATCCAATAAAATATTCTCCATATTATACATTTTTTACTGCATCACACATCAATTTTATGTATGATAGTAGTAATTCACTCACATAATATTAAAAGAATATTGCGCTTTTAATTCATAGTACTACGCAATATTAAGATTTTATAATCAGGCACACAAATTGGAAGTTTTTATATAACCACAAATGACACTTGAATACAATTTTAAGATTTATATTGATGTATTTTTGAACAATTTCGATCCCAAAAAATAATAATTAATGACTGAATCTTTAAAATTTAAAAATAATAATGAAACCTACTATAGCACATTAAAAAAATATAGTGTATCCATAACCCTTTTCCAAAAATCGTGAGACATTATATGTATTACTTTTTCCAAACAAAATATAAAAGGATGATATATTTCGGAAAATATTTTGAACCACACTATCCTTGTGAATAATATTCAGCATAACTATTTTAAAATAACAAAATGGTTCCATAGAGGAAATAAAAAGAGAAATAAAATACAATAATAGAAGAAAACATGTAAAATTGTACACGAAAGGAAACTTACACTCACATGTATCGGCGTTGCTTATACTCTTCTTCATTTCGTTTTGCATCGTTTGTCCATAAAAGTGAACTGCAATTTTAATATGAATGGGATTTTGATTATAGAACTTTAATTGATTGCTTCGATTATATAATTTTATCTCATTGCTTGGACACATTGTTGGTGATCACATTTACAATGAACATGTTAAAGGTGATCTAATAATGTTGTATTTATAGAATGTGACGTGTCTTCTCAAACCATTGTGTCTATTGACAATAATTAGTGTTTTCTCAAACCATTGTGTCTATTGACAATAATTAGTTATAATTAATCAACAATTAGTAAATTTAAAATGAAAGGTGATGAATGCAAGTCCTGAAAAGACATTTATACGGTTTGTGTGGATGGAGATATATTTCATTAATTAGTGCAAAATATTTGTGTAGAAAAATACATATTTTCACAATTTAAAAATAATAGATTAGAAAATCTATATCTTTTGAAATGGTGTGTCGATTCACAAATTTAATAGAATGCAAACGTATTAGACAAACTTTTTAAAAAGCCAGAAAAATCAAATAAAAAAAAAATGTATTAGAAGTGAAATTACAGATTTACCCTTCGTACTTTACTTTTATATAGTATATAGATTGCAGTTTTACGGTTTACGGTTTGATTTGGTTTATATATTTTCAAAACCCAAACCTAAACCGTAAACCATAATTTGTGAAAATATAAAACCAAACCATATTTTTTCAAACCATAAACCAAACCAAACCGCAAAATACGGTTTGATCTGGTTTGATTTACGGTTTAAACCAAACTATATATGAACACCCCTAGATGTGATATCCTCTATTGCATTTAAACATATATAATTGGTATATATTTTCTTTATAAAAATCTTAAATCATATATCATTGATTATGACATGTGTTAATTATTTATAAATGCAACAGAGGATGTCACACCGATAGACAATAGATGATCCGAACTAGATTCCACCCATTCCTCATAATAAAATAATTCAAATTTATTTTATTTTATTTTGCCAAAATTCTGTATAAATTATTAGCCGAGTAAGAAAAAAAATCATCCAATTTTAATTTTGGCTCCAATTTGCCACCATGTTTCCACTCCTTTCTCTCTCTATAATATTCCATCTAATTTCTAGGGTAACCTCAGCTACTAATGGCAATGGCTCAAACCTAGGGCTACAAACGAGCCGAGCTACTCGGGACTTACTCGGTGCTCGATTCGGTAAAAGCTCGTTCGAGCTCGAACTCGTTAACAAACGAGCCGAGCTTCGATCCCGAATTCGAGCTCGGTTAACTTAACGAGCCGAACTCGAGCAGTAAGGTGTTCGGCTCGTTTTGCTCGCGAACGTGTTCGGCTCGTTTTGCTCGCGAACGTGTTCGGCTCGTATATTAATCGAACATGTTCGCGAGCCTGCTCGCGAACTCTTAATCGAGCCTCTAATCGAGCCTGTAAACGAGCTTTAGCATTTATGTGTAAAATTAATTGTAGGTAAGAGAATTTGAATTATTGTCAAATGTTCTTTTTGGATTATGTTTTATATTTTGGATGAATTTCATTTGATGGATTTTTATTTGATAAAATTCATTTTAATTTAAGTTCATTTGAAGTGTTAAAAGAAAATATTAAATATGTTTATATCATGTCTTTTAAACGAGCTCGGACTCGAGCTTTTCACGAGCCAAATTCGAGCCCAAGTCCGAACCGAGCACGAGCCGAACTCGAGCCGAATTCGAGCTCGAATTTTTTAACCCGAGCCGAGCTCGAGCCCGGATTTAAAGTTCGAATCGAACTCGAACCCGAGCCCGAGCCTGTCAAATGCTAAACGAGCCGAACCCGAGCAGACCAATACTCGATCAGGTTCGGCTCGTTTGCAGCCCTACTCAAACCTACTCTACGAAATTGATCCCTTCATTAAAGTTTACGAAAACGGAACGGTTGAGAGGTTGTCGGGAACGGAGACCGTTCCTCCTTCCTACGATCATAGGACTAATGTCCTGTCCAAAGACGTCCACGTCAGCATCGCCCCGAGCCTCGTCGTCTCGGCGAGGCTCTATCTTCCTCGGAACGACGACGTCGTCACTTGCAACGAGCTCCCACTTCTAGTCTACTTCCACGGAGGCGGATTCTTCACTAGTTCCGCCTCCGACCCGACTTATCACGATTACCTCAACTCCCTCGTCTCCGAGGCCAACACGGTCGCGGTGTCCATAAATTACCGTTTAGCCCCCGAAAACCCACTTCCCATTGGGTACAAGGACTCATGGCTAGCCCTAAAATGGGTTTTCTCTCACTCCGGGGGCGCCGGCGCCGAGCCGTGGCTCACCGGGTACGTCGATTTCAATAGGGTTTACTTGGGCGGGGATAGCGCCGGGGCGAATATCGCCCACAACGTGGCCGTTCGGGTCGGGACGGGCCGGGAAGGGATGGAGGTGCATGGTATGTTCCTCAATTGTACCCATTTTTGGGGGACGAAGCGGATCGGGGGCGAAGCCGGGCGTCCCGAGGACGTGGCATGGGTCGAGAGTGTATGGACCCATGCCAACCCGAATTCGACAGGGTTCGATGACCCGGCGTCGAACCCGGCTATGGATCCGGATCTTTGGGAGCTAGGGTGTGGGGAGGTGGTGGTATACGTTGCGGAGTATGATATATTTAGAGATCGAGGGTTTTATTATGAGGAAGCCCTAGAAAGGAGTGGATGGGATGGGAAGATTAAGGTGGTGGAGGTTAAGGGCGAGGATCATGTTTTCAATCTTAATTTCCCAAATAGTACTAATGCCAAGAAAATGATGACGCAATTGGCTTTATTTCTTAATAACAAGATATTCATTCGTTTGTGAAAAACGTGGATATTTTGTCGTTTTCGGCCGTTCACAATAAACAGATCTCCTTTTGTTTTTAGTTATGGACGACCCATATCAAAAATATTTTTCACAGTCAAAAGTCAACTCGTTATACTAACTCACTTTTGTATATTTTATATCAAATCGCATAAAATGTTGTGTCAAAGCACTCCGTCTCCATTTTTTGTAGTCAGAGAGAGCCTATAACTTAGTATATGATATATTGAATAATTGATATACTCTCTTCGTTTTTGCTAATCGTTAAATATGCACATTTTTCCTTTTCGGGACATTCTGTCAAAGTATGCGAGTTTCAAATAATTTGTCAAAATCAAACAAAGTTATAATCGCAATATAACCTTTTCATCTATTGGGCCAACCAGATAAAGCTTGCAATGCAGCAATGGGGCCTTTTTACAGAAATAGTGAAAAATATGAGCTTTCTTCTAAAAAAAACTATTAAAAAAAAAAAAAAATGTTGTAATATTACAGTATGTGGAAAGATACCAAACCAAAAAAATATGTTGATGTTGGGCTCAGATAAAGATCAAGCGATCTAAATTAATATATCGAAGAAGATTCAAATTTGATTTAGATCTTTAACGCCTCAACTCCTATACCATATACCAGTATTAGTTATCACCTCTCTCTCGATCGGAGTCACTTGACTTTTTAGCTAATTTTAGAAACTTTTTATAATAGATTTTAATATAGCCTTTTGAAAGGGTAATTCTATACACAGCCACACTTTTACTCCGCACAGCCCCGAAATTAAAATAACTACTTGAATTTCCTATGCTGCCCTCTACGTCACAGCTACCTTTTCTTCTTCACAGCCCCCATTCTCTTTTTCTCTTGTCACATTTCATTCTCGGAAAGTTTTCATTCTCGGAAAGTTTTTCCTGCTGCTTTTGCTATCGGAGACGAGCTCCGTCGCCGATGAAACCAAAATTTTACGTTTTTCATTAACTTCCGTTCAAATTAAAACAACCGCGACGAACTGTCATACTCGTGTTCTGTGCCGAGAATATTTCGACAAAGGGGAGAGTTCGCTTTCGTTTCTGCTTAGAGGGAGGGTTTAATTGACTGTTATTTCTTGGAAATTTGCTAGTATTTCCTTATTTTTGGCTAAACAACTTAATTATGATTTCACGTTTCCCCTAATTTTGTAGGAATGAGTGATGGTATTTTAATTTTTCGTTCAGATTTTGATTCCTCCATCTTGCTCTTGACGTGCCGTCGGTTACCTTTGTTGCCGCCGGAAATGGATTCCTTCGCGTTCTGAGCTCGTCCTACTCCTCGAGCAGATTCTACGTTTTCTACATAGAAATAATAAAGTAAAGATTTAGAGATTTTAAATGTGGAGTTTCAAATATTTTGTGTGTATTTGGATGGCTTCATGGTGATGGTTGTGGTTCTCGTCAACGGCAGCTGGGCGGCCAGAGAAGAAGAAGAATGAGATGGGAGAGAGAAACGGAGGTGTGGGCTGTGTGAAAACTGGGATGGGGGGCTGTGGGGATATATATGTAAATTCTCTTATATTTAATTTTAATTAAATAAATAGGGGGCTGTGGGGAGAAATATGGGGGCTGTGGATAGAATTACCCCTTTTGAAATGTTTAGGGATGTCAAACGGGCCAACCCACCGGGTTTCGGGCTAGCCCTATCGGGTTGCGGGCTTTTCGGATCGGGTTAATCGGGCTTTTTTTTTTCTTTCGGGCTATTATTTTTTGACCCTAACTCTAACCCACCGGGTTTCGGGCTAGCCCACCGGGCCATTAAGTTTATAAAAAATAAAATTGATATTGTATAAATATAAAAATAATTATTATTTTAGCACATATTTGTATAAAAAATTAAATAAATTATTAAATATTGTGAATTTAACAAAAATATTTTTGAATGTCAATCTTTATTTTACTTTTCACCAAGCGCCGAAGTAAAAAACGTATAGAATTTTAAATGAAGGTTATATTTTTATTAAAATAAATTAAAAATACTCAATAATAATTAAAAACACAACCTAATTTATCAAATTTATAAGTAGAGTAGTGAAATATGTCATGAATTCATAATTTATGGTAACCCACCGGGCCAACCCACTGGGCTTTCGGGCCAGCCCTATCGGGCTCGGGCTTTTTTCGGTCCAGCCCTATCGGGCTTTTTTACTTTCGGGCTATTATTTTTTTGCCCTAACCCACTATTTTTTTCGGGCTAATCGGATCGGCCCGTCGGGCTTGGGCTTTTTTGACATCCCTAGAAATGTTACTCATCCTCTATCTCTTAAGCTAGTTGACTTTTTAATTAATTTGAGCTTTATGATGATATATTTTAAAATCGATTTTTGAAATATACTCTGTCCCGCATCCCCTGAGTACTTAGTTGATTTTCGTACGAATACTACTGTGTTCAGTGTATATTACATGAAAGAAAAACTCTATTTCAAAGATCCGATTTAATATTATTGTTGCCAAACCTTAAAATCAGATAAAAAGTCAACACGTCTCGAGACGAATATATGCTCGTTACATTACTATAACCCCTCTTTTGCCAATTCAACTGACGACATTTCGACATCGTCGACATGAGTTTGCCTCGCATATAAATAGCATATCCAGTATCTTTTGCGTTGCATATCCTCATTTCCATTATATTACTTCCTCTGGCCCAGGATTTCTTGTGCGTTTTCCATTTTGGGACGTCCCACGATTTCTTGTGCGTTTCCTTTTTGGGAAATAATTAACAGTTTAAGTGCACAATTAGTGATCCCTTATTACAATTAACATATTTATTAAATAAATATAAAAAATAAAAATAAAAAATAAATAAAATAAAATTTTAATTGCATATTTAATAAAATAAAATATAAAAATATAAAAATATAAAAAATAAAAATATAAAATAAATAAAATAAATTTTTAATTGCATATTTAATAAAATAAATAAACTAAAATATAAAAATATAAAAATATAAAATAAATAAAATATAAAATAAATAAAATAAATTTTTTAATTGCATATTTAATAAAATAAATAAAATAAAATATAAAATAAATAAAATAAATAAAATAAATTTTTTAATTGCATATTTAATAAAATAAATAAAATAAAATATAAAATATAAAAATATAAAATAAATTTTTTAATTGCGTATACGTAAAATAAAATAAATAAAATAAATATAAAAAATAAAAATATAAAATAAATTTTTTAATTGCATATACGTAAAATAAAATAAATAAAATAAATATAAAAAATAAAAATATAAAAATATAAAATAAAATTTTTAATTGCATATACGTAAAATAAAATAAATAAAATAAATATAAAAAATAAAAATATAAAATAAATGGATTGCAGTTTTTTTTATAACAACCACAAAAAAAAAATTAAAAAAATTAAAAAAAAAACTGCTCATAAATTGGAAATACATTTTATTAATTAACAGAAAAAAAATTTACATTATTTTTTATATTTATTCTAATTTATATAAATAATGCAAAACAAATAAACAAAATAACATCCTAAACAACATACTTAAAACACTAAACACTCTCGCCATAAAAACCGTGCCGAAAAGAAACGCACAAGAAATCATGGGCCAGAGGAAGTATTATTATTGATTTACGTTAACGTTACCTCTCAATTTATTAGGTTTGTTTTATAAAAATAGAAATAAAAAAAGTCATCTGCATATTTTATGGAAAAACGTATGAATACCGACACTGACAGAACCCCCCTCTTGAATTTGAATGCCGTATTAAACGACACTCGTGTGAGTTTTCACTGCTAACAAAATCCTTCTCCTCACTCATCAATGGCGACACCTCCTCCTCCGTCAATGGCGGCTAACTCCGACGACATACTCCACGACTTCTTCCCCATGCTAAGAGTCTACAAAGACGGCCGGATCCAGAGGCTCACCGGCGAGGAAGTCGTTCCGCCGTCTCTCGATCCACCCACGGGGGTCCAGTCCAAGGACGTCCAGATCTCGCCGGAGATCAACCTCTCCGCGAGGATTTACCTTCCGCCGAACGCCGATCGGACCAAAAAGCTCCCTCTCCTCGTCTACTACCACGGCGGCGGCTTTGCAATCGAGTCCGCCTTCTCTCCTCTCTACCAGAAGCACCTCAACCACCTCGTCGCGGAGGCGAACGTCGTCGCCGTCTCAGTAAATTACCGATTAGCCCCGGAGTTCCCCCTCCCGACCGCCTTCGACGACTCGTGGCTCGCCCTCAAGTGGACGGCTGAGGGCAACGACGAGTGGATCGAGGAATTCGCCGATCTGAACCGCCTCTACCTAGGCGGCGACAGCGCCGGCGGCAACATCGCGCACAACGTCGCTATGCGGGTCGGGTCGGAGAAACCCGACGGAATCAACCTGAGTGGGATTTTACTAAACTGCCCCTACTTCAGCGGGTCGGATCCGATCGGGTGCGAGACGACGGAGCCGTACAAGAGCGGGAGGGGATTCATGGAGAGGCTGTGTAGATTGACTTGCCCCGGCATGAGGAGCAGCGACGAGCCGTGGATAAATCCGGGTAAGGATCCGAAGATTGCGGGTTTGGGTTGCCGGAAAGTGCTGGTGTATGTGGCCGGGAAGGATGTGTTGAAGGATAGAGGGTGGTATTACAAGGAGGTGTTGAGCGAGAGTGGGTGGAAGGGGGAAATCGAGTGTGTGGAGGTTGAAGATCAGGAGCATGTTTTCAGTGTGTTCTTCCCCGATGGAGATTCCGCCATGGCTATGTTCAAGAAGGTTGCTTCCTTCATCAATCACTGAATTTAATAATCTATGTAAGTGGTGAGTGAGGATATCTGAAGGAGAAGACGATGGTTAGATTTTTTTTTTTTTTTTTTTTCTTTTGGGTTTATAGGGTTCGACTTGTTTAATTAGTCTATATATATATATATAATTTATTTGTACTGAGAGAGTGAATTTGGATATTGAAATTAAATTTTGTTTTTCATTCTTATATTCTTATATTCTTATGATATTCAATTCTAAATCATGAAAAAAAAAAAAAAATAAATAAATAAAATAAAATAATAATCTAACTATTTTGCATTTTCAAGAAATAAAAAAAATTATATGATAAAATGATCAACTAGAAAAATTAGATTAAAAAAAAAAAAAAAACAATAGTATACATCCAAATGTGAATTGGTACACTAATAAATTATGGGGAATCCTAAACATAGACAACATTCCTCTTAATATAGCCCCCAATTAAAATAATAATAAAAATCGTATTTAAATGTACAATTGTACCCTTACGTAGCCCATAACCCCCAGTCTAATTCTGATCAAATTTAATTTACACTCGACTCTCGTACAATCGAAACTAACATAACGCGAGTATTTATATATTAATATTTTATCGTCGCTTGATGTTTAACAATGCATCTAGAAGAGATGGAAGCAGAACGACCGGAATCACTAGAGGAAGAATTATTTTGCTGCCAAAGTATAAGAATGTGTTTAATATGGATAATTACTAAATAGTTCACCACTGAAGATATCATTTGTCATCGTAATTTTCTAGTTTTCATTGTATGCTTCGGATTTCGGAACGGCTGCCGCTGTGCGAACAATCGCCGTAGTTCTCCCGGCCATTCACGGCTTTGAACGCTGTCTGTAAGGCGATTTCCTTAGTTGCAGAAGAAGCCATTGCTGGAAATGGGGAAGAATTGGAGAAGAAGAAAAGTCCAAATAAATGGAGGGCGGTTGAGTTTAGAATTTAGATGCTATAAATTGTCCCATTTTCTGTTCATATATAAAGAAGTCGACTGGCCACATATATCACAATGCATGTTAAATATTGTATTTAGTCGTCTAAAAGTCATCGTCTAGGCGCTAGTTAGTACATTATCGTCGGGTTAATATACAATTTGTCTAGTAGTACTAAACAAGTAAGCGGTACCAATCGATCCGATACTGAAGTTTAATCAATAATCTATGTATGCTCACTAATTGATGCTTAGGTGAACTATTTTGCCCTATGCATGATTTTGAATTTATAAATATGAAATTATATAGTCGATCAATTGATATATTATGTATAGAGAAATGATATGCTAGTCACCTTATGGTGAGCACCTTCATCATTTTTTCATTTCGACAATATTTTGTTCGAAAATTTTCAATTGTAATATATTCTAATACCTTATAAATTAATATTCAAATCGCTAAATCTAAAACAATATAAATATCAATGCTCGATTTATTCGTTTCTACTTCTAAGTTCAAACGGCGTATAATAAAATAAATCGAGCTTTGATATTTACTTCCTTCGTCCCATTGGTAAAGGGATAAGTTCTATTTTAGTTTGTTCTATTGATAAAGGGATATTACCTTAAATAGTAAAATTTTAATCAACCCATTCACACTATTTTATCAACAACTATCACTCTCCTCTTAAATCATGTGCCGTGAAAAAAGTTATCCCTTTATCAATGAGACGGAGGGAGTATCTAGTGATTTCAATATTAATTTATAAGGTATTAGAATATACTACAATTGAAAAATCGAACAAAATAATGTCGAATACGAAGCAGCCCACGAAGGTGTACACCATAAGGTGACTAGCCGCGGATACTTTCACCGATATATTCGCAGATATTATTAACGGGTAAACGAGTATCGCAGATACGGATAGTAAATATCCATACATGTACCCGCGAACTAAATGGGTGATAAATTTGTACCACGAAGCTATCCGCGGGTACTATATGCCCCTCAAACCCGCACGGCCGCACCTATTAGGGTCGGGTACCCGCGGGTATCGAGTATATGCGGGTAAATTGACATCCCTATACTAACATATCATTTCTCATATGTATATTTATCATGAAATTGACAACAATATCGTAAAAATTGTGAAAATAAGTATTATAGTGCTAATAAGCGCCTACGCGCTAGTCATGCAACGTTCGAATATCGCCTAGCAGTTTTAATACTACTATAATAAATTCTTCCTACCTTAGATAACTCACTTATATCATTTCCTTGTCCCAAATTACATAGGAAGGGGGGGAAATGACGAAAGGTTAGTATTTGTTTAAGTTAATAATAAAGTCAACGGATTAGTCTAATTTGAGTTGTATTATTTAAAAGTTTCCTTATCCTCTATTTTATTTAAAATCTATAGTCAATATATTTCCAGATATCTTTGATTTCCTATTGCTAAGAAACAAAAGTAGACATCCAAATGTGAATTGTTACCCTGAATTATTAGTATGCTATTTTTTATTTTTTTTTAACATTGATCGATCTAGTTTTAGTGGAGCAATTAATATCGAAACAATGATGAAAAGAACATAAAAGAATTACGTGGTTCGATCTATCGAAAAATATCTACGTTCACGGAGCTAAGAGGATGTCTCTTTATTGAGTATGCGCGAGTGATGAGTACACAAAGTGTGAATGAATCTCTAACTCTAATCTTGCCCCTATTTATATACAATTATGTGGAGTTTGACTCTAATACAAAGTTTTCTCCTATAAGGATTCTTTGAGTTTATCCCCTCATTTGTGATAAGCATCCGAGTCTCTTACGTCTCAATTAGAACTTGAATTGTAGTTGACCAAGTAGTTCTCATGGGTCGAACTCACATGGGCCGAACTTACTGTCGAGCCCGTTTATGTTGGGCCAGATATTTGGACCAAGTAATTAAGTCATATCCACAGAATATTATATATATACATAACTATTGTGGAGTTTTAGTTCTATCTTTTGTTATGTTTATAAGTTAAGGGTGATATGTTGAAAGAATAACGGGAATCACATTGTCCTAAACTGGAATAAGTGCATAGATTGTGGATAACCAAGAACGGAAATAAAAGTGTATATTTGGTGGACACAAGGAATGCATAGTAATACTAATGCATTTCAAAATGAACGTTAACCACCAAAGTATGAACTCACATATGGATAAAATTGGCACAATCCAAAGCTATGTTGCACGGATTTTTCAAAATATAGTATAATATACATATTGGATTCTTATAGGGTGCGATTCTCGTGAGATTTTGTGTAATTTGCACCGAATTCGTCACGTGGCGAAACCTTAAATAAAAAATAAAATAAAATAAAATAAAAAAACCTAATTCCCTCAGCTCGAGATGAAAAAAAAAATGGAGGAAGATCTGTTCGCACGTCTACCATCGGAAACCACCATCAATATCCTCTCACGACTCTCTCTGCGTGCGATTGCCCTTAGCGAGTGTTGGTATGTATGTGTCGGCCTACCGTTTTCCTACCGGTACAGTTACCGTTCGAGACAAAATCTATGAAGCGTGCTGTAGTTGAGCATGATATAAGGTTAAACTAATAATGAGTGTCTTTAGATGCGCATGTATTCATGCATGAAACATCGATATTAATCTATACCTATTATAAAAGTGTCTCGTGTGACAAATTTTGGTTTACCTATTTTGTCCCTAGAATAAAGTTTAGTTTAAGGTCAATATTGTAATATCATCGTGATTTATTTTATTATAAAAAAGTTAAATATAATATTCTTAATTATGATGCCTACACAAAAAATATTTAATTAAAGTATCACATTATAATTGAATAGATATACTATTATTATCGATTTCAGCGTAAATTCATCAAATATTATTATCCTTCTCAAAGTAATATAAGACACTTTTATATTATTAGGTATAGATATTTAGTTTAAATTATTTTTTCTTTTTCATAGCTCAAGCTCCCATAAAACAAATTGATTGGTTATAATTATATAATAAAACATGAAAACATATAATTTAACCACTACATTTATCATACTCCGTATATCCTTGAAGATAAAGAAAAGAACTATAGAGCTATATACAAATAAGTATTTTGATTTTTCTACTAATCTAATACAATTATTAATAAATAAACATATAATTTATAGAAATTCTAAAACTATTCATAAAATATATTGCAACGAAACAAAGAGATGAATGAATCAATAGTTCAATAGTAGGATTTACGTGCGAATGCACGTAATCTCTACTAGTAATAATAAAATGTACATTATTCCAACCATTTATTTTGAAATATACACCATATATATTATACATATTTTGACAACAATATAATACTCTTATTTGAAATTAATAAAACTAACCAATCGATCCATTAATTCCACGGCTTTGTCACAAGTAGGTCTAAACAAATGGAAGCAATGCTCTTCTCCTTCACTCTCCATAATCTCCACCTCTCCCCTCCACTCGCTCCTCTTCAAGCCCTCGTAGTAAGCCTTCGCCTTCTCCGTCACGATATCCTTCTCCACCACAAAAAACACGACGCGCCGCCCCGCCATCTGCCCGATCCGAGGGTCCACCACCGGGTTCAGCCTCGGATCGTCGTCACCGCCGCTGCTACCCGGGCACAGAGCCCTATACAGCTTGCTCAGCTCCTTCCCGCCAAAATAAGGGTGCACCAGGAATAACCCCACCACTTCTGCGCCGCCGCCTCCGGCGGCCGCGGCGGCTCCCGCCCTCACCGCCATTTCGTTCGCTATCGTCGCCCCCGAGCTCTCCCCTCCCACGAACACGCGCCGGAAGTCGGCGAGCTCGCTCAGCCACGGGTCGCCGCCGCCGCAGGCCCACTGGAACGCCGCCCAGGAGTCGTCGAACGGGATCGGCATAGGGTTCTCGGGAGCCAGCCGGTAGTCGACGGAGACGGCGACGACGTCCCCCCTCTCGACTAGGGTGGAGACGAAACCGTGCATGGTGGGGTCGGCGGCGGAGCCGAGGCAGAAGCCGCCGCCGTGGATGTACACCACGAGGGGGAGCTTCTGGCTTGGCCGCTCGCGGCGGCGCGGCGCGAAGATGCGGACGGAGAGCCCGGTGGTAGGGTTGATGACGACGTCTTTCGAGCGGACGGCGGCGCTCGGGTCGTCGGAAGTGGGAATGCGTTGCGGCGGAGGTCGTATCCTCTCGATGCTGCCGTCGGTGAATAAACGGAAAAGCGGCGGAAGATCGACGGCGATCTCTTTGACGGCTGAGGCCATTTTGTGATTATTGAATAATTAAAGTGAGGTGAAAAAAAGGGTTAAATTTAGGGAAATATATAGAAGAAAATATAATTATTTAATGATTAATTAATCTTGTCCAAATTTAGTAAAAACATTTGAGAAGGAAGTTTAGGGTAAGAAATACGTGCATGAAGATCAAATCATAACTTATAACGATTAATTCAAATCAATTAGGTAAAGGAGTGCAATAATGTAACTTGGGGTTATGCATGGCTAATTAACAATTGAATTACTCCCTCCGTCCTCCATTTAGTGACGGAGGGAGTTTGGGCACGCGTTTTTTCACATTTTATGGTATAATAATATATTAATGTGTTAAAGTGTTAAAGTGGAATAATTGTGGGTCCATTTGAATTGTTTAATAGTATTAAAATGTTAAAATAATAAAAAGTAGATGTATAAAGTATTAAAGTGTTAAATTGATTGTGGGGTCTACGTCCAAAAATGGAAATTGTCAGTAAATGGAGGACGTCCCAATATAGTATTAACGTCACTAAATGGAGAACGGAGGGAGTAATTAATATCAAGATAATTAAAATTGTATTAGTGACGTTTTAACACCTTAATATTAAGTAACTCATTTACAAGAATCAGGGCGTATGCTAAAAGTTATCGTGATCTATATGAAAAAGTTTCCGACTGAACTCAAAACGACTATAGTGAGTGAGTGACTATCATTGGGTGTGATAGCTCGATCTTGCTTGACTCTTTGAAAAATGGAATCTTTCACAATTATACCAATAGTGAAAATAAAATACTCTCTCTGTTCTGACAAATATGGTTTTCTTAGAGTTTACAGGGTGACTTTGTGTCATTCTTAGCTCTCCCGTGTTTGTTTTGAGCGATCACTACAAGAATTTCGGTCATACACTACACCACTTACACTACGGTTTTTTTGAAAAACCGTAGTCTATTCCCTTTCTCTACGGTTTTCATCAAAAACTGTAGTGTATGTGCAACAACACAATGACATTTACTACAGTTAATTTAAAAACCGTAGTGTTTGATGCCGGATACACTACAGTTGTATTAAAAACCGTAGTGTATAAAAAACACGCTCATACACTACAGTTTTACAAACCGTAGTATATGAGCGTGTATTCTTATTGTCTACGGTTTTTTGAACACTTGGAATTCTTGGAATCGATTTTTGAACATTTAGAATTTTTCTTCCCGATTCTCTCTCAACCTTCTCTCCCGGCCCTCTTTCCTTTTCTTCCTGCTACTCGCCGGCAGTCGTCGACCGAGGCTACAACCCTAATGAACGTTGATGCTTCCCGATCTGTTCCTTTTAAATCGAAAAGTTGCGAAGACGTCAACAACAATTGCTTGGCGTTGTTCGATTTCCAGATTTCTCGTCTCTATCGTTCTGCCTATAGCTCGTCGCTTTCTTTTTTATCCGATTCATCCCCGGCAGTCCTCGACCGGTGCCATAGCCCTAGCGTCGTTGCCGTCAGGTACTTCTCTCTCCTTCTCTCTGGTTTGTCCTAAATTAAAAACCCTAGATTTCAAAAACCTATATCCCCAAAATTTCCTCTCGCCTTCAGTTCTACAGGCGACCGGGTCACTACCGTGACACCACAGCGCTGCGCCGCTGCCATGGCCGCCGTCTTCTTCCCATTGGTTTTCGCCTCCTTCTCCGATTCACTCCATCGAGTTCATAGCCACTGTGTGAGCTAGTCTCTGTTTCTGTAGCCGTATGTGCCGCCACCGGTCTCTTTCCCGCTCTCTCACTCGTTCTACCTGAAGGTACTCGAAATTTAGTTGAGATTAATCTCTTACTGCCACTGCTCTCTTTCTCATTGTCTCTTTTGGTGAGTTTTTCGGTATTTTCTTTGCAATTGTGTTTTTCCCTGTCTTTGATTTTTCAATCTCTCCTATATTGTCAAAATCCCTAAAATATTTTGTTTGGACTCAAAGGATTTCGTTTGAATCAATTAAATCATGTTTGGATTCTCACGGCAATGGTCACATACCCTACAAATTGATATTCTTTTAGTAATGTTTGATTGAGTTGGCTTTGCATTATATTGTTCTGATGGTACTTAATTATAGTTTAGCTTCGGGAGTAATTGTGTTTCCATAAGAGTATACGGTTCAATATATGTGCTTATGTAGTAGCTAGTGTCGTAGAAACTCTTTATACTTAAGGCTAATTTCTGTATTTATGTCTCATATGCAGTAGTTATATATATGAGATGCCAAAGAGCTAAGCCAGTTATAAATTTATAATCGATCATGATCTTCATAGCTAATGAAAAGTTTATAATGCATTAAATTTTTTACTTGTACAAATATTACATATTATATTTAGATGGTTCCTTTCTTCCCCTGCTTAAGTCCTCCATGAATTAAATCATCATATCTCTCACATGGGTGGAGGTTGTATGAATAGGGACAATCAAGTAAGCTGGAAATCTGGAAGACATTATTACCTAAAAGTATGGTGGTGCTTCGCATGAAAAAAAGTAAGTATTTGTATAATTTATGAATTTTTGGGAGTACTGCAATGTGTCTAGATGTTATAGATCTGATATGATGGTTTTAGGACTTAAAATGAATTATTTTGAATTTTTAAAACTGCCCATACTTCGGAAAGTGTAAATAAGTGTCTAACTGATGAGACGAGATTACTTGTGTAGTATGAACTACATAGTTGATGAATTGCCATTGTTTTATTGCTTGATCTCCTAAATAGTTTGTTAATCTAACTGAAGTTGATAACTTCACATCTCATCAGAAACTAGAAGAAATTTCTTTGTTCGAAGAAAGGTCCTCCTTCTAGAAGCATGGTCAGCCATTCACATAGCTCTTTTAAAATAGCAATGACCAGGTATAGAGGAAATATATTGTGCTTAGAATGCTCAACTTATGGATATTATGGATATCTTATGGCTAATTGATGTGTGAATTTATGTGTATCAATTAGAGGTCGGAGTGTATGAAACACCATACAATCATTTGAATCTTTTGATTTTAAAATTTATACTTTATCAGATTATTTTTCTGATCATTGCGATATTCTATTAAGTAGGAAACTGATGATGATTACTATAGGGAAATGATTGCAGGCTCTTAAAAATAGCTTCAAGTAATATTTCTTCTGTGCTTATGGCTATACTATCGAGTAAATTTCATTTATGTTTCGCAATGCAGTTCATCTGATATGTTATGGAGATTTTTATGTATGCACTTTAATCATTAGGTATTTTGTTTCTTTACAATGTTATAAAGTCCTCTAAAATAATGCTAAACATTTGGATAATTTATATACTTTTGCAGGACATGGAGTGAGAAGATATATAATCCACATTCTAATGTTGGTGATCTCATTAGAAGCAATGGGCTGTACAAATTGAGGACTCTGTTATGGATGAAGATACAAAGCATTGTGAAGGTGTTCCAGTTCACTACTTTGAAGAAATATGTAATTTCTAGCAAGACTTCTTATGGATAAAACACTAGTACATATCTTGGATATGAGTTGTGTATGGAATTTTATTTGAATATATGAAATCTTGAATATTTGAATTTATAATTTCTATCAGGTATTGTGTATTTTGATGTATTTAAATAAAAATATAATTTATTTACAATTTCGGTTCAGGCGAATAGAAATAAAAATGTATAGCTAACATAGACTACGGTTAAAAACTGTAGTCTATGCCACAAGGTTAACTCTACACTACTTTTCACTACACTCTTTTAAAAACACTAGACAACGGTTAAAAACCGTAGTCTATGTTGATCTTTTCTCTACGGTTTAAAACCGTAGTCTATATCCATGACCTTTCTCTACACCATCTGTCTCTACGGTTTTTAAGTGTCATAGACTACGGTTATCAACCGTAGTCTATGAGCGAAATTCTTGTAGTGGATTATCTTCGTTTTGTAGTCGGATTGTCAATTATTTATTCTCTGATTTAGTGTTGTTCATTTTGACAGGAAATGAGAGAAGATTTGACATGGAAAACAATTGCATGGCGTAGCTCAGTTCGAGAGGAACCCGTAGGCGAAAACGGAAGGCAAATTGGAGATCGGATGAGAACGGAGCGAAACGGCGAGGCCACGTCATCTCCTGCCTTTCACTACAAGAAAAACGTTTTTTAGTCACACATGTAAATGTGGCTAATAATAGGATTATGTGTAGTTATAGATATATAACCACACATGTTGACATTTACAATATGTGTGGTTATAATTTTGTAGAGGAAAAGATTTAGCCACACATGTTTGTATGTGTAGATAAATCCTCAATCATTTACCCACACATATATTTGTCGATAAAGGTGCTTATTATGTGTGGATAATTGCAATTTTACGATTTTATCAAAATGAGGTGGAAATGACATGGAAGATGACATGGCAATTATGGATAATATATGACATGGCAATTTGCAATGTGTGGTTAAATAGTGGTATGACTTATGTGTAGGTATCTTATTTTTTATTTAAAAAAATTATTTCCAAAAATATTATTAAAAAATACGAATTAAATTGTTTCAATTGGAATGTTGTATTCGAGAATTAATTTTATGCTTTTATTACGATTTGGCATTCATACAATATAATATTATATTGAACAAATATATGAAAATTCACAACTGACAACGAAGATGTATAGAATACATGAATTTAACTTAATAATATTCAATAAAAATGCACACATACATATATAGGTTCCTTACAAAACAATAAAAAAAACATTCCTAAGTTGAAAACATGCATCAGGCCGGCGATCAGAGCTTCTCGAACCTTCTTGTTGGCGCCGTCGAGCCTCAGTAAATATCATTAATCTTCATTTCGTCCCTGCATGACAATAGAAACCAGTACAAATCATTACAATAAAATACACGAATATAGAAATTTTGGAGTAGTTTAATAAGTGATGGGGTAAATAAGATAGTGGAAATTCGATTTTTTAGTTTAGGCGGGATCCGGTTTGGAGGGATTTTTTTCGTTTGGAGATATCGTGGGTTAATTTATTATAGCGTAGTTATGAAATGCTAATCGTAATTGCAATAAATATAATTAATATTATTCTTTTTCTTTTTTAGGTGAAGACACTGAAGGGAATTATATGTATACATATTAACTGATTATATTATTAGAATATTATTTGAAACGTTATTTTCAATTTAGAAGACGTGTCTTATCTAATTCAATTATTTTTCTTTAAATTATTAAAATTTTATAATGGATAATTATAACAAGCTAGTAACAACACATACAGTATATAAAATTAGGAATTAGGTATTGCTAAAAATATTCTATTGATTAGCCACGTCAGTAGCTCGAAGTTTAAAACAAGTTTTGTTAAAACATAAAAGACGATTTAAAATAATAAGATTGAAAAAAAAAATGTGACTAAATGTTTTTCTCTAAACATAGAAAATTTCAATAATTAGTAAAAATTGACAAATAAATTTACCTACACATATTTAATTATGTGTGGCAAAATTACCACACATAATTATGTGTGGCTACTACATGTGTAGCTAAATATCCGATTTCTTGTAGTGTTTGTTTTTCTCGCCAATTCTTTTCCTATTCTCAATTTTTTCTCTCATTTTCATCACTATTCTTATTTTTTTTCTTTCTCATTTTCATTACCCTTCATTTATCTCAATTAATGCTTGTCTCTTCGTCCAAATTAATTTCATCTGCTTTTATATGAAAGATGTGAATTACAAGAAAAAAAGTGAATATAAAAGAATCTAGGCACAATACCGCCTACTTCTCTTAGAAACCACCTAAAAGCAGGCCTATGCACCTAGATTCTAATTTTCACCCAAATGATCTACTAGCGTCTAACATATCTTAGAACACTACTTCCCGATAAAATGTGCGTACTCGGCATGATTTACATACTATGGCTGAATAGCCTAAATCGACGATTTTAGACAATTTGTCAAAATCAAATCAAGTTGCAATCACGCTTTAAACTTTTCTTACATTGGGCCAACCAGGTAAGCCGTGCAATGCAGCATTATACAGAAATAGTGTTACATGGGCTTTTTCTACAATTTTTTTTTTTTTTTTGGTAAAATTGTATTTAGAAAGATAAAAAAAAAAAAAAAAACACACAAAAAAGAAAAAAAGGTATTTTGATGTTGGGTTCAAATAAGATCAATTGATCTAAATAAAGAACTGTCTTTGTCAACTCAAGTTGTTTAATAAGTTTGCATATAAACTAGTGGGATAAATGTTATCACGATTCTTTGGGTGAATATTTAGCAATTTGGCCGTGTTTGAACCAGAATCGTTATGGAAACAGAATAAATCACACTAATTGCACGATCCGAACATCTTATGTTTTTCCATGTTTTCTTTAATGAGAAGTGATATGCTACTCCCTTTATGGTGTTCACCTCCGTGGGCACCTTCGTCGTTTTATTATCTTGATATTATTTTGTTCGATTTTTTCAATTGTATTATATTCTAGTACCTTAAAAATAATTATAGAAATCATAAAATCAAAAAATAAAAATAAAGATCAAGCTCAAGCTCAAATGATTTTATTAGTCATTTTTTAAGTTAAAAATTAAAAAAAAATCGGGTTTTGATTTTTTTGGTTTCATGATTTTTATAATTATTTTTAAGGTACTAGAATATAATACAATTGAAAAAATCGAATAAAGTAGTATCAAGATAATAAAACGACGAAGGTGCCCACGATGGTGAGCACCATAGAGGGAGTAGCATATCACTTCTCTTCTTTAATCTGGCAATTTGTCTTTACAATCTCCAATGGATCGAATAAGGTTCGAATTTGATTTAGATTATGACGTCTCAACTCCTATGCAATATTATCATCTTTTGCCTATGAGGTGTTCTATACAACTCAATCTTCTAAAAACCCCCACTTAAGTCTACCCGGTCTCTGCATAGGTGCTAGTCGGCACTCCACTAACCCGCCTAGGTGTTAAGTGTCACCGCACTGTCCCAATGTTGAAGCTTAATTAGTAATCTAAAAACAATTAATTGTTATATTATGTGTTTCTATCATGAATTTGGTACTAATACAATGAATGTAATACACCGTATATATTAATATAGATTATACTTGAGACATAAGGTAAAAATATTAAAAAATAAACATTACTCCCTCCGTCTTTAAATAAGTGTCCCGAGCTGCCAATTTGAAAAAACCAAGGAGAATTCTAAAATGACACTTATGCCCTTAAAATCCTTGATTATTTATTTATTTATTTTTGTCTTTCTCCCACTTTTAGATTTTCAAGAAGGGTAGTTTTGGTACTTTTGTGTAATTTTTGCTTTGAAAAATGTGATAGGACACTTATTTAGGAACAAAAATTTTGACGGCTCGGGACACTTATTTAAAGACGGAGGGAGTATATTCTAACTTGAGTGACCTCCTAGACACTGACCCTCGTTCACTACCCGACTAACGGTCTAGCCATTTTTCAAACATTGATACTACTAGCTCAAGGGGGAAATTAATAATGTTTGCAACATTTACTAACCTTTTTTTTTGTTTTTTTAATGGCCAATTCAACTAAAATACGACATGATTTTGCCTCACATATATATAGTAGTGGGCAGTGTTCTAAAAAACGGCCTAGGCGGCCGCCTAGGCGCTAGTTGGCGTCGTGCCGTCCCGTTTTTTGACTAGGCGGCCCGGGCTAGGCGGCTGCAAGCTAGGCGCCGCCTAGGCGGTCAAGTCGGGCTAGGCGGCCGCCTAGGCGCCCAAGTCAGGCTAGGCGGGTTGGGTTGTCTAGGCGGGCTGGGGAAAAAGTTATGGTGTATTACAAATTTACAATTACATTTAAAATTTTAAAATCAACTCTCCTTCATCCATCTTGTGTATTACAAATTATAAGAATGACGAAATTGAAGATTAAATTACATATTTACATGTAATAGACTAATTTATCGATTTTATGTTTAAATTTGTGGTAAAGTTTCGACTATACATTTTAATTGAATGACTATTGATATAGTATTAACGTCAACAAATAGAGGACGGAGAGAGTATATTTTCATTGTTGAGATGAAATTAGATAATATGTACTTTGGATAGTGAAAATTTTAATATTTTTATTTGGAAATATTAGGAAAATAATAATAAATAAGTATAAAATACGAATCCGCCTAGGTGCTAGTCGGCCCTTCGCCGCCCGACTAGCGCCTAGCGTTTTTTAGAACACTGGTAGTGAGTGATGATGTTCGGCCATAATGTGGCCAACCATAATTTAAGTTTTTTTTTAGTATCAAATAATTTATATATTTATGCCAAACTTTTTTGGATTATAAAAAACTCAAAAAGCGATACTCCGTATTTTTTACGTATTTTTTAAAATTAATCCTTTAATTATTTGATAGTTTTTACTATTTTAAAGGATTTATTGCCTTTTTATCCAGAAAAAAGAGAAAAATATGTAATTTTGGGGGGAGTGGGGGAAATATTTTTAAATTAAAATATGAAACTAATACATTATAGTTATCATTTACTATTTTTAAGATTACGTAAATTATGAAAAATGTCGTTGTGTGGCTGGCCACATTATGGCCAAGTAGCATTATTGTATAGTAGGTACAAATCTTTTGCCTTGCGTTTTGTCATTTCCAATATACCTATTGAGTTATTCCTCACTTTATTATTAGTCACTCTCTTCATGAAGAAACGTATGGAATTACAAATACTCCACTGCTCACTATCGACACGAAGGGTCACATGACATATATTCAAATCAATTTTCTTTATTTTATTTTCTTTAATTTTAAATATTATGAATTTTCTTCAACTTTTACCCTAATCTAATTATAAACTATTTTTTCTACATTTTATAAATGGAATTAAATGAATTTCTGAGGAAATAGTTATTAGCAATAATTGGATTTTCGGAACGATGCATGTTTATATTCGGGATAAGTCTATTAAAATAATAAAATAGGTACGTGCGGTCGAAATTATAAAGATAAAAGTGTCGAGAAAATACGACAAAAGGAAAACGCCATTTGTGTAAACGTGTTACTGGGTTTCCCGAATTCGGTAATTGACAGATTTGTCCCACTTGACTTGTTATAAACGATAGAAGAGTTGTTTGAGTTTGAATGAGTTTTCACTAGTAAACCTAGCTATATCCTTCCTTCTCCACCACCCTTCGCTTCCTCACTCAACAATGGCGACTCCGCCACCCTCCGCTGTTTCCCCACCGACGGCGGCTAACACCGATGACATACTCCACGACCTCTTCCCCTTGGTAAGAGTCTACAAAGACGGCCGGATCCAGAGGCTCACCGGCGAGGAAATCGTTCCGCCGTCTCTCGATCCAGCCACGGGGGTTCAGTCAAAGGACGTCCAGATCTCGCCGGAGATCAACCTCTCCGCCCGCCTATACCTTCCACCGAACGCCGATCGGAGCAAAAAGCTCCCTCTCCTCGTCTACTACCACGGCGGCGGCTTCGTCGTCGAGTCCGCCTTCTCCCCGCTCTACCAGAAGCACCTCAACCACCTCGTCGCGGTGGCGAACGTCGTCGCCGTCTCGGTAAATTACCGTCTCGCCCCGGAGTTCCCCCTCCCGGTCGCCTTCGACGACTCGTGGCGCGCGCTCCTGTGGACCGCCGAGGGGAAGGACGAGTGGATCGAGGAATTCGCCGATCTGAACCGCCTCTACCTAGGCGGCGACAGCGCCGGCGCCAACATCGCGCACAACGTCGCCCTCCGGGTCGGGTCGGAGAAACCCGACGGAATCAACCTGAGCGGGATCTTCCTAAACTGCCCCTACTTCGGCGGTTCGGATCCGATCGGGTGCGAGACGACGGAGCCGTACAAGAGCTGGAGAGAATTCGCGGAGAGGCTGTGGAGATTCGCTTGCCCCAGTTTGAGCAGCAGCGACGAGCCATGGGTGAATCCTGGTAAGGATCCGAATATTTCGGGTTTGGGGTGCCGGAAAGTGCTGGTGTATGTGGCGGGGAAGGATGCGCTGAAGGATAGGGGGTGGTATTACAAGGAGGTGTTGAGCAAGAGTGCGTGGAAGGGGGAAATTGAGTGCGTGGAGGTTGAAGAACAGGACCATGTTTTCAGCGTCTTCTTCCCCGACGGAGATTCCGGCATGGCTATGCTGAAGAAGGTGGCTTCCTTCGTGAATGAGTGAGTGTGTGGATGATGTTTGTCGAATTAATAAATGGGTTTTTAATGGTGATTAATTTCAAAAGCGTACTTTGGATTTGTGTATTAATTTTTGTTGTGCTTTTCTCTCTCTCTTTTTTGATTTTACTCAATAGCCAGTTGGTTTGACTAAGTTTATTTTGAAATGCTCGTAAGTTGTTAGAGTTTAAACTACAAACGATTTTAAAAGCTTATAAAAAATTAGAATCGGCGACAAATTGGGTGAGAGATTAATTTCGGGTAATGTTTCAAAAATCAAACCGATTAGATTTTCGATTCTTAGTTTTTCCGATTGAACCGTGATTGAACCGATTGAAATTGATAATATAGAAAAAAATCATGAAGCGAACATAATCGATCATGGTTCAACCAATTTGACTATCGATTCGATTCGGTTTTTAAAATAATGATTTTAGAGAGAGAATTGAGAGAGAGTGATCGGAAATTATGAAAGGGATTCTTTGGAATTCGAACATAAACTCACGAAAATAACCAAAAATAATATGGTGAATAATTTTTATTATTTTTCCGTATAAGCTTATTTTTTATGAGCTTTTAGTAGTTTGTAAGTTGTTAGGTAATTATTTTGCCAAACGCTTTAAAAAAAGTTTATAAACTCCTTAAACCTTAGTATAAACAATATAAGTGGCCAAACACGATGTTTGAAAGAATTGATTCAAATCAAAACAAGTTACGATAATGGGTTGGAACTTTTTCTATTATGGGCCAATCATATATTAGTCGTGGGATGGGGCCTTTATACAGTAATTGTTGAACCATACAATACAAAAACCAAAATTATTTTGAAATGTTGTGTTCAACTTCACCAAAGACCCGGCATCAACAAATGTTTGTCTTTATCAACTCAAGATCACAAAATGTTCGATCGATTTTTTTTTTGTTTCTTAATAACAATTAGAAAGTAGAGAGACAAATTGTTATCGTGATTCATGATATTCGAACAAATCTAGTTCTTTATACGGGTTCGACTGTTTTTTTTTTCGATTTTACTATAAAAATTAAACTCTTCACTTGGTATTTGATTTGGATCATTTTGACGGTGATTCTGTTGTTGTCGTTACACTCATCTTCAACGTAGAAAGTTCCGATTTCAAGAAGATTTTGAGTAGTTCTCAACTTATATTACTCTTTTCATTCTAACGAATTTAAGTGTTTTAATATTTTATATATTATATATTCAAAGGAGACTTCAATTGGTTGTCTTCTTTATTTTGAACCTTCAATAGCTGAAATTTAAGAAGCTTAAAGGCCATCGTCATGGAAAACTCGAACTCGAGATTTTTTATCATGAAACTTAAATTCATATTGTTTGGCCAATATACGCACGCAAAGCTTCATTTTCTTACTTTTAATATAACATCTTATTTACGCACCTGACATCACTCGAGATTTTTAGTCGGAGGGGAAGTCTTTGGGTCCAAAATGAATGCAATGTTGACAAAATAGGCTTCTCCATTAAATGCCGCCATTACTATAATTGATCAAACCACTCAATCCGACTGTAGACTCCGATATCACATCCTTCCTTCTTCTCCACCACTCATCAATGGCCGCTAACGACGACGAGATACTCCATGACTTCTTCCCCATGATAAGAATCTACAGAAGCGGCCGCATCCAGAGGCTAAGCGGCTTAGATAGCGTTCCCCCGTCGCTCGACCCAACCACGGCGGTTCAGTCCAAGGACGTCCAGATCTCGCCGGAGATCAACCTCTCCGCCCGCCTCTACCTGCCGCCGAACGCCGACGGGACCAAAAAGCTCCCTCTCCTCGTCTACTACCATGGCGGCGGCTTCGTCGTCGAGTCCGCCTCCTCCCCTCTCTACCACACGCACCTCAACCACCTCGTCGCCGAAGCCAACGTCGCCGCCGTCTCTGTAAATTACCGATTAGCCCCCGAGTTCCCCCTCCCGACCGCCTTCGACGACTCGTGGACCGCCCTCAAGTGGATCGCCGAGGGGAAGGACGAGTGGATCGAGGAATTCGCCGATCTGAACCGCCTCTACCTCGGCGGCGACAGCGCCGGCGCCAACATCGCCCACAACGTCGCGATGCGGGTCGGGTCGGAGAAACCCGATGGAATCAACCTGAGTGGGATATTCCTAAACTGCCCCTACTTCGGCGGGTCGGATCCGATCGGGTGCGAGACGACGGAGCCGTACAAGAGCTGGATGGATTCCGCCGATCGGCTGTGGAGCGTGGTGTGCCCGAGCGTGAGGAGCAGCGACGAGCCGTGGATAAATCCGGGTAAGGATCCGAAGATTTCGGGTTTGGGTTGCCGGAAAGTGCTGGTTTATGTGGCCGGGAAGGATGGGTTTAGAGAGAGAGGGTGGTATTACGAGGAGGTGTTGAGCGAGAGTGGGTGGAAGGGGGAGATCGAGTGCGTGGAGGTTGAAGATCAGGACCATGTTTTCAGCGTCTTCTTCCCTACCGGAGATTCCGCCATGGCTATGTTCAAGAAGGTTGCTTCCTTCATCAATGAGTAAAAAATTTATCGTTTACTACTTACTGTTTGAATAAATTCCTCACAGAAATAGAATAAATGCGCTATTTAGGGATTTTCTAAGGATATTGGACTTTGAATCACTTTAATTATTTTGGATTGATTTGAACGAGGGGTTGTATTTTCATGACATGTAGGGCTGTAAACGAGCCAAGCTAAACGAATACGTATGTGCATACTGCATACTCTTTAGTTCACTCAACATGTATGTTTGTGGTTTTTGAGCCTAATCCAATCTATTAGAGATTATTTTCGTATTGAGACAAATTTGTGAGCAGAATATTCATAGACGCTCTATTTGATTGGGAAAATAAGATGAGCAAACTCTGATTACAGCTCGAGAAATAAATAATGATCAAGCCCGACTCAAATTTTATAAAGGCGAGCCGGGCCCAAGCTTGCAAATTTCTTAAGGAGTCGAGCTCGAGCATGCTCGTGTTCGGTTCGGGTATAACCTGAATGGGCAGCCTATAGTTTGAGGGAGCTAATAATCTGATCGTATGGGCTTAAAACATGAATCTACTGTAATTATATCAAAAGATATTTGGGCCGGACAGGCCCAATATCAAGCATAATCTTAGCCAATTTAAAGTATATTCGGGCCGGCCCGATTGAATAAGCTGAGTAAGGGTAATTCTATACATAGCCCCCAAATTATTCTTCATAGCCACCAAATTTAAATTAATTAATATTATAATTTAAATTCCCTATATTAGCCTTAGGGCAACTACAATGGAGAGCCTCAAATGGGGCTCTATAAATTGACACATGGACAAGAGCTCTAAACTTAAAATATTTCACAATCATGGGCTCTAATTTTAGTTTTAGGGCTCTTAATACCATTATTGGGTCCCACATTTTATCAATATTATTATTATTAAATGTAAAATAAAATGTAATGCACATATGGTGGCCCCACAAGTAACATAGAGCCCGGGCTCTTGCAGGAGAGCCCGGGCTCTTCATTTTGGGCTCTCCAATGGTGCTCAAAAATAAAGTTGGGCTCTATCTTTTGACACATGGACAAGAGCTCAACCATTGTAGATGCCCTTATAGCCTTCGTTCTCCAAGTTTGAAATTCACTTTTCTTCCAAGTCATAGCCACCACGTTAATGTTACGGTTACAAACAAGCTCCTCCTTCTTTCTTCTTTCTCGAATGGTGGCGCGCTTCTCCGCATACAACAAATAAAATTTGAGAGTTCACAATTTAATTTATAAAATTTAATTGATAGTAACACTGTCGGAGATGGCAACTCTTATTCACCGGAAGAATGAAACAACGTCCAAACATAAAAATATCCTAGCACAAATTTATAAAATTGGGGAAAATTCAAGAATCAGAAATCAAGTTCTTTGGGAAAATAAAAAAATTAGTAACACGGTCAAAGATTTTGACGATATGGAAAGCTGATTTGGTCGGATGATGCTTGATTGAACTCACCTTCATTTGCTGCAACAAAACAAAAATGTTAAGCTTTTAAGATTCTCCGACATAAGAGCTCGTCTCCGACGGCGGCCACGGAATAGCCACCGGATGAAAAGAAACATAAGAATGGCAGCCACTAAATAGCCTTCGAGTGAAAAGAAACATAAGAACTGAGAGAGAACGGGGCTGAAGAAGATGATCGGTGGCTATAAGGGCAATATAGGAAACTAATTTAATCTTTTTAATTAATTTAAATATGGTGGTTATAAAGAGTAATTTGTGGGCTACGTATAGAATTACCCGCTGAGTAAATGTCATTACAATTTTGATTTGCAAATATTTGAGCATTTTTATTTGTATTGCATGAATATTATAATTTTCTAAATATTACTACTATTTCAATAATATTCCTTATAAAAAAAAAAAGAGAAATAAAATAAAAACCATCAGATAATTTATAACAAGATGTCAAAATTAAGACAAATGATTCCGTACCTTAATCCCTAGTAAATAAAAGGGAAAGAAAATTAAAGAGCGGTTGCCAAAATATTATGGGTGCTTTTAATCTCAATCAAATTACTAAAACACCAATTACTCCATGCACACGTACCCCCCTCCCTCCAATATCTACTAAATCCTCCACTATAATACTCTCTCTCTCTCTATCTCTCTCTCTCTCTCTCCCACCACCATGTCTGGTAAAAAGATCGCCTTCTTCTTCCCCATCATCTTTTCCTTATTCCTCACACCAATTCTCGCCGCCAATTCCTCAGACATATCCTACGAAATCCAACCGTTTATAAGGGTCTACAAAAATGGCAGCGTCGACAGATTGCAAGGCACCGAAACCGTTCCGCCGTCGATGAATCCGAGGTCTAGGGTTCTCTCCAAAGACGTCGTCATCGACCGGACCCTCAACGTCTCCGCCAGGATTTTCATACCCAGAACCGCCGCCGGAAAACTCCCCCTCCTCGTCTACTTCCACGGCGGCGCCTTCTTCACCTCCTCCCCCTTCTCCCCCGGCTACCACAACTACATCAGCTCCGTCGTCGCGAAAGCCGATGCCGTCGCCGTCTCCGTGAATTACCGGTTAGCCCCGGAAAACCCCCTCCCCATCGCCTACAACGATTCCTGGCTGGCCCTAAAGTGGGTTTTCTCTCACTTCAAGAGCGCCGCCGGCGGCGGCGGCGAGCCGTGGCTCCGGCGCTACGCCGACTTCGGGCGCGTCTACTTGAGCGGGGACAGCGCCGGCGGGAACATCGCTCACAACGTGGCGGTCCGGGCCGGGCTGGAGAAACCGGGCCCGGGCCCGCATGTCGCGATAAAAGGGTTGTTTCTAAACTGCCCGCATTTTTGGGGGACGGCCCGGATCGGGGGAGAGGCGAAAAACCCTAATATGGTGGCGGTGGAGGAGAGTATATGGATCCATGCATACCCGAACTCGACCGGGTTCGACGACCCGTTGTTGAACCCGAACTTCGACCGGAACCTCGGGAAGTTGGGGTGCAAGAAGGTGGTGGTTTATGTGGCGGAGAAGGATGTGTTGAGGGATAGAGGGCTGGATTATGAGAAGGCTTTGAGGAAGAGTGGGTGGAATGGAGTAGTGAAGAGTGTGGATGTGAAGGGTGGAGTTCATGTGTTTAATCTTCAATTTCCAAAGAGTAAAGATGCCAAGAGAATGTTGAGGCATTTTGCGTTGTTTCTCAATGATAAGGAGAAATTTTGAGGGATGTTTCACTACTCTTTTCCGTCTCATTTTAATTGGTCTGCCAATTGAATGTACCTGAGGTATAATATATTAAAACAAGTCGATAGAAATCGGAAGAATGGATAAATAATGGTATTGGTCTGTAACATACTCCCAACCCAATAATGTTATCAATTTCTACTTAAATTAAATTTACGTCCTTTTTCTTACAATCCTAATCTTGTTAGTTATCACTATTGTGTATAAAAAATTATGTGAAAAGGACATAAGTTTGTTTTGTGTATTTGTACTACTTCCTCTGGCTCACGATTTCTGAGACGTTTTCCTTTTTGGGTCGTCGCACGATTTCTGACACGTTTCCATTTTGGGAGATCATTAACATTTTAATTGCACAATTAGTTCTCCCTTATTACAATTAACAAACCCTAATAAATAAAATTAAATTCACAATTTATTTATAAAAAAATAAAATTAAATTCACAATTTGTTTATAAAAAAAATTAAAAATTAAATTATTAAAAAAAATCAATTTATTAAAAAAAATTAAAAATTAATTTATTAAAAATTAAAAAAAATAAATTCACAATTCACAATTTATTTATAAAAAAAATTAATTTATTAAATTCACAATTTATTTATTAAAAAAATTAAAAATTAAAAAAATACCCATAATCTATAATTGATTTAATTAATTAACCAAAAAAAAAACATTAACATTATTTTTTTATTTATTCTAATTTATATAAATAATGCAAAACAAATAAACAAAATATCATCACTAAACAACATACTTAATGTACTAAACACTTTCGCCATAAATCCCGTGCCGAAAAGAAACGTTTCAGAAATCGTGAGCCAGAGGAAGTAACTAGAGTGATGGAAAGTGATTTATTTCTATTGATAAAAAGTTATTACTCCCTCCGTCCATGATTTAGTTACACACTTTCTTGGGCACAGTTTTTTTTGCATTTTGATGGTATAGTAATAAATTAATATATTAAAGTGTTAAAGTGGAATAATTGTGGGCCCATTTGAATCTTTTAATAGTATTAAAATGTTAAAGTAATAAAAAGTAGATGGATAAAGTGTTAAATTGATTGTGGGGTCTACGTCCTAAAACGGAAAGTGGCAGTAAATGGTGGACATCCCAATATAATAATTGTGTCAGTAAATGATGGACTATAAAATTATCAAAGTTTTTATTTATTTAATTATATTCGATTTTAATTATTTAAAAATCAAACCCAACATGAAGAGCAGTATAAAAAACTTTCACATTTGCTTACAGTATACGTATTACATTATTGTACAGTAGTCAGCTTATTATTATACATTCATCTATACACGTACCGAGTACATACATACACACACACACACACACAACTAATCAAAAAACCGCATCCTCCGATAAGCACGACCTGAAAAGCTTCGAAACGGAGGGCTCGACCGCGAAACTTACCACATTGTACTCGTCTCTCTCGACTCCTCAACCTTCACTGCTGTTTCAAGCACTATCACTTCACTCTACAACCTCAAAACTTGGCCTACCACTTGAGTCAGAGTCAGATTTTCTGAGGAGTTTTGTCGATCATATAAGTATATGTACGTTTACCCTGTTACAGTACTGGGGATCGATCTTTTATAATCTTGATCTATGCTTGATGCCCCGGATTGGTGACCTCCTACGAACGGATGCAAATGGCTCTCCATTTAGGGAGCCGGAGAATTTGATATCCCAGCCTTCGACGTTCTTTGGAACACATGCATCGAAAAGGGACTGGCCAAGGACGCTATTTGCACTCATACAAGGTGGGCTTGAGCGTTGAGGCAGTTTATCTCTCTGCTCCGGCTGAGTCGGAGCAAATTCTCTGCTGTTTTGGTACTCGGATGAACTTGGAAGGAAAAAGTGGTCATTTGGGCCGATTGCAACTCTTCTGAAACTTTGATTTGAGTTTACAGCTGCATTCTGGAGGTCGCAGATCAAGTAAGATATTTCATCATCCAAGTGGGACCACTCTCCGAGTTTCTGAAGCTTTCCGGAGAAAACTGAAACTGCCTGCTCAAGAAACTCGGTAACGGCAGCCGTATATTGTGCTGATCCATGCTTGTGATGACCTGACACGAGGCAAATAATAATAAGTATGGAATTCGTACAAGAAACAAAGCACTTAATTAATCCAGTAGCACAATTCTTACGGCATAACAGATTGAAAAGGGAATTGAAAGCTTTAAACATCAGGTAAAAATTGAGACTGACCAACATGGATAGAGGTATCACTCTTCACAACTTTTACATCGGCCCCTAAATCCTGTAAGTTATGGGCAAAGTGGCACGGAGTCGAGCATGGAGCCACATCATCATTTTCTGAACATAAAATGAGAAAAGGGGCCCCCAATCCCTGCATGAATAACAGAGGCAAGGAACAAAAGTATCAATAAATTTTACAAATCATTAGACCTGAAACAAAAACTCCAAAGAGATAGCAACTTACAACTGACGAATACAAGGATTTCCAGTACTCTGTACGTTGGGATCCAAACCTGGTAATAAATAGAGCATCCAAACTTGAAGTAACACCTTTGGCAAACATAGAAACTAGTTTTGATGATCCAGGCAATCTTAGGATGGAGCGGTGCAAAGCAAATCGAGCACCCAGGTCTTTAGTAAACTCAATAGGATCAGAATCATAGATCTGGCCTGAGATGCAGCTTGAGAGCATTCTACTATCCTCCTTCACATAAAAAAGAACAATTGTGAATATGATGCTTGCTACTTACCAGTAACAAACTAACAATGAAAATTATTAGATGTTCAAAAACAAAATTACCAGGCAGAGCTCTACATCAGAACATCCTTGAATAATCTGCACCATTAAGACGTGAAGATGATCAGTCTAAGAGTAAGATAATGCAGAAAAAAATCTATTGCATTGTATGATTTATAAGAATGTAACACATGACAGAACACTGATGCCTATTGTAAGCGTATCATGAAAATTAAATTTATAAAAGTATTCCATCTCAATGCATCGATATTACCTGAAGAACTTTATACAAGCAAGCTTTTGAACCACCAGAAAAGGATGCAAGAACAACAGGGCATATTCCATGCCTAAGTTCCTACATATATAGGAAACAAAAGACGATCAACAAAGAGCAATAAAATGGCATCCAGCAGTAGTACCCGATTTCTTACAACTAAATAGGCTGATACACGGAATTTACATTCATGGTAAAATTTCCACAATCACAAGCCAATGTTCCAAAAAATAGGAATAAGGGAAATTGCTTTGGAACCAAAGTCCTTGTAGCTTATAAAGATGAGAAATGACGGTAAAAATTGCAATTCCTCCCCACCCCAACTTGGAAGAAAGGGGGACATTGCTTTAGATTTATCTATTTTGCAACAGCTGAAAAATCAAGCAGTGAGAAGGAAACGTGGATAGTGTCATGACACGAACCTTTACAAGCTCATCAAGGATAGAGAAAGCCAGAGATGTAGCTCTCTCCGGAATGAACCTGTAGAAATTAACAGATAGTATCAGAGGCTAATGCCAGTTGAAAATTACAAAAGACAAACGCCGTCCCGACATCTAGTGTATGCGCTAATCCATTCCTACACGAAAAATTATATTACTCCGAATCTCATTCGAATAGACTTCTCACTACTTTGATACTAATCAATCAGTTAAGACTCAAGAACTAGTTAGACATCCATCCACAGTTTCTCCTAAAGAAAAGCTCTGAAATCGCCATACTTTGATTATACGGTATACTCTAATAGGAAAAATCTAGCTACACAGATCAATCTCTTTTGCATTTGCTCGAGCTACAACACATCCTCAACTTTCTCTAACTTAACACAACCACACCAACACAAAAAAGTTACCTAACAATGGAATCCTAAACCAATTACAACATACTGCAGTTTCAAATACCTAAGCATTCAACTCAGAGCCACACAAAGCTTCAAATACAACGATAATCATTCCGCAAACACGAAATTGAAGAGCATGTATATCCGAGGAAGGAGAGAACGTACGGATTGAGATAATCGGCGCGGGAAACGAGACAAATCCAGCCGAGCGAAGAGTAGAAGGCGACGAAATCATTCAATTGAGCATCGCTAATCGAAACCCAAGCAGAAACCACAACAATCCCCTTCGCTTTGCGTTCTTCCACGCGATTCCGCGCCCAATAGAATCTCCCGCCGCTGCTCATCCTCACTGCACCTCGAATTCCCCCAACTTGATTTCACTAATTTTCAAGCTTTTCTTCTGGCAAAATGAGGAGTGAGAAAATGGGGAGCGAGCTAGAGAGAGAAGGGAAGTTGGTTGAGTTCTTGGTGGTGAATCGCCGAGTGGGATTGCGTTGCGTATGGACAGCTCGGACAATGCGCACCTCGGCGCATTGTAATATTGGATATTCCCTCCATTATCCTGCGCCACATCCGTTACGAGTGTATTGGGCCCATCTCAAGATTTTGGGCTTCAAAGGTTAGGCCCAACTAAAATTTAGGCTTCAGAAATTAGGGCCCAATTTACATTTGGGCTTCACTTTTCTTCCAAACCCAATTATCATAAAGAATATCAACAACTTAAAAAATTAATAACCAGTCGAAATTTTATATACCCATCGTTGACCCGATAGTTTTATCCGTTTCGAATTTAATTGTTTTGGCAAAATTTAACACTTGTAGTAATCTTCTCGAAATATATTGTCGTTACGTCAGTTGCAGGAATAGTATTAGATTGACGGAATTAGTAAATGATTATGCTTGGAGTTGCATTATGAGTTTAAATTTTGCAATTACATTAAAAAATTAAATTAGTAGTTGCTGCCTCACAGTTTTCAAAATTTATTCTCAATCCAATAGTACACATTTCTCTTACCAGCAAAATATTCTCCAAAGATTATTGAAAATAAAATATACACATTACTACTAAAGTCAGTCACTTAATTAATTGTGTCACACCCAATTAAAAGTAAATAGTAAGAGTGAAATAGGCTGTCATGCTTAATAAACAAACAAAAAGTAGGGGGAAAAGTCAATGGTAACATGTTTATATATATATAAAAAAATGGGATCAGATCATAGATTAGTAAAAAGTGCAAAAGCAATAGTGGTCCAATAACCCATCCCCAAGTTTTTTTTTTTTTTTTTAAATAAGTAAAAAAAATATTAAATAATTATGACATTATATGAATCAGATGACTTAGCGCTCCTAGCCACCGGACACTCTTTAATGAGTGATTCAGGTTCGATCCCTTTTCAAAGCAAATTTGAGAGATATAAGGTGGCTTGAAGATTTTTTTGGAGTTATTGAAAATTTGGTGTACTAACGTCTCTAATCTAACAACTAATATTTGTCCGAATAAAAATAATTATGACATTACATGCTAATTTAATCTGAACCCTTAATTATTTTTGGTGGTGGAGCTCAGAAATCAAGGGGGAAAAGGTTATTATGGGAGGAAATGTGCACGATTCATGATAATCCGTGAATAAAAATGTGTGTGGTGTTGAAATCAAGAAACACAACCAACCTTCCTTTCTCAACATTCTTTTCTTTCTTTCTTTCATCTCTATGTATTAGTACAACTATTAGTCTTTTTTTTATTTTTATTTTTGTATAATTATAAGTACTTTAATTTAATTGATTAATTAATTGTGCATCAGATCCAAAGCACGTGTGGAGTGAGTTGCCGACCACTCCTTCACGGCACGTGCACATCTACACTTGTTGTCTAGTTATCAATGCTCGCCAATCCATCCATACACTTTCTTTTCCTTTCTTCTTTACAAATTTTAAAAGGGAAAAGAAATCAAGAAAGAATCTTATGTTGTTCATGAGAAGTGACGGCGAAATTGCCAATCTGCATTTAAAAACAAATCAAAGCTACGTAAAACTCGAATTCAGAACTTCGAAACGTTATATTTCATTATAGAGGCTTCGAACTCGAAACTTTAGTCATTACATTTAAAAAAAAAAAAAACTCATGGAATAAGTGTTTCTGCATGTATTTAAATATTTATGATAATTTTTTTTTGGACGGCCGAAAAATACAAAATTACGATTATGGATTTGAATTTAGAATTTTAATAAGATGTGTAATGAAAATGTAAATTTGTTTTTAATAGTATAAATTAAAGAAGGTATTGTGCAGTATGTAATGGATAAAGGGTCCATATACATAGGGAAGGGTATATTCTTGAAATATTACAGATCCCAAGTAGATCTCAAGCCTTAGTTTTATTCTAATCAATACATTAATTACACTTATGTATACAAACCCCATACACTATCATTTTAAATCATTATATTATTTTATCCCCCTTTTTTTTAAAAAAAAATATCAAAAATCAATTCGAACAAATTACTTTTGAAATCTGCAAATTGAATTAATTCCGAAATAAGTTTAAAAAAATTGTTTTATTTTTTATTTTTATACGTGCTGTACAATGCGATCTGCTATACAAGAATGTGAATGTCGAATCAAAATCAAAGTGGCATCAATAATTTTGAATTACTATCATGCAAAAATACGTGGCAAATAAGTAAATAAAAGGTACAGTACGAAAAAAAAAAGATAACAGTTTTTTTGTTTTAACTTAAAAAAAAAAAAAATCATTTTTCCAAGCTGTTGTTTTGAACTCAAACTGCATTTGTACTTGAGTATGCATAATACATGGACCGAAGCGCATGAAAATGAGCATTCCACTATTACTACTTACCTTTCATTTTTTGTGTTCTATTTCCGCTAGTTTTGTTTAGTTTGACACGTTTCATTATTATTTTTTTAAATCTCTATCACTCTAAAATACACACACAAAGTTTGAGGGAAGGATAGTTGCCAAACACAAACACATGCAACTATTTCTTTAATCACACATCCTCTCTCTCTCTCTTCCTTTCTTTCTTGAGAGAAAGAGAGATGAAAGTTATATAATTAAAAGGGGGGAGGTGATAATGTAGGTGCATATGGCATAATAATGGAGTAATTTGTTAGTATAGTAAAGAATAGGGTGGGCGCTGCCTGGGCTGTACATTACTACATTCTCAACAAGGCTGGCTGGCTAAGAGAGAGAGAGTGTAGAGAGAGAGAGAGAGAGAGAGCCCACACACAGAGACTAGTGTAAGTAAGTTTGTTTAGGATTTTTTCTGTCCCTTCAAACAATCATCACAACCACTGTCTTTACCTGACTCTTTTTTTGCTTCTTCTGAAACTCAAACTGAACGCTAATCAGTCCCCATTTTTTATTTCTTTTCTTTTTATTTTTTATGTAATTTTCTTAATTTCCCCCAACAAAATAAATACCAGTCCTTCCATAAATATTATTTGGTGTGGAATGTTATAAAACGAGAAATAAATAAGGAGGAAGGGAGGGAGTAATAGTAATACTTAAAAGAAATTGAGAGAACGGACCACCCAACAAATAGGAAAATAACAGAACAATTATTTTAACAAACCCACCCATTATTATTGCCTTTGCCTACACCAAAAAATTACTTATCCACTCTGCTACTACTTAGAGTGTAGAGCTACCAACATTAAATATTATTCCCTCACTTTCATCTCGTCTCATTTTTACAAGTCATGTTTATTTTTATTCGATCTGAATCTATTATAGTAGAGAAACTGTCTTCCAATAGCGAGACGTAGGAAGTAGTAATATATATATGTTGAGATTATGCACTCCTTTCATTTTTAGACGATGATCTTTTAGGTTTGTACACTTGCTATTTTAATTAATTACGACTAAACATGACATTTTCCATACGTTAAGTGAATAACTCTCTGCAATCTGTATCGAAGCAAACGTGCATAACCTACTGAATCGAATCGGAAAAGAGAGTAGTACATGTGTAATAAAATAGAATAAATGAGGGGGGGAGGGGTTTGGGGACCAGATCTATCTCGAAATAACCAATTTCTTAATCGGCCGGTTTCGAATGCTCTTTTTCCTTTCATCATTATCCCACACTCCAATTTGCAAAAGGACAAACCTTTCAATCAAAACTTCAATACTCCTCTCCTCCTCTTTACCAATTTTCCCACACACACACATGTGGAGGTGGTTGGGTGGCTGAATTTCGTGCCCATCTACATTACTACTACCATGCAACTAAAACTAAAGTGTGTGTGTTTTTTCTTATTTATTTCTACACATCTAAAAAAATTCCCAATTGGAGTTTAGCTAAAGAAAGGACTATAGAAAGTAAGGGAAAGGAAAGGAAAGGAAACTCCTCACTCACTCACACACACACACTAACAAATTAAGTGACAGCAAACAAGAAAGCTTCCAAAATATGCACAAACAGAAACTCCCTTTTCAACATCAATTGCTATATTACACAACCCATATTCATATTCATACCCCCACCTCACTATCATCAATCTCTCTCTCTCTCTCTCTCTCTCTCTCTCTGACAAACTAAAAAAATGAACATCCAATCTCATATAATAATTAATTTAAATTCAAAAAAAAAAAAAGCCCGATCTTTTCCATTAAAGAGAACTCTAGCTTCTTTACACAAATTTGGGAATTGCTATACATATCGAGCCAGATACCGATTTCGGTGTTAGAAAATGTCGAATGCCTGCCTGCCTGCCTGCCTGCCCCTCTCTCTCTCTAGAATCAGTAAAATTAATTCAATCTAGCTAAAACAAGTAGTATCAGACCTCTAGAGAATGATTTCATTTTAATTTTGATTGAAAGAGAGAGAGAGAGAGAGAGAAGGAAAGAGGAAATGATGATAAGATGCCTTTTATCTTGTTTTGGTGGTGGGTTTCATTTAAGGCAGTAAACGAACCCACTGATACTTGCCCTCCAGTGGAACGTCCTTTACAATATCATAGTTGTACCTGAAAATACATACAAACCCCAATTTCATCAAATCATTTCTCCTTTCCCTTTCCGTTGCGGGAATAATCAACAGGGTGCACATTTTCAGTACGCACCCGCACCTCAACGGAAGAAAATTCATGTAATCATTGTGTGTAGTGTATATGCAATACAGTATATATGTATAAGAGTTTGTTTGTTGATGATGTGTACTCACTTTTCGGCGAATCGCTTCTGCTCGTACTTTTCCGCCGCCGCGAAGAACGCCTCCAGCTCCGCCGGCGACGGCATGTCCTCGGCTGTAGGTTTCGGGATTTTGCGGCGGAGAGACGTCGGAGGTGGAGGTGATTTTTTCTTCGACGTTGACGATGGTGACTGGTGCGAGGAGAGGTGGTCTGAGTCTCCGTACAGCTCGCTCGTCGGAGTCGCCTCTCTACTGAGATAGTAGAACACGGAATCGAGAATTATAATTTGAATTTCTGAACGAAAATGCAGAATAAAAAATAATTGCGCCTGTGAAAATGAAAAACTCATGAATGTCGTTTGAATTTCTCTCCGACGTACGATGGAAATGGAGTCGACACGAAGAACAGATGCATAATAATTCAAAATCGCTTCCGTTGTCTCACCTGAAAACGCGCCCAGTCGACGTTGAGAATTCCGTTTCGAACCCGTCGCACTCCGAATCAGCATTCTAGAGAGAGAAAGAGAGAGGAAACATTCAAAACAAAAATATCCGAGAAAGCCAAAAATTGCCGAAATCTCAGCTCCAAAAAACGAAAACACAACGGACACAATTCCACAGGTGGAGAGAGAGAGAGAGTGAGCAATGAGAATCCATCTCAACTGTACATTTCGAAATTCAAATTCGGAATCCTCACCTCCAGATCTGGCGAGCTCTTCTTCACGACGTTGCTTGTCTCCTCATCATGCTTAGAGCAGCTGGACGTCCTCGACGTCGCCGGCGATACCGAACCCTCCGCCAATTCCGCCTCGCCGCCGCAGCAGCTCTCGCTTCCGTTCCTAGGGTAAACCTTCCTCTTCTTCCCGAAATTCAACCGCGCATCCTCCTCCGTCGCCCTACACTCACACCTCTTCAAGAATTCCCCCATACTCGATCTCCCTCGGCTCTATAATATCCACCAAAAAATTTCCCTCAGAAAAATCGAAGAAACTGCTACGCTCGTTCGAATATATATACGCGTCGAAGTGCGTGTTTTGTGTGTGCGATCAACACACACACACCCACACACTCTGCAAAAGAATAAAGCTCGATTTCTTTTGAGCGCACCACTTCCGCAGCTATAAAAATCAGAGCTGAGGAGAGAGAAAGAGAGAGGAGAGAGAAAGTGTCCGTAGGGGCAAAAGCGGAAAGGAGTAAAAAAAGGTGCGATTTGATCGGACGGTGGAGATGGAGGGAAGCGGTTACCGTAACATGTGGTCCTGACTCTGTTAACGGTGACAGGCACATGGTGATGCCGTTAAGGGCGATCGGGATCGTATGAGAATGATTATGGAACCACGCACCACTGATCTTGCGACACGTGGAGATGCAGGACGACCGGCGCTACCCGGTTGCCTCACCGGGAATCTTGGTAATGACTAGGATTTTGTTGCGGCACAACTGAAAATCGCTCCCTTTACTAGCCTAAGTAGAGTTAGCTGTGAATTGTTATTGCTTCCGAGGGTATAACGGTCAATTTCTCGCGAAATCAAAATTCTTACGGTTATTCCCTCCGGTTACGGCCTTTTTGAATTTTCAAAAATAACGTATACAAATAAATAATATACTTATATAATTTATTTATTACGGAGTATTTGTTTTGTATAAGTTCGTATGATTTTATGCTGTTTTATTATCTCAACACGAACACAAATACGAACGTGCCATAATATATGACACAACAACAATGTTATCACGATTTTTTACGTATAGACTTTACAATAATTATACTAGAAGAATAACGAAAGTGTGATTATTGGAATTGTATATGAAGAAACATGTAGATCGTTTTGGTTTGTGTTATCTTACCACAATTGTTACCTTATGTTACAATTTAACAAAGTGAAACAAACAAACATGACGTAACATTAAAGTTTTTGTGTCACATATTTATATTGGGAAGTGGTATTAGGTTGGTTTGGTTTGTAATCATTTAACACCACAAACCAAATTTAAAATCTTTGATTTTCAAAAATCTTTGTTTATATGTCTTGAAACTATATTTATGTACGCATAGCCGATTGGGTGTCCGACAGTATGGGTCGTTGGGCTTTACGGGCGTCATTGGGGTGAGCCCATCCGTTGTGTTCTTTATTCACTATAAATATATATAGATGTAGGGAACAATTTTGTTTTCCGTAATCCTGCCGCCTAATGAAACTTGTTCTGATTTTCTGTCCGCGGACGCAGACAACGCAACATTGGGTAAACCACGTTAATTATGTGTTTCCTTTACGTTTATATTTTCCTATCGCTCCTTACTCCTAATCTGTCACAACAGTGTCCCTATGATATTGTTTCCCTTTTCAAATATATTCATTTTCCCGCTCAAATGAAAAATATAATAAAATAACAATACTCACTATCATACTAATATATGAAAATAATTGGGCACATGTATAAGGTAGCAATTAATATGGAGTAGCTGAAGTACATTAAAAATTAAATTTGATTGATTAATAGTATTTGTTACTCTTCTTCTCAAGGCATTTTATTTTGGATATATAAGAGGAAAGCTTACCGTATTCCTTTCTTCTAACGTCTCCAATTTTAATTACATAATACTACTATTAATAACAATTAAATATTCACTCTGTTTGGTGACCTAACCAACCACAAAATATTTGAGTATTAATTAAAACATTCCTCTATTCACTAAATTACATTAAACCTCTCGTTTTATCAATGAATTCATTGGGATTTTGTGTTATTATTTTCCATGATATTAGTAAGCAGGGTTCTGTTGTGACGTATTAGGATTATAGAATGATAAATAAACGGATATGTAAAATGACAGAATTATGTAGTTCGTTAATGATGTGTTGGCTACGTCTACGGGTAGAAAAAAAGAATACTCCTCCCGTCCCACTTCACTTGACTTTCTTTCATAATCGGGACGTCCCACTTCAATTGGCTTGTTTTCTGAAATAGAAAGAATTAACCCTTACTTTTTCACTTTTAACATTGCATTTAAAATCAAGTGCTGAAATGAAACAAACCAATTGAAGATGAACGGAGGTATATTTTAGTAGGCAACTAAGTTACAGAATTGTTGTCCACAACTATATCAACAACGAATAAGAACAGATGGGTTCAGCCCAATAACATCCATAAGACCCAATAACTCACACTGTCAGACCAGAGGCTTCTCCAGGCCCGAACCCCGACCAACTCTGTATATCCGAATGTAGGTTCAAGACATATCAACAAAATCCATAAGTATTTACTTTGAATTAATAACCAAAAAAATTACATGTTGCATTAAAATTCCTTTTTAAATTGTTTAAAATAATGACTCAAACTCATATTGATTATTATTAAAAATTGACTATCAAATAAATAGACGTGACTGCTTTTAAAAAATCACATGCATTGAATTAATTAATTAATTAATTAATTAATTAAATATGTACCCTCACAAAGCCACTTGTTTGTTTTCCTTGTATGTCACATTTTTTTGCTATATTAGGAATAGCATCTCTAACTAATTAATAACTTAGTATTAATTCTTATGAAATTAAATTAGTTTGGTGAGCTAACAAACTAGAAATGTTTTTTTGAGTAATTAATCACCAATATTCCTTATCCATTAATTCGCCACATCTCTTTCTTGGACAATCAATTGATACATATAATACCATATACTAGTATAATTAGATTTCAAAATGTCGGAAAACCTAATTAATTGGCAACTGTTGGGAACCCTTGCAGTTTGATTTTGATGATGTTTATCGAAACCACACTTAGGCATATTTTACTTGTTTAGGGTCAAGGCCGATAGATCGACCTGCTACCTGTTAGTGCAGGTCGATGCTCTCTAATGTTTAAATGCAAGTTCGATCCACCCTGTAAGAGAAAGGTCGATATGATCGACCTGCCTCATTCGGATCGAGCTGGCATATCTGCCTGTCTATCGACCTTCCTTATCAAGCTTCCAGCCTGCACTGCCTTAGAAGATTTCAAGAGCTGGATTTCAATATCAAGGTCGATGCACGTGGTGTGCCAGCAAGGACGAACTTTCCCAACGGCTAGAAGTGAGTCAGCTTCCAACGGCTAGTGCCACGTCAGCCTGACTCCACGGCTAGTTTTTCAAAACTGCCTATAAATACTTCAGCCATTATCGGACTCAATCACGGGAAACTCAAGCTATCAACGCCATATCTCTGCCCAAATCTCTCTCAAAGTTCATATCCATTCAAGTGTTCGAAATCAGATTAGTTTCCCAAACACTTGACGAAGAGAGGTTTCCGATTCCGATAAACACCACAACGACGAAGCGTTCACTGCTGCTTGTCGTTGGTTCAACAACTTCTTCTCCGACTAGTTCGAAGTTAGAAAGCTTGTTTGTGTTTTCGCCATTATAGAGATAGTCAAGCTCTGTAAAAGTGAAAGGTTGTTTGTACTTTTTAGTACGAAAGGTTGTAAGGGTCACGACCCAAAACTCGTGTCTAGATATTTTCAGGTTAGATTGTATCTAGAACTGATACTCAGTCAGTATAAATAAGAGAGAGGTTGAATCCAAAGGTAAAGGGATTCTCAGGTCGAGTCGACCTGACGTGGACGTAGGAGGGTTTCTCCGAACCACGCTATATCGCGGTGTCTCTCTCTCTCTCTCTCTCTTTATTTATCGCCCTTATATTTTATTATCAAACTGACGAGCATCAACCTGCATATCACGCATCAACCTGCTATCTACTTTTAGCCTTAAGATTTTTCAAAGAGTAAATCAACCTCCACCAACTTCCGCATTAACAACAGTTTGATAAATCAAGCCTGATACCATACGAGCTTGATAGATCAAACTGCCTCTGATAAAGATCGACCTTGACAATCGACCTTTAGATCGACCTGATTTTCAAAAGTAAAAAACGGTTGGTTATTGGTGTATTCCCCCCCCCCCATACACCAATTACTCTTTCCCGGGACCAACAGCAACCATAGTATAAATATATATATATATATATATATATATATATATATATATATATATATATGTAGTAGATGTGCATCTTAATTAATAGTGTTACATGGACCCGACCCGTTAGTTCCACATCGATTGGAGAAGTGTCTTAGACTGTACATATAAATTTGATTATCGATCGTCTAATTTTCTCCTTTATAAGGGCCTTTTAAGGGGTTAATGGTCCAACGTATAATATCAAACCAGGCCCAAGAACGATTATTAGAACGTGCTGAAGCTACCCATGAAACCCACATCGACTTAGGCCCGCATTGCGATTTTGAGATTGTGTGTGCATGATATAAACTCGAACTTGATATTTTTGGTTTCGAGTATCAGTCACTCTAACCCTAGATCAATACACGCAGAATTAACACGTCTTTATTCTATGAGAGGGACGATACATATGAATGTGTGTATATATTTATTAGGTCGTATTAAAACAGTTCAACGTAACTATACCTAAGTTGAGAGGAAGAATAACAATAATACTATTTCTTGGTGGGCAATAAATAAAATCTCAAATTGAAACGAGAGAAAAAGGGACTACTATTTAATATTACCAAAAATTAATAAGTAAAATGACTACACTACTTCTCCAAATATTCAATCTCCAATTCTTTAAATTATTAGACTTCATTCACCTTCAATATATACATATAACATCTAATTAATTTAACCACGCTCCCCCTCCAGCTACAAAATCGAGGGTTCGAGTCACCTTAAATATTTTGTCGTAATAAATTAAAGATCGAATTTTCCCATTCAAAAATGGAAATATAAATTTTATTTTTCTATTATTTTCTTCATAGATAAATAAAATAAATGGGAGTGGGTGTGAAAGAAATAGATTTTCACCATATCCCTGTAAGAAATGAGTTAGTACATGTAGTAATTAGGGCATCCACCAATCCCACAGAGGGGCAGTGATAGTAGATGAATTTCAAATCAATGCAATCAACAAAAAAAAAAATCCAGAATTTATTATATTAATTAGTATCAAATATTTACATAATAATTTTTTATATTGTTTCATGGCTTTTACTGTTGAAGAATTATTATTATTATTATTGGACAATGTTGTCCCTAAATGTGTCCCATATTAAATTGAGGACCACATATAGTAAGAATTAAATAAGTTTACACCAAAAAAGTATTTGCTTTTATTAAAAAGAAATTAAATGATGTGAATACAAAGATATCGGTGAAGTGTCGCCATTATCATATTTTTATAGATCTATATTAATTGGAGGTTAGAAATGTGGAATAAATTCGATAAAACTGTACTCATTTCAATCAATTATTTACTCCAACAAATTAATTTTAGGGCTGATGCAATAAATCGATCCCATCGCTTTTATTTGGAATTATTGTGTTCTTTCATCATATAATATACTTACATATATCTTGAATTATTGATGACTCCCCCTTCCTTCAATTTATAGACTTAATTAATTCACTATTCATGTTCCGTTACGCTTCGATCGCCATGTTTTTCTAATCGAATCGTTCTACATGAATTTTCTTATTTCTTAAAAATGAAATAATTAACTCTTATTTACCCTATTATCTGTTTTATGTTGAATCGTTTTATATAATAAAAGACTCGTTGTAACTTGTAATAAAAAATGACTTAAGATAATTTGGATGGGGAGTACATTTAAATGTAGGCTTCTAAAATTTCGTACTGAAATGAAATCGAGCGTTTGAAATGAGACGGAGGGTCTTTTCTTTTGAATGAATTTTTAGTTATTACACATACATCAAGGTGGTTGAGCATTAACGAAAATGGAGGCGAATGTGCTTTCATAATCGAGTGTATTTGTTTGCAATATATCCATTTACATGCATTAATTAATTGTCCTAGATATACATGTGTTTGTTTAGTTATGTTCGACAAATTAATAAACAATTCACCTAAATTTCAAACTAGATATATTGTGTCTACATTATTATTATTATTATTATTATTATTATTATTATTATTATTATTATTATTATTATTATTATTATTATTATTATTATTATTATTATTATTATTATGCCTTCTGTTTTTATACAGATTTTTACCCAGTGTACTACGAATTGTTTCACGTGCAAGCATTTAAAATTTGTAGAAAAATCTAAATATTGAATATAAAAATTTAAAAAGAGTAAAATAATATTGTAATGTTAGCTGAAATAAGCAAGGCTATCCTCACTGATTTCCACTTATTTACTTCCTAAAATAGGCAAACATGCCAGGTCAGCACAGAGAAGCAATTAATAGTAGACATTAAATTCACTCCTACTATATTATACAGTATATGCATGTCACACCATATTTTTACTTTATTTACATGCAACATTAATTAATTCCATAGTAATCTTATTTCAAGATATAATAATTCCATGATTCCAATAGTATACTTCTTTCACTTTGTACTAATCCACTTCATCTATATTAGTCACATCTTATATTTATCAAAGTAAAACTTTAAATATATATATATATATATATATATATATATATATATCACTAATTAGCTTTTTTTTTTTAAAATTTAATTGTGGTGATTATCATGGAAATTTTATGAATAAAAAAGGGTGGCTCAGCTCAACAAAAGTACAAGAATCACAATCTGGCAGTTTGGTATGAATTTGGTTGAGGGTCAAATATCACAAAAATGGAAGCTTTGGATTTACTCTTGAGTTTTCTTGTTTCATACTAAGTGGGGTGTTTAATTTGTTTTTACCGCATTTGGGTTAATCTATCCAACCGAATCACACTAGTATGATATTATCCGTTTTGGATCATGTTTTGTAGGTTCCTTCTCAAAAGGCATTATTGTACTAGTGTAGAGGTGCTCCTCTTATATACCCCATGTCTCAGATCAATTGTCCAGCTTTTTTAATTGGGTCGTCTCACGTCAGTTGTCATGTTTTCTACAATGGAAAAAATTAACTCTTACTTTTCATTTTTAACATTGCGTCTAAAATCTCGTACCAAAAAAGATCAGGACTATTAATTTAGGACGGAGGGAGTATAAGACGTATCTACCAATACTATTTTAAATCCATTCCCCTAATTAACAAGCATAAAAAGGTTATAATGCTAGTAACTCATTAGCTATATAGATCTATATACCTAGGGAGAATATAAATATAAGAAGGTAAATTAAATTCAAGAATCCTTTCCAATTTCCAATCGTAAAACAAGAAATAAAGTAGATCTTGTTAACATTTTTTTCCCACAAAAATACAAATAGTAAGTAATATAGTGAAAGAATTAAGTATTTACAGCGGCTAAAATGGTGAAAGAGTAAGTAGGGTGACAAACAAGTTAAAAGAGGGAGAAAGGGCCGAACAGCAAAAGCCAAAAATTGTTTTAAGAATTTTGTCGTGTTTATTAATCATAATAGTAAGTTCCCCTTTAACATGTTTATGAATTTGAGGCTACTTTTATATAATTTGTATAACTTACTCAACAATTTACTAAAGCATGTAGGGAAATTGGGAATATATACTAACGTTACTTTTCAATACAAGAGATTGTTGATAGTCCTAAACACTCCTCCGTCTTTCGTAGGAGGAGACGTTTACTTTTGGGGCATGAGATTTAATAAAATGTGAGTTTGTGTGTTAAAGTTGAAAGTGGATGCGCAAAAAAATATTTTTCCTTCAATAATTTTTTACCAAATAACCAACGTATCCTCTTATTGGGACGTACCAAAAAGGAAAATGTATCCCCTTGTGAGGGATGAAGGGAGTTCCAATGGTCACCGTTCAGTGACATATAAAAGCAAAGTTAACGTAAAAGATTGTCATCGCTGTATTGTCATGTGGTGGAAGCAAAATATCAGCATGGGCGCGGCCCACCACCATTTTATTAGTTTGAGGCCACTGGTGTCGAGAATTTTTAAAAGAGATTTTTCTTAACCATTGTAGATCGATCAAAATGTACACGAAAGAATCAACATCGAAGGCAATTGGCATCAAGACGTGTCGATCGAATGGAAAGGGAAAAGGGGGAATTTTTTTTGGAGAGTAAGCTCAAGTCGACATAGGATTCCCCTTGGAAAGAAATGGAAAGGGCAAAAAAGGGAGTGGGGCCAAGAGGGAAAGCAAACATAAAAAAAATGGCAGTGAGTAGAAACTTGGGTAGTTCCTTCCCCCTAAATTTAAGGGCTCTTGTCCCTATCCGTATTTGTAAGGCTAAAATATTTTTGAATGGCAGAACAGAAGAGAAGGCTTTGCAGTGTGTTGGTGTTGGGTCGAGAGATAATAACAAAAACATAATACTCCACCTTTCCTTCTTTTCCCCTCTGCCTCCGTCACTTTCTCTGCACCTGCATTTATAAACGGCCCAACCTCTTCACTATTCCATTTCACCTCGTGCTCTCTCTCTCTCTCTCTCTCTCTCTAGGTATATATGAATAAAACCCAGAAGAGGAATTTCAATGAGATGAGATTTTCTAAACATTGAAAAGAAAAAGGATTGGATCACAACAAATGACCTGTTCTGGACGGGTAAATTACCTGGAACGAATATTTGCACGTTGGAAATGAACAGCACGAGCGAGCATGACAAATATGATGGAAGCCGGAAGGTTGGAATCTAAAACAGTTCTATAAGAGAGGCTATGATGTATTTCCAATGGCTTACAATCGAATTGTCCGTGTGTTTGGATTTAAGAAACGGAGGGCACGCATGCGACTGTTGTACAAGTTCAGTGTCCATTTTTGCTATTTGTATTTGCAATGGGAACTCCGGCATGAATTTGATAGGGCTCTCTATGTTTTGTATGCTAGAAATGCTATTCCTTTTCCAGATTTCAAACGTGAAAAGCTGCCCGCAGGTGTAGAAAATCCGTGACTTATGCGAACTTTCCGTGTGACACTCAACATCTTAGAGAGCTTTCTTCACTTCAAAGAATTCGGGATATGCCTTGTTAGCAGCATCAACGTCGTCAGGTGATGCCACAGCAACCACAACACCTTTGTCCTTGACTGCCTCGACGGCATCAGCAAATTCTTTGAAGTCATTCAAACTACAGAAGAAAAAACAATTTATTATTATTTTTTTTTAAAGAAGAAACGAAATGGTAAATTCGGAGATATTGTGCATCTAAACATGCTCTACAGCCAGAGAATTAGAAGTACCTGGTCGTCAGAATTTCTTCTCTTCTAATTTCCCTCTCTTCCTCGGTCACTCCTAACAAATGCCTCAACAAACTGAAAAGACGTAAAATTATCAATTACATCCTCAGTACATGTAGCATTTCAAACAAAGATGGATAAAGCAATAAAAAACATCAAATCCCTGGAATGTTTCTTCGACTTCAGTGACGTTTGTCAAAAGCGAATCGCTTACCTACTATATCCTTTGGCATCAGGCAGCTGGTAGGAATCAATATCTCCAATAGTCGCAATAATTGCCTTAGTAAGAGCATCATCATCCATTTCAAGTTCTCTCAGGAAGTTGCTTGTTCCATCATAGATATCAAGAGTTTTCATCAAATTGGGATCTCTATACGATAAGAATGAGAAGACACCTGAACAAAGTCTACAATGGTTAGCCCAACAGGAAGTAATCGGAGCATAGTATCATGACATTGGTTGTATGAATTGCACCTGAGTGAGTGTCAAAGTCACAAAACCCTCCATAAGCCCCACCACTGACTCGCACACGGTCCCACAGCCATGTATTGCCAATGTATTTCTGAATGACATATGCACTCCCTTTAAGTTGATAGCCAGCCTCGTAAAGATTTGCTGCTTTTCCAACATAGTTGACCTGTGTAAAGATATACCATGATGGTTAGTCAATTTGCCAAAGAAATTTTCTTGAGCAAACAGAGAGAGTCAAGCAAACAAAAAATTGTACTTATTTTCTACCAACCTGAGTAGGTATCACGATAGCTTCATTTGTGGCAGGGAGTCGAGCACTCCAAGCAGTTGATCCGACTGGAGAGCTGCTCGGAAGCATATCAAGAAATCTGCTAACATGTTTCTCACTGTTCTTGAGATTTTTCCCATCAGCTGTAAGATTCACGAGGCAACCGTTTTTCGTAAACAAAGCTCTTCTTATCTCCTCGAGAGAAGAAGATATTCCAGTCCAGTCATCCTCGACTCTACTCTCAAGAGTTCGTAAAAATTCCAGGTAACTGCAAGCAGAAAATGTCATCCATTTTTGGGGCCAACAGAAATTTCTGAAATGTGAAACTATGGAAGCATAACGGCCTTTTATCAGCATTTCCAGAAAAAATAGAGACAGCTGCCAGAACCCCCCCCCCCCCCCCCCCCCCCCCCCCCATCCCAGCACAAATAACAATGAGAAAACTATCTCTTGTGACAGATAATAAGCATGAACATAGAAAATAGCAAAACAAACCCACACCGATCGTCCAGAAATTTTATCGTCATATTTTGATAGTTACAATCTTTCCAAATTCCTCGAATTGCAAAACTTTACGTAAGAGTTAGATTCCTAATCTCCCACCTGACACCACCCATTTGCTCAGAGACCCAACCAGCAACATTGAGTTTTGCATCCATTCTTGCAGCCGCAATGCCATGTCCACTGCCTCTTAATCGGTTCTGGAAAGTGAGATCAACAATTAGCATCACAAGCATTAAGCTTAAAACAAGATTAACTCTAATTTTGCTAAATTTGATAAATACCTCCATTCTTGCTTTGCTTTGTGAGACAAACTGCTTAAAACGCTTTTGGTCCGTCAATTCAACATCTTGCAGAACACGGTTGACCTACAATTAGAATATTCACAACTGCATTAAGAAACCTCCAGCAGTTCAAAGAAAAACAATACTAAACAATAAGCTCTTGAAATCATGAAGAATGACCTACTATTCCATTCAAAGTGACCATGAGATGATGCAACATAGGTAAAACAGCAGATGATGCAACATAGGTAAAACAGCTATGATTTATTCGATTTTTTTCAGGGAAAGATTTTAATCTTATTTTATTTCAATTAGAGTAGATCGTGGAGGAAAACAGAGAAGAGTTTGGCTTTACACTGCTCAGGCCACTTGGTCTGACAAGATTAGCCAGTACAGCCATCGTTTCTTTCAATTTCCTATTCAAATAGTGGTAATGAAGAGCCTTGCTAACAACTTAATTAGTGTCGTTGATGAGTTTAATGCTTAATCAATTACAAAGAAGGATTATAACTCTTTACCAGATTAAATAGATCTTCAACACGTTCAGACATTGCTTTGCCTCGAACAATTATATGGCTGCACGGGTCCTCTTTCCCTCGAACTGATGACGTGGAAGGATACACAGAAATCCCACCAGTTTTTCTTCCAATTAACTGGTTTAGTTGTACAAAATTCAAGTCTTTGGTACCCATCTCCAGCAGTGATTGGCTGTTTCACATATCAAATTAATATTTGATGAAAAAAGAAATGGCACAAGAAAATTAATCAATTGAGATCATTAATTTTAAAAATGGGCAGCTAAAGATCATTAAACAACAAGCTTTTTATACAAAGCCGCATTTTCTAACAGGTTGTTGCAGACCAATGTAGTGGCTACAAGAATAACATTTTACCAGGTAATAATCTGACCTTAGAAATTGCAGCATTCAGTCTAGCTATAGTGTCGTTTTTTTTTTTTTTTTTTTTTTTTTTTTTTTTTTTTTTTTGATGTATGGTTGTTTTTCAGTCACATCTTCAACATACTAAGCAAGACAACTTGTAGCCCTATAACATTCAGCTGTCATGGCCACAGCCATTAAGCTCCAATAGAAGAGTTTTACAAAAGATTATTGTTGTCTCACCAGAACAATGGTACCAAGGGAAGAAGCTCTTGCTTCACAGCACTCATATTGAACACAAGTTCAGTATACAGAACATCATTTGTGAAGAGGTCGTGTTGCAACACCTTTGTCCCATTGATAGTTCCCACCTATATAAGCATTGCAATTTTAAGTGAGAAGAAAAGGAAAATATGTTTTTATACAATAACGCTTTATAGCAAATTATCATCTTCATCACCTCTGTAGGAGTTTGTATAGGCTTTTTAGGAATATCTTTCAAAGAGAGGCTAGGTACACATCTCAGAGCTTCAGGTGGATCAGGTGTCTCCTGTTTCAACTTCAGTTCGTGAGTAGCACGAGCCAGTTCCGCAAGATCCTCCTCAGTCATGCTAGCTTTCACCTTTTCCAAATTTTCTTTTTCAGCAGCCTCATCAAGTGAAGCCTTCTCTGGATCAGGCTGTCAAAGACATAACACCAGTTAGTATATCAAACATTCCACTTTACCAACATCAGAAGTAGCAGCATCTACCTGCATTTCAACAGTTACACGATGTGGGTTATTCAAGATGAGTCTTTCTATCAAGGGAGCAAATACTGCTTTCGAGCCTTCCTCTGCTATTCTAACTTTCAATGCCTGTAGAGGCTCTTGATACTTTAATGGCACAAATGGATCCATATCATATATCCACTTTCCCTGTCGTATAAAATTCTATTATGCCATTTCAAACTTGAAGGATAAAGAGTTGAGGAGAAACCAAGCTGAAGGTGTGATAATAAGTTAATAACAAAATTATTTACCATGGAGCGAAGCATCAGCGCCAAGCCACGAGGAAATGACCCGGTGTTGTTTTCTCTTAGAGAGAACTCAATTGTATTCATTGACGCTTCCACAGCATCAGAATTGAAGCCTTCATCTGCCAACTTCCTTAGTGTGTTCAATATTACTTCTTCTACTTTAGGTATGTCATCTTCCGATACACCTTTCAGTCCAAGACTAAACTGAGGCTGAAGGAGCTCATCTTCAACACCCCCACCAACAATTGCCTCCCCCAAACCACTCTCGAGCAGGGTCTTTCTCAAAGGAGAAGCCGGAGTTCCCATCATTAAATGATCCAAAAATCCCAGGGCAAGTTCAGTTTCCAAGTCTAAAGGCTCTTCCGACAAGAGCCAATTAAGACACACCATGTGCTTCTTTTTCATCTCAGCACCATCAGTTGCAGGATATTTCTCAACAATCCTAACTGGTTCCTTGAAAAGTTTCTGATAGTACACTTTTGATTCCTCCGGAGCTGAGTTTGCTTCAAACATGTCCAGATATTCTGCAAATGTAGTGCAGAAAGAAGACATTGTGCAACACGATCCAAGTAAGGATTCAATAAAAAAAAACACTCATAGAATAGTAGTTAACAACAAAACAGATACAGCTTCTTTACATATTTTCCATTTAACATCTATCTCAGAGATGAACCCTCAAACAGATGAACATGGGCAGTTGCACTCTTATACACTACACATTGATAAAGAAAAAACCAATATGATTGATATCAAGGGCAACTGAGAAACCATGTGCCTGTGGAGAATCCTTATTCTTTTTGAAGAAATGAGTACTTCTTTTCCATTCACCTGAATTCATTAGGTCAAAGAAACACCAATTTTCAAACAGACAAATAGAATCACATACCACTTAAAATGCGTAGTCTTTCAGTTGGATCATCGTCTCCATAAAACCATATCCTGGAATTGCTAGGGTGGTAATATTTGCGGTGGAACTCCTGTACATTGAGAATTAAAAACAAAGTCACCCTTGAGATTCAGAGCAAAATATCAGGATACTGCATTGGCTTTGCTGCAGAAGTTAACTAGATAATGAAAGTTGTTGGCGCATCAAAATCAAATCTCATAATGCCGCATGACTGAGCATTCAATGTTAAAAATCTTTCTGGGATTATCAAGTAATATTTCCAATATGAAAGGATTAACTACACATACTCCAGAGTATAACAGAAAGAAATCCAGATCTGATGCTTCCATGCATATGGTGAAGAAACCCACAAGAGAAAGAGGGAGAAGAGGAAATAACTGTTCATCCTGTAGATAGCTTCTACTCACTTGAACAAAATTTTCCTTAATTGTAATACAAAAGTTTAGCCAGGAAATCATGTCCTATATGACAAAATCGATGTACAATAAGCAGCAACAACTACTATCTTAATAATTTTTTCAGACCTTTATCCTGTTCACAGCTTCACATCTACCTCAATTGCAGGCTTGCAGTTGAAACTATATACGATAAGCATATATACCTAGGTATCCAAAAGATCGTTATCATATTTTATGGGAAACCAACCTTGAATTCCTCAAATGTCAAATTAGGAATAGCTTGTGGATCACCACCACTGTCAACACCATATGTATTGTCGGGAAAAAGGGCCTGTAGAAAAACATAAACACTCAATTTATTATGTACTCATGGCAGTTACTATCGGTATTAACACATCAATTACTGTTTTTAATTACTTTATCTGTAAAATTGCATAAGCTGAATCTCAGGATAATGCTGCCCACAAATTTCACTAAGCTCAGAGTTAAGAGAAATCAATCCACAATCTAGGGAAGCTTACCTGTTGGGAAGCTCGGCCTAGTATGCTATCCGGCTGTGAATAAACACCTTTCATCTCATTGAAAACAACACCTGGAGCATACCATATTATCACATAAAAATATCAGGACGCTATGCATATGCACGCCATTGTTTGGATGAACCATCAAGAAACATATGGACTCAAAAAGTGCCAGGAGAAAACTAAATTATTAGAAGTGAATACTGACCTTTGTAAGTTATTTCTTCTGAGGGGTCGTTCAATTCATAATGCCATCCTTCTTGCTGAAATGTTTTAACATCTTCAACACATTTAGGGAAAAAGACTGCATCTAAGTACACATCTACCAAGTTATAGAAATCCTGCATTCAAAGAGTAGCGATTTGTTAGTGTAAGAAAAGGACGGTGAAGAAATTTTCTGTGTCTTAAGTTGGATAAAGGGACAAGACCTTTGTATTTGTTGAAGCAACTGGGTAGCAAGTCCTATCAGGATATGTGAAAGCATTAAGAAATGTATGCAGGCTCCCTTTTAACAACTCGACGAAAGGCTCTTTCACAGGATACTTTCTTGAACCACATAAAACACTATGCTCTAGAATGTGGGGAATTCCTGTTGAATCTTTTCTGTATCAACAAATTGACAAGTATAAACTTCATTAAGTGCTCATTCTTAACAAATAAAAGAGTATAATCTTTTCTGTATCAACAGATTGACAAGTATGAACTTCATTAAGTGCCTTATTCTTAACAAATAAACGAGTGTATTGAAAATAGTTTGATGTTCTTTTGCTGAAGGGGTGGGGTAAGAAAAATAAAAAAAGCTAGTAGAAGAAGTATGGTGAGAGGAGTAGTCAAACCCAAATTAATTAGTGTCCATCCAATTATGATGCAACATTAACGAATCTAGCATTGATACCAAAATAATAATATTAAAGCCTTTATGTCCAAAAAAATCAAGCTACACGCATCAAACTACTGCACAAACATCCTCCTAGGATTCTTCATGAACCTAAAAACTTATTCTATTTCCTTCCAACCAAATTCACTATCACATAGCCAGAAGATATACCCCCAGACACCTGACACTTTCAGCTAATGGAGCAACCCCAAGATTTGATAAAAACACATTACTTATAAAGTGTGAAACAGTGAAAGAATTCAATATAAGCTAGCTCCTTCATAAATTTGTCTGACATGGCAAAAAGTATGTCATCAAGGTAAAGGTTAATGGATTAGATTGCCACAACAATATGAACACCAGAAGTGGAAAAGAACTTTTGGAAACACTTGAAACTCAGAAAACGCGCCATAATCAAAGGAGATATGCCTTAAATAAAGCTTAATCTGAAAAGCAGAATAAGAAACATTGCCTTTGTACTATGGAACCTGAATTTCTCACTTGTATTTCCAAGGTTCTTCTGTATGTCTTTACAATTCAGAGTATTCTATGAGCTATTTCGCAGAATTTTTGTCTAATAATAATTATCTCTCTGGGGCTATTAATGACTATAAGTTCATGGTTCTAAATTTTAAGATTATACTGTAAACTTGGAGAATTTTAGAAACTATGCTATCATATCTGGAGCTATAACTGCATTTTTCCATATTGTAGAATACTGGCGTTTTTCATCATGGAAGTCTCCCATAGAATTCACCCACCGCTCTTTATTATTCAATCTACTTCTTTACTCATATCAGGAATCAGTTTTATCAAAGTCTAGGAGAATGATGAGAAAGCATAAGATGTCCACAAAAAGTAAGTATCATTTGCAACATGTGAGTAAAATCTAGGATGTTTTGTACAGACATGATTCTCAGCCATGTACATTCACAAAAATTATACGCATGCTGATGAGCATATTCATGAGATGCCATAACCAAGCAAGTTCATCACTATCATTCATTCCCAAATCTCAAATAAGCCACTACCATTCAATAGCAACATTAAAAAACCGCCATTAGATTTCAGTACCCTTCCATATACATCCAGATGTAACTATCTAAATCCAAACAGAGATTATAAGAGAAAGTCAACGCGTGTTCGGTTTTCTTCCATTTCCAAGTTGTTCCGTACTTCCATCTGAAACTCTTAACTACTTACAAACCATGCAACTTAAGTAAGACCTCTGACAGTGAAAGTTTCATTGTATAGAACCAAAACATGACACAACAGGATATTCATGTTACGCAAAGATATATACTAAGTTAAAATCATTCCGATGAACAAGCAATCACCAGTAAGGAGAATAGTAAAATCACAAGCGTTACAAGCTGAAGGCTTACGGAGGAGTGCGGAAAACAATGCCGAAGACTTTATTCTCGTCGTCATTGGAAACAGACATGATCTCTGCACCAGTCTTCTTGTGCTTATACAACACCGCTCTCGATTTACACTCCTCAATGAATTCCTCCGATACTTTCTCGAAGCCGAGCTTCGCCGCCACGTCATCGTCCGCTCCTAAACTCTCTGTAAAAAAAAAAAGCAATCAAGCAATAACAGTCAGCTATAACATCCTAATTCCTTCAGATTACACGAAGCAGGGATGAGAATCGCCCAATTACCAGAAGAAGGCTGGACGGAGGAGGTAGCAATGGCGCGGACGGAGAGGGGGCAGAACTGTCCTTTCAGGTGAAGAGAAGGACGGCAAGCCGGTGAGATGAGGCCGATATGTCGTCGGAGGAGGGAGCCGCGGCGGCCGTCGGGGAGCAGACGGTGTCGCCTGGGGAGGCGAGCGAGGCGGTGAGCTGAGCGCGAGAAGAGTCTGGTGGAGGCGAGCGCGGAGGAGGCGGGGGATGAGGAGGAGAAGGAGCGGAGGAGCACCGCTCGCTCCATTGGAAGCTTGAGGAAGGGGAAAATGGCGGAGAGATGTAATGGAATGTGGAAATGGTTAACGGTGCTATCTCTCTACTGTTGGTAGTTTGGGGGTTTATGATAAAGAGGAGGGAGGGAAAAATAAATATCAACAACCTGTGGTGCTTTCTTGGGGAATAAGAAGAAATGTGAAAAACAAATAGAGTTCGTCCCACTTTAATCGTCTCGTCTCGTCTCATCTCGTCTCGTCTAGTCTAGTAAAATAACAATTTACCATCCTTATTAAAAACAGTACAATTGAAGTGGATGGAGATGTCTCAATTCATTAATCTTATTTTTTAAAATGGAAATAATTAACCATTGTATTTTTCAATATTAATCCCTTATTTTCTCTTTTAATAACTGTGTATAAAATCTCGTGTAAAAATACATAATAAATATGAGCTAAATTCGTGTTATGTTTAAATATAACAATGAACGAATTATTTCAAAATTAATAACACGTTAAGTTGAAAGATTTGTTTTTTTTTTTTATTAATAATAAAAATTTCCAAAACTAATGGTTGAAATATTTATGGTCAGAGTTGGAACGTTTTGGTTGCTTCTCGTCCGGTGTTTTTTCAATATAATTTTTTGTCGTGACACTATAACTCCACAGTCCACACGAAACATGAGACATATTTCATATTTCAATTTGTGGTTTATATGTATTTTGCAGTAACTTTATAATTTATGGTCAATTTATTCTTATTAAAATAAATGATATAAATCAATAAATTCAACTCCTTCCCTACAAGTTCAAATATTTAGATGAGATGAAATTCTACTTATATAAGCTTTATGCGCGTAAGATTATTACATATGTACTTATTAAAACGTTGGTGGGAAATAGCAATTAACTTGCTCGATTGTGGGTTAGTACGAGCTATTGGATTATAATTTTCTATACTCCCTCCGTTTTATTGGAAACGGACCTTTTTTTTTACTCGATAATTAAGACGGGGTGATAATAGGGTATTAAAGTGAAAGGTAGTGGGTTAGAGTGATTTGTCTTAATTTTATTGGTTAAAATATTCTTTTTTATGAAGGTTCTATATATCAGTAGAATGTCCCGAAAAAGGTAAATGTCATTTTATTAATGAGACATAGAGACTATTAAAGTGTACTCCCCCAGTCCTCCTCTAATTGTCTCTGTTTCCTTACTGGGATGTCACATTTAATTGTACACTTACCAAAAATAGAAATTTTATACTCTCACAACTAATACTGTATAATACTCCTTCTGTCTCATGGCAATTGTCCACTATGAAAATGACATAATAACCAATGCCATAAGAGATGGGGGATTTTATATTATATTGGTTGTGAGAGTGTAATGTTTCCACTTTAGGTAAGTGGACAATTAAATGAGACGTCCCAATAAGACAACATGGACAATTGTCATGGGACGGAGGGAGTATAAACTTCTTTATATCTTATTGCATTGGTTATTGTGACGATTCTATAGTGGATAACATAAGACAGAGGGAGTACTACTTATCAGTTGTTATCTCTGTACTATGTTACTAGTCTTTTTTTTTTTTTTTTTCCAGCATCGAATTTTATACGTAAATGTTAAAAATAAAAAGTAAAAGGTGGTGTTGAAAAGTGAGGATTAACTATTTTCATTTAAAAAAAAAATATTTAGTGAAATGGAACGATCCAAAATAACAAACCGGACTAACGAAATGGGGGCGTAAGAGAGTACATATCAAATGGGCCAAGAGGCCCAAGACACTGATGTTAAAATACCACGAGCCCAATTTAATTGCTTTTTGTAGATTCCATTTAGCGGGATCCCACGCATTTAAGCGACTTCCAACTACGAATTACGACGCCGTTTAGGCTGTCGACGCCGGTTTCATAATTTCACCAACCTGCAAATTGAGCTTCCGTTCTCCGTCGATGGCTGAAAAACGGCCGGAAGGAAGCCGCTAATAATTCGTACAATTTTTGAGCCGAGAGGCTGCTTCTCATGTTCACGTTCTCCCCAGGTTAATTTCTGCGTACATTTGATTTCATCAACGCACTGCTGAATTCTAAATTCTCGTTGAATACTCTTGTTGTACAGTACTGTTTACTGAAGAAACTGAGTTTGTGATGATGAATTTTTCAGTGTGTAGAACAATCGTCTGAGTTTTGTTATTGTGGTAGCTTGATTAGTGATCTCATAATTTCATTCATGGTCGTCGATTATTTTTGTTATCGCTTGTGATGAACGCTAGGGTTTCGGTACTTCGTTCATAGTGTTTTCGTGTTTATTTTTGTTTGATTGAAACGATGGATTTGTTTTACTACTCATTTCATGACATGAGTTCGATTTTTGTTTTCGTTTTGATGTTATGAGCCAGAAGCAAGTTGAATATTGCTATTCGATCAGCCATATTTGAAGCAAACAGGACGATGATGATTGTGATTCATTTGATGCCAGTATTTGAAGTAAACAAGACGATGATGATTGTGATTCATTTGATTCGGTTTCCAATTAAATCCGACAATAGGGCGCGCCACTGAGGTGGCTAGAAGGAAATTCATGAGCTGTGTTTATTTGCGCCAAACCCCCAAAACCTGTTGAATGTTGTTTGTGCTGGAATCTAAAATCATAGATTGATTCTGGGTTCACTATTCAGACTTCCTCACCTCCTCCCGCCTTCTGAATTCCGCGGCATATTATTTGTCGAATTGTGGATTATGTGGGCCCTCTGCCTGCTTGTAACTCGTTGTTGCTAAGTATGTGCCTTTATTTTTTTTGAGAAAACGTGGGTGTGTTTATATATTTGTGCATGAATTTGCACATATATTTCGAATGTGCATAATGTTCCATTTCATTGATATGGTAAAGCATGATATTTATCTATATCATATTGATTTTAATACTGTTTGACAATGTACTATTATAGCATAATACATAGTTCATGGGAGGTTGCATTGTATATATATTTTATAAAATACGTGTAATCAGTGTATTAAATGCTTTGAAATGGCTATGTATAGAGTTCGCCATGAAAGGAAGGAGCTGCTTAATGTCGACAATGTGCCATCTCTTTTAGCTTGTTTTATTTGGAGATGAAGCTAAAATGAGAACAACTGCTGATGATCATCATAGTTGTTTTGAATTCAATTCCTCTTCTCTGGAGCAAACAAAAGGAATTCAGGAAAATTCACTGGCCCAGTTCCCTAGCTTTATGAAACAACTGCTTAAATCTCATCTGTCTGGTAAATTTTATTTGGTAAGTGGATATCTTAACTTCTACAAATACATAAAATCCTATAATCAGATAATTTGATGGAGGTTTACCCTTTAACAGGGTTTACCTAAGAAATTCTGTGATATGCATTTGCCGAGCCAAGATGACATGATTGTTTTGGTCAATGAAAATGAACAAGAATATACTGCAAAATACTCTTTCCGGAAAAATAGGCTGAGTGGTGGTTGGAGGGGCTTCTCCGTTGCTCACAATTTGCTAGAGGGAGATGCTCTGGTATTCCATCTGATTGAGCCTTGCAAGTTTAGGGTAACTTTCCAGCCTCATGATTATGGTCCATATTAATTTTCTTTTATTTACGTGACGTGACTGTTATAGTTGATTTTAATGGAAACTCCAAATCAGCAGTCTTAGTTTAGCCGAAGATCAGCATTGATCTAAAATTGTGGCTTTTTACTTATCAAGTATCATGCATAGTAGTACATTTGAACTATCTATGGCTGACAGAAATTAATAAATTCTCGATGTTTTGGTATATCACTTTTATGTTTGTTGTTGCAATGCTTTCCTAAAACTAAATGAATATGGAACATCTGCATTTGAAACTGTTTGCTGTTGGAATTTATATGCATATATTCTGTCTCCTACTCACTCCCAATTTTAAAGACCGATTTGAAACTTGTGAATTTATTCCCAACTCACCTATTGCCTTTGACTGCTTCTTCGTTTGGTTTCATAAGGTTTACATTGTGAGAGCAAGCAAATTATCAGAAGATGATGGAATTGATCTACAGACTAGTGATTTTCAGGGTAGCAAGCCTACTAGCATATGTAAGTAAGACAGTTCGCCACCTAATTTTATTTCGTTATACAGCTGCAAATTGTGCTAAAGATAAGGTACCAAAATGTTGCACAGTGAAAGTGGAAGACCAAATGGAACCAGATGCATGCATTGGAAAAACAGCTAGGCCTATATATCTAAATTGGCTTGCCATGGATAGCCGTCAAGGAGCAAAAAAGGCGAGACTAAATCCTGATATTAAGCTCGACACAGATCAATCTGGAGACGATAACTATCCATTTAATTCCAGTGTTCTGGAAAGCGCCAGGTATTCAGAATCCGTTGTCTTTTCTGATGATATGAAGTGTTTCGAGGATTTCAAGATCCAAGTGGATGGCTTAGTTCTCGACTCACAGATACCGAAAAATCTGAGAGTGAAATATTACAAGCTATGCTGCAGTCAAAACACAATTCTTCACTGCCAACTTATCAAGGGACTCAGTAGTAAGCTAGCTGTTGTAACAATTTCCGAAACTATTAATATAGCTGATAATATAAGATCCGCCAGCATTGCTACGCCTCACCATCTTTTGGAATGTTGGGACAAAACACTCAAAGCCTTTGCCGATCTAGGCATGACTGTTGGATTTTTACGCGATAGGCTGGAGAAGTTACTCATCCTTTCTCGCGAGTCCCAGGTGACTACAGAATCGAAGAGAGTGAAAAGAGTTAAAGCTGATGAAGAGATCAACGGTCTTGAGGCTGTGCCATTGAGTGTTGAAGCATTTGTAGTCAGCCTAGAGGCTGAAATCGAGGCCCTCGACTTGAAAAACGAGAGGCTCGATCTCGAGTTCCGGAGAATCGCCCAGGATCCTTGGTAGTTTAGATTCCCTGCATCTTGAGGATTTCATCCCATTCATTAATCTGTATGTGCTTCTATTGTGATGTTGTAAATAGCTATTGTTGAGTAATTTTATACCTATGAAATTATTAGACTTCTTCTTGAGCCTTTTGTATCATATTGTATGAATAATTAACTATTAGGCTGCGTTCTCTCTGATGTGAAAGAAAATGGATATTCACCCTTTAAATCTTTCTTATTTTCCACTTTTTCTCATATTTGGTCTTTTCCCCCTTTATTTGCACTACAATGGAGAAAAAATATTATCTCTTTAGGGTGTTGTAAATATTTTTTTTAATTTAAGGAGTAAAATTCTTACTCATTTATAAAAGGTGATAATAGACAACGAAATGATAGCATTTTTAGGGTGATTTTTTCTTCTCTCCATTTTTTTCGCATTAAAGAGAATACGGCCTTTCTTGTGATCCAATTCTTGTGAGATTACCCAACGAAATTCTTGAAGGGGAAATTGGTGTTGTTTTTATTATGTCGTTGGACCATAGTTTCCAACTTTATCTCATTCAAGAAAATCAAGTTTCTGTTTATGGAAGGTGAGGAAAGTGAAATCCACATTTGCCGTGTTTAGTAAGCGAATTGAAGTTTCGTGGAAAGATGCGTAGCAGCCATGAGATATTATCTCAGCTTTCATGAATTGTAAGTCCATTATGCCCATTATGCCATGTTTTAGATCATGTATCGGCTATGTTTAAAGAGGAATACGTAGATTAATAACTCGAGAAATAATATCACAGTCAGGATAATTTAGGTAAAGTTATCGGTTTAGACTGCAACATTAAGAGTATTGATGAATCTTACTAGTTATTTTTGATACGATGAGACATATTGATAAAGTCATGGTGAGATAATGCTCTGTTATAATAACCCTGTAAATAGGAGAATGGCTATAGATCCATGGTCTTAGCAGCCTAGTACCTAATTAATCTCGATAAGCTATTAGATATATACGTGTTCTTCATTGTTGTTTTAACTTACTCGGTAAAAGTTTGGAATTTTGAGCCGTTAACCAATTGTATCATGGGTGACATTGAGGCACTCATAATGTCTAGTTAGTTATATTGAAAAATCGTATTCGTGAAGGTTGAGATATCTCATTAAGGAACTCACAAGGTTTATTATACTTAAGTCTTACAAGTTGATTAAGTTCAATGTACGATAATAAATTTGAGCGGGTACTACCTAATGAAAATACTTATAATAATAAGGTTAGACGAGCTCTAATTAATTAACAAATATCATGATTCTTAAACATGAGAATCACACTAAACAAAATATCAGCTCCAACTGCATAATCAAGATAAAGCGATAAATTAATATTTTTTTGTCCCACTTTACTAGTTATGTTTGCTATTTTGGATCATCCCACTTTACTAATCATGTTTCCACTGCCTTTTCTCTTAACACCTGCACATAAAATCTCGTACAAAAAAGGTTCAAAATCATTGAAGTGGAACAAAATAAGTAATGATGCTCTAGTAGAATGAATTCAAACAAATGTTCAACGTTGAACATAAGTATCTAATTAGCTATGGTCCAACTCCGTCCAGTATCTGGTCGACTAGCACAATCACCTCCGAAAATAGATCACCCGCCTCAAACTTTTTTTTAGTTATCTCATCTATGTATAAATTTATGGGAAAATACTCCCTCCGCCTCCTAAATCTGTATATTTATAACATTTTTTGGTTGTTGCACAAGTATATACTTTGCCCAATTCAAAACGTGAATCTCATAAGAAATTTTACATATTCATCTAATAACAAAAGACAAAGGTAGTAAGATATTACGTCGCTAAACGAAAACCGACGCAATATAAACGGAGTACTATTTATTTACTTTATTTATAATTTATTTAGATTTAAAGCTATATTTGCGGAGTGTGGCCCCGCGGCTGGCTGGCTGGCTGTGCAACGCTGGCTTGTCAAACCTGCCTCCTGTCTCTTTCTCTTCCTTTCTCTCTCTCTCTCTCTCCAAAAAAAAAAAAAAAAAAAAAAAACACATATAAATAATCAAATGTGTGTAAACCAAGGAGTTGGACTCAGTAAAAACTTTTGCTAGTGAAAGAAACAAATATACAAAAAATTTGTATTATACTCATGAGAACCAATAAATTGAAACAAGAAGAATTACATGAGATTGAGACCCAGAACTCTGATGATTCAGATTATTGTGCTGGACACATCACAGATTCTTCTTCTAAGGTTTTCTTGATTTTTTTTTTTCCAAACACTTTTTTTAATTTTAATCTACTTTACTGTTTATTGATTGTGCAGTATGCATGTATTTCAAATTCTTTTAAGTTTCTGGGCTTTGTTTTTGGTTAGTATGGTTGTGTATTGTTGTTCTTGCAGCAGAAGAAGAAGAGGAAGAGGAAGCAGCAGAAGAAGAGGAAGATAGTGCAATTGGAGAAAAAGGAAAAGGGTGTTTCAAGAAAGTTTAAAACTCTCAAATCTAAGGATAAACAAGTGAGGATTTTTGTGCCTTTTTTATGTTTCAAGGGTATTGTTTGATTGTATGCTTTTTATGCTTGGATCCATGTTTATGCACTCCATTATGTTCTGCTGATTGTGATTTTTCGAGTAAATTGTTCGTCGAAAATTCGTAGCTTTTCGTTCTTGTTCTAGTTAATGCCATTGAGGTTTGCTTTATTAGCCAATTTGCTGTAATGTGATGAGGGTTTCTTCAGTTTCTGGAGGTCTAAGGGTGCAATCTGTAATGCCAATCTTTAACGCGTTTTCGGATTAGGAAAGGCGTTTTTTCCCCCTAAATTGTGATGCTTGAAACCCTAGGTTCCGTTGAGTTTGAAATCGTGTCATTTCCTAGCTGTAAGAACACGGTATTTGCTCCGGATGACCCGGCTTAGGTTCCGGACTTCATTTCTTGGAATTTACTGCTGTTGAGTCGGATTCCAGCTAGTTAGTCAATGTTGCATAAAACGCGTTTAATGCTCTAATTTTAAACGCTTACAGATTAGAAGAAATTGAATGACTTTTGAAATATTGTTAGAAGATTCTTGAGCGTTTAATGCTGTAGTTTAGACGCTTACAGATTTGAAGCAATTCAATGAGCTTTTTGAAAATCTTGTCCGAGGCATTTGAACGTTTGAAGCTTGTAAGAAAGGGCCAATCACCCCCTTAATAAGGCCTTACTGAGGCAGTTGGTTATCCATCTTATATGTTAAAATCGTTTCAAAGTGAGATAAGCGGGGATCTCTCTGCACGTCTTGCATAGTTGCCGAATTGTGATTTAGCATTCCAAAGCAATGAAGGCAAGTTCCGTTGATGTTAATGCTTGAATTATATGTTGAAGTGTTTTTCTTAGGCATAATCATGCTATATTCGGTTATTAGTTCAAACTATTATACGCCTCTAATAGAAAGAAACTGCTAGTTTATGGCAATTGACAGGATGCATAAGATTCCCTGGTTAATTCGTGGCTGCCCTTGATCTTTCGGTTGGTGTTATGAGATACGAAGATCATAATCGTTTTTCTTGTGCATACATTCCATTTCTAGTATCATCTCGAAATTCATTTCTTGTACCTTCAAGAATACTACATTCTTCTCTTTCTTTGAGTTGATTGATGCTGATAATATATGATAATCAACAATTACTCGAATATGTGTGTCTCGACTTTACATGCATTAGAGTGCTTCTGTTGGTCTAGATGGCAAGTCACATAGCTGATGCCCTTTTCTAATTTCCAAACAGGCATCAAAGACTCCGAAGAAATCAAAAAGGTAAAGTATCTTCTTTATGAACTGTAATCTTCTAGTACTTGCACTCAAAGGTAAAAAAATGCTGATTTCTCGTGGTGTATAATGTAAAGCAGCTGTTCACGAAAGAGGAGGACCAGGTATACAGACCTATATGATGATGTTGAAGCTCAGTTCTCTGTAATGGAGAGAGCGGAAAGAGTGCTGTCAAATTTGGAAAACGAACTGCCTCATTTTATGAAGTGTATGCTCCCATCGAATGTTGCTCATGGATTTTGGCTTGTAAGCACATTTAATCCCTATTCCTGTATGACATAATATTCAGTGGGCTAACTTATTGTGCCGATGCTTCTTATGGTAGCATCTGCCAAAGAATTTTTGCAGTGTTAATTTGCCGAATCACGATACATCTATTTTGCTGGTGGATGAATGGGGAAATGAGTATAAAACATCTTACCTTCTCGATAGGCACGGCTTAAGTGCAGGATGGAGAGGCTTTTCCATAGCACATAGGTTACTCAAAGGAGATATACTGATCTTCCATTTGACGGCACCTTGCAAATTAAAGGTAATTGTTTTTGTATACGAAGCTTAAAACTTTTCCTATTTCATCTAGGTACTAGACCTTGTTTCATGTGCGTCTCCGTGTATACATATTCTTTTCGTTTTGAATTGAATTCTGGAAACTCTGTTATACTGTAAAAAGTAAATGGTCGATTTTTTCCTACATTTCACTGGGTTCTTGAGTTACTATGTTCGGCTTCTAACTAGTGAGCACTAATCAGAAGCCCTGCGTATAAACACGTCTTGTCGTGTTCTGGTTGACCATAATGTCTCTTATAGGTACACATTGTGAGAGTACACGATGCAGACGTTGTAGAAGCAGCACTCTGTCTCATGAACATGGATGCTTCTCGGAGAGGGAGCAATGGCGGTTAGATATTACCTCTTTCCTCCAAAAATTCTACAATTCTAGTATAAATTAGAGCCTGGAAACACAAAATCGAATATAAATCTCATGTTTCGTTGTCATTCTATACTTTTGAGAAGATCTCGTGAAGAAAGATGTGCGGAAGCGTAAAAGGACAAAGTACGTGGAACCTTATCAGCTCGGGAGTGCTTCTCAATTTGAGAACATCAAAGGAAAGAACTCGACCCTCAGCCCAATAGTCGACCAAACGTTCTGCTCCAACTCCAACGTGATTGAAGAAGGTACAGTCTTTCCATAATTGATGAAACAAGGTCCTCGGAAATCATTAGTAACATGGACAATATGACCTGTAGGTTCTGAAAATACAAACCAGCACCGACCTAACGATCTCTGCTATCACGAGACTCCATTCTTACGCGATCATGCTCGTGAGGGTGTTGCTTGTAGATAGGCCGACTTAGACTTGGGGAGAAGATGCAAGTTCGAGGGAACGGTTGTCGACTTTTTTTTGAAGATGGTGAAGATGCCAATAGTTGATGAAATGTAGAAACTCTGTTAGAAGGGCAATCAACATCCAAAGGTGAAAAATAGCAAATATATTTTGAGTTTGAATATTACAATCATGATGTTTATATAGAAGCTTTTGTAATGGGGAATCTTGAAAAGAATTTCAATGGGAACTTAGGTTCCAAGTTACTGCAATTCTGGGTAGCTAATTTTTTTTTACAGTTGATATTTTGCATTTTTTTTACTGCACATTTCTATCACTTCATCTTCAAAGTTGGTTTGGATCTACTAGAGAAAAAGGAAATGGTTTTCTAATGTGAAAAGTGCTTTTATTTTATTTTTAATTTTTCTTACATCTCCAATATTTGAATTTGGTGGATTAGGACCGTCTTAATAGTTTCGTATTTCGATATGACACTAGTATGTTCCCCGTGCGATGCACGGCTAAGCACTTTATGATATATATCGATATTGTTTTTTTTTTGGTCAGAAAAAGAGCAATTTTATTAGAGGAATGGAAACTCAGGGGTACAAGAAGTACCAAACTGAGAGGAGATTACACAATAGATCGAATGAAAGAAAGGAAGTTAGATTTCCAGTCTACGAAACTCACATTCAAGGCGACCGCACCTCTAGCCGCACACCAACTCCAGAAGCGGCATTTGATCTCTTCTTCCATTCTAATGAAGTCCCATTCCTTTTGGTTAAATATAACCATATTACGACATTTCCAGAGAACCCAAATAGTACAAATCCAAAGACCACCAAGCCATTTCCGAGCCTTGCCACCCCCCAACAAACAAGCAAATTGCTCGAAATGGGCTTTGATGGAGTTGGGAGGCACCCAACAAGCACCGACCCAATTTACGAGATTCCCCCATAACCGGGACACCTGGCAACAAGAGAGGAAAAAATGCTCGGCAGATTCAGGAGAGAAGCGACAGCAGCTGCAAAGGAGTTCGTTCGGAACGAGATGAAAGCGTTTGTTTAAGTTGCTTTTCGTGGGGAGACGATCAAGAATGAGTCTCCAAGCTGTAGTCTGAGCTTTAAGAGGAGCAACAGCTTTCCAGATTTGATTAAAGCCCGTCCAGGTATGTCTACGAGAGGTCTCCGCAGAATCTTGCTGCAAAAGTAGCTAATAAGCATCCTTTACAGTATAAACCCCCTTCGTGGAAACTCCCCAATTCCATTCGTCCATAACATCTCTTGTGACAGAAAAGTTTTGAAGAAGAGATAGAAATTCCTCCACATTTACCTGCTCACGATCGAGGAGGGCCCTTCTCCAATTAATCTCCCATTTCCATTGATCATTGATCCAAGATCCCATGTCGCAAACCAATGCCGCCTTATTTGCACTAAGGTGATAGAGCCTAGGATAAAGATCTTTTAAAGATCTATCCCCCGCCCAACAGTCGAGCCAGAAACGAATGGAGCTACCGTTACCGAGCTTACGAGAGATATTCCTCCAAAAGTGACCTTCCCCAACTTTACCGGCTGCTGTTAAGACTTTCGACCACCACCCACCTTTGCATAGACCAATTCTGCCATTGCGGTGCCCGTTGTTGGAAGAGAGAAAATCCCCGTGTCTAGCAAGAATGACTCTAGTCCAAAGACTATCTTTATCAACTAGGAATCTCCAAAGCCATTTGCAGAGGAGAGCTTGGTTGAAGAGTTTAATATTTTTCACACCAAGACCCCCTGCCCTTTTCACTTTGCAAACATCATTCCATCTTACCCAAGCCATTTTCTTCCGGTCCGAGTTACCGCCCCATAAGAAATTGCATTGGAGAGACTGAAGAAGCGTGGCCACTTTATTTGGGATCGGGAAAAAGGACATACAGTAGAGAGGCATAGCATTAAGAATGGAGTTCACGATTGTAATTCTCCCACCCATTGACAGGGAACTCACGTCCCAATTTCGCAGCCTTCTCTTCACTCTATCAACAACGTCTGTCCAACCCTCAATACCATTCACTCTACCTCCAATCTTCAAACCAAGGTACGGAATTGGAAACGCAGCAGCTCTACAATTCAGCACCGAGGCAAATTCAGCCATTTTATCCCGATTCAGATTAACTCCAAAGATGCTACTTTTATCGAAATTAACTTCGAGGCCCGAAATGAGTTCAAAGTTCTTCAGGAGCCATTTGATAGCTTCTGCATTCTCCCGACGTCCTTCCACAACAAAGAGGGTGTCATCTGCGTATTGAATATGAGAGATTGCTAAATTTTGCCTTCCCACTGTAGCAGCCTGAATAAGTCCCTCAGAAATAGCTTTCTTCATTAAAAGACTGAGGCCCTCAGCAGCGATTAAAAATAGGAAGGGGGAGAGGGGGTCTCCTTGCCTAACACCACGCTTAAGGACGAACTCACCAGAAGGGCTACCGTTCACCAGGACGTTGGCCGAAGCAGTCGAGAGACAGGTATGCATCCAGTCGGGCCATTTATTTGGAAAATTAAGTTTCCTCATTATATCGAGTAAGTAGCTCCAACCAACAGAATCGAAAGCTTTGGCGAAGTCCGCTTTGAAAATCATAATACTCCTCTTCTTTTTTCTGGCTTCTTCAATGATCTCATTTAAGACGACGACGCCATCAAGGATGTTTCTTCCATGGATGAATGCAGATTGGTTTTCACTGATAATTTTCCCAATAACAAGTTTCAGCCTCCCGACTAGCACTTTGGAGATGACTTTATAAAGACTACCAATAAGGGAGATAGGCCTGAATTGCTTGATGTCACACGCCCCTTCCTTCTTGGGCACAAGAGTAATAAAAGAGGAGTTGCACCCACGAACGAGAGAGCAGTTTGAATGGAATTCGGAGAACACCCTAAGAAGATCATCTTTGATAGAAGACCAGCAAGCCCTGAAAAAAGCAAAAGTAAAACCGTCAGGACCGGGGCTTCTATCGGAGTTACAATCCCAGACTGCATAGCGAATTTCTTCCTCTGTAAACGGACTCGTCAGGAGAGCACCATCTGCTTCGTCAAGAGTAGAATTGATAATAGAGGTTGGGAATTCCACAGAGATATGCAACTCCTTCTGGAATTGCTTCCGAATGTGATCTGAGATAGCGCACTTGATGGAACTCGGACTTCAGTCCATTGACCCTCTACCTCCAAGCCCGTAATCCTGTTGGAGAGGCGTCTGGCTTTAATAGCTTTATGAAAAATCTTGCTGTTAATATCACCATCTTTGATCCATTTAAGCTTTGCCTTTTGAGCTAAAAGGACTTTTTGTTGTTGAGATGAATGAGGAGTTGGGCTGATTTTTCACTGCGAGAAAGTGCCTCCTCAACTGACAAGCTAGAGGCGTCATCCCGCATATCGAGAGCGTGGATTTCGTCGCGCAATATTTGGATATTCCTGTCAATGAGACCAAAGCAATCCCGATTCCACACTTTGAGCCTCTCTTTAAGACGCTTCAATTTTTCCTTGAAGACGTAGCAACTCCACCCAACAATACCCTCTTCCGACCAAGATTCATCGACAACTTTCTGGAAGTCTGGATGTGAGATCCAGGAATTAATGAATCTAAATGGCCGAGGGCCCCAATCTGCATCGTTGGTGGAGAGGATGATGGGGGAGTGATCTGACAAAGAGCGCTTGATCCCACGGAGGGAAGTATTCTGCCACTGAACCAACCAACTCTCATTTATGAACGCTCTGTCGATCCGACTTTTGCAGGTGCCATTGCTACGATACCAGGTGAATTTTCTGCCTTGTAGAGGAACATCCAGAAGTCCAGCGTTCTCCACGAAGGAGGCGAAATCTCTCCTGTCACGCGAGGGGTAGCTACCCCTCGCGCCCACTCTCTCGTTGTCATAGAGAATAGAGTTGAAGTCGCCAATGAGGCAGAAAATGGACTCCGGATTCTGCTCTATCAGTAGAGATAGCCTATCCCAAAGGAGGAGTTTATCCTCCAGATTGCAGAGAGCGTAGATATTGATAATATGGTATTCATTATCTGAGAAACACCAATGACCTTTAATGACCACGGCTCCCTCCATAAACCATTGACTAGTACAGACGAATCTACGCTCGTCCCAGAATGATAGCAGGCCACCGGCCCTTCCAGTCGATCCTTTGACACACCACTTAATTGCAGAGGAATCCCATATCTCTTTTCCATCCGCTTCCGAGAACGACTCCAGCTTCGTTTCTTGGACGCAACAGAAGTCAAGGTTATTAGATAAGAAAAAAGATCGAATTTCTCTTTTCTTAATGGAACTCCCAAGCCCACGAATATTATAAGAGCCAATCTTCATTTGGAACAGACTTCCTTACCGCCTAGCTCGGAGCTGACGAGCTCTTCTTCTCTCAATATCCTCTCCATCTCTGCGTCTGATCTAGATGGGACGAGTCCCAGTTTCTTCCCAAAATTCCATCCGCTATTGTTGTTAGAATAATGTTCCGGGATGTCGTTGGAATGAACAAGATTCTGTTTCCTCTTCTTTTTCCTCTTAAGTTCTTCGAGCTCGCCCCCGGATGCCATAGGATTAATGAATTCCTTCCACACCTTAGGATCGAAAGAAACCTTGCGAGCTTTATGATTTTTCCCTTTAACTGTAGAGCTCCTGTGTTGCGACAACGCCCGCCGGCTAGAGAAGGTGAAGTGATCAATTTTGGGGAGGGGATTGTTTGAGTCGGGGATTGGTTCTGAAAGAGGTACAAGTGAATTGACCAAACTTTGACTAGGGTTATAGTCAAGAGTAATGTGGGAAGCAGGCGCAGGCTCAAGGTGGCATTGAAGAGTAGCCATAGGCCCATTTGGGTTGCAAGAATCCGGGCCTTGCAAGTTTGAAGGCCCACTATCGTTGGGCCCAGTAGGTGTATGAGGCTGAACAACGGGAATATCCTCGAATCCCGCCACATTTTGAATGCAGCCGCCATCATTATTACCGCGTGCCGAGTCGACATTTTCCAATGTGGAGTCTGTAACCACTCTGTTGCTTGGTTGGGAGGAGGGAAAACCGGCAAGATCCCCGTGGACGGACCCTTCAACTTCTTCACCATTGTCGGAGCCAGAATTCATCTCGGCCAAGGCTGAGCCGTTAACAGGCCACTCGTTATCCTCCGAAGAAATAGTATCAGCATCTGATTCCGATACCTTCGAGATCTTGAGCTGGTCGGAAAAGTCCAGGCAGTGGATCTCCTCAATCCTGATTTGAAAGCTAGCTCCGTCTATTTTACATTTGAGAATTCTATCAATAGAAGCTAAGCCCGTAGAGATTTTGACAAAAGCAGCGTCCAATCTACTTCTGTTTCTCGTGACTTCGTGAAGCTCGTCGAGCTTACCAAATCCCGAGCTGCCCGTACAAAAGAACCGAAGTGACCACGCATGTAAGGGGACACCAGTCCATCTAGTCCAAATTGAGCGATGTTGATTGACGTCAATGTATGACCATGGCTTACACCAGTCGAACCAGAAGCTAGTCCATTCGTCAAGACCCCCGATCAGTTTCCCTGTCATTTCCGGCGTCGCGCTATGGATGAGAATGAGTTGATTGCCCATGTCAGTGAGAGTAAGTTTGTCCCCACATTCTTGTTGAAGTTCCTCTCCATGGTCCTTCCACGAGAACTCATCTTTTAGGTGGCCAGTGAAAGCGTTGCGTAGCCACGATCTTTCCCCTTCCAAAGTTTGGAATTGTAGAGCCTCCTTTGGACAATTTTCCGCCGCAACCGATCTATTCTGGCCGGTGAGAATATCCAAGTAAGATGTACCATGTTTCCTCAATGGAGAATGATTAATAAAGTAGGGGGAGTTCCTGGGTTTCTCTTTGGAAACAGATTGCTGATTCCTCGTCGCTGCTGGGGCAGAGGCCCGCTGGAATCTAGGGATGTAAGCTCTGATAATATAAGAACCAAACCATACCTTATTGAGCCTATCAAGAATTACCTCAATATTACAGGAGGATGCGAACCTAACAAAACCAAAACGCTTCCCTTTTTTATCTCTTTTTTCTGGAATGAAGATATCGAGAACTTGCCCCACATCGTCAAAGCGTTTCCAAATATCCTTTACTGAGCATGATTCTGGGAAATTCCTGAAGAAGATAGTCGAGTAGATCTTCTTTGCCTTTGCATCGGGATTGGACCGCCGCCGACGGGATACCTCCTGCCATTCCCATGGACCCCCTCGCCGCCTCACCTCCATTTACACTAGAACTCATATCGATATTGTTATGTAAATCTAATAATCTAATTATATTGTAAAACAATCGAGTTATGATATTTGCACTATACATAAACAAATATAATATCGGTGAGACAAATTACATAAACAAAGTGATACTTTAAGATCAAAATTAATCTATTTCAGTGGGACAAATTGAATTATTTGGTTTCCATCGTTTTATGCTCTGAACATCCAAAGCAGAATAACCTTAAGAGAGGATGGACAGCAGAATGCTAATGATTGAATTGTTTGAGCCACAAAATCTTACACTTTGCCCACAAAACCTGATTTATGGTTCATCACAGATTAACGACGCATTATATTAAACATTTAACCCCCTCTATATTTTCTTTTATATAATTGTGTAGCATAAATATTGCCAACATTGAAAGATGAAAAAATAAATAAGAAGTTAGTAATATACGGAGTACAAAAGAAAGTTGCATTTCATGATATATTGAGAGTATAAAATGTAAATAAAAAAAAAGTGTCACTATAATTTTTTAGTAAAACCATATGTTGAACCCTACTAAATTAAGGGGTTTCTAGTTAATCGACAATTACCTTGCAAAATCTTTAAAACCGAGAGTAAAAACGCTAGCTATGCATAAAGCCATTAGAGTGCCTCAAGTTACAGTATCCAATGAAGCCCGTGAACATAAGGATCCAATTTTTTTTTGTCAAGTACCATGAACTTGATTGAGATTTTTTTTTTCTTCTCATGTTGTATGGCTCTTTTATGAGTCTTGAGATGAGGAGTACTTTTGATTTTTTCGGTAAGTGAACGGAGGCATGATTAAGTTGTTATTAATTTAGGTTGTAGTACGGTAATGCATGAGTCAAATATTTAATTAGTTAAATAAATAAAGACATTTTAAATGCAAATTGTAGAATAGATAAAACAATCGACTTATTTTAATAATAAAAATGAAACAACCTAAAACCTCACAAGTTGTCACAAATTCTATATTAGAAATTACCTTTTTAGTCTATTTTATTATGACATTTTTACTTAATAAAGTAGACACTGATTAAACAATAAGTGCTATAATAAAACGAATACAGAGGCATAAGAGAATATGCAATTGCTTTAGAATGTGAGTAAATATATGAAATTTGAATTTTTTAAGTCAAAGCACTAATCTCGAAAATAATAAATGAAAAAAGAAGAAGAAGAATAAGAAAGAAGAAGGGAGAGAAAACGAAGAGGCATATGAAATTATTATGGAACAGGAAGCATGCACCAGAAATAAACCATTTGACGGCCACTTCAAGAAAACTTGTGCAAATAAATAATAGTAATATAATATTATTATAGTAGAAGTGACATTTAGGCGGGAAAATGGATTGTGAAATATGTTTCTGTTATTATATATATGAATAATTGTTGTGTATTAAAAACATTTTCACTCGATTCGAGTATTGTGAATCTGTGATGTCAGATGTACAATTAAAAAGGATGGAGGGAATATAATTTTATACCGATTTGATTATTATTTAAATTATTGAATAAACATATGATAATGGCCAATGTGCATGCACTTAACAAAATCAACACAATCTAAATGATTTTTATTTTTTCTTTAAAAAAAAAGGGGGAAAAAATGATGAGTTTGGAATTTGAAATCAAGAGAGGTGGTGGGCCCGGGCAAGGGTTTTGGGAGGGAGATGGAGGGTTTTTAAAAATCTGCATTTCAACGGCCATTTATTTCTGTGCTTCAATTCCATTTCGTTCCGCTGAAGAAGAAGAATTAAGAGTGAGAAAAAGGAGAGGAGAGAGAGAGAGAGAGAGAGAGAAAATGGTTGTGGGGAAGAAATCGGCGTATGAGGAGAGTAGGCAGAAGAGGATGGAAGAGAACAAGAAAAGAATGGAGGAGCTCAATCTCAACAAGCTTTCCCAATCTCTCCTCACTCCTAAGCCTTCTCCAGTATGTTCAAAATCTAATCTTTCCTTCGATTTTTGTTTTTTTTGTTTTTGTTTTTTTGGGTTTTCTCTCTCCTCTGGTTCCATGGCGTCTGATCTTTTCTCCTACAGATGAAGAAGGTGAAGCCGAAGCTTCCAAAACAGCCGTTGGACTTCTCCATCGTCCGTCGATCTAGCCGCGTTAAGGACTTGCCTCCCCGAAGCTACAAAGAAGTCTGTAACCAATCTCTCTCTCTCTCTCCTGAAAATTAAGAAATGCAGTGTTTTTATGTTTTTCTATTGTTCGGTTCTTTCTAGATTCCTGTTGAAGCTATGGGGAAGCCAAGGAGGTAAGTTCCTACTCCTGAATCACTAGTTTATTCTACTGCATTAATTAACAATTACCCCTCCTTCCGTCCCTTCAGAGATGACACGTTTTCTTATTGTCTCTAAAGCGGCGGAGGAAGTACTAAATTTGCAATGACTGATAGCTTTGTTGTGCTGATCTTCAGTTACAAAAGAAGGGATTTGCTGAACAGAGTTTATGCTGGGGATGAAGAGAGGCAGTATGCTATACAACGGGCGGAAGACCTCCAATCGGGTTTAGACCATACTTTGCCTAGCTTTGTCAAGCCTATGCTTCAATCTCATGTTACTGGTGGATTCTGGCTGGTATGATTTGGTCATGATAAAGTCGTAACGTAACTCGTAATTACCTATCTATCACATCAATAACTCTACGAAATCGATGTTTTAGTTAAATGTTTCTATGTTAAGGATTTTGGTAGGTCATGACTCCAGGAGTGAATAAGGAAATGGATGCTTCTAACATTCTGTTAATCTAAATAGATTTTGTTTTAGAGACTACGAAAGAATTCCGTTTTTTCAAAAGAAGAAGACGAAGTAGTTACTTGATAAAGAGTGAAGTTTGTTATGATGTAAAGAAAAGAGTCTAGTGTGGAATGGATGAGTAGATTTTCTTTTACTTGGCTTATGTTTGAAGTGGTAAATGTGGTGTTGGTGTGGAATAGGGTCTCCCGGTCCATTTCTGCAAGACGCACCTTCCAAATCGTGATGCAGCTATCAATTTAGTCGATGAGAATGATGAGATATCCGAAACTAAGTACCTTGCTCAGAAAACTGGTCTTAGTGGAGGGTGGAGAGGCTTTTCAATTGAGCACGAGCTGGTTGATGGAGATGCTCTCGTCTTCCAATTAGTCGATCCAACGAGTTTCAAGGTAAATCTTACATTGTTCATTTCAGCCACATATTTCTTGATTGTATCACCAATGTCCTTACTACTTACTATCATAATGGTTGATGATCTTAGCTTTCATCGCGATGAACTTTACTCGTTTCTTCAAATATGAAGCATTCGATGTTTTTTAAATTTATGCTATCTTTGCGTATAGGTTTACATCATAAGGGTAAACGAACAGGAAGATGGCGGCGACGAATAGCTAAAGACAGTACTGCTAAGCCAAGATTTTGATGGTGTTGTGATCAGGTTTGGGAAATTTTATGTACTCATTATCATCTACTACTATTACAGTACTTTGATTACATTGCTTGGTACAAATTAGGAATTGTGCAAATAAGGTTGTGTCGAAATCTTGCGACCACTCGAGTCCTACGTAGAGCTTCTCGATAAATTATGTGGGCGTATTGTTCCTATGCAATATTTTCGTTTTGCAGTTAGTCATAACCCGTTGCGATGAGGAAATGCAGACGTTTACTCATCACGAGCTTCTCGATTGTCCATACGATCCTCTTAGAAACAACTCTCACTCTGAGCATGTATATGATGTTTTTTGGAGAGAGGCTGTTATGCAGCAAGTTTTTGATGGTTGTAGCTTGAAACTGATTAGAATGCTGCACACAATTTATCTAAAAGTTCATGTATCGCGACTCTCTTGTAATGTGCGATCTGCTCTAGTCGAATTGGTACAAGCCGAAACAAACGAATCAGAAAAGGCAGAAAGAACAAGACGGGATCAAATTCACAATGTAACAGTATTAATACATACATAACAACATACACCTCTGTAGTGTGGATAATACAAAACTTCAAAGCAGCAGATCTCCCCTCGACTGTAATTTCGTATGTATAGTCGTAAAGGGCTGTTTTATTATCGATCATTGTATAGTCTGCTACCGTAATATCATAGTTTTGCTTGTGGATTGCTGAAATTTGGGTCCATGCATACAACCACCTGCCCAAAGAGTGTGTTTTGAAATCGAAACCGAGAAAAAGAGGTGTGAAATGGATATTTGAATAGACTGCCAGAATGGGTCGACGTAGATAGATTACCTTGCCAAGACTTTGGCCGGAATGGAGATAGTTAACCGCATCAGCAACCGAATGAACTCCTGAGAATGTTTTGGGGTCAACTGCAACCTGATGATGTATGAATGAAGAAAGGTTACAGCTTGATGAATTTAATGGATTACTAATAAGTACGAGCGAAATGTATAATTACTTACCTTTAGTTTCCCCGAGGAGTATAGATCCATTAGCTTATCGAGATGTTCTTGCCAATACTGTGCATATTGTACTAGGAAAAAACCAGCCTGGATATTTGGAATCAAAACCATTTAAAGGAAATATTAGGCACAGAAATGAGTCAAAAAGCATAATCGGTCCGTTGTATATTCATCTATCGAGTGAGGCAAAGTTCTCCCCAGTTCTCTCATCCTCTGGATGAGCCCTAGAGTGTTGTTAAATTATACTACTGTAACTCCTAAACTTCTAACACCACCCAATTTCTGTATAAAACCCCTTTTATTTTTCCAAATTAAGATTACGCAATGAATCCCGAAATAATCTTCATTACTTGTAAAGGTTAGAATTCGAGATGTTCACCCTCACTGGAAAAAACATTGCAAAATTCAGAATCCAGAGCAAATGCAGCATGCTTACCACTGTCTGGCTCTTTGCTAGAATCTTTTCACACAATCCAGTATAATTTCGCGGCTTCCACCCATCTTCTCCTTGATACTACAACCATATAAGTTTTATGATTGCAATGAATTAGAGACCGACGTGAAATTGCCAAGACTTGATGGTAAAACATAAGCCAGATGCCATAAAGCATCTAGAAATATCATGCTTTTGACTGAAGGTCCTAACCTGAGAAATCATCCCGATCACAATAAGACGTCCATAAGGTGCCAAAGCATTCAAGCATAGATCAAACATGTCACCCCCAACAGACTCGTATATTATATCAGCACCTTTAGGGAACTCATCCTTTAGTACCTGAAAAAGAAATGAAGCAGTATAAATTTTTATATTTCTTATATTCAGCCCTGGTTCTATTTTTTTTCATATCATCTTAAACAGTATTGAATTGCGGAAGCTAATTCTATAAGCTTTTGACAAACATAACTGCACTTTAGAACTAGCTGGTTTTATTAATTACTACTTATCAGCCAATATTTGGTACTATAAAAGGTATGAGTTATTGAGGTGGAAGATTATAATTTCCTAAAAAATATTGATTATTGGCAGTAAATTCCCTCTTGCCCATAGAAGATTAGAAACCCTGCAGTGAGAGACTAAGTCAAAGTCCGAAATTTAAGAGAGGAGCTACAATGATTGTCCGTAATTTCATGTTCCTATGACACGAAAACTTTGTAAAATAATAAATCTCAAGGCAGAAGTGCATTTAACAGGATAACCATAAATTCCATTCTTAATAAAACCAGTACAAACTGTAAATAACTTCTGCTTCCACTTTCGATCTCTAAGCCACTGCATTATAAATGAAGAGAGAAATAATGCTGTAAATAACGTACAGTTTTTATATTCTCGGATTTGTAGTCGATTACTCTATCAACTCTCAAATCCTTCAGAAGCTTGGCCTTGTCTTTTCCTCCGCAAGTTGCAATAACCTTATTTCCAGCTATTTTTGCCAGCTGCATCACGACAGTTTTAGTTTTATATACTTGCACACAGTAATTATCCCAAAAATAGTGTGAGGAAGCAAAAAGTGTACAAGAGAATCATTGGAAGCTCTGGAAGGCTGTTACTTAATTTGCTAATATATGTATATGTTTCCTATATTTCAAGAGAAGAACCTGAGAACAAGTGCTTTGGAAAAGGCAACCTATTAGGAAGAAAATTGCATGGAGAAAAGAGGATGCATCGTTTCCTGGAAATGTCACTAGGAAGGAAAACGTTTGGCGGTTCACAATATTAACACGGCCTTTATAGGCTTTGGCCACTATGGTAAGAATAAGCTCTATCTGTGATATGGCCTCCAAAGCTCAACGTATAACGTATTTCAAGCCCTTAGCAGGTGAGTCGACAAACGGATCACAGATGTTTTGCCTTTCAAAAATCATAGTATCATGAGTTTCAGACACAGGTTTGATCTATAAGGATGAATGAATAGAGAAAGAAAGACCACAAGGAATTCAAATGTGATGCAAAGGTAGATATAATCATGTATATAACGCCAAATCCTTGCCTAAAATATTCAAAACTAGGACTACATTATAAGTACAGAACCTTGCATATAAAAAATATACCTGGACAGCGAATTGCCCAGTCCCTCCTGCAGCAGCAGTGACAAGAACTGTTTTTCCTGAGCCCATTTGAGCTGCCTACAACATTAGCAAGAGATATGATAAATATTTAGACTAAGACATTGTACAGGCACAGTACATACATACACTGCCTTCCAAATCCATTTTGAAGCCTCTAAGTTGGAAATAATGGAAAAGAAAAATTAATACAAAAACACCTTTTCTAAGGCTATTGATGCTGTCAGCCCAGACGTAAGCATAGCAACAACTTCTGGATCCGGTCTTGCCACAGGAAGGATGTGCTTTGAAGGTACCTAAATTACAGGAAAACCTTCGTTACAGTTTTCATGAAAAATCAGAAGAGAGAAAATCTAAGCACAACGAAGGGAAATATACTTGAGTATGTCAATAAAAAAAATAGATCTTTTACCGCGGTGAATTCAGCGTAACTTCCATACGTCATAATTGCAGCTGGAGTGCCGACCTTTAAGTGCTTAACTGAATCTCCGATAGCAGCAATTATACCAACAGCCTGCAGATAAAAGATATCATCAGTGGATTGAACTTGAAAATGGCACTAGACCCTGAATTTCTTCCTAAGAAGAATAACTTTTCATTATGCAATGGCTATCATGACTCCATCAGGCTGAATGTATGGTACTAAGGCAAATGTAGAGGTGCTGCTGATGACGTTGAACAGTCTCAAAATCCAAAAAAACGTAAAATTTGTGAACCTAATGGCAAACTAACAAAGAACGCAGGATGATCCACCTGACATGCATGTAAGAATTAAGAATGCAGCATTCGGATTTTTCTAACCTCAAAGCCAGCATCAAAGGGAAGCAAGGAAGCAGTGTCTTTATTACTCCCGCTAAAGTATCTTCCAGAGCTGAAATTCACCTATTAAAATTTACAATAAGCATGTCAACGTTCATATAAATACTCAGCAAAAAACTAAATCTCTCAGGATATGAAAGTTCATGTGCTAAAAATAACTAAGATAGGTGAGCCCATAATTAAATTACCGTTTACCATATACAGTTCATGAGCACTTAATCAGTTTAAATCCAAAATACAATAAGTAACAGTTACCATTGATCATGAGATAAATAAACTTACATCACTAGCATTGACCCCGGCATATATGACCTTCAATAGCACATAATCTGGTTTAAGTGGCAATTTCAAGGATGCACGTACTACTCTTGTTGCACTTTTGAAATTATGACTTAGAGTGTGAACAACTCTGAAGGACAGCATTGAACAATTACTATTGAGGTAAGACATATATGGCCTGAGAAAAAGAGTTGATCAAAATACATGTACCCACATCTTTTCAAAACTTGGAGGAATTTGAACATTCACTGGGACAACATCTCGAGACTTTTTTCTCGAAGACTTGGGGAAAAGTCTATATTTCTCTTCCTCTGCAGGAGTTGGCCAGTACTCTAAGCCCCTCCTGTTAGATATCCACAAGCAAGCTCCAGCTTTACTTTCATCAGTAATAAGGTCAAAGGCGCCTACATAAGTTAGGAACTAAAATCAACGATAAGGTGTAGTTCATTGTATTAAGGGCAACAAAAGGAACTTTGGAAATATTGTGCTGAATCTGGAAATAACCAATCTTTTTCATTGCTGAGAGCCATCACATGTGATCCAAAAATCATGCATGGCTGCTATGAAGCAGCAAGAGGAACTTGGGGTGCAGCCAATATTGACACACAACAGAAGCATAATGACAACTTGATCTTGTACATTGTGCCATAGTTACTCCTTACAGCCGAAGTTCAAATACACTTGAACAAATACAATTCTCCAAGAACAGAACAGAATGAATCACAGGTTTCTTGGTGATATTCATAAGTCGACGAACTGACATCAGTATAAAACATTAAATGGAGTGAAATTTACCTTTTACAACCATTTCCATACTCATGAAGCCCCCCATCAGATCAATGAACTTAGGGTCCATCTTGGAGGCCAAGTCGGTTTGAACAAACTGCATAAAGTAATAGTTGAAAGTTTTAATTACAGTCTTCAAAGCCCACAGTAGTCATGTTTAGCAACAGAAACAGGAAGTTATTCTGCAGTATTATGTATAGATAAAACATCTTTAGTGGTATTAGTGGAGCTTATTGCATTATTGTGTACATTCCAAAATATACAGTGTAATCTCTTCATCAAAAAAGTAAACGGAAAACCCAAGCAATCCAACACCACAATATCATACACTGTATAGGCCGTCTATTGCTGTTTTACAAGTTAAGAGAAAATGAATATTTTGCAGAAGTACTCACCATCCTGATAAAAATCCGTGATAGGATAAACAAGAAGTCAGTGGTATTATGGCGCATATTCCAAAAGGGACCAGTCCTGTTCTCCCTGTATAACTTTATGTCTTGACCCAACAAGACTCCCCGGCTACAGCATGTAATTTAATATTCACCTAAAAAACTCATCATGACTCACAAGAGCTTTATTTATTATTATTATGTTTTTCCTGAGTGAGTATTAAAGAGTTTAAGAACTAGGCAGTACATATGCCTATCAGCCTATGCAGCTACTCAGTACTTCTTCTTCAGAAGTTCATAAGAGTGCTGTCTCTTCTTTTAATGATCTTTCATAATTTATCAGCATTTGGTTCTACTAGCATGAGAAGTTGAAAACGAACCATATGGTTATATAAAACGGATCTGAGAAAACATGATAACTGCCAAGGTGCAGATCTAAGTGACTCTGCTAAAAGAACAATCTGAAGTTTGTCCTCTAGAGCAGGAAATTACAGCAGATTTTCTAGTTCCTCGGGATACAAATAGGTATTGGTTTGCTAATACCAATTTCATTGCAAATCTATGCTTTCTAGACATGAGTTTACTATGCATACCAAATCTTTTTGCTGGGAACTTAGGATGTTTATGTTCCTTGAGGAGAAAATTAATATATAAATATAGCTCACCTCAGGGCAAAGGACATTAACACGAATTCCTTGACGCCTGTAAAGAGCCAGTGATCTGGTAAATAAAACTACCCCCCCTGCATAAAAAGTGCTCATTCAGGGAAAAATGACTATAACATAGATAAAAGAAGCCTTATATCAAGAATATGTACATCAAACACTGGTAGAACATATGTCGAAAGAGTAACAAACCTTTTGAGCCAGAGTAAATAGGGTCAGCATACATTGGGTATAACCCCGAAGCAGAGCCAACATTAATGATCACGCCAGGTTTCTTGACTTCCTTCATCGCTCGAACCTGTGCACTCAAGTGAAAATGGACATAAGCAACATACAATCCCAAAAAAAGAAGAAAAGAAAAGATGCCGGCAAAAGTTAAGAGAGTACAGCAGAACGAGGAACTAATAAACGATATCACATAATCATAGCACAGATGATTACATCAAGTAAACAAATAACAAAATTAAAGGAGGCGAACTTCTCATCTTTCTTAGAAATTATAGCACATATCATGTAACAAAAACAACAAAACTCAGGAACTCATACCGCGAGGCGCGTGGATTCAATCACAGCAACGAAATTGATATCAACGGCGCGCCTCCACGACTTAAAGCCATCGGTCTGATCCTCATAGAACGAAACCGGAGTTGCGATTCCGGCACAGTTGATACAAATATCCAGTCCTCCATAAGTCTCAACATGCTTACCGAAAGCCGCCGCGAGTTCATCTACCACAAAAATCAATCAAAAACATCTCAACACGCCAAAAATCCACAAACATAAAATCGCGATTCCGCCGCGAAAATCGCACGTCTCCGACTTACTCGAGTCGGCGACGTCGCACCGGAAGAACAGAACCGGCGGAAACTTCAGGTCGCCGTGAATCTTCCGTACCTCTTCTTCAGCCAGTGACGCGGCCTCCCTTCCTCTGTCTTCGGAAAAATCGATGATCGTGATGAAAGTTCCTTTCTGCGCGAGCGCCAGCACCAGCGCCCGGCCGATTCCGGCGGCGCCGCCGGTGACGATGGCGGAGAGGCCGGCCTTCAGCTCCATGGTCGGTTGTGTTTTGACTAGATAGTTATGCAGGCGCGTGTGTGAGTGTGAGTGCAACTTGTTTTGTTCATTTTGTTATCTGTTTTTATCCTTCTTGAACTTAGCGCCCAAGGTGGCGAGTTATTTTGTCTTAGTTTCTTTTTTTAATATTTATATTTCTAAGCTGCAATATGTGAGAATATTCGTTTTCGAAGTTGGAACTTGGATTGGCCGGCCGGCTGGCCCGGCCCGACCCGATCCGAAATTCCATTGTATCGTAAAAATTATTGTTTTAGCATAGCTCATGAAAAATTTATAGTGTAAAACAAACGGGACCAAAGCATGTCAAGCCGAGCCCGTCAACCTTTCAGTGTTTTGGGTTTGGTTGGTCGGCCACTCGGCCTAAACTTCAGTGAGCCTCAAATTTCGAAGTCCGAGCCTACCCAAATGATGAGCAAGCCAAGACACCCAATTGAGCCGGATTTTTTCGAGTCTATTTTGACAACTTAAGTTATAAAAAGTTCGATTTGAGGCTAAGTAAATTATACATCAAGACTCGAATGACTCTCGTCTGAGCCCGAAAGTTCTATTCTATATGTTAAAAATATAAGAACAAAATGGCTCAGACAGTTATCATGCTCAAGCCATAATGCCCGAGGTTGAGCTTTAGAGTGAATTACGTGACGCTCAGACAATCTTCCATTCGAGTACATATGTCATTTTCAAACGTAAGTGTAATATACATTAAGGTTCTAGACCGTCGGTTCGATGCCCAATGCCCTGTTTGAACTTAGCTAGCTGGCTTTCCACTTCTCGTGTTCATTGTAATTGTACACTTTGGTTTCGGACTTTTTGTGAAAATTGAAAGTTGTACACATTTCTACTTTAATTTATGATCACATCAATTCTTATAGTATAAGTATTTTATCTACACCCACAAAGTGAATCACATTTGTTACTCATAACGATGTTTGCTAACTTTTTATCAAAATTCATGTCGAAACAAAGTGACACAACTATAAGAAGTTGGACGAGAATGGAGGGAGTAAAGAATTAACCGATTAATTTAATAATCACCAGAATACAAATTATTAGTACATGTATTTAGCCGAGTCACCACTCACCGGCTTCTATCATGCGCCGCGATCCCCTTTCAGCTTCATACCCATAAATAACCCCCCAATCCGTCACCCCCGGCGCACGTTAGCAGAGCCACCTCTTCAAGCCGACGTCGTATCATTCATTAGGTAATTCTTAACTCCGATTTCTTCGCTGCGATCAAATCGTAAACCCCTATTTGCTTTCATCGGGTAGGAGGAATCTAGCTCTGCACATTTTGTGATTTTTTTTTAACTAATTGGGCGATTTTGGAGCTGTAAATGGAGTAATTTGAAGTCAATTGTTCGATCATACATTCTGTTGCAGAGCCTTAGGGAATTGCAGTTAGCTCGATTAGGGCAGAGAAGAAAATGTTGCTCGCTGTCCTGATCGCGAATTCCGAAGGCAATATTCTCGTCGAACGGTACGAAAACCGACTGATTAGTGGCAAATTTTTGTTTTTTCTGTCGCATCTTCAGTACGTGAGTTATGGATTCGCTATATATCTGTCTTGTTTCAGTTCACTTTTATATCAAATGAAGCTATGGAAATTGTTGAATCGGTTTGGATGTGTTTAGAATCTGTAGTTGTTTATGTTTCGATGGATCAAGAGTAATTGGTTAACGAAAAAATCAAACGAATCCTGAAATTAGCTAAAATTGGGCCTTAATACTATGAGAAATAGGAGTTTCTCACCTATGTGTGTTCCTTCCTTTTTTGGAAAAATATTTTTATGATAGAAGGTTCATAGCTTGTGTTACTGTTTGGTTGATTTTTGATGGGTTAATTTTGTCGTTGGATGTTGTAGGTTTAATGGAGTTCCAACGGAGGAGCGTTTGCATTGGAGATCTTTCTTAGTGAAATTGGGAGTAGATAATCTCAGAGGAGTCAAGAATGAGGAGCTGCTTGTTGCTAATCACAAGTATGTAATGATTTATTGATTTCTATTGCCTTCGTTTGCTTATCTTGTCAACTCGGGAATAGTTGTGCATCTGTCTGGAGTTATTATCAAAGTTTGCATCGGAACTAAACTGTTGAATGCTTAATATGATATCATTTAGTTGGGCTTGTAATGTGTTTCTTAGTCGGTCTGAGATAAACCTGAAATTGTACATCCTTGTACCTGAAGGAAACCTACCGGCAGTTTTTCTTTTAAACATCTATACCGTGGCACAATATGCATCTTTTTAGTTTGCTTTTGTTATGAAAAACATCATGGGTAATCAAGAATCACGAAGTTCTAATTTGCTGTTATGAAGAAGGAAAATATGCCCAAGTTCTTGCATTTTCTTTAGTTTCATCGTACTCATAATTACATTGAGCTTCAATTCCCTGCTGAATGTCAACTGAAGTTGTTTTAGTAGCTATGCCTATTATTACAGAATGGATGCATTACCCTTGGATTAGTATGTAATTGAAAATGAGAATTTAGTTAATAGAGTTATATTTGTGGACGGGATGGATTGACCCTACGCACTTCCTTCTGATGAATAAGTTTATGTTCAATGCATATTCTTTGCTTATGCACTTTAATATTGAGGCTATGTGCAAGAATATACTACTTGGATACTACTACCATTTTCATATCTGTATCATCTCTAATTACCCGATTATGTACAGGTCGGTGTATATTGTATACACAGTGCTTGGTGATGTCAGTATATTCGTCGTTGGCAAGGATGAATATGATGAACTTGCCTGTAAGTAATTGTAATTCATTCAGCTAGGCAAGGTCAATGAATGTCCTATTTTGGGATAACAGACTCATTAAAAGATGTAGTACTTATGTTACCGTCTATTTCTCTGGATGTGGCGTACTCTGTTTCACAAGTCACTCAGTCCGACTCATCCCACACCACATAGAGTTTTCTGAGTGTTAAATTTATCTCTACTTTTTGGTAATTCTGTCTTGACACCATATTTTGTCGTTTCTAGTATCGGAAGCTATCTTTGTGATAACCTCAGCCCTGAAGGACGTGTGTGGAAAACCACCTACCGAACGCCTTTTCCTTGACAAATATGGTAAAATATGCTTGTGCCTGGATGAGATTGTCTGGAAGGTGAGGGATCTTACCTTTTCCTAATTTGCAACATTCTGTTACATGTTAACATTAGTTATTTCTGGTGGAAGTCCTTGGAAATTTATATGCCGAACTAGCTTTCTTCTAATAAGCCTTGCATTGCTCAGCTCCTTCTTTGGGAGGTTTATCACGAATCAAACATGCTGAATAATCCAAATCTTCATACAATCTTTGATCGTTGTTTCAGTTTTTATTTCGCATAATCTGGAAATTTAGAGCAGTTTCACCGATGCTCACTACTGATACACTTTCCTTTCTTAAAGGGTTTGCTGGAAAACACGGACAAAGACAGGATAAAGAGACTCATACGATTGAAGCCGCCAACTGACTTCTAACCGACAGACGACTTGGCAATTCCCCGGTCTATGAAGAGGAAATGACTCTACCTTCTTCCTACAACCACTGTGTGTGAAAGTGCACATTCATGGATTTGGTACGCTGTATAATTGTTGGTTGTGGGTGTTGCTTAGCAATAGTTGCATAATATTATATTGTTCGGCTATCACTTTACTCTTTTGATATAAACCGTAGAATTGGTGGAGACTTGCAAGTTTCATCAAAGAGATTGTATGGCATTTCAAGCGGTTTTGGTTTGGGGCGTGTGCTTTAGATTTCCTCTTAACATTGCAGCTGTATATGAATACGACAGTCTTTTATTTAGGATTATACATTGTCTGTATTACTCGTTCGTAGAAACTCTCCCCTACTCAACGAGGATGTGCCCGTTTCATTCTACTTGTGACATTTTCATGATTTTACACTCGTTGATTTTTAAGAAACAACGTCAACTAGAATGGGACGAGGGAATAATTTGGTCCTCTTGATGATATTATTATTTTGTAATATGACAAATAAAAGTGTATTCTTATCTCAATCACTAGTCTGAGTCATGATAGGGATATGTCCTATGCCATTAAGCAAATTAATCCTTACTCAACTAGTACTATAATAAACAATTCTAATTCATATTAATCACCTGCCCTAATTATTATATCCCACGAATTAAAATTGCGGCAAAGCTCAATATCTAAGATAAATATAATTAGAGTATATACTAAACATGATAGTGACAAATTAAATTATTGCAATGATGACGATAATTTTTTAACGATATTAATTACGTGTGAATCAATACTCACGAGCCCAATTACGTGAGAATCTATATTAAATGCATAAAAAGTTCAAATAAATTAAATTATTTCGGTGAATAGCAGGCGAAATCAATTTCGATTTTGGAATTGATGCATAACATAAGGGGATGCGAATTCTTATACTATACGAAGAATACTTTGGTTAATAGTATTTTGGAACGAAGACTAGATTGTAACGAGACGGTTCCTCTTGTAGCAACGAGATTAATCGTTGAATAAATTTGAACGTTAATCCCGCGTTAATCCCTATATATAAATAGATAGAGTAGGACAAATCCAATCATTGCGACACGAAACCATTCCATAATCCAAACAAACACGACTCTCCCAAACACAAAAGTCGTCTCTCAATTCAATCTCTTTCTCTCTCAATCTAAAACCCTAGTGAGAGAAAATCTGGAGAAAACCTCAATTTTTGTGCTTTCCCGAATTCCGGTTGGATGGAGGTGCGAGAGCCTCCATCAAATCCAAGTTCTGTTTCTGTGTATAGTGCTGAAAGCGCCTAAAAAGTGTTTATGAGACGAAGTGGTTTTGTTTAAAAAGTGTGCAGAGATTTTTCGGTGAGGATGTTTTCGTGGAGTTTCTCGAAATCCGCTGAGGCGATGTTCTCGCGGTGGGCGGTGAAGCGTGTCTGTAAGTTCTTGTTGAAGAAGAAATTGGGGAAGTTTATACTGGGGGATATTGATCTCGATCACCTTGATGTTCAGCTCGGTGCCGGCACGATTCAGCTCTCCGACCTCGCGTTGAATGTTGATTACTTAAACGAGAAGGTGGGGTTCGTTTTTTCGAGCTTTGAATTGCATTTTTATTGCTTTGATTGCTGTCGGTGTGTAGAGCAGTATTTTCAAATTTTGGAAGTGAAATCTGCTCTTTTGTTGCGTTTTTTTATTTGATAGGATATGTTGCTAGCTTGAATAGGTGTTTGACGACTGAACTAAACGAAAGCCGTTTTTAGTATTATGCTGATTCTGTGTTTGTGATCAACTTCAATGGAACAGTTAAAACATTCTCCCAATTATGTTTGAGGAGTTTAATGTTAATCAGCGTCGCTCTCTGCTAACATTTATTGTTTTTTTCAGTTTGGAACATCAGCTTTTCTAGTGAAAGAGGGGTCTGTTGGATCGTTAACTGTAACGATGCCTTGGAAGGAGGGTGGTTGTCGAGTTGAGGTGGACGAACTCGAAGTTGTTCTTGCTCCTCGTGGGACGAAAGTTTCTAGAGATGAATATGAAACTCACTGTCCAGGCCAGAGTAGCAACAGTAATTATAGCACTAGTGTCAGAAAGCAAGATAATGATGCTCACAATACAGTAGCAAATGCTTCTGTTGAAGTTCATGAAGGAGTTAAAACTATTGCCAAAATGGTGAAGTGGTTGCTAACTAGCTTTCATGTGAAGATTAAGAAGCTAATTGTGGCGTTTGATCCACATCTGGAAGAAGAAAACAGTAAAGTATTGGACAGAATATTGGTTCTTCGGATAAATGAACTTGAATGTGGAACACATATTTCTGAGGATTCATCTTCAACCAGTTTCACGAAAGCTCAAAACATCCTTGGTATAAGTCAATTGACAAATTTTCTAGAATTCCATGGAGCAGTTCTTGAATTACTTCCTGTGGATGGTCTTGATCACCAGTCATCGCCTGATCTTCTGGTTGATTCGACTATTGGCAAGTATTCAGGACACAGTGAACCTGGTAACACGACCACTATAATTTCTGGAGAAAAGGGAGGCTTTTCTGGGAGTTTAAAGTTAAGCTTACCTTGGAAAAATGGTTCACTGGACATTCGCAAAGTGGACGCCAAACTTCACATTGAACCTCTTGAATTGAGACTTGAACCTAGCTCTATCAGGTGCTTCATCTCTATTTTTGACCTACTGAAAGGAGGTGAGCAGAGGGAGGATCCAGGTTCTCGTGAATCATCAGACAACTTGTTATCCTCAAGCTCTGTCATGCATCCTTTTGGCAAGGGGCCACACGGTAATGAAGTCTTTGTTGCCAATTTGATGGAGAAAGAACCAGTGCATAACCTGCTATCGGATTCACATCTCATATCTGATTGGGTTAGTAGAAGTCAGAAAGAACTAAATGAAGAAGAACCAGACTTTGGGGCAAGGTTAGTTATTACAGGTTTACAAGAAGAACCAGTTAATACAATATGCACTAATTATTCTTTTTTTGAGACAATAAACAACTTCGTAAAACACATTATAGTAACTGAATAAACCCAACTGGTATTTTATCTGTCAACAACTAGCCCCATCATGTATTACAAGTTACAGGCATTTGTTTGGTAGATGCAATTAGTCGATTGATAAACCCCACCCTGTCAGTTGTTGGCTTTTAGAACTAATGAGGCATTCAACACACAGTTCTGACAGCGGAAACAATTTAGTCTTATCTTTCATGGGGGTTAAGAAATTTTCTGCTGCTTTATATCTTCTTGTTCTCATTTAGTTGGTCAGGAACTGTTCTGAACTCTTTCGTGTTGGTTTTTTGTTGATAACTTGGCAGTGTCGATCAATTCTTTGAGTGTATCGATGGACTAAGAAGTTCACAGTCAGGATTAGGGAACAGTGGTATGTGGAATTGGACTTGTTCAGTCTTCAGTGCAATTACTGCGGCATCCAACCTTGCCTCTGGATCATTACATGTCCCTTCTGGTAAGTCCTTCATCGGGTATAGCCTCACACGCAAAATTTCACTATAGTGGTTTGAGTATGGTCTAGTGAATTCACAACCTTTCTTTTACCTTTTTTATACTTCGCTTGATCATTAAATCAGTTTTCACCATATTTGCGACTTTGCAGATTCATGTTAATAACTTGTTCACGAATATCATAAGACCATGTACTGAACATATGAAAGTTTGAAGTTCCTATTGAAGCTATTAGCTTGTGAGAAAGAGAGGTGGTGGGTGGGATATTGTGATACAAAGATACAATCAGTTACCACGATTACTTTCATGTCTACTATTTCTTGAGCTACAGAACTAACTCTAAGCCGAGGCCCTATCAAGTCTTAGTTCATGTTAATGATTTGTTCACCAATAATATGCTCTAGTATTGATTTTCTTATCTTGTCTGCCACCTCAAAATCCACCAACCATGGAAATTATCACAGAATAAATTATAAAGTAAAAGGGGTACTGAATATGAGTCAGTAAGCTTTCATCAATTTGCATGATTCAAGCTTCCGGATTTGCACATATCATTTTAAGCAGGTCGTTTTACAAATTAATCATTGAAACTTCACATATTTGACTCCTGGGGTGCTGATTGCCTCTTCTGCAGAGTGCAAATCATCTTGGGTGTTGTACACTTTGAAAAACCTGTGACTGATAATTACCTATCGAGTATCTGCATTAATGTTTTTGCATTTTTTTAATATTATGTTTATTTGAATATATGTAAACTGTGAAGGATCCCCCATCTACCTCTTTCTTTTCATTTGCTGCTGCAGCATCATCTAACTTTAATCTGAAACTAATATAACTTCCTGTCTGTTTTATTTGGTGCAGAGCAGCAGCGTGTTGAAACCAATTTCAATGCATCTGTAGAAAAAGTTTCTCTCCTTTTGTCTTTAATTGATGAAGACAAGAAACAATCGCTCAAGCTGAAGGCTGACACGGCTAATACTGCTGTTCACCTTCACCATATCTGTGCACAGTTTGTTGACTTAGATCTTGTACTGCAGGTAATAATAATTAGGACACTGTATCTCTTTGTTGATTAGAAAGGATTGATATTCTATTTAACCTGCAATCATTATATTTCTCCATGATTACCTTTAGTTCATTAACATGTAAAATTATGCAAGTTCCACAGGTACACCCTCAACAAATGAACTTTGACTTAATTGTGCAACATATTCAATTGGTCGACCATTTTTCCTTCGCAAATGACTTCGTGGATTACAAGAGTCATATCAAAAATCAATATGCTGAAAGTGAAACATCGCTGATTCAAAAAATGCAAGATGGTGTTCAAGGTGCTCTTCAGTCTGGTCGAGGGTCTACCAAAGATACTGAGGTGGGCCGCAGACAGAATAATTCTGTTGAAGTTTTGCCGAGCATGCAGGACGGCAATGGATGCCGGCACATGAAGAATGGTAAAGATATTTGTCAAAACTATGCCAATGTAACTTTGCTCAAAACCTCAGGTGTCAGCAGCTGCCGTGTCAGTATAAACCTGGGTTCTTCTGGAAGCTCGCTTATGGGGCCCACATCTTTTACATTAAAGCTGCCACCATTTGTTTGTTGGGTAGACTTTGATCTTATTACTACGGTGTTAGAATTTGTGAAAGAGATGTCAAATTGTATTGGGACAACTATCCCGGAGAATGGTTTTGCACAGAGACCAAAGAGGAAAGACTATGGATTTGGAAAATCTTCACATCCACGGTCTACCAATGTGTCAACCAGGAAGTTTCTGGATGGCAGTATATTCCTCCCAAATGCTAGGATAATACTGTGTTTCCCTCTCAAGGAGCGTAAATGTTATACCAGATACTCTTCTTGCAATCAGTTTATAGCTTTTGACTTAGTTTCACCTACAATTAGAGGAAAAGATGATAGATCCACCAGGCTGAGTCCTATTGCTACTTCTGACAAGAGGCCTACTACAACTACAACATGCTCCTTGAATTTACATGTTGGTGACTTTTATGTCTTTTACATCAGTTCAGCTTTTATGGAGAAGATTAATGGAGCCTACGACAGGCAGGAGGCTAGATTTTCGGCTGATAAAATCATTTCAGTTATTAATAGAACCGGTCATCTGTCTGTTATTAGTATGTTTTGGCAGGAAGGTCCTGTGACTGGTCCTTGGATAGCCAAAAAGGCCAAGCTTTTGGCTTCTTCTGAGTATGGAAAGAGCCAAGATAAGGTTGCTGGAAAAGATTCTGAGTTTGCCTCTGTTACAACTGTTAGAGACAGCAATGGATTTGATACACAAACTCGGAAAGAGATCTTAGCAAGTTCTGCATTTTGCTTGCATGGACAGTTACCTCATGTTACAATCTACCTAGACAAAACACAATATGGAAACATATCTGGTCTTTTAAATCAGATGGTTGAGCATTTCGCTTCTGTCACCACTGACCCAGTCCGTAATAGGGAAGATCATTCTTCACAAACATCATTTCTTCTTGAATGCGACTCTCTAACAGTATATCTTGCAGTTAAGCCAGAAGGGGATGTTAACTGTTCCATACGCTCGGAACTTCCAAGTTCTTGGTCTAGTCTAACTCTCAAGGTCGATAAGTTTCAGTTACTTTCGGTATCTAACATCGGTGGAATAAGCAATGCCAGTTTCCAATGGGTGTCCCATGGTCAGGGCAGTTTGTGGGGTTCAACTGAAGGTCTTGATAGGGAATTTCTTTTAATATCATGCAGTGACTCGACAATGGGTCGTGGTGATGGAGAAGGTTCGAATGTATTATCTTCTAAGTTTTCTGGTTCTGACATCATCAACTTTGGGGATCCAGAAAGCAAACATATTTTTACTTCAATCACTATCAGATGTGCCACTGTTGTTGCCATTGGGGGTCGCCTGGATTGGTTTAATGCAATAATATCTTTTTTCATCCTACCATCTTCTGAATCTCAGGAAGCAAATGATAATTGTCTGGAGAAGACTTATGGATCTTCGTTCCTTCTTCATTTGGTGGATGCTGGCATGAGTTATGAGCCGTACATTGAAAAATCAACTGCATTTCAGGGCTCAGACCTCAAATCTTCTGATTTTAATCCCCAAGAACATGAGCATGAGCTGCATATTGCTTGTCTGTTGGCTGCTTCTTCCTTCAAACTTTCAAATACAAGCGTGACTGATCGTGCAGAAAGGGATTACAAAATCAGACTGCAAGATCTAGGTTTCCTAGTATGCATGGTGCCTGAATCTGGGTTAGTTGGTCCTACTCATAGTGTAGAGCACCTTAAAAGTATTGGTTATGTGAAAGTAGCCCAAGAGGCAAATGTTGAAGCACTTTTAAGGACTAACTGTGAGAATGGCCATGCATGGGAATTAGAATGTGCAGAGTCACACATCATGTTAAATACATGCCAGGATACAACTTTTGGATTGATTAGACTGGCTGCTCAACTCCAAAAGCTTTTTGCACCTGATACGCAAGATTATGTCGTGCACCTGGAAAAGAGGTGGAATAATGTTCAGCAAGCACATGAAGTCAGTGATGAGATGACAATAAGTAGTGAATTCACTCCAGTTTACCAGTCTGAGAGTCCAAGTCATGATAAGAAGTCCAAAATGGGCAATTTAATGGACGAAATATGCGAAGATGTCTTTCAGCTGGATAGCAGTTCTGGTGGCCATGCTAAAGCTTTTGAATCTCATATTTGCACCATGGTTGATGACACTTCAGTTACTGCTAGTAGGGCTTCACCATCAGGAGAAAAGACGTCTGAGTTTATAGAAGAATATTTCTTATCAGATCTTCGCCCCCTATCTGAACTTTCTTCGAGTAGCCAGTCATCTGATATTAGTGGTTTTAACACTGTTGTTGGAGAGGATCGGATAGTAAGTAATGGATGGTATGGGGGTACACCATTAAGAATACTTGAAAACCATGCTTCAAAAATGGAGAAGCCTGATATGCGGAAACATGTGGACTTTGAAGCTTCTACAAGTGATCCTGGATCTGTTGAGGTGGTGATAGCTGAGGGTCGCATAGTTCTTAAGAATATGAATGTTAGTTGGAGAATGTACGGTGGTTCTGATTGGTCCAGCTATCATAGTACTTCTCCGACTTTGGCTAGTGCACGAGATGTGACTGCTTGTTTGGAGCTTGCATTTACTGGAATTTGCTTTGAGTATGATGTTTACCCTGATGGTGAAATGTCTGCATCTAGGCTTTTGCTCACCATTAGGGATTTCTGCCTGATTGACAGAAGTAATGATGCGCCTTGGAAGACGGTAATGCTCAACTATCTATGCTTCACAGTCCATTTGTTGAATTTTGTAATATTCTATTCTCTAATATGCAATTTGATTTGGTTGTAAGGTGCTTGGGAATTATCAGTCTAAAAAGCACCCAAGGAAGTCCTCTTCAAAAGCTGTGAAGCTGAATCTAGAAGCTGTGAGACCAGATCCTTCAATTCGTGTAGAAGAAAACCGGTATGCCATTTGTTTTAGCTTTTCTTCTCTAATCAATTTTGGGCATTTGAAGTGATTTTCTGCTGTTTCACTATATTTGATTAATTTATTTCTATTGGATTTTGGTTAACATAATAAGAGTCCCATTTAGTAAGGGATTAGATGGAGACTTTGTAGGGGTGGTATTAAGATGGAGTAACCAACAATTCTAAGGTTTTTATATAAAATGAAGAAGAAAGTGAAAAGAGGCTGAGATATTCTTGTCCACCAGTTATCGGACATCTTAACATAAGAGCTGGATGTAATACATTAACTTGGAACTAATCTCCTCTCTTAGTCAAAGGAGTCCTTTGTTAAATCTATGCCAAATGCAAAAGACAAATGTGAACCTGTAACTTTGCATTTCATTACTTGTATTGTCTAAACATGATCCTTAACTATAATTGAATTGTTGGATATGCTTTTCTCTTCATTATGAGTATACGATGTTAAAATTTCTTGTCTTCTTTTTCTGAGTCTTTTTGCATTTCCTCTCCAGGTTACGTATTGCTTTACTTCCTCTGCTCTTGCATCTTCATCAGCGCCAACTTGATTTTCTCATCAGTTTCTTTGGAGGAAAAAATTCAACAGCTGAATCCTCTGCCAGTACTCCTCTGGATTTAAGTAATTCAAGAGAGTCACTTGAGAAGAGTGACAATCTGCAGGGTCATGGCATCAACGAGGAGGCATTTCTCACTTACTTCCAGGTAAAAGTCTAATTTTCTAATTTGTAGAAGGGCATTTTATATATTAACTTATGTTATATGTGAGAGGTGGACTATTCTGTGTTTCTTCTCCTCTGCTTTGCTGTGACCGTCCATTCCAAAACTCTGATTTGTCTGTTGAGACTGTAGCATGTCGGTTATTTTATTGCTTCTGGCTTGTCCCTTTATCTAGTCGAGGTTCACTCATCTTTATCTGCTCCATTACAGAAATTTGACATATGGCCTATGCTGGTTCGAGTCGATTACAGTCCCTGCCATGTTGACTTAATAGCACTAAGGAGCGGCAAGTATGTTGAACTTGTCAACCTCATACCTTGGAAGGTGACTTGTTGATTCATTCTGACTCTTGGATATGTTTCTATTAACATATGTAAACTCAGCCAGATTATAATATGCTCATGTGGGATTCATATGATTAAGTAAAGAATTCATATTAATGGACAGGATAAACCCCAGAACTTCTGATCTCAAGAATATCGAGCTACTTTTTGTTTGATGTACTTATTGAAATGCAAAGTCTGCTTTTGTTTCTTTATCTATGCCATGGCTCTGTTTTGGTGTGGTAGACTCATTTGTCTGATAGATATGCATTCTGTATCCTAATGTGCTTCGATGCAGGGAGTGGAGTTACAACTCAAACACGTGCAAGGAACTGGTCTCTACGGCTGGAGCAGTGTTTGTGAAACAATAATGGGAGAGTGGCTGGAAGACATTTCTCAAAATCAGGTTCTGTTGATTCTGACTTAGTTTTTTGCAAACTTTGATGTTTGTGAATTCACGAGTCTAAATGAATTGCATGTTCTATAGGTTCGTAAACTATTGAAAGGCCTGCCTCCCATTAAGTCATTGGTTGCTGTTGGCTCTGGAGCTGCAAAGCTGGTATCTCTGCCTGTGAAAAACTACAAAAGGGATCAAAGATTAATCAAAGGAATGCAAAGAGGTAAATCACTTAAAAGCCTTATTAAAAAAAACTCCTTAAAAAAACATGTCTCATGTATTCATGTAGTGCAAGTTCTTGCTTGAGATTTGCTTGTGTTATGTACCTTCGAGTTCTGTTTACACATCCAGTTTTCCATACTCGGTTTTGGTTCTGAAGATACACTGTCTGGTCTAGGGGCTAGATTCTTTACTGCTGTTGTCTGAATGCGGATGTGAAAATGAATTCTGTAAATTAACTGCCATTGTAGGTACAGCTGCATTCCTCAAGAGTTTGTCACTTGAAGCAATTGGTCTGGGAGTACATTTGGCTGCTGGAGCTCACAACGTCCTCCTCCAAGCGGAGTATATTCTGGCCAGTATTCCACCCTCCGTACCATGGCCACTTGAAAGTGAAGTAGGGAATGGTGTGAGATCAAATCAGCCAAATGATGCTCAACAAGGAATTCAACAAGTCAGTGTTTTATCAAACTTGGGTCTTCTTCATGGTTCTGTCATATTTTGTATTTTGAGAGAGGGAGGGAGGGTTATTTTTATGTTAGCTTTTTGGATAACCCTCTCTAGGAGGCATGATTCGTCATTTTTTTTTTAATCAATATGAATTTGTGTCAGCAGGCTTGCCAGAGTATTAGTGATGGGCTGAGCAAATCAGCCTCTGCGATGGTACAATCACCCTTGAGTAAATACCGGCGAGGTGCTAGTATGGGATCTGCTTTGGCAAGTGCTGTACAATCTGCTCCAGCTGCGGCTATAGCTCCTGCTTCTGCTGCAGCACGTGCGGTGCATTGTGCTCTTCTTGGCTTTAGGAACAGGTTCCGCTATTTCCCTTGTGCTCTTTTACGTGCGTTTGTGTACCCCGCCACTTATCTTCCTTTTCTGTCTGTATTCCGTATGGCAGCCTTGATCCCGAGCATAAGAAAGAGTCTCTGGAGAAATACTTGGGCAGAAGTCCACCGCACGAATCCAAGCAGTAGGCTTTGCGAAGGAGCAGTATAATTTATGCAGCATTATTTCACCATTGACGATGTGGCAGCTGCACAATTTGATGGTGTTGGAAAAAGTGAGGTTACAGTATCAGATGCATGCCAGAAATTCAACAGCTGCAGGGGCGGAGAGAGAGGGGGGGAAAGAGAAACAAGCTCATTCTCCCTCTTGTCTGCTTTCGAGGTAAATTACATGTTTTATGTGACTTGCAACGCCTCCTGAATTTACTAGCATTCTAGTATCCGTGAGTCAGAAGTGATCTGAAACGACTGTGCGGATCTGTTTATGTGTGTGTTGGCTTTGGTCATATTTAACTGACTTAGAAATATGGGAAATTGGTTTGAAATTTTCCTCACTAGTAAAATAACCTTTCGAATAACTGTCAATCGAATACAATTGTCCTCACTATGACATCTTATTTCCGTTTCCTATTTAATCCAAAAAACATGAATATTGGTTCAATTTTGTATATACATATTTTATTAGGTTAGTATTTGATACTTTAATATAAAGGGTGCATCTAAAAAAGGCAAAATAGACTCCCGGAACTTTTGTGATTTTGCTTTCTTTGTGGCTGATGCAGAGCTTATTGCAGGTATACCGATGTATATATAAATCGTGTACAGATGGATGACTCCATGGAGGGTTTCTTCTTTCGTGTTTTGAATTCCGAGGACAGATTATGTAGAGAGTGTAAAAAATCTGTGAATATGTGATGATTATAGTTTTTTAACACATCAAACCCCATCCTTGTAATTAGGGGTCATGTTTTTTCATAAGTATTTAGACCCTCTCCTTGAAGTCCAAGGTGACGTGTAAATGTTTTTCGCTTGATTTGATGATTCTTTGATATTTCATACGTTTGTTGATGTAAATATTTTCAGTTTAAGAAAAGGTTATTCTTTTCATTGATTGCGTACGTTTTGTTGAATTATGTGAGATAGAAAATAATGAAACGTTTAAATTTCGTGAGACAAACGAAGTTCTAGTTTATCTCTTGGGCATGTTAGTTTTTATTCTCAATAGATGTTAATGCTGATGTCTTAATTTTTATTATGAGCATAGGTAACGACTTCCTCTGTTCTTTTCAAAATGAGTTATTTATATAGTTTATGCTTATTTTATACTTTACATATATTCAAGAAATGATTGAACTTGAAAAAAACGGGAACATGTTCAAATTAATTCGTAATTTAAGGGGGAAAACAATGAACAAAACTGCCAATTTTCATATAACTCACTGTTAATATCTTCAAGGGAATATCACATAACTACAGGAGAGGCCAAAATTACACGAAAAAACCACGCGAATTTGCAGGTAAGACAACATTTGCAGCGTCAAGCAAACTAAGCTCATCACCTATGCTTCTTTCTGGCATGTAGAGGCGAAATCGAACTAGCAGGTCTCTTCTTGGCAAAAGCTCGGGTTTTGCTGTCTTCCTCCTCGTCACTGTCTTCATCTGCATTTCCATTTCCTGCAGGTGGAGCCGAAGCTTCATCCTTCATGGCGGCTTTTCTCTTGTCATTCTGCAGGTTGGCAAGCAGCTTTCTTTCTATGGGATTACTCGAACGTGTATATTTGGATTCTTTAGGAACAGTAGCACCTATACCAAGCCTGTAGAAAATCACCAAGCAAACCAAAACTTTCCATATGAATTCACATATTGAACAATGATGCAAAGTTATAGCCGGGGATGCACTGACCTTGCCGGGCGCCCTTCCAACTCCATCGAATCCGACTTATCGTTTGCTGAAGACTTGGTCATGTTGCCAACCCACTGCTCAGCCTGTCGATAAAATGATACATTTTCTATAATCTGTATGCAAATGGCTTCACTCATAATGTCACATAGATCGAAAAAATCGAGAAGAGGACATAAAGACTTGAACGAAACAAACACAAAATTGTACTACTACAATAGTAGCTCAGGATCAATATTTCCCACTTCAAGAACCACAAACATCCATTGACAAAACAGTACTCCACCAATTCATTAAAATTTTCCATCACTATATAAACATAAGAAGAAGAAGAATAAGCATTCGTCTCGATGTTAACGATCGCCTAAAGTTATACAGACTGTTATTCCATGAACTCCAGATATGATTTTAGGTACATGAACAGGCGAATAGGAATAGCAGTCAATCAACTCACAAAGTACACTCCGTTTGTTGAATATATATGAGATATAAAATAATAAAACGAGCCAAATGAAACGAGACGGAAGCAGTATTTGAACCCTAACATATGAAAGAGCAATGAACCAAGATTTTGCCAATGGCAGCCTATAAAAAACATATGGTTTACCAATTTGAAAGCATAATCCAGTTTCACCAGCTGTGGCGGTGGCTTCTTCTTCTTCTGTTCATCTTCTGCTGCACTAGTTGCTGCCATTCTCTCACACCTGATTTTCGAATCGTAAAAATGTGAACCAGAAACACTCACCCTAAACTGTTGTATATATATTTGATTTCAAAATTCTACTGGTCGAAATTGTTGCTGGTGTTTGCCCACCCTCCGCCGCCGCCGCTGTCGGAGTATGGAGTCTGTAATTTGGCGTCGATGGAAAATTGAGAAGAAGAAGAATAGGTTAAAAGGGGAGGATTGGAAAGGGGGGAAGAAACAGAAGTAAGTATTTTAATTACCCATTTTTTTATTTTTTTTTTTTCATATTAGTACTAACTAGTATTCGCCCACGCGCGATGCGCGACTCCGTAAGTTACGAATATTTAATAAGAGCAGCGAAATGGAACGTAAACATAACACACTAAGAGCAGACAAATATAATGTTAGTGCACTACACTTCCTTATATACAACATTTGTCGTCATCAATTACTAAATCAAAAAAACTAAACCCTTAAAAAAAAATGAATCCTAAAAAAAGAGACTATTTTGCAAATGTGAATAAGAAAAGAAAAGGAAAAAAAAAACAGTAAAGTCATGTATTGATTAAGTGAAAACCGTAAATTACAGTTTGTTTATGAAATTTACATATATGAACAATTAGGTTTTTCATGATTTTTTTAAAGTGACTTATAAATATTGTGTCACCCAATGTATGATATATTTATTTTATTTATGTTCTATTTTCGAGCCCATTAAACTTTGGCCGATATCTTATTGTTTTAGACCACTAAGTTAAATAAAAATTACAGGAAATAAAACTGGAATAAATAGGAGAGAATTTAACACGTGACATTAAATAAAATAAAAGTAAATTATAAATATTTGTTAAAATACAAAACTACAATTGTTTGAAATACAAAATCAAAATATCAAATAATAGAAAATGAGATGAGAAGATCTTTATTTTATTTTATTCAAAGTATAGCAATATTGGTGTCTATTTGTAGAGAATTGAAAATCATAATTTATGGTATAATTTTTAATTTTTTTAAATAAATATTTATCTCCATTATTTTGAAAATAAGATTTATTTTGATATAATTATTTTCATCCATAAATATTTGCCAAGTGGTAAGGAGGGGAGAGAGAGAAAAAAATATGACAGATGATTTTTTGTGTTCACACTGGGCCATATTTTTTAGTTTTAGACCCCTAAATTATAGTTTTTAGGTTTAGACCCCTGAAATTTTCGTTTATTACAAAATTGACCCCGCAATCAACTGAAAATTGATAACTACCAAAATTGTAATCTCTTTATATATATAGATATTTCATAGGGTTAATTGCTCCAAAATACATGAACTTTCTTGTTTTTCTTATTTTTCCCATGACCTTTAAAATTAACCCAAAAATACACAACCTTTTCAACTATTCTGATTTTTCCCCAAATCATAAATTGAAGTTGACGTGGCAAAATTGAAGTTGAGGTGGAAATTACATTTAATAAAATTAATATAAATATATTTATTTAATATCCACCTCACTTTTCCCTTCTCCTCCCTCGTGTAGAACCCAGTTCCCAAATTCTCTCTGCCCTCATCCCATGTTGTCGCCGCCGTCATTGTCGACACCTCCCCTTCGAAATTAGAACTCTAACCAGAGATAATATAGTGACTGAGAAAGTGAAAAAGGAACTGGCACATCCTCCGAAAGATTGGGCGGCGTGCTTGGCGACTTGTGGAGCGGTGTCTATTGCTCGAGCGCCAAACCGTTTCGTGTCTTTGCGAGCTTGGGAAGTCATACGTTGGAGGCGCATAGTAGGAGATAACAAGCTTTCAGGCGCCACTCTTGATTCGGGGCCATAAAAATCCTTGGAAACACTTAAGTTTGGCAGGCAATTCAATCATATTACTAATACTCCTATATCCGAATCTAGAGTTGAGTAGCCAAGCCACCAAATTAAGAAAAATAGCATCTTGGGTTGACTAGCCATAGAACCTCTGATACAAAGCTCCAGTCTCATGAGCTATACTGAGGTTATCATGTCTGAGAGAAAACCCCATTTCAATCGATTGCCATAGTTCGTCATCAACAAATAATCTACACGAATTCCGGATTGAAGAAGAGGTAAACCCTAATTTCATGAAAAAAATCCAAATTTCATTTCATGCTAGTCAAGATTCAGTTTTGAATATACCTATAATCACATCCCCAGTTCCAATTTTTTTTTTTTTACAAAAACTGATTATTAGCTGACCTTGCCGTGAATGAGAAGCCAGCAATCCCCAGTGTTGTTGTGCTTGGCTAACTCCTCGTAAGCTAACTACATTTTCAGCCATTACTCTTGAGTGTTTAAGAAATTAACATCGATATCTTTTGATGATCTTGTGTTTTTCTTTTTGAGAGTTTTGATGATTAACAGAAGGTGATGAGGATGACGAGAACGAGGAAGTGAGGGACCAGAGGAGGGGTGCATGGGTGCTACTCGGAGGCACGTGGAAGGATGGTGGCGATATTCACGACGGCGCCGGCGAGAAGGGGTTGACGGCGAGAGGGAATTGGGGTAAAGGTTCTGCAAATTAAAATTTGGAAACCAGGTTCTGCACGAGGGAGAGATAAGGGAGAAGTGAGGTGGAAATTAGATAAACAATTATATTAATTTTTTATTAGATGTAATTTCCACCTCCATTTCAATTTTGCCATGTCAGCCTGAATTTAAGACTTGGGGAAAAATTAGAATGGTTAAAAAGGTTATGTATTTCTGAGCTAATTTTAAAGGTCATGGGAAAAATAAGAAAAACAAGAAAGTTCATGTATTTTGGAGCAATTAACCCTATTTCATACTATTACTTATGTAATTTCATACATATTCATTACATGGATTTTTATTTTTTTAAAATTGTTTTGTATCGAAATTTCAATATCACTCCTCCCGTTTCATTTATAAATAGTCAAATTTAGTGGGATAAAAAAAATTTCATCTTACTTAATATGATCGTGACTTTTTTTTACTTTTGCTTAGTTTGAATCACTTTACCGCCACAATTGAAATTGTGTGACAATCGGTGCCACCAGAATTGCTAACGAGCCATTACAGATAGAATAAAAATAGTTGTAATTAAGAATTTCAACTTTCAAATTAACCGGTGCATTATAAGCGTTACGTTATACTTTTAATATTCAAGATGTAATCACAACTCTCTCTCTCTATGAGAAAATACAATCTACTTGTTGATCAAATTCACAAATTGCTGCTGTTCTAAACCTTCGCATTTCTCATCTCTTTTTCTTGACTCTTTTCTTAGCTGAAGAAGCCTTCCCATTTCTCAACCCTATCTCACTCTTCAATCTCTCTTCATCCAGCTTGCATCCCATACCATCCACCAACGCCTTCGTCCTCGCCTCCGGCTCCATACCCTTACCCACCATCTCCGCATAATACTCCAATGCACCCTCCGTCTCCCCTCGCTCACACATCCCGTGAACCACAATCACATACGACCTTCGGTCCGGCCCCACCCCTCTCCTCTCCATCTCATCCCAAATCCATCTCCTCCTCTCTCCGTCTCCCCACTTCACATACAGCCTCAAAACCAAGTTGCAAGTGTCCGCTCCGACCTCACACCCTCTCTCCCTCATCCTCTCCAGAATCTCATCAACTTGCTCCACATTCTTCGCGTAACCGAGCAGATGATTGTATGTCGTTGAATTAGGCATGCACTCCTCCCCCTTCTCTTCCATCTCCTTCAACAGCTCATGCACCACTTCCATCCTCTGAATCTTGCACAGATTCTTGATCAATGTGTTGTACGTAGCAGAGTTCGGGGCGCAGCCCTTCCCTCTCATCTCTCTAAAGATCTCGAGAGCCTCGGGAATTCTCTTCTTGAAACACAATCCGTCGATGACAGTGTTGCATATGGTCGCATCCGGGCTCAAGCCCTCCTCCCACATCTTCCTCAGCAACGCCATTGATCGAGCCGCTTTCCCACATTTGCACAAGGAGTTGATCAAGATCCCGTACGTGAATCGATCCGGGCTGCAGCCCGATTCAAGAATGTCCCTCCAGAATCTCTTGGCATCGGGTAAGCTTCGGAGCACGCACCAACCGTTCAAGATTATGTTCCACGTTTTGATGTCGTTGACGAACGCGCTCTTCCTCCTCCGGAACAACGACTCCGCCATTTCCACATGCTTGTACCTGCACAGAGCAAGCAGAAGCCTCTGAAAAGCGGCTAAATCGCGCTCGAGACCGAAATCTTCAATCTTGTCGAAGAATCGGATCGCCTCGTCTACTTTGTGGGAAGCGGCTAATCTCCGCAGCACAATGTTATAAGTCTCCTCGTTCATCGGCGTCATTTTTCGGCTGGGCATTTCATCGAGCAGTTGGAAGAGCTCGTCGAAGCGGCGCGCTCGGCCGAGTATGTCGACGATCTCGTTGAAGATGGAAGTTTCCGGTGGTGAACCCTTTGCACCGCAGTGCCATCGAAAGAAGGTGTAGGCGGATTTCCAGTCGGAGCGGTGGCGCTTGAGCACGTTGAGGGCCAATTCCTCCGAGAGCGAGGGGCTGCATTTGTCGAGGCGGCTCTCGATCGATTCTGAGGAATCGTGGAAATGGGTTTTTAGAAGGGTTTGGATCTTGAGAGCTTCGTCGTCAATGGCGGCGGCGGCCGAACTGCAGAAGCTGAGCTGGTGAGCCGGGATCGGAGAAACGGAGGTGCTGGAAATGGTGGAGTGACGGTATCGTAAAAGAGCGTGGATTTTTTGCAATCGAAATCTTGAATTCATTCGAAGAAAATCCGACTGCAATTCTTGAACGTGAATTTGAAATTCTCTTCTTCTTCTTCTTCTTCTTCTTCTTCTTCTTCCTTTCTTTTATAATCGATTTGTTTTGTTTTGTTTTTTTTTTTTTTTCCCATGTATTAATATTTATAGATAAAATGGACAAATCGAGCTTCGATTTTTATGTGAATAATAGTATCACTTCGTTCTTTTCAACATGAGTCATTTCTTTTTGACAATTTTGGCACGCTTTTTCACGCTCGTTGATGATGAGTTTTAAAATAGATTTTTGAAGAATTTTTTCATTTACGAGATACTACAACTGTCATAGTATGTTGAAAAGAAAAAAAATCTTCAAAAATCTATTTTAAAACCCATCATCAACGAGCGTGGAAAAGCGTGTCAGAATTGTCAAAAAGAAATGACTCATGTTGAAAAGAACGGAGGGAGTAGTATTTAAGATATTAAAATTAAGTCAAATGGATAAAATGAAAAGTATTAATGTTAATGTCGTCTGAACGAGAGCGGTGCTCACGAACATAGCATAATATAAACATGCAAAAATTGTTAAATCAAATGAAAAAAAAAAAAAAAAAATAGCAAAAGGAATCAAAGTTTCCTTCATGAGATACAAATTATTACAAGAAAAAGATTAACTTCAAATTAAACATTTGTACATTAATTATTCTCCTCTAAAAATCGACACACACAAAAATCACATGTAAATGTGCATCCAAATCTCAAATTAGATCCTTAATTCACCCCATAATCAAAGCAAAAATCAATAATAATCACCAAAAACTAATTAATCTTTACACAAAACACACACTAATAATTAACTAATTAAAACTTGAATTCATCTCCCTCATGAGTGATGATGATGTCATGGATCTTGAGTTCATCTATGCTTCCCAAACTCTTACCAGATGATTTCTTGCTGCTGCCATTGTTCCATCTCTTCAGCCCTAGCCTCTCCCTCCACCGGCTCCCGCCCTTCACCGGAGAGAACCCCTCCTCGTCTCCGGCGAGGAGCTCGTCTCGTAGGGTGGTGCAGCCCTCCCTTGAGGGGAGGATCTTCCCCTTTGAGAAGATCTCATCTGCAGAAATCATGGGGAAGTTTGGGGCCGAGAAGGCGAAATCGGAGGAGACCGGAGCCTCCCGGTAGCTGTTTTCGAGCTTCGTTGGCTGCTGCTGATGATCGGCGAAGTCGTTCGAGAATGAGATCCTTGGACCCAGATGTTGCTCGTTCTTGAACATATCTAAGCTGCATGCCATTGGAAAAAACTAGCAAGATTTTTTTTTTTCTTTTTCTTTTTTTTTTGAATTTATTTTGTTGGAAGAGTAGTGTTGGAGTTCACATGCAGAGTGAGGATCCCTTTATATAGGGGAGAGAGTGTTGCATGTGCATGCAAGAATTTTAAATGTTTATGTTTGTTTGTTATATGTATATTACATAGTACTATTATATAGGAAACTTGTAATAAGAAACAAGGATGTATCACTTTAACTATGTGGATTGGGAAATTAATATATATACATTATAATGCATCAGTCATCGTAACGCCTTTTCAATATGATCATAATATATCAGTTAAACTGCACCGAATAAGATCAATGGTCTAGATCACTTCTCATTTCTTACGGAACCAGCTGTCTTTTGTACGTGATCTCTCGTAAAAATGAATGTGGGGTAGAGATCTGAGGGTATCATGCAGAATCATGCAGGATATTTGTAAATTTAACTTTTTGCACCATTGATATGAATTAGTTAATGTGGGGGGTTTTGTACATGTATTTTAGTATTTGTTCAAAGATTGAGTTATCTTTTCTCAGTTTAAATTAGGTTTCAGACATGTGAATTCACAGAATATGTTGACCATCATATTCATATAGTACTAACTAGCTGTTTTCTCTCTGCTTCATTTTATACGTATATAATTGGCGTTTTCCCTTTACACAATTAAACTTGGTAAAATTAAGTTTGCAATAAATAAAAATTAATTAACCTCACATGGGAGGGGAAGCAGACTCCATATCAATTTAATTATATATTCAGACAAAATATATGAAGTATATTTTTAACATGATGCGGACTTTTTGTCATCTCAAGCCTGTCTCTTTGAACGAATCTAGAGAGAGAGAGAGAGAGAGAGTGTTTGCAATGTGCATGGTTGGGTTTCTTGATTCTTTCATACTACCTCCATCTCGTATAAGTAGTCTCATTTGCCATTTTGGTCCGTCTCATCTATTAGTCCCATTTCCGAAAATGGTAATAAATATTTGGCTAAAATTAACTCTCTCTCTTTAGAATCAATTACAACCACACATTTTCTCCTTTATTGGCTCTTGTGCCCATTACAAATGGGACTACTTATATGAGATGGAGGAAGTATATTTTCTCGGGAAAGATGTAATCCAGTGAGAAAACTTTGGAATGAAGGGAAGACAGCAACAATGTTGTTATCTTCAAAAAAGTAATAAATGTTTCAAGAATACTACTCCCTCTGGCTCAAAATTTGTGACAAGTTCATTTTCAGCATTTGTGGCAAGCGTTTTCAAGTGTCTTGATGATGAGTTTCAAAATATTTTTTTAACGAAAATTTTCTTTTACGGGATATTATAAGTATCAAGGTATTCCGTAAAAGTAAAAAATCCCTTTAAAAGATATTTTGAGACTCATCATTAAGACGCTCGAAAACGCTTGCCACAAATGCTGAAAATAAACGTGTCACGAATCTTGAGCCAGAGAGAGTAATATATATATATATATATATATATATATATATATATATATATATATATTGGCTAATTGCCACTACAATAGCAGCGTTTACCTTTAGATGAGATGAAGAAGTAATTTACTAACTAATTAATTAAACTCCAGGTCTCTCTATATAATTTGGCCTTGGAACTTGAACACCTTTAATTAAACTATACATTTTTTAAAAAAAAAAAATTTGACAGTTAATTTACTGCATATGTATAGCTCATAGCTAAACTTTTCTACTCCACATTTTCGTCTTCTATTTGAAATTTACACTACTAATCCACATTAATTTCATCACTTATTTACACTACACATTGGAGTACTTAATTATCTTTCTCTTTTCTACAAAATTTAAAAATCAAATATAAGTAGAGTAGTAAATATTGTAGGTGGAAGCACAGAGATTTTGTATCAGAAATAAATAGTGTAATAGTAATAGTAAATACTATTATGTAATAGTATTTACTATTACTATTACACTATTTATTTCTGATACAAAATCTCTGTGCGACCGACATTTTACATTTTACATTTACATTTTACATTTTATTTATTAATAAACTGCACTATGTGTAACCTCTACATATTTAAATCTCATTTTTCACAAATAAAATGAAAAGATTCAATTTGACACACAAGGGGTTTTAGGGAAGATAATTTAACAAAACAATTAGGATTGATTGAGTGATTAGATTTGAATAAGTAATTATTAATTGATGTAGATAAGGAAGAATAATAGAGTTAATAAAATTGAAGCGAAAAGATTCTGAATCACACATGGTTGATTGAAATGGAGTTAGTCAAAGGGGAGCTATATACTATACTAACACTAACAGGTGTATGATTCCCTCCCAAAAGTTAAAAAAGAAGAAAAAGAAAAAAGGATTTTTATTTTTTAGATTCGGTTTGTGTCCAAATCCATCCATGAAAAGGTGGAGGAGACTCTCATCTTTTGTTCTTCAATGGTCTCCCATCTTCTCAACAACTTTTGTCTTTTTACACCCCCCCTTTTTTGCCCCTATTAATTTTCCTTTCCTTCTTCTCTTGTCTATATTATGTTTAGTAGTTAGTACACTCCAATCATCAATTAACATTGAAATTAAAACTTCTTCCGTCCCATTGATAATGAGTCTGTTAGACAAGATAATAGACATGTTCCATTGTATTACAAAACAAGAGAGAATACGCCATCTATAGAAACACGACGTTATCTTTGGACGAGTGAGTACTGTTTCAATTGTAGTCTTGCATTGCATTGAGTTCTTTGGAGAATACAACTCTAAAAGAGTACTCCTTCGATAGTAACATCAATATAATTTTCCTTATTGAAACAAACACTAGATATTAGTTATGCTCTTAACCTATGTATATTGGAGGAAAATCCTAAACATATTTGGACAAAACAAAGTGAGAATTTTAACAAAAATACTTTGTCCATCGAGGAGATAAATATAGCAAAATAATACTACTACTAGTAATTTGTAAAGCAAACGTAGATGACAAGCTTTATCAATTGTCACATGGGGTATTAGCTGTCTGAAAACTGGAAATTGAAGTTCACTAGTACTAGTATTAAGTAAGTGTACAAATTCAGCAAGATTCACCGTCCACTTTCATCACAACACTGCTCCCAACAAATAATTCAAAACATAAATATTTGAACGAATGAAAACTTAGTCATTTTGGACCCTCAATACTTGAGCATCATCCTAAAATAACCAATGTTGATCACATTTCAAATTAAACCAATTCTTGCATAATAGAATCCGTCTCATTTATAACGAGATAGTTGACTGCCTTTTTATCTCACAAAAGGTAGTCAAGATATACATGGGACGAAGGGAGTGGCAACTGATTTTCTTGAAGTCTGTTGACAACATTATGATGATATGCAATAGAGTTGGTATCAACATTTGTGCATTCTGATATGAATATTGGAAGCGAGTATGTGTAGACGAGAAGATGAAACAGTAGCATTGATAAGGATATACGAACGTCTATTTTCTTTTCAGCACGAGGAACATGCCAAAAGTCGTACTTATTTTCGAGATTATTCACTAAGCTTACAATTGACTGGCAGCTTAATATTAGGCCAGAACATGTAAATTTTAAGCAGTCAATAAAAGAAAAGTTAGTACCAAGGAATCATATGTAATTTTAAAAACTATACAAAGAACATAAAAAGTTAAGCTAATTTTATTCATTTTTCTTTCTGTTAGACAATGTTTTCACTTTTTACCATCTAAGCATAGCAAAAAGTTGTACAACATTCTGTTACATATAAGTATAGCATAGGCATAAAAGAACTATGTGTATCCAATGGACACACAGTGTTTATTCCAGCCTATGTTCGATGGATACATGACTGGCAGGTAGTAATGGTCGACTATCTATGATATTTTGTGAGCAGTCGGGGATCATTGGAACCCATAGGGATGTAATCAAACATCTTACGAGATGTTTGAATGGCTGGTATTAGTGAAACGAGAACTAGCCAAATGACCAAAAGCTATACGAAATCATCATCATTGATGCAAATAGGAGATAAACGATTTGTAGGTATTTGAAAACTCGTAGATGTTCTTGGAGACAGTAAGGTTCTAGATTTACCTTCTAAAGTTCTCATTAACTTAGGGTGTGGCGATGGCAGAGTCTTCAGATTGAACGAGCTTCTTGAATCTCTCGTAAAGGAGATTACTGGCGACGTTCCTTTATTCTTATATGAGATGCCTCTTTTTAACCCTGGGAGGCTATTGTGTTCTACCTCCCGTGTGTTTTGTCTCACAGCTGATTCGATAGGTGTAAGTTTCCCCCCTACTTGATTTGTAAAAACAAATGAAACCTGATATACAAAAAAGATAGATTATTATCCGAAGGGCATAAACAGTAAAAGTCATAATACCTTCAGTTAAATTTGGCTTTATTGTATGATTGCTTCAGATTTTAAATAGACCCCAGGACCATTTTCATCGTTTATAAGTCCAGTTTTATACCGGAGTCTTGACTTGCAAGCACGATTCTTACTTATAACAGCATTTTTGGCATTAGAAGTAACTATAATCACTCATAATAAGTGGCCTAAATATAGATATAAAACATCAATTTTTCTAGAGATCCCATAAACAAGATAAAGAAAAGTTGTCAAAGAGGAAAACAAAAAACGAGAAGAGTCTGATTGCTAAAAATGATGTTTGGTGATGATAATTTTTTTTGATGTCAAATGCTCAAAGAATATGATTACCAGTTAGTATTAAACAATTCAACCAAATAGAAATGAAGCAGAAATCGTTTCACTTGATATCCTCACCTCATCACCTGCAGAAGCCTGAAATATGAGATCAGGTACAGTTGATGGAGAGTGATGATGCCCCCAGCTAGCTAAATCCTCTTCCTTTGGAGTCCCAACCTTCACAAAACAGCATTTGAGCAAAAGACCGCGTTCACTCCTCAAGAATTGATATATTAAACTTCACTTACCTGTTTCTCATGGCTTTTCAAAATTTCCAAGCACCCAGCAATGGCTGCAAAACCCCCTATATCCTCTTCATCAATTTGGCAGCCCTCATTCATGCACTCAGATGCAACTCCACTATCAGACATCAATTCCTGTTGTCTACAGCGGTTGCAGCACATCTTCTCGTGGACTTCCGACCTACAAAAGGAGATTATCATAAGTAATTTGGAGAATATCTTGCAGTACAAAAGGACTCTCATTTTGGGGTTCTAAATCTTTCATTATTCATATCACTTGCCTGTGCATTTCACACACACACACACCAAAAAAAAAAAAAGTGGCGCCAGAGTAGAATGAGAGTATTAAATTGAATGTTATCCTCTTAGAATTTCTATTTTAGCTGAAAGAATTTGTGTCCTTGACATGATCTCATGAAAACAAAATTTAATTCTGGAAATTCAATAAAAGGTGAGATTTTCATGGTACATTTGGCAATAAAGCTTCCTATTTGAACCTCTACATCAATATAAGCATATAAGTTGCCATTTTGCTGTTAATCTATAAATACAGATTAATAAAGGAAACCAGAGAAGTTAAAACAATGACACACCTTGAATTCTCATGAAATGTGAACAAGTCACGTAGATCTTCCATCGAAAGGAGATTTCCCTGTGATGAGAACTTCATAATATGCACACAGGATTGCGAACAGAAGAATGAGTTACAGAAAACAGGAAACAATACCATCTCCGAATCTACTTGCTCCTGCTGAATAACTTTTTGAAGACCTTCTTTTGACATCTGACGCTGGTATACCTACAGAAGATACAACATTACATAGCTGATTTAAGAGATGACAGATAGAGAAACAAATGCATCAAGGATATGCTGCACAAAACCTTTTCTTCAATGGTTCCAGTACTCAAAAACCTATAGATGAAGACCCTCTTCTTCTGACCATCCCTCCAGACCCTAGCAGCAGCCTGCAAGAATCAGAGCATAAGAGGTCCTGTTGCTTATTTTCTACAAGGGAGTACAATGTTATACTCCCTGCCCCTCCATCCACGAAATCTTTGCCTATTTAGCCATATTGGTCGGTCCACGAAACTCACCTAATAATTAACCTCATAATACCCTCTTATTTACATAATTTTCCGCCGTGACCCCTCTTTTAGTAGGGTCCTTGTTCCACTCACACTACACCAACCAAATTAAATAATTATAATTACACGTTTACACGGGACCCATATTTCACTCACACTAAAGCCTGCATACCCTTCTAGGCAAAGAATTCACGGGCAGAGGGAGTATTTATTGCACCCTCGAAATCAACTATCAACTTTCATGTAAAAGGACAACTCACTTGTTTATCATTGGCTGGATTCCAATCAGGATCAAAGAGAACCAGTCGATTTCCACCAACTAAATTGAGGCCGCAGCCTCCAGCTTTACTACTCAAGAGAAACGCAAATTCATCCTGAAAAGATACATTATACAACTAGAAAGTAGAAACGTACGGCCAGGAGTTTCTTTTTAATGACAGGATACAAAAACCTTATTTAAATGACAGAAGGGCAGCAAGTGGCCAAGAACCTTAACAGAAGACGTACTACATAGGTAATCTTGAATCTCAAAACAAGAATGAAATAAAACAGTTCCTAAAGGCTAAAACCTTATGCTTTTTATCCCATGAGGCCACCCTAGTCCCTAAAGATAGCTGACAAGGACAATACTTTCAGAGAGAAATCCCTGTACCTTTGAGGGATCATTAAATTGGTTGACCAACTTCTGTCTTTTGCTGATTGATGTACTGCCGTCAAGTTTCAAGAAAGGGTATCTTCTTTCACGACATAATTGAGCAAAGAGTTCCAACGTCTGAGAAAGAAGAATAGAATGAAAAATGGCTAGACGTCAAGGAGAAAAGTAGTACAAACATAATTAAGTAGATAAAGTCACAAAGATAAAAGTATTCATGTAACTAGAAATGACAGCAAGATGCATAACATCTTCCAAACTGCACTCAAGTTTGCCAATAACATCCAATCAGGTTAATAGACCCAAAATTCAAATCTTCTTTCATGTCTAGTGTATTACAAAGAGTACAGAATTTTGAAGATATTCAAGGGGAAAGAAAATCTTATATGCAACAACTAAACATATCGTCATATAAAGCTGCTGTCTGATGAAGTACGGTTTAATAAGAAACCCAGCACAGCTAATGTCTACCATAATTTATTTTGAAAAGTTAAGCTATTTCATATGCATAGTTCTGACTCTGTAAGCCCGCAATCATATTGTTGGAATTTTCATGGTGAGAACTAATTATTCCCCTTTATAGTATTATTTATTTCAAATTTTCACGAAAATCTGCAAAAGAGAACTTCCAGAGAAACAGTTGATACAAGTGTTTCTTTTGCTCCATATTGCTTTAAATATGGAATTTCTTAAGGAAAGCAGAAGTATGGTAGCACAATCCTGAAAATCGGATCATAGCTTTTCTATGTCGAGATATTTCTTTGTCCAACAATGCAGAATAAAGTTTGAAGAAAAGTTACTGCCTTCTTCTTCAGAAGAAATGGGAATATGCGAAACTGAACTAAAATACTCATATCACCACTTATTCATTTTAGTTGCAACACTAGTCATTTAAGGTTAAAACTCGGTACCTGTGTGTAATTTGATACTAGGACAATCCTATCATCAGTTTTCTGACGAAGCTGAGCAAGTAACCGGGCTAATACATGCATTTTTCCAGATAGCTCAACCCATGCCCCATCTCCACCAGTCCATGATCCAGATCTGAGAGAGGACCAGAAAATCTCTAGAATAGGACCAGGTAAAATCAAGTTCATCCAAATGACAATAAGATCAGAAGATCACCTTCCAGAGAACATTGATGGCGGGAAGAAACGCAAACAATCATCAAATCCTGATGTTCCTGGACTACCAGCCTTAATGGTATCATATATTAGCTTCAAATAAGATTTTTATGATGTTAGTACTTTTATAGCCACAACACAATAAATCAACTAAAATAAAAATGATAATTGAAATGACAATTATGCCCATATGGTTGTGATCAATGAAGCATTCACATCATCCTCACATGACTTCAATATTTCATATTTGGTTAAAGAAAATCCATAACATAAGAACTTAACAGATTGAAGTTGCCTTTGATACCAAGGATACAATAATATCTAAAGTTCATCACAAATTGGAGATTTATAATCCCAGGAAAAAACATACCTTAGGGTGATTACAGAGTTTCTTTAGAGCAGTTATATACGCTAAGATTTTTGCTTGTTTTGCTTCCTCTGAAATTGCTCTTTTTACCTGTGTTAGAAGCTTATGAATTTTAGATGTTGTTCTGGTATATATCATTCAGTAGTAAAAGGAAAAGCTTATGTTGAGACAAAAGGAATGGATATTACATTTTTCGATTGAATAAAATGGCTGTACAGTTGAGATTGGAGTGGTGACATTTTGCAGCACACTACTTCGATTATCTGTAGAAACAGAGGGATTACCCTATTAACAACAGGCATATCAGCATAGTTGAAGCAATTTATTAGATGTCAAAAGGAAATAAGTTATCTGACAACATGAAAAATTGTGCTTAAGAGCATGTATCTCTCAAAATTAGTTTGGTTCAGGACCTAAACACCCAAATCTCCTGATTCGGAGTTGCTGAGCTGCTTCCTACTGAATAAAGGAAGGTCTAAAGACTAGAACAGAACCAAACAAATATTATGAGTTATTTAGATGCCAGAAAGAATTAGACAATAGACAGTCAGAAAAAACCTATGTTAATTTGTCATCTAGCTGATTAGTTTTCTCAATACATAGGTAAAACTTGCAAGAATCCTGGACTTCTAATAGCTAAACTGCAGTGAGAGAGAAATTCTTGAATTGAGAAAATCATGATTTTAGTTATAAAATCCAACCAAACCTTATATTGTAGGTAAGGAAATTGATATGAAGTCCTTGCATTTTAGAACAACTTTATAAGATGATCATATGGCCTCAGTTCTAGATGCATTGCAAGAGTTTTCTGTATGACAACAAGAATTAAATTGCAGTACCTTTGGTGGTAGGTGGTTTGATAGTAATGCATTTGTCCTTCGCAATATAAACTGAAACACAAGTAAACAAATTGTTATGTGTGGTTTAATAAACAATTAATTCTATCAAACAAAAGGATTGAAAAAGGGGAGGAAGTTTGCATTATTATTGAAATTTAATGTAGAATTAAAGAAGCCCTTTTAGTCTGAACAAGTTCCACATGCATGGGATACTCAAGAATAACTTTACCTGGTTTACTTTTGCACTTAGTTCAGTAGAACGCTCAGAACCAAGCCTCTTTTCTTCTTCAGTAGCAGTTGGCTCTCGGCCACAAACAATAGGCATCTATAAAAATACAGACAGAAATAGTATTGAGACTAAAAGGAATCTTTTGTAATGCCTTGGAACAATCAGATAACAACAGCAATGCATTGCTCATTCTAAATTAGTTTCATTACCCATAAAGATGCCTGATGTGGTCAAAAGATTGTTAGAAGGGAGAATAGGCATGAGGTACAATTTATGTTCCAAGATTCTCAAATTTTAGGCGACAAGCATACCTCATAATATCGTCGAAAATATGAAGCATCACCCAGGACTCCAGGATTTGTGAAATTAACCATGGCATAGAACTCCTCAAGATCATTCTATGTGGTATAACAGAAATGGGTAAATCGAATAAGATAAATGGAGGGAAGGTAGTATGAGGTTTTAAGGATGGTGACTAAATTCTTACTTGCATTGGAGTGCCAGACAGCAGAATGCGACGTTTGCAAGATAAAGCAGCTAATGCCTGCTCCATATGATACGAAAGTCATCACAAATCCAGAATGATCTCATCAATGAAAAATATGCTCAAATGAAATAAGAATATAAGATGTGTATCATACTCTATTGGTCAATGTTTGACCGTTCTTTAGTCTGTGAGCCTCATCACATATAAGTAGATCACATGATCCATCTTGGTCAAATTTTGAAGAATGCATCCGAAATGTCTCATAAGAAATAATCAATACCTGTCAGAACGTGATTGGAATGAAAACTTTGAACATTTTGAGATAATTCAAAAATCACAAGAAAGTCACCTGTAAAGGGCTTGAGGATCTAGTAAAACTATCAATTCCAGTGATAACATCTTCTCGAGTACTCTCACAAAGAGCAACAAGCTTAACTCTTTCCCCGACCCATTTCTTGATTTCAGCTTCCCAGTTACTAACAAGACTAGTAGGAGTCACAATTATTGCTTTTTTAACCATTGGTTTCCCCTCAAATTCCTGATGAAGAAGGGTGTACAGAAGTGTGATCGACTGCAAGGTCTTTCCCAACCTGGACAAAGAAACCCAAAAGATAGAGCACGCGTCAGATTTTGCTTTTATCAGTTAGTCTTAAAACAGACAATTACAATCATCAGTGGGTTACTGAGCTTTTACCCCATATCATCTGCCAAAATACATCCATTGATGTTTTCAGCACTGAGAATGCCAGAAACACAATCAAACATGAACTGCACACCTTCTCTGCAAATGAAAATCAGATGAAGCTTCCACGTGAGTGTTGCAATAAAAATTCATCAGATTATTTATCCTTATTGAGCTATGCAACTTATTGGTTTGACACATTCTAATATATAACAGTAAATAGCTATACTGAACTGAAACACAGCAGGCTTGGCATTTGTAACACCTCGAACAAGCATTACATGATGCTGATCCTCAAATGCATAACTCAAACTCAGTAAGATGCTCGTCATAACATACGCCCTGAATTTTTCTTGACTCTATACTTACTAGTGGAAACATTGACTGTTTTTTAGTTTCACAACCGTACAAATCTCACATATTGAAACCAGAAATCTGCTGAGCTGTACCTTTGATGGGGCCGGAGAAACTTCACAAGCAAGGGATCTACAGTTATAAACGTATATTCATCACTAGCGTCCTTGCCCTCTTCCGGCTGCCACAACACCAGAGGTTCAATTCCTGGAGGCAGCGGCTCACTTTCCTCGGGATCATCTTCCTCAATGGTATTAGGAGAAATAAACCTGTTTGTAATGTGGATTAGAGCAGGCCTTGTGGATCCCCATGGCACAAACCGTTTACGAGCCGAAAGCCGACGTGTCAGCTGCTCTTTGTTCTCAGAGTAACCAAAGGAAGAGGGAGGCTTAAAGGGCTTTCTCAAGGTGGCCTCTGAACCCACCACAGAATAAACTCTAGGAAATAGCGACTGCCGTTTCACCTCTAGGTTTCCCCTAAGAACAAAGCCATGTAAATTATCTCGATAAACATTTTATATCTCAACTGCAAATTAACCCAATTTACTAGTTTGAATCTATAGCCCTGCTTCTGAATATCACTGGCACAATCGTAGGAACCTTAATTCGATACAAATTTCTTACACTGAGATTAGAAACGATCAAAAACCCTAGCTCCACACACCCCAATCACCTTAAACTAACAGCCAGCGCAACTCAACGCTAATGAGACCACTAATTAACCCTCACAAACAAAATTATAACAACGCAAGAACCAATTCAACAAACTACAAACCTCACGAGGGCATCTACGTTTTGCGACTTCCGCCGGAGGCTCGGCGGCGGAGCCGAGCGAGTAGCCGGCGCTTCCTCGTTGATGTTATCGCACTCGGAGCCACTCGACTCGGGCGAGATGTCGTAATCGGGCTCGGATCCAGTGGATTCGCCGGAATCCGAGAAAGATTCGTCGTCGTCTTCCACCTTCTCCATTGTTTGCTTCCACTGTGGTTTGCAGCACACACTTCCCCCCTTTTAAATTCACACAATTTTTGGCGGTAAAGTTGGAATCCATTTTCCTTTTCTTTTTCTTTTTTCTTTTTTTGGAAAATGGGCCTGACCCGAATTGGAAACGGCCCATTTCTGAAATGACCCTGACCCGAATAAAAAGTCCGGATTAGGCCGAAACTGGATCTTCATCCACGCCCACTCTGTCTACTTCATTACCAGTAGGGTTTATCAGTCTCTCTCTCTCTCTCTAGCTAGGGTTTAACCGTCCATCGCCACCGCCAACAGATGGCGTCGCCGTTATCTTCGATTTTCCGCGCTCGATTCTCCTTCACCACGGCTCCCTCTATCTACACGGCGCGCTCTTCTACCCCCTTCCACTCACTTCCCAAAGCCCTAATCCGGCTCCCGGCGATCAGAGCTCTCTCGACCTCCGCACTTCCCGGAGATATTCAGACGCCGGATCCTCAGCCGCCAGCTTCTTCGTTCAATTACAATCAGAATCCCGGTTATCAGCAGAACAACAATTTCGGGAACCCTAGCGGTCAGAATAACCATAATTTCCAGAATCCTCAAGGTTATGGCGCCGGTTACGGTAACAGTTATGGAGGTGTAAATCGTGGTTATTCGAATCAAGGAAATTTCGCTCCGGTTCAAGGAGGGAACCGCGGCCCTAATCCTCCAACTCCGAATCAAGGGTTTCGCCAGAACCAATGGTATCCGCCAAATCAAGGATATGCGCCGAACGCCAGTCCGAATTTGCCGAGAGAGAATGCCAATCAATGGGGAAATAACCAGAATCTGCGGGGAAACAACCGGGATCAATGGAACTTGCCTGCTTCCAACCAGAATTTCACGAGGGGTGATGTTAATCAGTTCGGGAATAATCAAAATCAAGGATATGCGCCAATCCCGAGCCCAAATTCGGAGAGGGTTTATCCTCAACAAGCTGGGTTTCAGAACCAAGGTTATCCTCAAGGCCCGAACGGAGGACAGAATTACCCTAGTGGTGGTGGTCTGAGTCAAGAGGCGAACAGTTATAAACCTCAGGATGTGGTTCCTGGTCAATCAAACACTGCAGCTTTGTTTAGTTTGTGCAGAGAGGGTAAGGTTAAGGAAGCAGTTGCACTATTGGAAAAGGGGGTGCCTGCGGATGCCGAGTGTTTCAGCTTGCTTTTTCAGTTATGTGGGAACTCGAAGAAGTTTGAGGAGGCGAAGAAAGTGCATGACTACTTCTTGAGGTCAGTGTATAGGGGTGAGCTTGAATTGATCCATAAGGTGATTGATATGTACTCAAAGTGTGGAAGTATGGCAGATGCAAGAAGAGTTTTCGATCATATGGTTGATCGAACTATGGATTCCTGGCACTTGATGATTAATGCGTATGCAGCTAACGGCCTTGGTGATGATGGTTTGGCATTGTTTGAGCAGATGAAGACGATCAGGCTAGCACCGACCGGAGAGACCTTTCTAGCTGTTTTAGAAGCTTGTGCTAGCGCTGATGCTATTGAAGAAGGATTTCTCTATTTCGAATCCATGAAGAATGATTATGGGATTTCTCCTGGAATCGAACATTATCTGGGACTTGTGGGTGTTCTTGGGAAGTCAGGGCATCTTGAAGAGGCTAAGGCTTATATTGAGTCTCTTCCGTTTGAGCCTGCAGCTGATTTCTGGGAGGCGTTGATGAACTATGCGCGCATACATGGAGATATCGAACTGGAAGATCTTGCTGAGGAGTTGTTAGTCAGCCTCGACCCTTGGAAGGCGAACACGAACAAGATCCCCACTCCTCCTCCGAAAAAACACACCCGTCTCAACATGCTCGTGGGAAGAAACAGGATCTTGGAGTTCCGTCATCCTACACTATACAAGGATGACGAGAAGATCATGGCCGCAAATAAACCCGAAACTTATCAGCCAGACACTAGATACGTCCTCCACGACATCGATCAAGAAGCAAAGGAGCAAGCTTTGCTCTACCACAGCGAGCGCCTAGCAATCGCCTTTGGTTTGATCAGCACTCCAGCCAGGCAGCCCCTGAGGATCATCAAGAACCTTCGAGTCTGCGGCGACTGCCACAACGCCATCAAGATCATGTCCAGAGTTGTCGGGAGGGAGTTGATCGTGAGGGACAACAAACGTTTCCATCACTTCAAGAATGGCAAATGCTCTTGTAATGACTACTGGTAAACATTGCTGTGCTGTGCTGTGTCTTGATTAGGACGCTGTCCTTCTATGATGATCGGCTCAGGTTCGCTGTAGTTTCGTTTTTCTTTGTTCGATTCACAATGAAAGTTCATCTCACTCAGGCAGTCTAGTTTATATATAAGGTACCCATCCACTCTGTAGGTATTTTGAATACTGAGATGAATATGGTATTGGTATTGCTGTAGAAGGGTCTCCACTTACTATCCATGCATATATATTCAAATGCTTCAGTTTTAATGCAAGTTTAGAATCTGCTACAATTTCCAATTTTGTTCTAGTGATTTTTCAATGATTATGGAGGCTTTTTCCAGTCTCTTTTGGTATATATTTTTGTGCAAGATTGCATTTTTATCCAAATGTTTCAGTTTCGGGAAATGTTTTTCTTCCTCTGAACTGTAAAACAATAGAAACGTGTCGAGTAGAATGTGACGAACGGACATAAAGTTGTATGTACATTAAACAAAGCATTCATAAAACAAGAGCAAATACAAGCATAGTTACAGCACAGAGTAATGAAAATACAGTTCTGGGAATCACATTTTAAGGCTTGAAAAGTTATCACTCTTCTAGTAGGTGATCATGGTCCGAGTCATCATGGTGATGAACTCGTCGGAGTCGATCACACCATCGCCGTTTGCATCCACGGCTCGCACCATTTTCTGGCAATCTTTCATGCTACACCTCTCTCCGAGCCTCCTTAGCAGCTCGTACACTTCTTCCACCGTGATCTTCCCGTCGTTATCCTTATCGAAAGCTTGAAAAGCACGCTGCAAATCCATCGTCTTCACCCCACCTTCCCTCTTCTGCATCTCAACAAACTCGTTGTAATCGATGAAACCATCACCGTCCAAGTCCGCAACCTCGAATATCTTCTGCACTTCTTTCCTCACCAAGTCTCTTTTCCCAAGGGCCTTCAGTATAGCCTGGTATTCCTCCGGTGATATCTTCCCGTCCCGATTTGAATCAAACTTGTCAAAAACTTGCTTCAGCTCTTCCGCTGTTGGCATTCTGATCGGTGCCAAGTTGGAGGCCTGCCTGTCCCGGGAAAACATCCTCGAAGGTTTCTTTAAGAACTTCTTCTTCGAAAGGTTGTACTGCAGGTCGAGGAACCGGAAACTCGACATCCTTTTTACTTCCTCTTCGTGCGAAGGGTCGAAATAAAGATGAGGGATGAGAAAATTTCAAGGGTGAATATGTATAAATGCATGATGAGAGTAGAAAGCTAGGTAAAGATATGGTTGAAGTTATTCTGATTCTTGAATGATAACATAGAATAACTTTATACATGGACTCTACTTAGAAATCACACAATCAAGATTCTAAAGTAAATAAAATGAAGAGGATAAAAAAGGAAACAAAAAAGTTAACAGTAAAAGGAGAAGAACATATATTCTTATTCAGTGGCTATTTATAACCAATTTAAGATGTCCATCTATCTATAACAACCTTTTAGTGCAAGTTTACCCTTCTAAATACAGTGCATATTCTCAGACTTGTCAAAAAAAGTAGGCCTACAATGATTGGAAAAATTGCAATAATGCTACATCTTTAAGAATCAATCGGTGGGAGGTAACTCGTGTGTTAGGCGAAAAAAGTTGAAGTGTGTAGTCCGATTGGATGATCACGACGGCTTTCCATTATCCAAGTCTTCCATCACATCGATGTCATCCCTTGCCGTTATCTTCTGCACATAACCTGTTATTGTGAATGGAATTTAGGTTTCGGATTCTTGACATGAGTTAAAAAGGAGATACTCTGAAAACCGGTGCATGTTACAATCAATACGTTCATCTTGCTGACAGAACGTGCATCAGATAACAGCTAAAGCAATTAGCCGTATTACATGTGCAACGTAATCAATTCAAGGAATGTAGGATCTAAGCATCCTCGGCTCTTTAGCATTACATTCTATTCGTGAAAGCATGTTAAGTTCCTAACAAGCTTAAATTTGACACCAACAATCACCTAAAAGTGCAGATGGAAAAGGTAAAGATTGTCCAAAAAGCTCGAAATTGAGATGTTACTAGCAAAGATCCGAACAAAATAATACAAACAAAGCATGCTTTCAATAAGAATAATGAATACTAAAGGACAAAATCACAACTAATTTGGGAATAACTCAAGTCTTTTCCCACAACGACCTATTAGTTATTGAGTATGTTATTTCCCAGTACAGATAATCCTCTGTATGGAGCTGACAACTGATAAACGGACAGACAATAAAATGAGAAATACTATTTTTGTTATATGAGAAAGAGAATTATTTTCCATAGGTAAGTGTTTATCCGTTTAAAACTTTCAAGAAAACTAATAACTCATGACCACCAATCCGAACAGCACAATGTAGCACTTTTAATTAGTTTAACCTTTGGAGTATTCGCCACTTTACTATGTTCCAATTCTAATTATATCAAAACCTAGTGTTCCTAGAACTCTTGCATTCTGTAACTTTTCTGCCCAGCGTTTCAGCTTTTCCAGAACAGCCTTTTGGCATTTGAGACCTTTGGGTTTGTGTGCAATTAGAAGCAAATGGAGTACAAAAATGTGTATAGCAGAATTCTCCTAGGCAGTATATGAATAGATCAGAACAAGTTGCTGATCACTGTAAATGGACTGCGACGGGACTAAGTGCTTCACTTCTTCCTTTAAACATGATCACATATGCTATCTCAATCTCTATTGAAATTTGGTAGAGAATCATCAAAATCATAACTCAAATAGAAGAACAAAAAGGAAACAGCTTGAAGGAGAATCACGGAAGGGAGTTGAGAAAGAAAAAGAAAGGATATAGTACCAATCCCGAAGCAAGGTATGCATTTACAGATGACTTCTTTTCCTCTCTTATTATAGTAGCTGACTAGACCGCTTCCTTGGCAACTACGACACTTTCCAGTCCATTCGTAAACCACCTGTTTGCAATCCTGCAATCCCAGAATAATTAATACAATTCACATCAAGACGAATAAATGTGAGTGATTAAAACCATAAATCGGTATAATCGAATGAGAAGGCAACTTTCCTTGTCAGGACATCAAAAACTGACTAGTGACTACATAACCATAAGAAGGTAAACTGCTTGCGTATAAAATAGTACCCCAGGAAGTCAAGCAAATCAAATTGTCATCAAACTTGAGAGTTTCTTTAATGCCAATTCTAACAAATCAAAATCATTTGGAAGCTTCAAAATTTCCCTTGTTCTGTAATCATCACACCATTCATCGATAATAAGATTCAAAGTCAATCTCCATCAAAAGAAATAAGCATTCGATCCTCAGGCACAATGCAATATGCTAAACTCCAATAATAACACAAAACTTTAACCCAGAATATCATTTGAAAAACTCAATACGAACACTATTCAAATCGGCGAAGAATTAAATGCCTTTCTAAGCAGCCATTCCACGCCAAAGATTTGTTTCTAAGGAAAAAAAAAAACAAATAACAATACCTGGACAACGGGGTCGCAGCTGAGCCTCTTATCGATTTCCTCCGGCGGGACCGGCGAAGAGTTGGGATGAGTCATGGGTAACGGCAGCGCGTCGTCGTCGTCGGTCATGTAGCTCTCCCGATCTCGCGACCATCTCTCCTTGGCATTAACCTTGCTGCTACTAATACCGCCACTAGCAGCTCCCCCGGAGCCTGCGTAATCCGGCGAAGTATTTCCGATTCCGACGGCGGCGGCGTCCGAAGCCGACCAGGAGCGCGGGAAGGCGTTGTCGGCGGCCGCTCGGCAGCGGAAGGCGGGGAAGGAAGGGGACAGAAATTGCGGGAAGGAGAGAATCGGAGGGTTGGGAAGGGGGTGGATTGAGGTAGGGTTTATCGGCAACATTCCATATAAATAGATATCCGAAGGAATTACCCCGGCAGAGAGAAGAGCAGAGAGAGTATTGGATTTTGTAGAGAGAGAGAGAGAGTAGATGATTAATGGAATGGAATGTGGGGGACGTGCACATCTTTACACTACACTTACATTTTGTCAAACACTTGCTGTTCAACTCAAGGTTTTGACTTTGAACAACTAGTAATTAAACATGATTATTACTAAATTACTGCTAATACGTAGTAATACTTTATTTAGTCAACTTCCATTTTTTTAATCAATAAATACTACGAAATTATTTTTTTAGTTGGTGAAATCCATTTTATAAAAGAAAAAACCAATTGTATATTCACACACACAACAAGCATAAATTTATACATGTATATATTACTCATATATTTACATATTTTGGCTCAAAAAGGCAAACAAGAAACCTTCTCTCTCTCTCTTCCTTCTCCTCAGCATCACATCACTCTTCCTTCCACTGCATTTTGCTAAGAGAGCCTGATCATCAACATGCATACATTATAATTGCAGTTCAAGGATTAAAGACCAAAATCGATAGAGAGAGAGAGTAAGTGTTACCGAACACTGAGACCGTCTTTTTTAGTGAGAGGTTCAGGAACGGCGCTACTATTGAGCTTGTTGTTCTGGAGATAACTGCAGTTCCAACAACAATAGGAACAATACATACATAAATCAATCACAGTGAATGTGTGTGTGTGTGTTAGAGAGAGAGAGAGAGAGATGAATGATTACAGTTGCTGGAGATTCGGCAGCTGCCCCATCGAACCAGGAACCGTTCCTTCAAACTCATTATTCTCCAAATGCCTTCATTTCATTCACAAACCATTCATCAAACCAAAACACACAAAATTATCAAAAGATGAGTGTGAATTTCTCGAAAACTCACAGCGTTTCCAAAGATTTCAACGGCCCCAAATCAGGAATGGCGCCGGAAAGCTTGTTACCTCCAACCCAACTGAAACACACATATATCCCCTATCAATTACACATTCCGCCGCTTCGATTCACCATAAACGTTACAACCAACTTACATGTGTCGAATCCCGGTCAATTTAGATATGCTCGGCGACAGCTTCCCGTTCAATCCATACCCGGTTAAGTTCCTACATACACAACACATACTTCAGACACATTCATTCATCCCACATTTCAGCATAACTTCTCAAACTCACAGAGACAGGACGCGAAACGGTTCTGCCCCCGAGCAAGAGACACCGCTCCATGAGTGATCCACCGGCAAGCATGGATCCCCTGCCCAATCCTCCGGCGGATTCGCCAGTTCCTTCCTCACTTCCTCCATCGCCACCGCTGCTCGACCCGAAACACATTCGATCAATTTAATTTGTTTTTCCTAATTAGCTATAGATATGTATGAATGCTGATATACCGTCTCTGGTGAGAGTCCTGTTTCCGAAGGGGAGGAGCTGGAGGATTTCGGCGGCATTGATGACCGGTCCGACCGGGGAATTTGGGCCGGGCACCAAGTTGATGACGGTCTGACCGGAGAGAGGCCAGTTGGTGCCGACGACGCCCTGGCCGGATTCCGTAACGTTGATGTTCTGGAAGAAGAACTGTCCGTTAACCAGGACGTCGAAGACTCGCCAGCTGTAAGGGCTGGGGCTCCGGTTGTCCTGGAAGTAGAGGGCGACGTAGTAGAGTCCGTTAGGTAACGGAAACGGCGGCCAGTTCAGCGTCAGGCTCTTCCCCCTGCTCGCCGTCAGCGCCGACGCGAGCGCCTTCTGCGGCGGGAGGTTCCAGAACGACGCCGTATTCACGGTCGACTGGCTCGTCACGAACGGGCTGTCGTCCTTGAACGCCGGCCAGTAGCGGTTGAACGCGTCCTCCGGGAAACTGGAACAGAGAAACGCCGTCGTTTCCGCCGTTTTCGATTAGGGCAAAAAAGTTAGGGATGTGAGAGAATTGGGGGAGAATTTGCTGTGCGGTACCTGAGGAGGCTATCGTCGTGAGAGCCGAATCGGCTTCTGGAGACGGTCATGAGCATCGCCTTGTCGAAATTGGTGGAATTGTAGACGGAATTCTCGAGGTAGTGGACCTCGATCGACGAGATGAAGGGGCTGGATCCCGCCGCCGTGAGCTGGTTCCTCGCCACGCACACGCTCAGCGCCTTGCCCTGGGCGGCGACGACCGCCTCGTAGAACGAAGATCCCCCGCCGGCGTAGTCCTCCGTCGTGTTCACGGTCGTCCACTTGGTGCCGTCGATGATCTGGTCGAACACCGGCGGCGCGCTCCCTCCGTCGAACCCCCCATAAAAGTACACCGTCTTCACCAGGTACCTGGCGCCTCTGATCACCGGAAAACTGTAGCAGGATTTCCTGGCATTACCGTTCGGGAAGAAGCGGAGAGTTTGCAATCGAGGCAGGATGTCGGTCCGCTTCAACGTCGTCGTATTGCCGGCCGAGATGTAGTCGCCGTCGGGGACGTATTTGAGAGGTCCTTCATCGATTTCGACGGCGGAGCCGCAGTTTATGAGGTAACCTGCAAATTCGATCGGTGAGATTTACGAATGTGGATGAGCATTGCATTACGTTAGCGGATTGAGGAAACGAAAGAACCTCGAGGATGCTGGAATGCATGAATTGTGAGAGGGATGCTGACGAGCCAGAGGAGGAAGACGCAGGTGGACATGGCGGCGGAGGAGGAGAGAGAGGGAGGTTAGAGAGAGAGAGTGGAGGAATGAGGAAGGGGGTGTTGGTGTAGGACATGAATGAATTTAGGGAGATGGTGTGTGCATGGCATGAGGATGAGGGGCAATGCATGAAGATAGATTGCCAGATAATTTGATTAAGCCTTCATGCTAATAAAATCCCTCAAATTATTTTCCCTACCAAGTTCTACACTTCAATCACAAATAATATCATCATCTCAAATTTTAACATGTTTACTAATCTATTAACGCTTGTTTGAGAGGTTCAAAATTAGCTTTTTTTTTTTTTTTTTACTTTGAATAATTAAATATTCACATTAAGACCTTCTTTACTTAAACAAACATGCAAATATATTAAAGAGTCACCATGCAGACTATGAGCGTTTCTTAGAGAAAGTGAAATGTTTCATTGCTTACTAGAAAAATATAAAGTTAAATAAATTAAATAAGATTTTTTAATACAGACAGCGCCTGTAGCTCAGTGGATAGAGCGTCTGTTTCCTAAGCAGAAAGTCGTAGGTTCGACCCCTACCTGGCGCGCTAATGAATGTTTTTTTAATGTTTTTTGTATTTACAAAAATAACTTCCTTCATTTTAAAATTAAAATTTATTTTCTTAAATAAATAAAAAAAATTAATCTTTAAATTATTATTATTATTTTGTTATCTTCACAAAAAATTATTTCTTCATTTTTTCAAAAAAAGGTTTGTACTCAAATGAGATACAACAAACACAACACATGTTTTTTGTATTTACAAAAATAACTTCCTTCATTTTTAAATTAAAATTTATTTTCTTAAATAAATTAAAAAAAAAATTAATCTTTAAATTATTATTATTATTTTGTTATCTTCACAAAAAATAATTTCTTCATTTTTTTCAAAAAAAGGTTTGTACTCAAATGAGATACAACAAACACAACACGATCGATTGTACAACGGAAACAAACTTGTTCATAATATGAAACATTGTTAGAAAAAGCACAAAAGAGATAAGTTGAGAGAAACAAACGGTAAAGAAATCCCCTATACAAAAACACTAAAAATCCAAAACATGAAAAATGAGAAAGAAAGAAAGACTCCCTACTCCATTCACACACTAAAACCATACAATAAATGGAGGCACAAATAAAAAATAACTGCAAACTAAGCCGATTTCAGTAGATCGATGGATGGGTTGATCATCACCGTCGTTTGCCACCGGACATGCTGAAGGAAGTGACTTTCAGTGGAGTCGCCACAACCAGCGGAGCCTCGGGTGAACTTCCCGTTGCGTATTTGTCGTGCATGAAACGGCTCTCGATGATGGATTCGTCCTTCAAAACTATCTTGTAGCAATAGCAGCTCTTGAGCCCTTGCTGGTTCTGGTAGCAGCTGTGCGCGCTGTTCTTCACCTGCTGGAAGTTCCATATTACACTGAACTTGCCTACGGTTGCAACCAGATGCTTTTCTTGTTTGCCACTTTCAGTAACCTGTTGGCCCAAATTCAATAAACGCGTGCGTATTAGATTATATTCGGATAGTAATGGAGAACTAAAGCTCACTACACAATTTGGCTATCACAAGCTAAACATCTGTTTTAGTACTAAGATTGCAATTACGCATATAGTAAGATGCATAAAGCCAAACATTTTAATATACTAACTTGTTTAACAGACGTTCCCGATGGCAATCTCTAGAATAGCATGGATATATACTCAACTTAACCCAAGAAATTTGTGTTAGATCATTTGATTATTTATAGTTTCAAAGTTAAAACCACAAAACAGGGTACCAAACATTTCTGGGAATTTGGAACATAGTTTATCTCGAGAGAGATTCCGTGCTGCATAATTAAACATTTTGAATGTCGCTACTTAGATGCCACGCCAAGCAATTGTATGTTAGAAACTCAATCTTAAACAGGGTAGAATGCATCATAACAAGCAAATCAACTATCAATAAAGAGGGGTCAAGCCCAAAAGAATTTCAACCAGCTCAAGCACATAATAAGCAAGAATTGCATATAAAAATCACAAATGACAGTTGAGTAACTCTTCTTTGAGATAAAATTAAGTAGTAAAAAGACATAATATGTTTAAGTTGCTTACCCAAGAGAAATGGCCAGCATGGAATTTATTATCAGCTCCGGCCAAATGAGCATCCACAGGGGTGAGCTTCAGCAACCGAGGAGCTGGAATCTTATTCCCCATCCTCCCCGAAAACCCGGTTTTTGTCTTGCCATCCTTATCCGTGAACAATGTGCATATCAAGATCAAGTACGTGGCTGTGGTGCCCAACACCCATTTCCCATCATAGGTAACATCAACTGATGTTATTGGCGAACCAAGTCCTGGGAATGCAGTTTTAGCCTGCCTCATTGAAGTCCTCGAGTACAATCTAATCTTTCCATCACTCGATCCAACAACAATGGAACCGTCCCCAGCAGTTGCAAAGCATTGAAAGTTCGTCCCTCTTGAGAACTGGTGACCTTGGTTCCAATGCAGCACTGGTGAAGCCGAATTCGCTATCTTCTGAACCATTCCCTTCCTCTCCCGCATATCCCACTGGCATAAACTATTGATATCCAGACCCAAGAAAGTCGACTCAGACGGGTCCAACTGTGATCCCTTCGAATCGCTGGTGATATCTTTCATGCTGATATCAACACCATCTTTAGCAAACTTCCACTCTGTAACAATCTTCCCCGTCTCGATATCCAGCTGGTGAAGCCCAGTAGTAGGTGATTTCCCTTCCTTCAATGGACTCATCAGCATCATATTCGTCTCGCCCCTCATGAGAAGCCCCTTCTTCGGGGTCCCCGAACTCCCAGCACCCGATTTTATCTTTTGGTCGTCGAATTTAACATAGACTCCCTTCCCATGAATACCATGACTGAAGTTCTTCACAACTTGTACTCCAGAATCACTAACCAGAAAACTGTTATCCAATGCCCCCAAAGCCAAGCTCTGAATTCCGCCACCCGTGGCCGCCTCCTCAAATTCCTCCAACAAATCCTGGCTTTCCTTCTCTGGAAAGTTCACCGGTCTCTTATCCGGACTCTTCCACTCACCATCATCGTCGTCCTCCCACATTGCATCATCTGATTCCTCCGGCTTCGCCCAGCCTATGAACTCCTTCCCATAAATCTTCAATTTATTTTCCTCCGTCGCCCTCAATCCATAAACATTTTCAAACAAACAGTCCTGAAACCTAGTTACAAAACCCCTATACTCCTCATCAACAAAGAATTTCAGCGCCCAGACGCCTCTATCAACGAAATCAACCCTCCTCTGTTCCCCGAAGAACTTCATCTGCAAATCCGTGGAAACCCTAGCCTTAATCTTCTCCCCGATCTTCAAAACCCAAAACCCTTCCCCGCGGCGCAATTCGTCTTCCTCGTAATCGTCCTCGTCGTCAATCTTCAACTTCTTCACAAGTTTATAGTACGCAACCTTCTCAGAAACCACCCACTTCGCCTTGGGCGTGTTGCCGCCGATGTGGAGGTAGAGCTTGACGGCGTTCCTCAAGTCGAATTGAGGCTTCCGGGGCGAAGGAGACGACGACGAATTGCTCGGGTATTTCAGCTTCAAAGCCTGCAGCCTCGAATCGACATCGTCTAGGGTTTTCGTACTCACCTGCGGAGCATGATCCTCCGCATCGGCGTAATCCTCCTGGCTTTCCTCCTCCTCGTCGCCGGAATATTCCGAATCGGAAAGCTCGAGGCCTTCGCGACTCTGTGAACCGCCCATGCTGGTAGCCGACGCCGGAATTACAGTGAAAAATCAAAAGGTCGAGTTCAAAATGTTGAGCGAATTCACCGGAAAAACCTCAAACGCGAGCTGAAAATTGAAATTAAAGTGGATTGATGGAATCGCAAATGGAGCGTTGAATTTGAGGAAATTTAGGGAGTGAAAATGGAAAGAGGTTTACATGTGGGCCCTATTTATACTCAAATTAATAATCGGAAAAAAAAACAAAGGTAAAGTGGGGAAAGAGTCGGCGACAGGTGTGTGTGAGCGTTGCTTGGCAAGTAAGGAAAGTCGTGTGATGCGTTTGGGGCGCGGATAAATCGTGTAAACCAAATTCAAGCGTTATTGGCCCAATATCTCGTCAATATATACACAACCCATATACATGAGATATTTAACACCACATACGAGTGGGAAACATATCATGTTGGTAGTGAAAATAGAATTAAGTGCCTCCCCTTGCCATCAGCGAAGGAGTCATTGGCAAATTATCATAATTTATAAGTTGACAGAATCTATTACTCCCTTCGTCCCATTATATTAGTCTCATTTCTTTCGGCACATGAACCAAGTGAGTGGAAAATGTGTGGTTGTAATTAATCCTGAAGAGAGAGAGTGAATTGGGGCCAAATATTCTTTGTCATTTTAAGAAATGGGACTAATAGATTGGACAAACTAAAATGGCAAATGAGACTAATATAATGTAACGGAAGGAGTAGTAAACACATAGCTAGTAATTTAATTTTTTTTAAAAAAATTAACATAAAATTTAAAGACTTTGGTTATAAAGATTTAAACATTAATCATTACTACCGTTAAATCTATACACGCAGGTAACGTACCATCTTTACGCAAAAACAAGTGCATTCACAAAATGAAATAATTAAGCATAAAGTGACACGCAGGTAGCAAGCCCAATTCCCGTGAGTCTATCTATAGTGTACAAATAGCAATACAATTTGGGCCAGTCTAAAATAGGACTATAAAAGTAGACTTTTGGGCTTAAGTTCAAAGCCCAATAAAAAAAATCAAAGATCAATATTCAAACTTTAACTTGTTCCAATTTTTCGCCTAAAAAAAAAGGTTTGGTGTCACTTTATTTTTTTGGATAAAGAAAAAGTTTTCAGTTTAGAATTTGTACTAGGATAACAAAAATAAATAATTTATTCTTACTTTAGCTCCAATGTTAATGAGCCTAATAAAACACACTATATAAAAGTGTATATTTTTTCATAAAATACATCACATGCAGTGGCGGACCTATGTGGGGCAAGCGCAGGCTGAAATTCCACAGTGATTTATAAATTACATTATTAGTATATCCGAACTATATTGATAAACCTGTTTTTATCGATTGGGCCCCTACGACAATTAGATCTTGGGTCCGCCGCTGTTTGCATGGGTGACATGTCGGATACAATCCAATTTGCCTTTTTTTGTGATAATTCTCTCACATTTTTATCTCGTTTAAAAGGGATGAAATCTTAGCAATGACACATGTCAAAAACGCATGCAAGAATATCAACTCAATATTAATTCAATCTTATTTGCATTATTATCGTGGTATATATATATATATATATATATATATATAGGAGGGATGATATGCTAGTCACCTTAGGGTGAGCACCTTCGTGGGCACCTTCGTCTTCGACATCATTTTGTTCGATTTTTTTAATTGCAATATATTCTAATACCTTATATATATATATATATATATATATATATTGTTTTGAGGTAAAATAGAAAAAGCTAGTGCAGAAATAGCCAAAGTTTAGAGCCACTAACCTAGGGTTTGTACTTAGGGAAAATGACAAGTAGTGATATTTAGGTTTAAAAACGTGGAAATTTAACACACAGTAAGATGTCAAGCAGTTATAATTGGTTAATATTCAATTAAACACTTGCAATAAATTAAATAATTAATTAAGCACAAGTTGGGCTTTCTTTTCAATAATTAACTAATCTTAATTATGTAAAAATCAACACCTGTTGAGCGGTAATTAGACCAATAATTAAATAGTAGGAGTATTGGTTAATTGGTATTGGTTGGATTGATTTTAGTGATTAGGCATTTTCTAATGTTGATTAATATGCATGTGAATTATCATTGATGTAACTTTTGAGATTAACATGTGTTTAAATCATCAATCATTAAGATTTTGCTTATTATTATATACTCCTTCCGTCGCATATACTACTTGTACCATTGAGTTTGAAGATCAATAAAATTATCCTTTTTCCGATAAAAAAAAATTCACTTTAATTTTGACACAATAATCTAGGAATGATGCTAATTTTTATTTATTTTTTATCTAAGAAAAGAACTTTTATTCATCGGTATGGTACAAGGCGTACGTACCACCGGAAAAAAACAAAAATCAAGTTACACCCCAAGTGTTATAGAGCTGGTTTTTTGCTCAGCCAATGTAGTTAACCGACGCAACATCGTTTCCTTTTACAGTAAACCAATTCTACAATCTACACTTAATTTCTTCCTCAATACGTTCAAAATCTCATTCCTTCAAAGGGTGCACTAATTAAGTGGGATAAAATGGAGTATAAGCTCTTTCGAAATACCCTTCCCGATAAATCGTTGGGGAATAAAGCAAACAAATGAAATCGTGATGCCTTTTTTTTTTTTTTTTTTTCTTAAAAACCATCTTTTATCTTTTAAAACCTCTTTATCTCAACATTTCTAAACTATTGTATCGTTTTTCAATAAAAAAAACTAATGAAATGAGACGAAAGAATTACTACACTATACCTCAATAAAGAAACCACGAAAGTGAGTGAGCCCCACCCGCCACTTAACCAACCAAACCCCTCATACAACACACTATTTCCAAGAGATGCGATTCGAATCAAGTGCAATTGTATATTAATTAATTTTAGAATCAATCATTAATCAAGTACTAATCATATTAAAATCACCTACTTCTACAAAACGTGGGAATAACACTACTTTCCATCACGTGTTAAATATGGGGTTAAGTCTTCTAATAGAGTTGGAGCTCACTCCAATTCCAGCATATGCCCAAATTAAGTAAATTAAAATAAGGCCGTTTTAAGCAACGTGTTTGCCTTTTCGTACAAGAAAAGGTTAAATATGCCGACATGGAGTAAACCCCTCAGGTGGGATATCCTCCGATGTAAGAAAGCTACTTGTTTTGTCGTTACTCGTTTGCTTTTATTTACTTAATTTTATAGTATAGTTTAGATAATGATGTAATTACATATAATAATAGTTTGAATTAGTAGTAAGTAATCAATTAGAAAAAATAGCATTATCTTATTTAATTTAGTAGTAGTATTAGGTTATTGTAACATGTTGATGAAATGTGATTGTGGTTGGATTAACAGTTAGTAAATGTGATTAATATGTTTCATTATAGAGTAAAAAATGGGATTTAGTTAAATTATTGTAAGAATATGATAGGATCACCATCCCTTTTCTTTATTATTAACAATGATGTTTAATAAATAATAAAAGGGGATTGGCTAGGGAAAGACAGGAGGAACATATTTAGAAAAAAAAATAATTTTAGAAAAAAATAACATAAGTAAATATAGCAAATTGAACTAATATGTGATTTAATTTATTTTTATGTATAATGGACAAAGAAAGACTGAGATGAAGCAAAAATTTGAATAAAAAATTTTCAAATCAGCCACACCCACACCCCTACCCCTGCTATGCTAATTCTATCTAAAAAAATCGAATTAATTAAATGAATTTAAAAAAAAAAAAAAAAAAACGTTATTACACGCTTTGAACATTCCCGCCATTAGCAGAATCCGAGGAATCGCCATTGTTGAAGTCCATCATCATCATCCATTCCTTGATGTCTTCTTCTCCGATCGTCAAATCCCATATGTTATTCCGATCGTTGCCGCTGCTGCTCGTTCCGATTTCCCACCTCTTCTCCTCTACTTTGCTCTTCTTCTTCTTCTGCGCTTCCACGGTCGCGCCTTCTTTCTTCTGCGCCGCCGTAGTCGGGGCAGGCGAAGAAGGCGCGGCCGCCGACGTGTAGTCAGAGAACGCGAAATTCAGCTTCGCCCTTGGCCCCCGGAACTCGATCGCCGCCCTATCGTACGCTCGCGCTGCGTCCTCCGCGTTCTCGAACGTCCCCAGCCACACTCGCGCCGCCTTCCTCGGGTCCCGTATCTCCGCCGCCCACTTCCCCCACGGCCGCTGCCGCACCCCTCTGTAATTCTTCTTCTTCCTCTTTTTCCCCGCCGCCGCCGCCGCCGCAGGCGGCGACGGTGGCGGTGCACTCCTCACCCCTGCCCTCTTCTCGTCGTCGAAGAAATTGCAGCCGAGGCAGCCGTTTATCCCGCAGAACCTGCACAGCCCCATGTCGCCGGAAACAGAGAAGGCACCATCAGCGGCGGCGGCGCCGCCGCAAGACATGAATCTGAACTCATGTGCCGCGCTGTTAAATACCGATTCCCCAGCGATGACATTCTTGAGAGCCGCGACCATGACCGAGACTTCTTCCTCGGCGGAGAGGCGCGGCGGAGGGGGCGGCGTGGCGGCGGCGGCGTTTGACGCTTCCTCTTGCTTGATTCGCTTGTTTGATCTTTGCATGCTTGACTTTATTTGGTCCGAAGATTGTGTGTTCGAAGCCGAAGGTGGAGAAATGGTTATGGGAAATGAAGTCAAAGGGGGTGAGGAGGTATATATATGTTGGGGGGTAAAGGTGGAAAAAGTAACAGCTCATGGTCTCTCACACTAAGTTGACACGGGTTTGGGGGGGTTCAGCTTCAGCCTAATAGAAAGTGTTGGCACGTGCGGAAAATTTTTATGCTTCGTAGCTGGGTTGCTGAGCTGGCAGGGGGAGAGGGGAGTGTTCACACGGTATGGTTGACCGTCTCAAGAGGACGGTGGGGACATGTGACGTCATCGATTACGGATCTAAGCAAGGGATAAGAATTAGGAAGGTACGGACCTCTTTGTTGTTATCTTCCATTATTTTTTTTTAAAGAATACTACCTTCGGTCAGTCTAAGTTGGTTGGTTTCTAAATGGAACAACAACCAAGAAAAGTGGGTATAAAGGGTGATGTGATGGAGATGTGATGATAAATTAGAGTTTAATTTAATTTAAAATATGAAACCTACTCACATGCATTTGTAATTAAAGTTAATTAAGTGTGATGTAGATGGTGATGTGATGTTAAATTATTTCCTTTTATGGAAAAGAGTCTAATATACGGGATGTCCCAAAAAAGAATAACAACCTACTTAAACGGGATGGAGGTAGTATTAATTAGGAGTACTCTATTGCAAGTTTGCAACCTATACTCAGTAGTAGTAATCTCTTCTTCGTCTACTATTTACTGACAATCTTATTATATATGGACGATTAATATTTACTGAATCTACCTGATTTAGGACATATTTTCAACAATCAATTTAATACTTTGTCATTTCATTTTTTAACAATATAACACTTTAATATTATTAAAAAAATATTGGATGGGCCCAGAAAACTACAATTATTCTATTTTAACTCATTAACACATTAATTTATATATTATTAAAATGCAAAAAAAAAAAAAAAAACTATGCCCAAAATTTGGCTGATTAAGTAGAAGACGGAGGGAGGTGTTTTTTTTTTTTTTTTTTTTTTTTTTTTTTTTTTTTTAAATATAAATAAATTTAAATGGTAGTAATAACCACAGTCGACCAGACATTATTTATTTTCGTGCCTTCAACTCGACTAATTCAAAGGTTATATTAATTTTTGCACAAAATAATACACCTTATCACCTTCAAGTTTTGATTTAAAGGAGATTGGATCTGCATATTATGCATTTTTAATTTTAGAATAAATAAAAGCGATAAATTTAAGCAAGTAAAATTGGATCTGCCCCAAATTTGCAATATATAGTCCAGATTTTGTATTGTATTACTCCGTCTATCTCATTAGGGCTGTCAAACGGGACGGTACCGGATTCCCGGTACCGGATAACGAGAAATTTAGGTACCGGGTACCGTCCCGTTTATATTATCCGGTACCCGGTACGGTAGCGGCCGGTACCGGTATTTCCCGGATTACCGGTTAAGGTACCGGTTTTGTCGAAAAAAAATTGTATTTTTTTTCTTATTTTTTAAACCTCGTTAATATTTCACCTAATTCGTTTTGTAAAATTTTATCATTAGGTGAAATTTTAATCTTAAATTTACAATCTTAATTTCACAACAATTTTTCAATTTATAATTAAATTAAAATAAAATCTAAATTGACATTAAACTAGTCAAATTCACGTCAAAATATATAATATCCACTAATGGACTAATGGTTGTATCATTTATAATTTAATTATTGATTATTTGATTGTATTATGTTTTTTTAAAAAAATAAATAGATAATTATTTAACTATCTATTATAATTTTTTATTTAATAATATAATATATATATATATAAATAAATAATTATTAAAATTAAACCGGTACCCGGTACGGTACCGGTACCGTACGGGAAGTACCGGGTACCGGCAAATTTTTCAGAGGTGGTACCGGGTACCGAAAAACCGGTACTCGGTACCCGGTACCCGGTACGGTACCGGTTCGGTACCGGTACTCCCGAATTACCGGGTACCGTTAGACAGCCCTATATCTCATGCTAATTATCCACTACAGAAACGAGAAACGGCACAGTAATGAATACAGTAAGAGATAAATGAGTTTTTATTATATTAGCTGTTAGAGCATATAGTTTCTATTTTGGATAAGGAAATAATTATATGAAACATCCTCATAAGGAAATAGAGACAATTAAAGTAGGACGTAGGGAGTATTAATTAGTTAATGAAGTGTACATGCGATCGGCATCTATTGATTATGTCATGATTTGATCAAGTCAATGGCTTTACAAGCCAAACTAAGTACATGTGGAACTTTTGATAATTAATTAACTTTACCTTGACTTGTAACAAAGTTATATAAATATGAACATAGCGCATATAGTAGTTTGGACTTTGAAGCTGGTCAAATGCCCATCTTAACAGATTTGAGAAGTCAAACCCGATCCAGTTTTTAGATAATTAATTTTCTTAACTAATCAATGCGTCGGAACTACGTATGAACAAATTCAAAGTTATTATCAGCTAAAATGGGCTAGATATTTATATAGTAAATCCGTCTATTTTATCATGACAATTTTGTTCAATAAAATACATACAAATTAAACAGTAAAGTGTTATAATAAAATGAACAAAGGAGTACAATATATACTTAAATCAACCACATCGACTTAAACTTGTTATGGTAACATGTAAGAATGAACCAATAACTTATTCATAAGGCCCTATTAAGGGGGAAAATTATCAAACTTATATGATACTCCCTAAATTTCCTTATTGTAGTGTATCTCGCCAATCAGCTCGTTTCCTATAATCAACAACTGAGTGAGCCACTACTTTAGCACTTTAATCGTATCAAGTCGAATGGAACGAAAAAGAAGTACTACCTTCGTCCACCATTTACTGACACTTTCCGTTTTAGGACGTAAACTCCACAATCACTTTAAACACTTTAACACTTTATCCATCTACTTTTTATTATTTTAACATTTTGATATTATTAAAAAATTCAAATGGACCCACAATTATTCCACTTTAACACTTTAACACATTAATTTATTACTACACCTAAAAAAAACTGTGCCCAAGAAAGTGTCACTAAATCATGGACGGAGGAAGTATTGCAAAGCCGTTCCAGATATGGAACGAATGAGAAAGTTTGACACATTGGTATCTTGAGTTTATACTATACCTGGATTCGGAATAAATGTACTCCCTCTAGAAAGTTCGACACATTGGTATCTTGAGTTTATAACAAAATTGGTGTCATGCAGCTCTACGGATTCTGTCATCACTCCCTCTAGAAAAAATAAAAAATAAATACCCCACACGAGGGAGATACCGAGCTACTGAGGGTGCCAGTTGGCTGTTGGCCAGGGGCATGAAGGGGACAGGTGGACCCCACCCTCATTTTCTGATATTATTCTTCTAGACGGTGTATTCCTCTATCCAAACATATTTTGTCCTGTCCTATATTCTAGTACAAAAAAGGAACTCTCTTTATGTCGACCGCGCTTCATTTTATTTGGCGCAATTTAAAATGTCACTCCCTGGATTTTATGCTAATTGTCCACAAATAAAATAGTAAAATATCATTGCAAGTAGAGACTTAAGAAATGTAAATATCATTTCACTACTCGATTTTGGCACGGGATTTTATGCGCAAATGTTAAATATGAAAAATAATGGGTCCACGTTAAAATTGAAGGGTTAAATCTTTTTATTTTAGGAAACAAAACTAGTAAAATGAGACAATAAAAAATAATAACAAATAAGACTAATAAAATGGGACGAAAAGGGTAAATTGAATATCACTATAAAAAAATAAGCATGATAAAATTATTTATGGTAAAGTACAATATCATGTCAAGATATAATATTAAAAAAATAGATAATCTTTAAACGTGTAGAAAAGGAAATGTATGCAAAAGGTACGAGTAGTTATTAAAATCGAGTTAGGACTAGAGCCAAATAAATGAGCACTACATGCATTATAAGTTTAATTAATTCAGTTTGAAACCGGCAAAAAAAGGGCGTTTACACCCAATAAGAAAAAGCTTTATTGCCACGTCGACTGGTCCAGGTCAGCAAGGGATAAGGGTAGAAAATCCTACGTGGCAAACAGTGTAGTGTGGTATGGTAAAATGGGGCATGCCATTGACTGATTGACTGGGTTTAGTTGATATTCCACCAACTCAAGAAACGAAATCAAAACTCAAAGCCTACGGAAAATACACGTAATTTGACTGCCATTATCGGACAAAAATAAAATACTATTCACAAGTAAACGCATCCATTATATCACCACAGGAAAACTTACCAGGTTTGCTTATTCCAATTCCGCCACTGGCTGAGAGAAAATCAAAAACCAAATCCGAAGACGTTAGCATATCATTTCTGCGAATCAAGAAACACGAGATTCATCGAGTATGTAGAATCTTAACTACTGATACTTGAGCAAACCGATCATTAGCAGAAGTTCAAAATCGACTTGCCTGGGTATACATACTTTTCTGAAAATACTGGCTAGTCGTCATCATCTTCCGAGTCTGTGCAAAGTTTGAGATGTGTTAGTGGTTGAACCAAAAAACAGGAAATTGGGAGTTAAGGAAAGAATTTGTGCTGAAAATGATAAAGAAATCATGTTGGCATGTAGAGCATGCTTAATTCATAATGATAGGTCTTAGAATTTTTTGAAAAGATGAGATCAAAATATTGGCATCATTGATGGATAGGCAAAGGAAATTTGCAGCCAGCTGAGAAGAACAGATGATAGAAATAACTCATCACTAGCCATGAGATTAAGAACGCATACCTGATCGTATATCTTCCCCAACTTTGCCTCTACTTTTCAGCTGTCTTGTAATCATTGCACAAATCAATTTCCACCAGTAAATATGGAAAACAAGCAGGGTCAATAACATTGTATTGAATAAGTAGTATATTCCTATATGGGACGCCTCTGACAGGTTGAGGGCTTTGCGAGAGTAGTAGCTGAAGAGCAGATGAGTACTTTGAGAAGAGAGCCAAATCGAAAGATGTACAAATCATGGGAATCATTTGGAAACAAACCTCGAAGATCTGATAACCCAGAAGGAAATAATAAGAGCCTGAGTACGAGCCATGACAGTGCAAACAAACCAAAGAATACACTTGCTCCAATCTCAGAGCCAGAGTACTTAAAAATCTTTGCAGCTTTGAGTATATCACTCGCGTCATGCAACGAAAGAATAACAGCTCCTATCCGAAAGAACCTACAACATAGCACGTTTGTAAGAAAGATAACAAGACTTTGATTTGTGTTTAAATTAGTAGCTGTGTGTTAGTGAGTATCCTCCATGATGTGGTGAACCCAGTAACCTCATAAAAGTAACAAGCAAGTAATAAATTACCTCATAATGTATGAACCAGAAATCAGGACGACAGTTACAACATGATGAGACGTCATCACAGAGAAATCCTTCCTTCGTGTTTCCCACATAAGGAGAGCAGCAATGCTGTAGATGTAAAATCCACATTGGCACATGTAAATTACTTTGAGGGGAACCCTGAAATACCAACAACATTTTAAAAATATGTTTAGTCAACCATACCAGTTCAAGGTAGACGAAGGTCAAGTTTATGAAGCCTTTTTCATGTAGAGAGATCTCCCGCTTCACAGAGGAAGCTAAAGAATATACTATTCAGGGCGTAATGTCAGAAAGAACCTATGTCAGAGTGCAAAACACATACAAGATTTAGCATCCACATGCAAATAAAACCAGATAAATCTACATTGGCTGCTAAATTTAGTTTACAGCTTGGAAAACATGGCAAACACTTACTTAAGTTCTTGGTTAGGCCAACCTCTGAAGTACTGTGTCACATCCTTGAACCATGGTTCACTATAGGTAGCTGACAAAATGCAAAACTCGAGAATAGCATAGTATGAGAGCTTCCGCATCGACTCTGAACATTTCAATACTTTTGCTCTTGTTGCCTTGTCAAGTTTCAGCTGACTGGATCCTCTACTCACTAACCAGATAGAAAGCCTCTGCAGTAAAGGGAATGAGCTGTGAGAAAGGAAGATCTTCTTAAATAAGCTGACTGGCTCCCCTCTCACTAGTTTAATTGCTTAGATAGAGAAACACAAGATTTTATCTCCTAACATATTGGATTTGGCAACACTTCAATATTAGATGCTTAACCTAGAGAAGAAATCATAAATTCGAACCTCATAATGCCAATTTGGTTACAAGTAGTTGCTCGTCAAAATTGTTATGAGGTAATGCTAGAACAATAGAATTTGATCTGAATCATATGATATGATGTCAATCTTACTATATTAGTAAAGATACCAATCCATTGATGCTAATAATTTGACAAGGAACAACTATAATATGGTTCGTAATTTTCTCTGGATGAGTACACACAAGAATGTCATCAGTGTCAAGACACAATCAGTTTAAGTCATGCAACTGTAAGACAGTCGAGTAAGGATAAACAAATAGTGCATATAACATAAACATTCAGCACACAAGAGTTCAACACTCAAACCAACTTACTGAAACCAGTATGAAGACATAAAAAAAGCTGCAGAAAACAAAGTTATACTGAAGCAACTAATGAGTCTCAATTACTTTGGAAATTTTACTAGTAGTTAGTTCCAGGCTGAAAAATGCTCTGAAAGCTGAAGCAACACAGATTTGACGATAAATCTGTTGCTCCAGTTCTTCGAAGAACCTGCTAAATTTGCGTACATATAATACAGTGCCTGATACCAAAGTCTATAACTCTATCAGTATTACTTCATCTAGGAATCGTCTGTTTTAAGAAGTAGTCAGCGAAGAACAACAGAATTTTACTAGCACGAAGATGGCGTACAAGCCTTAAATATACAACACGAGCAAAATCACCAGATCAAACACTTCATAACAACATGCAAGTTAATTCTGCAGATTTCAGCACCATTCATCACCTCAACCACTAAATTTCGAGCATATTTATCAATACCCAGGGCATTGCACAAAATGAATCCAAAACGAACAGCAATATGAAAGTGCAACCAGCGAAAATCACTACAAATTCAATTATTCAACTAAACGCTTCAATATATAACACAGAATCATCCGCTAACTGGAAGGAAGCTTACACGAAACATAAATCTGTCGAGGAGAAACCTCATCGCAACAAACGCAAAAGCGAAGTAGAAAGCAACGGCGAAATGCCAGAATCTGGGGCCGCCATTTTACTTCCAGATCGATTCCATCAGAACATCGGTTGAAGCTCAAAACGGAGACCAGCAGTAACAACTACTGGCGCTCAATTCAATCACAAAATAAACAAAATACCTCATCGATTTTATGGAGTTGGCAGAATTCCTGTGAGGAATTATATATTGCCTTCGAATCGGCGACATTTTGCAGGTGAATTCAGCGTTTTGTGCTCTCTCTCACTCTCTCTCTCTCTCTCTAGCATTTCAGAGGTTGCCAGTATTTTCCCACGCTCTGGATGAATGTGCTTTTTGAAATTTTAAATATCATTTTATTTTATTTTACTCTCTTTTGTTTAATGGGCCTCTAGTAATTTGCCAAATTGGGCCAATGTAAATATTTTGTTTTATAGGCCCAACTATTGATTGAAGGCCCAATAGTAATATTATAAACCTGCCTTTGGACCACCCCAATACAATCCCCCAAATATTATCCTTATTTTTTAATTTTCAACTATTTTATGGAGCTTGATGTAATTAATAAATATAAAATTATAAATGTGTGCCTAAATGTATATATAATGATTTTCATACTACTCTTTGTAACTTATAGAGAAAGTACAATTATACGCTGAACTTGAATACTTATCGAGGACGGATTGAATGGATACTTAGAGTCGATACCAACCGTTGATCTTTTCGTGATCTTCACGTCTCACAAAGCATGACTAGGTGAGAGAAACACTAATACTCCGATCAATAGGAAACTGACACTTTAGTCCTTCACTCATGTACTCAACTTTGCCTTGTGGAACATGGCCAACTTTGCAAATTAAATGAGAAGATGGATTTTGATGGTGCATTGAATGAAGTTGTTAACATTTCAAACAATTGGCGCGAAATATGTAGATAGTTCTCGAAGAAAACATTTCTGTAAATAGAAAGCCATATTAGTGTAAAGTTATTCCCTAGAAGGAAAGTTCTCCGAACATACATAACATGCCCACAACTGACGTGACAATGATATATAATTAAAGAAAACCATTAGAAATATATACTCTAAACATAACAAAAAAGTTAAACCCGAAATGAAAACATTAATAACATGACATTGTCACATCAGTTGTAAACACGTTAAGTATGTTTACGGAGGACAGTATAACGTTTCCGTATACCCCAAATCTAGTACTAGAAGGTTCATGAACGTGATCATGTTACATTGCCCAATCTAATGAAATGCTAATCTTCATCATCAATCACCAAAATTATGATTAATTAGCATTGTTTTTAGCCCTAATCTGTCTTAATCCACCAAATGAAATTACAAATACTTTGTACCAAATTAAGCACTGATTTTTGGTTGACAATTCATGGACATTTTAGTACTTACGTTGTCGGCGTCACTTTATTTGATATGTCAAGTTTTGTTATTTTCAAGTCATTTTTATGCTAAACCGACTGATTTTGATGTGGTTAGTGTTCTTGATTAAATGGCTAAATAAAAACGTAAATCAAATTGGCCTAGCCCAATAATATACTAATACAAATTGATATAGAAAAATGTCCCGCGCTAGTAGAAATTTTGCTTATAAAGACACTTTAAAATGTCACTATAAAATAATTTTTGTTACACATTATTTATAATGGCATTTTTGAAATGTCATGTATGTCAGTTAACAATAGATGTAAATGTAATGTTAAATATTTTGTCGTGACACTTTTGTAGTATTAGTGTTTTAGCGAAACACAAAGTTAACTATTTGATTTTTAAGATAGTTTATAATGATATTTTCGAGGTATAGTGAATACCAATGTAGCAAAAGGTCATTTTTTTAGTAGTGCCGGACCTGCCGGTGTACGAGCACTCGAAAAATCATTTCTAAAACCAGCAGTGATTAAAAAAATTTAGAAATGAAAATGTTGGTATTAAAATTGTTTTTGACACATGACAATTATCTAACGATGCAGTAAGAGACGTAACACCAAAACCCATTAGAGGATCTCATTTAGAATAGATAAAACACCCACAATTATGTGTACTAAGTTATATAGTGTACAAATTATCCCAATTACATATACATCAACTCATCAAGGTTGATCTCAAGCAATGGAAGAAGTGGGGTTTAATTTGTTTTTTGATTTCCACGTTCCATGCATATATTTCAATTTAGTTGGGTATATGTCCATTATAGGAGTGACTCATTTTTATATTTATTTAAAAGAAATAAGTATATTGCATTTATTTGTCAATTCTTGCAATGAATATTGAGCAAATTAAGATCCAATCATACCACATCGTTGTGAATTGAATTGGTCTTAGATGTTAGATCTTGATTGATCAATTTTGCATTCTCAATTATTCATTAATTTGTTGAAAATCTAGTGGTTACTTCAATTTATGTTTGAGCATATATTCATGCATGATAGCTAGACTTGATATTTTCTCTATATCATAATCAAAACCACTCTTCAAGGCTAGAGAAATTTCATAATTTTTTTTTTATTATAGATTAAAAATTTTCCAGATCTAATGCTCCATATTACTACATTCGTCTAAAACCAACTGTCTCATTTCATTATTATTGTAATGGAACATATGGAGTACGTCTTAATAGGTTTAGTGATAAGCCTGTAGGTCTATTAACTGCATGAGTCTTGGTTAGTAATCTCTCTCAGTATTTCAGAATAAAAGATTATTGATATTTCAGTTCTATACCCTTGGGCATGTACAATGCTAGAACCCCAAATGGGGTTCTTAGAGATGCCACATAGACAAGTACCCGTTGTTATTAAAAAATGACAATGGTAAGGTTCTTAATAAGGGTTCTTATCAAAATTGAAGGGTCCCACTTATTATTTTATTTTATTTTTTATTATTTTATTTTACAATTGATTTTATTTTATTATCATAAAATTAATAAACTTGATTACAATAAACGTAAATATATTTACTAAATATTTGACGGTATATAAATTATGAATTACTTTCAAATAATATGTTTTAGTATTTAAATAGTTTAGATCCTAAAAAATACGATTAAATTTTTTAAAAGAACAAATTTGCTATTGAAAATAGATGAAATCGGATGAAAGTAGAAAAGGAAAATAAAAGGAAAAAAAGAGAAAAAAAAAAAAGAGGAAAAATCATTTATCAAAATTAAAAAGGGCCCACTTTTTTTTTTTTTTTCTTTTAAGATGCAACACCTTATATAAGAACCTGGGTTCTTATTTTGGAGACCTCCAATGGGAACAAAATTTAAGGACTAGTTCTTATTTTTGCCACATAGACTAGACCCTTCCCATTGTACATGCTCTTAGGATTTAGAATAGGTGTCGCGTATATGTAAAAATTAGGACTTTTCACGAGCTCATCGTGGAGTATCGATTTGTCTTCGCAGCCGGATCGTATCATTTAACTATTATAGTCAATATATATGAATTAATTCGCAAAATAATTAAACAAAACCTGAAAATAAAATGTGAAATTCGGTTAGTAACACGTTTTACCTTTAACTAAAAATTTGAGGATTCGAGTTCAGATTGAAAAAAAAAGTCAAAACTCAACCAGTAAGACGTTCATTTCAATTTATAAAATCGGAGATTCGAATCGCCATGAGACAAAGAATATGGCTATCCGCTATCCGTTATTGATAACTGGTTGAGTGCATTGCAAGGTTTTCATGAATTTTGGTGTCACACATCAAAATGATACGCATTATATTTTGATATAGTTGACATTATTTTCAACATCATAAACCACAAATTTTACTATAGTATGACCTAAATAAATAAAAGTAGGATGTGAAATAATTTAATGAGGTGAAACATCACGTGGGGTGGTCTGCCGCCCTAGAGTACAATTGCTCCAAAAAATCAACACGAAGGAGGTGGTCACAAATTTGGTGGGACTCACCAAAACTTTGTGCACCTGAATTAGGGTTCCCTTGGTCCGAAGCAAAGCCACCAACCAACGTACTGTTTTTAATATTTGTGCACCCAATTCAATCAATCATTGCATCCCTTTCCTAATCTTCAAAGCCAAAGTATGCCGGCCTTCGATCCCCTCGTACTAGTCTCGTTTGTTGAAATAAGACTGGTATAATGATGGATGGAATACGATTTTCTTTGGATATGTTTCGATTGTTTATCACCGATACTAAAGATTACGTATTATATATATACACATACATACATATTCATAAAATAGTTAGACCAAACAGAATGATGGTTAGTTAATCAATTGTTTGCATAAACAAACTTCAACATTCTAAGCCCTCAACCCCAGAGTAAATTGATTATCACGTATCTCATTTTCTCAAAAGATTAGTTTATGTGTTTGCATTAATTCAGTTCAAATAAATTAAAAAAAAAAAAAAACAAACTTTGATTGAGTCTGGGTACTTTCCTAGAGATAAAATGATGGGTATAAATTTTGCATAAAATTATATTTTAGTATTATTTTTTTATTTTTAATAGAATAGATAACACTAATTTAATTACGGTTTATTCTTATCGTAACTAAAAGTTAAAGTGTTACTTCATACATTACGATTCTTTCAAAACCGTTAACATTAACAATAGATATACATTACAGTTTCTAAGAAACTGTAATCATTGTTAAAAGTACACGCACATAAATTACGGTTTCGTAAAAAAGCGCTCATACATTACGGTTTTGGCGAAAAACCGTAATGTATGAAGCGTTTCCTATGAGGAAATTTCTTGTAGTGTTTTGTACAAGGATGCAAGCATGTCTCAACATCACTGCATGAAGCAATCACAAAAATGTGATCAGAAGCATAAAAAAATAAATATCAATTATTTTATACATAATATTATCAAAATATATATATATATATATATATATATATATATATATATATATATATATATCTTACGTGGCATTTTCTGAATGGTAGCTTCTGAATAAGTTCATGCATAATATTGTAAACTAATGCAGTGAGAAATGTGGGAAACTAATATAACATATTAACATGTAGAAAAATTCTCACAGTGTATCTCGAGAACATGGCAGAGAGCTCTTTTCGAGGTTATTGTATGATAGATCCATTTGGCTGCACAAACATGGGAAAAGATTCAAAATGTATATATAATATTATTGATTCATTCCATTTACATAATAGTGATTTTAGGGGCATGATTCCCCTTAATATATCATCTACTTTGTTTTTGCTCCCTTAAGAAAATAAGTTTGATTCCAGGAAATAAAAGGGAAATAGTTTAATTTAATAGGAAATGGATGGTTGACATACATAGCCGGTGATGCTTTTGTAATCCATTTTGGAAGTGGGCCTGAAAGGTTGTTTGAGGTGAAAAACCTGGCCATCACAAGAAGTGAAGTTGTAAATCACAACGTATGCTATATTTGAAATTTTAGTACTCCCTCCACCCCGTCGAAAGAAATGCGTTTCTTGAATATATATATACTCCTATAAGGTAGTATAACATTCCTCTTTCGATGGACTGAGTGAGTATTAAGTAAGCATGCATTAATAATTCGGTTCAACTTAAATTATATATGTAACTATGTAGTAAAATAATGTAGATAAAATGCTCTACAAATAGCATAACATGGAAAAGAAACCTCGATCTTGAATATAATTAATAATTATAACAAATGCCAATAATCATATTAACGAAATCCCACTTGATTAATTATTCGTACAATAACAGAGCAAATATCGTTAATAATAATAATAATAATAATAATAATAATAATAATAATAATAATAATAATAATAATAATAATAATAATAATAATAATAATAATAATAATAATAATAATAATAATTTTCTCATTAATAATATCTTGTACAAATAAATTACAAGAGAAATACATTTGTAAAAATTAACTCCATATATGGCATAGTAATTCAATAATATTTGACCCTGGGTTGATTTGAAAAAATACTCAGCCGCAGGGTTCTGATTTACACACTATACTAATACTAATTAATAATGGTACCAACACTTATTTATTTTGTTAGCCACTATTTTGTACTACTAGTCATCTAATTTGAATTCTATTCAAACAACTACTTCTTTAACTTTTAAGCGGGGAATCTCTTCGTTTTCGGGCTCTCTCCAAAATCGGGCCCGAAGACCGTCGTGCGGAACTGGAAACGGGCTGTATTCCACCGTATCATGCGGGCCCACCACTTCCCACCTGCATTAAGTTATAGCGTCATCTTCTGTATCATTTTATTATTTTCAACGAAAATAAATTATGACGAATACTCAAGACTTTTGTGATTGTTTTTGTAATTTCTTCCTTGGGAGCAAATGCAATAGAGAATTGAATTTGGAGGAAAATGATGTGAAAATTACCTCAATTTGTTAATGAGGTGATGGAGCAAGGTGAGAATCTCAAGCTTTGCCAGCTCATTTCCCGGGCAAGCGTGGGCCCCGGTGCCAAATGGCAGAAATGTATTGGGCTTTGGAGCAACCTAAAATTATTCCATGCACGTCCACCACAAGAATAACTCATCAAAACACCACCTCAAAAAATAAAATTATATACTATAAAAAAAAAGGGGATATAATAAAAATTAATTTCTCTTCTCTAGAAAGGTATAGAATAAATATAATTAATTTTCAATTTTCTCAGAAAAAAAAAATCAATTGGTTCATACCTCAAATCTAGAAGGGTCAAAAGTCTGTGGATCATTGAAAAATTCAGGATTTTGATGAATATTTCTGAATAATGGCATCACCTTCCACCCTTTTGGAATTAAATAACCTGCCATAAAATAATCAAATGTCATCAATTATTAATATCCTCGTTTCTATATTTTATGTCAAGAAACGTCAGCAGTTCAGTGGGACGAAGGGATTTCGTAGATAAATAAATACCATTGTATAGTACATCAACCACAGCCTCCCTGAAAGTGAAGGATACGACGCTTGCCATTCTTAAGCTCTCAAGTATTACCTGCCATTTATAGTAATAATTATTACTGTATTAATTAAATTAAATCTTAATTTGTCAAATCAATTAAATACATACATACGTACTACGTAAACTTCATTTTACGTAACATAATTAATCAATTCATGCATGTGTATTTAGTTCTCAATACTACGTACCTTATACGTGAGAGGCATATTCCTGGTTTGAGTCCACGTCAGCCCCTTGTTTCCCTTTTCATTTGACAAATAGATTTCCCTCTGCTCTTCCTACAATCATTGTCAATTCACATGCTATTAAGGTTGCAAGAAGATACTAGAAGCCATGTCCTAACGTAACTAAAGCAGACCAGCTGAAACGAGTCAAATAAAACGGGACGGAAAAGTGAATACCTTGACGGCTTGTAATAGCTTGGGATTGTCGTTTAAGTACTTAACGATCCACGTCAGCGCACTGGCGGTCGTATCCTGAGCGGCGAACAGAACTCCGATGATGTTGTCGGAGATCTGTTCGGCGGTCAATGGTTGACCGTCGTCGTTCCTGAAGTTGAGAAGGTGGTTTAGCAAATCGTTTTCCGGCGACTTCTTCTCCCTCCTCTCGCTTATTATTTCGTCTAGTATTTGGCTCAGCCTCTTCCTCGCCTTTGATCATTCAAGAAATAGAGAGAGTGTCAGTCAATATGTTCTTGAAAGTTCGACTATTCTCCCTCTCTCTCTCTCTCTGTAAAAAAACTTACCATTAAAGCCTTTTGATATGAGGTTCCTGGTAGGTTTGTAGGGAAGGAATTGTAACCTTTATCTACTATACAATAATTCTTCTTCAGCTCTTCCTTTTCTTCGCTTCCCAACTCCCCAAAAATAGCTAATATCCCAACTTCAAATGCGAACTGCAAAAAAATAAATATTAATTAATGAAAAAATAATATATCTTGATTAAAAAAAAAAAAAGAAAAAAAAAAAAGAATTCTGCATGTAAGTACCTTCTTCATATGTTGGAAGGTGTTGATGGGAAGGTTGGAATTTGACAGTAGAGAATTCAGAGTGGAGATAGCTACGGATTCGAGGGCGGGAATGAGTTTCTTGAGGGATTCTGGAGATAATGAGGAGACTACAAGCTTCCTAATCTGGGAATGGTAGTGTCCTTGGTGGAAGAAGAGGGCGGCGCCACCGATCATCTTCTCCTTGCTCTTAGGGTAAGTCGGCTTGAACAACTCCGCATTCGTCACCAGCACGAACCGTGCTGCCTCCGGGCTAGCCAGCATCACGCAGGGGCATCCCAGTATGTGCGTCTTGAATATCTCCCCATACCTATAGTAATATCAATATCATCACAAACAGATCAACTAGAGAGAGAAAGAGGAGAGAGAGAGAGGGTTTTATTATGACTAACCTCTTCTGCTTGTTGGAGAAGAAGAAGTTGGGATCTTTGTAGTAGAGTTGAAGGGTTTCACCTAAGTAGGGAAGGCCCATTGAACCTGGAGGGAGTTTGGGTGTTAGGTGTTTGTGGTTTTTGGTGTGTTTTTTGGAGAAAATGTAGTAAAAGAGAGTAGAAAGGAAGAGGATGATGTAGGTGATTGTTGGAGGAGATTTGTCCATAAACATCAAAGTTTATGTATGGCCCTTCTTTAAATAACCTAACTACTTCAATATTTTAATATTTGCCTTGTTATATATGGCACTAGCTAAAGAGTTTGTGTGTTTGTGTGTGAGTGTGTGTGTTTTCTCTCTCTCTCTCTAAATGCAACTTGGGATGAATGGGGGAGGGGTGGCCTCCTTTATATAGGCGCAAATTGAAGGGGGAGGAGTATTAAAGTAGATAGGGATAGGGTATATGGTGAATGTCTTTAGGGCGCGTTTGGCTAAGCTTATTTTGAGGAACTTATAAGTCCTAAGTGCTTATAAGATGTTTAAGAGCTTATAAGATGTATGAGGGTAAGAGCTTATAAGTTGTTGAAGTGTTTGGATAAAAGAGCTTATAAGCTTGAGGTATAATAAAAAAATAAAATCTGAAAATTAAAAAAAAGAAAAATTAAAAAAAATAATTTTTTGAAATCATAATGTTGTAACATAAAATGGAAGTGTATATAATATAAATATAAAAATAAAATAGAATTATAGTGGTAAATAAGCAAAATTAAAAAAAATAAGTTGGATTGGAGGAGCTTATTTTTTAGAGTGCTTATAAGCACTTTTTGCTTATTTTTGGAGCTTATAAGCTCTTTGAGTGCTTATTTTGAAACACTTTTATAGTGCTTATAAGCAGTCAAACAACTTATAAGCAGTCAAACATCTTATTAGCTAACTTATAAGCTTAGCCAAACACCCTCTTAGGTAGAGAGTTTGATTACCTAAACATTAGGGGAAGTCCCTTCACTTGTGGTAATATATCTATGTAGGTCACAATTCTGATGTGGATGGGATCGTTTTACCGCCTCCTAGATCTTTCGTTTATTAAAAACATTGTCGGTTTTTTTAAACGAACAATACTTTGACGATGCACTAGCTAGGCACTAAGAAAACCATAATATATATAGGCCATCTGATTGATTCTTCAAGCTATTAAAGGCCTTTCAGCGTCAGTACGATTCAAGTTCGAGTCTTTCGCAGTACAATTATTAAGATTAAATTACATGATTTATTGTTGTCGACATTAGGTATGATACCGTATGATATGATATTGGAGAAGTGTAGGTTAGTAGTATAGGCAAATAAAATGAATGGATGGTGATGGGATTATTAGTGAATATCATGTGAAATGAATTAATTGCAAGAAGGGGAGTGAATACTAATATAGTAATCTTGAATAATCTAGACTAATAATTTAGATTTCCATCATGTGTATAAATGCATGGATGTGGATCGATCAATTTGACTTAAATTACATAGTAATGTATACTATAACGGCCCGTGCTCACGAGGGCCGGAGCCCGTTATGTTAGATTGCTCAACAGGCTCGTTAACATCTTTCTTTGCTTCGTCAAAATGGTTAATCCAACTTGCTATAGAGTTCATCAAATTCATTACTTATGATGCGATGACGTGAGATGTCAAACATACTTTATTTCGATCGACCATGTTCTTTTACGTACAATGATGCTTTTGCGGTCATACGTCTCATATATTGAAACTTTGTTTATTGTGTATTATTTTTTTATTTTTCTTAATATAATCACCGTTGAAATATTCGATGTCGTGCCAATTTTGAATGTCAACTCTCAACCACCTCCGATTTTCCCAATCTTGTGAAATCACGCATTCTAGATTTGCTTTTTTCTCCATCTCACGCGATCATTCGATCTTCAATTCAGTTGACTTATTTAAATTTGATTAATATATATGAGTACAAACATGAGAACACTAGACAAAAAGAAAAAGGGGAAAAGTCAAGATTGTCACTTGACATGGGAGTTTCCATTACAATGTACTCCCTCCGTCTTTAAATAAGTGTCCCCAATGTAGTGTAATTTGCACTACATCGGGGACACTTATTTAAAGACGGAGGGAGTATATGATAATTAATGAATCACATGCAACATTATAATACGTGTAATAAAATCTTGTCACTGCGTGCAGCCCGGGTTCTGAGATTTCGATATGTAGCCCTAGGTAAAAGTGAAATATAGACTCCTTATTCCATATAAAGAAAAGGACATATTTAATATAATTTATTTGTTCAGGTCCTAGATAAACAACTATTATGGACCCTTTTTTTTTTATACTCCCTCCATATATTAAAAATGTTTTGAAATGACACGTACAATAGTCAATGTAAAAGAGGATATGTGATTATAATCAATTATAAGGCGAGAGAATTAATTGTAGCCATATATGAAATGGCTAATAAGTGGGATGAATGAAAATGAAAAATGCACCTAATATAATGGATGGAGGTAATATATTTTTTCAAAATACGCGTGCGATAAAATTTCAATATAGTATGATCATATATATATTAGTACTAAACTTTTTATTAAGACCCTTTTGGTTATGAACCCTAAACGATTGCACTCCTTGTCTAGATTCGGTCTGTCTCCCTTTCAAAAAAAAAATAGGGCCTGTCACCGCATGTAGAGTATTTATCCATGTAGTAATATTTTAATTTAAAAAAATGTAGACAGTAAAAAAAAAAAAAAAAAAAAAAAAAAAAAAAAAAAAAAAAAAAAAAGAAGCGAAATCCGAAAACTATAGATGCGAATCTTTGAAAGCGGGCGGGAGCGCAGGATAAGCCAGGGGCGCACTGTAGGTGATCACGGCGCCTCTCTCCCACATTCTAGATCCAACGGCCACAAACGTCACGTCAACCGCATCTAATGGCCATCAACAGTCGGTGGTGTACGGATGTGAAGTTTCGCGACTGCGGGTCCACCTTCGTACTCGCGACCTAGCGAGTGATTGGCCGACACGTGTCCTGGTCCCGGGAAAGAATTGTTAGACTGCGGCCGGAGCACGCACACCTACTTGCCCTATTTAGCAACATGTCGGCGCCCGTTGATTATGCCGTTTTTTCCCTACCCTAATCACTCATTTTAGTCGGCCCCATGCATAATTGCTAGGGATGGCAACGGGCCGGATCTGGACCGGATCTTGTTTGGTCCAGATCCAGATCTATATTTTTTCCATGGACCCGGATCCGGTCCAGATTCGTCGGGTCCAAAAAAACAGATCCGAGCTCAAATCTAACGGATCCACGGATCTACGGATCTGGATCCGGATCCGTACTTTTATTTTAAAATGATTCTTTTTAATGCACTATAATGACAATATTATTATTTTTTTTTTGATAAAAGCTAGATCGTGATTGAATTTTAAAAAGAAATATTAAAATCTTTCAAATAAAATAGTATTATCACTTCAAAAATTACGAACGCTTTATCCAATCCAAAACATAAATAACATAATATAGGGTTACAAAATATATTATATATATTTAATCAGATCTTTGGGTCGGGTCTGGATTTGAAATTTTAGATCCGGATCCAGATCCGAAAATTTTGTATAAGATCCGGATCCGGTCCAGATCCATCGGGTCCAAAATTTGAAGACCCAAATCCGGAAAAATGGATCTGGATCTTCGGATTTGGACCGTGTCCTGGAACCGTTGCCATCCCTAATAATTGCATTCTCTTTATTTAAGGTTTCTAACAAAACTTCAATTTATTTTCCGGAAAAGTAAATTTTATTAATGTCGGTATAAGAGGTAAAGTCGTGTTACAATCTAGTCTATATTTAAAAAAAAATAGATTGACTCGATAGAGCTAACCTAAAACCCAATAGAATATATATGAATATATTGTAATGCAATATGAAGATTAATTGTGCGTGGCTTCAACTCATGACGTGGTGATATCGATACCACCTTTTTTATCCTAAAATGTAAGGCGTGATATTCCAACCATACCTTCTTTATCACTTCCATACAATAATAAGTACTACTACCTCCATCTCATGAAAGTAGTCTCACTTCTATTTGGAACAAGAACCAAGAAAAACTAGAATGTGTGGTTGTAGTTAATTTTAAGGAGAGAGAGTTTATTGTAGCCAAGTGTTATTTACCATTTATAGAAAGGGGACTAATATATGAGATGGACTAAAAAGGAAAGTGGGACTACTGTTGTGAGATGGAGGTAGTAATAATATCCATGATACAAAAAAAAAATGACCGGAATAATTGAATAACTCACGAACATACATACAGATATTCGGAGAGGTTGTTTGATTGTTTGATTCCCTTTTCTACACTACAAACATGCATGTATAACGTCCGAGAGGACTCGAACTGAGTATCAAAGGAACTGTGTTTCGTTATCTACTAATATAGTATGAAGAAATGGATTTTCACGAATTTTAGAAATTCGGAAGCCACATATTTTCGTACTATTCGAAATCACTTTTGATAAAGTTTTTTATTCTAAAGGTACGTGCGCTAAAAACAAAACATATATATGAAATTCTCCACGTGGATTTCTATGATTGAAATCGAAATGAAATAATACAAGTTTAATTGTATTTGTATTCATTTATGAGCTTTAGCAATTTCTTCATTCAAAAATAGTTAATTGTATATATAGTTGAGAGAGTAATCAGTAATATATTAGAAGGAAAAAGGAAAAAAAAAAGAAAAAAAAAAAGAAAATGTAGCATTGCTTAAGAAAATGAGACTATTAATATGGTTACCGAGTTTAGTACGGCACGGCGCTATAATTTTTCTAAGATTCTATTTAGATTTTGGATAGAATTTTTTTGAATATGGATAGAATTGAGACATAATATTCCAAAGTATTCATATCATATGATCGTAATCATAGTAGCCTTTACGAATTTCGTTACGATCCTTTGCTCCATAGGTCACTTTTTCTTTAGTCACATTACTTTTAGTTAGAGAAAAAAATATCGAATTTTAATTTTCTTCGAAAAAAGAACACTATTCTCCAAAGAAAAGGAACATGCCCATTTTGAAAAAGTTGACCAACGAACTATAGCCACATTTTGAAGTTCGATGGGGGAAAAGAAGAAAAAAAAAAAAAACAATCAATGATAGTTCCACAAGAAGCTAGCAAGTAAAAAAGTTGTAGCAAATGTAATAGCACCACGATTCTCCTAATAATAAGCTAAATATTAAAATATACTCCTTCTCTATTTATCTCGATTTGACCTATTTATATATTTGAGATAATAGTTAAAAATACCCACTTTTATAAAAACTAGTACTTCTATACCCACATTATAAGAAGTATAACTTCTATACCCATTTTGCCTTGAAATGTCTTGAATACCCTCCCACTTTTCTAATAAAACAAAATTGTATTGCCAACAACTAAAATTGAGAATTTATGTCGTGGGCCCCACCCGAAAATAAATACAAAATTGAATATTCCATCTACCCCACCCTCCTCTCTCTCTCTCACACACGATTTCCATTTGTCGTGTAAACTGAATTTTACCCCCTCCCCTCTCGCCGGAATTTTATTTACCGTCGCCGTCTCCGATGAGTAACCAAGACGAAGCCGGGCCCTCAAACCGATCCCCACCACGCCGACGAGCCGCCTCCCGTCGTCGCCCGCAGCAGCAGCCGCCGCAGCAGCAGCCGGCGGAGGAGCAGCCGGCGGAGCCCCCGGTTTACCGCGACCCCCCACCGCCGGTATGTCCTTGTCCTTTTCCTTATTGAATTACATTGAATGTAAAGATGCATGAAACATGTTATGGTTTCGAACACATTGTTAATAATAAGCATGGAGCATGTTATGGTTTGAATCGAATTTTATTTTTTTTGTAAAATTTTACTGTTATTGTTCATAGGTACACGATTGGATTTGGCATTCAATCGTGTAACACACGACATAAATCAAAGTTCAATCGTGTAAAGTCAAAATTGTTGACTTTTGAAATTGCTGACTTTACACGATTGAATTCAATTTTGACTTTTGATCGTGTGTACCACGACTAAATTGTGTAATTTATCGTCTATTTTGACTTTAATTGCTTGAAATTGTATTTTGAATTTGCCTATACACGATTAATTTCTTAATTTAGAGGTGAAATTCCGAAATTTTTCGTGTAAAGTCAACAATTTTGACTTTTCAGTCAAAATTGTTGACCTTACACGACTGAAATGGAGGCTCAATCGTGTATTACACGACTGAAATGCCAAATATGTCGTGTACTCTGCCGTGAGCAATTGCTGAAAATTAAAAAAAAAAAAAATTTGATTCGTTTTGTTTCTTCTCGATTTGCAGCCTAGGTTTCAATGGATGAGGGGCCGTATGCAAGGGTTTAGGGGGCAAATTAACCTCTACATACGGGATGACGTGATCCAGTCGATCCCGAGGGTGTTGCGTCGCGTAGGCGGGCGACGCTTGCTCGAACGATTCGAGGAAGGGCCGTTTCGATACCTCCTCGAAATTCGGAGGAGCGGGAGTGCGAACAACGCCCTCCACGAGCTTCTAGCCCGAGAGCTCAAGGATGCCTCGATTCCCGAGATGGAGAGGTGGTTCCACGTCGGGGGCCGGGACATACGCTTCCGTGCCCAAGAGTACGCCATTGTGACGGGGCTGCCTTTCGGGAGGTCGGCATTCAACCCTAATGGCCGGCACGAGCCTCCCACTAGGAGCCTCCTTCACACGAAGTACGGGGGCAAATCCCCTAAGATAAATCAGTTGAAGCATGACTTCAACGACGATACGACTGTACTGGGCACGGAGGACCAGTATCTGAGGGCGGCCAACCTACTCATGTACTATCTCATGTTGGCCGGCCACGACAACCCGACGATCCAGGACTGAGCATGGTACCTAGTGGAGTACGAGAAATCGTGGAATTCATTTCCTTGGGGGGCGTGGTCGTACCAGATCCTCCACTACCAGCTGAGTGTGATGAAGAAGGACCCCGGCCTCATAACGAACCCGCGGGGTGCCTATCACCTGTACGGGCCGGTCTGGGCCCTGAACATTTGGGCCTACGAGGCGATCCCCCGCATGGGGCAAGCATGCGGTCGACGGGATCGTCCGACACTGTCCCCCCGCCTCAGGAGATGGGCCACGACCACGTCTTCGTGCGACTTCAGACATTTCCTCGACGATCCTCAGGTAATTGATTTAGTACGTTTTTGTCTTGTTTAATATATTTCACGTTAAAATTCTGTAAATTTGAATTAGAAGTCAACCCTTTAAAAATCCAACCAATCGTGTAAGTCAACAATTTTGACTTGCACAGTCAAAATCGTTGACTTACACGACCAAATTGGATTTTGATCGTGTACATCACGGAAAAAATTAGAATTATGTCGTGTAAGTCAATGATTTTGACTGTGAAAGTCAAAATTGTTGACTTACACGACCAAATTGTAATATTTTTCGTGATATACACGATCAAATTCCATTATTGTCGTGTAAGTCAACGATTTTGACTGTAAAAGTCAAAATCATTGACTTTACACGACTGAAATTGAAATCCAATCGTGTTATACACGACTGAATTACAATTTCAGTCGTGTAGTTGGCCGAGGGTTTAGGGTGAAATTTTTAAAAATATATGTATATATTGATTCCTAACACCTCTTGTTTTTTTTTTCCGTTGTAGCTCGAGGTTCGTACGACACTGGAGGCGGATGATTACGATGTTCTCGAGTATGCATTCCATAGTCTCGACAGCATCGAGCCGTTGGGCGTGGCCTTTGTTCCCTCTAAGCGCCACGAACAAACCAATCTCCCGCCCGAGCAAAGGGTGTCGAAGGCGAAGCGGGAGATGGCGAAGGCCGTGGAGAAGCTCAAATGCAGGGACGCTTCTCAGGCAGTGGCCCCTCGTCGTCGTGCTCCACGAGCTGAGCGAGCTCATTCCGACAGCGGGATCGAGATGCCGAGGCCGAGGGCTGAGAGGAGGCCCGAATCATGGGCCTCGAAGAGGCCTCGGAGCGAGCACGCTGACCCCCGGCCCTCCGGCTTGATCTGCTGCGCACACGGATATCCGTGCGAGCGCGGTCCCCTCGGTGACGACTTCTTGGACCGTTTCGGGGACCGTTTGGTGTCCCGATGGGAGCAGGATCGCTCAGGGACCGGATTTCTGGGTCGCCTTGCTAGAGCTATTGCCGGGGAGCTGAAGAAGTTCGTGGGGAAGAGTCTGAGCCGCAGCCGTTCTTCCTCCGGGGACGAGGGACAGTCCCGTGTAGGTGAGCAGCCGTTTGCGGGGCTCAGGGATGTCCACGTCGGTGAGCACTCGCTTGGGGGGCTCAGGGATATCCCGATCGAGACGGCTGATGATATTCACACCGTACACCGTGCCGAGAGTCAGAGACGGTCGGACGAACGGCACTCCGTGAGCCGCGCCCCCTCCCAAGGCTCCCATTACTCTGGGTTGAGTGATTTTGTTGACGAGATAGATCATATGGCAGCGAGCTCAGATGAGGAAGCCACTCGTGCCTCGACGAGGGAGACGACGAGGGAGACACGCCCCTCAAAAGCTCTACGATCTCCATACGTCGTAGAGCGTCCCAAAAAGCGACCCTCCACCCATTATCAGAGGTTCAGGGAATCGGGACAGTCCCACGTGGAGATGAGCGGGACCGGGTTCTACCTTACACAGGAGGTCTTCTCCACGATCGAGGACATTACGAAGTGCCTCTCAGCCCAGGTAATTTTATTACATGTTTCGTTATGTTACTTTTACAGTTGATTTTGTTCTTTGTTCTAATTAGGGTACTAATAAGATTATTTTGAAATGAATACAGGAGATAGACCTGTACACGGTCTACTGGCAACATAGACTCCAACAAGGGTACCGTCTTCTCAATGGAGTTACCGCCAAGCACCACATAGTTCTGCCCCTTACGTTTTACGTAAGTTCCTTTTCTCGTTTTCCGTTTTCATTTGTTTCAATTTCAATTTGATAAAAAAACTAATAAAAACAATGTTTCAATTTCAAATAAAAAAAGACACAACTCCGAGAAGAGTACTTGAAGTTTCACCAAGACGACCCGACATGGGGGTTGGAAAACGAGTCGTTGAAGTACACGAAATGGGAGATCCCCGACGATTTCATCAACGGCTGGAAAGGGATTAACACGTACCGACCGTGGATCACCGGCCGATATGTAAGTTTTTAATATCCTATATTGATTATATCGAATTTAATTATTAGTATTGCTAAATCGTGTGCTTTTTTTTAGTTTATCGTCATTTGCCATGTCTCCTCCTCCCATTGGATCACCTGTCGGGTGAACGTTGCTTGTTGGTGTATCGAGGTGTACGACTCGCACTATTACCTGTACGAGGGTGATAAAAACCCGGCACTCAGGCAATCACGTATCATCCAATGCTTGCCCTTGTCCCGCCTCTTCTCACGCCTCTTGGAGTCAAATCTATTTTACTTCACGCGTATCAACTCAGATGTGCCCAACTTAGGGACACGATTCATGGACATCCAGTTCGCCCCTCCGGAGTATCAAGTCACTCAAGGAGACTCCGTGAGTTGTGGCGTGTACGCGTGCATGTATTTGGACTTGCTCCTTGGGACCACTCAGCTATACCAGGGCGACGAGAAAATGGTCATGGCAAGATATCGAAAGAAGATGGCGAAGCGAATTTTCATGATTTCGAGGGGATGGAGGGATTGGTGAACAAATGTATTTTTTTTTCGAATATTGATTGATATTGAATTCTGATTTAGATTTTGTAAATTGTTGAATTCGAATGACGTTTCTTGTTAATTAGATTTGTTTGAAATTGATTTTGTTCGAACGATGTTGATTTTGGTCGTTACAGGTGATGAATTGAAAAATATCAAATGGGGGAAAAATTGTTTTTTTTGGCCATTTTTTTCTAACCCTTCGGCTGGGTACACGGTTGAATGAGCAATTCAACCGTGTACTCAAGAACCTCAGCCGTGTACCCTAAGTCGTGTACTTAAGAACCCCCTATTTTTTTTTTATTTTTTTTTTTTGATTTTTCAATTCGTGGGACTCAATTGAGTTGGAATCACTGTTACTTTCATACATTGTGCAATCTTATGATTCGATCACTTTACGTGAATTACAAGTTTGTAAGAACATTACGTTCGTAAGTTAGTTCTAGATCAAACGTAACCTTAGTAGTTAGACTATATAAGTGACACTCACTCTACACTTCATACTTACATAACATATCCTTCAATTCAATTGATTTTTGGCTTAATTATGACATAACTTACGTTATTACACGTTTACAAAACTTAATAGACTCGAGATACACGAGAAAATCAAATGAAACACGAGAATTTTAGGAATTTTGGCTTAATTTTGACTTTTTAGGCTTAATTTTGACTTCTCACGACAAGGGTACACGCTATTTTTCATTTTAAATCGTGTAGAGTCAACATTCGTGTAGAGGGCATTGACTTTTATTTAATTTTGACTTTGTTGACCTTACACGGTTGAATTAGATTTTCAACCGTGTATACACGATAACAATTTACATTTGACCGTGTATGGTCATTTTAAATTTTGACTTTTTTTTTGTTGACTTTACACGAGTAATAGGATAATTTGACCGTGTATACATGATTAAATCAAGTATATTGTCGTGTACTTGGCCGAAGGTATCCATTTTATAACACAAAAAAACACAAATTTTCACCAAATGATCAAATCAAACACAATCTGATAAGATTACATCCAATAACATTCTTAAACATCCAAAAACGTTCATTAAGATCCAAAAAACGTCAATTTGTACAAAATAGAAATAAAAATATAATCAAGCATCGGTATCGTATGGACATCGAGGCCTAGTATGCTCCTCGCTCTTGCAAATGCTACATTTTTTTCTTACCTCTTGGACGTCGAGGGGGAGCGTTTAGATCAACTCCGCAAATGGGAAGCGAGGCTTGGCAACTCCGTCGCTTGTGCCCGTATTGTCCGCATCTTGAACACCTTTGCCAGTTCGTAGAGGATTCTCCTTCAACGGCTGATCGAGCTCTTGCCATCGATGGTCGCCCGGCTTGCCTAGGTACAAGAGGGGGTAGCACCCTCCATCGTGAAATGAATTCGGGAACACTCCACGTCTCGGGATGAGGAACCGGTTGAATTTGAGGAGAATACGTAGCAACTAACGTGGATTGCCTGAAATAATGGCTCAAGTAGTCAGTTGCCCGCCCACCGGAGTGCCTGCAACAACATACAATACAAAAACGTTTAGAAATCCAATTGAAATACGACAAGCATGAAACTAAAATAAAACGAGAAGTAGCCGTACCTTATCGCCGCACAAGCGTGTCGACAAGGGATGCCGTCTAACTCAAACTCACGGCATTCGCAAGTCGAGTTTTGGAGATCGACCAGGTAAGTCTGCTTTTCACCTTCGACTCTCCAAAGGGTGGGCGTAGGCGTTCCTCTGACGGAATAGCGACGGCCCCATTCCGACGATGCCGACATCTTCGTATAGGCCTTCTCGGTGAGTTCATGTTGGCGAGCTAGGGCACTAGTCCGATGTTCGTCGAACCACTTCTCGACGACTATCCGATACACCTCGATCATGGCACAAATCGGGAGTCTCCGAGCCCACAACAACCGAGCATTCATGGTCTCGGCGGGATTCGAAGTCATGAAGCTCGTACGTCGGACGGGACACTTGCACCTCGCCCACCTCGGCAGGCCAATGTCGCTCAACCTCCTGTAGATCCCGCCTCCCTCCCTGCTTAGGTCCCTCAGATTCCCCCAATATTCATCGAATTGGGAATCTCGATAGGCATAGGCTGCAGACTCGAATATAGCCCCCGCATGCCTCCCGTACCTAACGAAATTTCTCTGGAGGTGAACGAAGCAGAGGCCGTGAGCAGCGTGCCGAAAGACGGAGTCGATCGCATTTGCGATGCTCACGTGCTGATCGGATACGATCAACAAGTCCGAGGGCGCCCCGAAACTCTCTCGGACTTTGGCCAAGAACCACGTCCAAGATTCGTCGTTCTCTATGGGACCGAATCCAATGGCAAGGGGGAACACTTGCTCGTTCCCGTCTTTCGTCACCGCCACAAAGAGCGTCCCCTTATTCTTCCCCTTCAAGTGCGCCCCGTCTACTACGATCACGGGGCGTAGCAAACCATTTCCCCACGCCTCGATGGACGGACCAAAGGCGAGGTAGAAGTAGGTCAGACGGTGGGTGACGTGGGAGGTGTGGATGTCGTACTGGGTGCCCGGATTCATCTCCTTCAAAAGGTAGAGGTAAGAAGGGAGCCTCTGATAAGACTCGTCGAAGGCACCGTACGTCATCTCTATAGCGACGTTCCTCGCACGGAGAGCGAACGGGTAGTCAATCTGAATACCGTACTCACTCTGTAGCTCGTCCACCATCTCCTTTGGCTTCAACACTGCGCCCTCGGTGATCAATCGACGAGCGTAGAATGCTCCTAATACCATGGCCGGCACCTGTCGTTTGTTGTTCGAATTTAAATCAACTAGACACGTGTGATCGGCCACGTACTTGTTGATCTTCCAAATCCCGCCTTTCTGCGTTGCATTCAACTTGAACTCGCAATCCTTCCCCGAAGTGCACCTAAAACCCACACGGCCTTTGTCGGAACGAGGGATACAATACTCCTACCGGAGATCCATGTGCAGCAATCCGACGGCTATATGCAAGTCATCATTCTTCTTGAAGTATCCGTGCTTTCGCAACTGACCCAAGGCCGGTACCACGTCGGGATCGATCCATCCTAAAGGGAGCGCGGTGTCTAGATCGACATGAGGTATCAACCAATGTCGAACCGCCTCCTCGTTAGCGCGAGCACGAGCTTCGTCGTCACGGGGCTCTTGGTTTTGTGAGTGCATGCTACGAAGCCCGATAACCCTATCAATATGGCCGGGCTCGCGATCCATGCTCCGAATTCAGCCGTTAGGCTCTCAAGTAATTGGGATCGTTCCTCCACATTCCTTGCTTCCTCGCCCTCGGACTCGAGAGACTCTTCTTCCGACTCCGGCTCTTCTTCGTCGCGTACTTCGGATTCAAATGCATTCGATCTCGGGATCGACTCCTCTTCGACGGTATAGTTCTGAAAAATCGTCGATCGTTGGGTAGTATGGGCTGCCCGATTTGCTCTACTAATGACGTAGATCGTCGACATCTCCCTTCTCGCGATGCACATTCTAAGCAAATCCCCGGTGCTCTTTAAAACGGCCTTCACCATCTCCCGCTCGTTGAGGTTCGTCAAGTGGAATAGCAAGTGCTCCGATTCATCACCCAAGTAAAGTTGAACGTCTCGCAATACGTTTTCATAGCTCAAACTCGCTATGGGATAAGTGACGAGAAAAGAGTCTCCTCCTACGTACGATATTCCCTCCCAACGACCGCTATGACGGATATGAATTCTCTGATCACCCATCTCCATCTGTACCAAAAAAAAAAAGAAAATTAATAATCTGAAAAATTTTTGTTCTTCAGTACACGGTTGAAAAGTTAATTCAACCGTGTATACACGGTTAAATTACACAATTTGTCGTGTAAAGTCAACAATTTTGACTTTCAATAGTTGACTTTGTTGACTTTACACGACAAAAACATACAATATACCGTGTATACACGGTTGTTTTGGACATAATATCGTGTACTTAAGAACAATACTTTTTTATAATTTTTTTGGAATATTACTAACAATAAATATACAAAATCATATATTACCTTGGTATTTTGTCTCGAATAAACCACTTGAATCTCTTCCGAAATTTCCAGAAATTCGAGAATGCGTACAAATCTACAAATTTTCACTCTCAATATGTTTTTGTAGTGTAATGTCGTGATTCAATTATGTCTATGCTATTGTATTTGCTCACTTTTTCTGATTTACAATCAATGCTAACTAACCACCATATTCTATTTTTAATGAATTTGCAGATTTGGTTGTTGTGGTTAATTAATGCAATTTTCATTTTTTTTTTTGAAAAATTACAACCGAGCATTCATGGATACATGTCGTGTATGCTTTCTCGTGAGATACAATTTTTCGTTTATTTAATTTTTTTTTTTTTAATTTCCACGTTAGATTCAATTTTGGTGGAATTGGTTCACGACAATTGAATCGTGAGAGGGAGAGATCAATCGTGAGAAACATTATTTGGGCCCCACAGTCCAAATTTAGCATTTACATATTTTAATTGATTTTTTGGTTTTATTAGACAAGTGGGACCCAATTAGTAAGGGTATTTAAGTCTTTTAACTACAAAATGGGTATAGAAGTTATACTTCTTATATTGTGGGTATAAAAGTTATGTTTGTTATAAAAATGGGTATTTTTAAAGTTGGCCCTATATATTTTATGTTTCACATGTTAAATATATAGGGTCTAAATAAAAATAATCGGAGGGAGTACACATTATAACGTGAGTGAGCTCAGTTAATTATTTTACACCTCTTGAAGTTCTAGTATCGAGTACAATTTCTTAAGTATTAGTAATACGAGGAATGATCCTCTATTCACCGTAAATATTCTTAGGAATTAAACAGTTTATAGCGTAGCTCAATCATCAGGGAAAAGAAAATTATGATGCAAGTGAGGAAGGAAAGTGATTTTATGCTCTATCCATAACTTTTGACCAACAAATGGATATAGCACAAATGGTTGAAGTTGAAGCTCCAAATATTCCTACAATATATTCTTGCTTATCGATTATCATTCAAATGTTTTTCCCAAGTGAACAATTATTGATCGATCTCCTTCACTAGTATAGTCATCGACTATATATATATATACAAAGTTGAGGGTATATATATTTCCATTTCTCGCGATAAAAAATATTTCTATGTAAATCAAAGTCTCTATGTAAATCAAAGTCGAGGGAATAATAATATTAATAATAATATCAAATGATATAAGCAATGCAAAGGCAAAAAGTAGAGAGCAACGTATGTGGCTGTGCGAAAACGCCAGAATACCTGAGGGCCCACATTTCCACCTTCTTCAACCCTAATTTGCATTTAAAAAAAAATAATAAAAAATCTTATTTTATTTACACATATTTATTATTTCAAGCTTCGTCGCCAAGGTTTCGAATTCGATACCTTTGAACGTATTTATCGTGTTAGTGTTAATTATGTGGATTTTATAGTAAAATGGCGACATGTATTTTCATTTTTACTCTAGTTTTTGATTAATTAATGCTTTAATTTTAAGCCATGATCCAAAATTGGACGCGGTACAACCTAGAATTTGTAAGCACTTTATATACATCAAAATACTATTGAACAATGTTATAGAAGTCCTGAATCGTGTATAATGAAGAGATTCTTACAACGACGATAACAACAACGTTAACGATAAGTGTTGTGTTAGCTACTAAAGTTCGATTACAGATCTTTATTTTCCTATTATTATTTTTATTATTACTAATGTATTGTCTCAATCTCTAATTAGTATGGCAGCTCTCGAAACCGACCAATGAATGAATTTCTTGCATTCTTAGCTGGCCTATATTTATATCATGATGTTATCGTACACAAAAATAAAAAATTAAATTTACAAAACACAAAATAAAATATGTGGTTGGATTTTTGTGGTCGACAACCTTAAAAAAAGTCTCAAATGCGGAGATAATTTTCCCTATGCAAAAAAGGTTGAATCATGTTTATTTTCGGAAGGAAAAAAAATACAAAATAAAAATTGAAATTACAAAAAATACTATTGCCCACACTCATAAGCCCGGCCCATTAATAGTGGGCCTAATTGTACGATGGGCTTACATTATGGGCCGTAGCTATGAATGAATACACTTCGGTCGTTAAAACGCGCATTTAATGGAGACGTCTTCGTCGAGTGCCCAAACCCAAATAAGTTAATAACTCCTTCCGCCTTCTGTCTCGCTCGGGTACTTGGTATCCCGGATTCGAGTAATTTATACACATGTCGTCGAGCAGATGGGGAATAATGTTTGAGATCAATCGTAACGATGTCTTTAAATTTCATGATAGTAATTATTTGGTTAAAAAGAGAAGTGCCCTAATCAAGAAAACTAACAACAATAGGCACTTATATATATAATATAATATCTCATGCAATTATCAAATTCACAAACAACATCAACCTCCTCACATATTCCCATCAACAAATTAATCTTCACTCTCTTCTCTCTCTCTCAAAACACCTCCAAATTTCTCCACCAACAAATCCACAACCAAAGGCACCAAGCTCTCACAAGGCACGGCCTTCTTGTAGATATCCCCCAAGTGCGAGTCGCTCCCGATCCGGCCCCCGAGGTAAACGTCGGCCCCCTCGACTATCTTCCCGCTCTCGTCCCTCGTCATGCACCCCATGAACCCGATGTCCGCCACCTGCACCTGCCCGCACGTGTTGGGGCACCCGGTCCAGTGCATCCTCACGGGCCGTTCCAAGGAGACCAGCCTCCCCACTTCCTCCGCCACTTTCAATGCGCGAGCCTTCGTCTCGATTATAGCCTGTCCGCAGAACTGGTTGCCCGTGCAGGCTACGAGTCCCTTCATGAGGATCGGCGGGCTAGGGGAGAACTTGTCCTTGAGCAGAGGCTCCGAGAGTAGGGCCTCGACTTTTGAGTTGGGGATGTTCGGTATGATGATGTTCTGCTCGACCGTGAGGCGGAGCTCGCCCGAGCCGTACACGTCAGCGATCTTTGCCAGCTCGTCCATGTCGTCTGCCTGGATGCGGCCCACGGGGATGTGGATCCCGACGAAGGAGTACCCTTCTTGCTTCTGAGGATGCACTCCGAAATAGTCCCTTCTCTCCCATTTGCTGTCCACTAAATCTTCGGTAGATGCTCTGTCTAAGCTTTGTTCCGGCATTCTCTTCGCTACCTCCTCTCTGAATTTCTCGATGCCCTGCACCGTACGAAAACGATCAAAATGTTAGCAACAACTATATTCCAATAGGAAAATCAACGGTTCAGATTGTTTCGTAGTTCTTGAACTAAAACGACAATTATATACGAGCATCATGACTCACTAGTTCATCGATCAACCACATCATTCTGGTTTTCTGCCTGTTGCCTCTGAAGCCGAGGTCCCTAAAAGTTTCGAGAATGGCTTTGCAGACGGGAAGAATGTCATCACCCGGAACCCAAGCATCGAGAGGGATTGCCTCAGCACATCTCTTCGGGCTAAAGAACCCTCCTACAAGAATATTGAATCCGAACCGTCCATCCTTTGTTGCCGGCATGTATGCAAGATCATTGATGTGCGGATGCTCGTACAAATCGTGCGATCCGATCACACACACATTCCACTTCCTTGGCCTACAAAATCACACCAATCAAGTTCAATCATTCCATCAACACAACAAACCACACATGGTAGCACATACAAGATTTCTCTTCAATGGAGATTCAAGAACTATTCTTGATATGCAAAGGACTCACAAGTTGGTGAAATCGGAATTCCCACGCGAGTTGGCAGTGATGAATTGAGAGAGGAGATTGTTATAAGGCCTAGTATCAACAATTTCATGAGGATCAATCCCAGCCAGAGGGTTCCCAACCGGATTCCGAACGTTGTCCATTCCGCTCTGAAGGCTAGTCAGCCCGACTTCATCAAGCCCTTTCAAGATCTCGGGCACGTCGGACAGAACCACGCCTCGTATCTGCCAGTTCTGCCTCGTCGTCACATCAGCACACCCATCCTTCCCATACTTCCTAATCACACTCGCTAAGTACCTCGTCTGAGCACTCGTCGTCACCCCATTCGGAAGCTTAAGCCTCATCATGAACCTACCATCTGATGAAAATCACCACACAATCTCAACATCAGATCCCAAACAATACGCACAAATTTTTACTAGATTTTTGCTTCCCATTTTGCCATGACAGATTTAAACAGTCACAGAGTAAGCACAACAACATCACTCTCTCTCTCTCTCTCTCTCTCTCTAAAACAAACCGTAGCTCCAATCAAAATCTGCCCAAATTTCCACAAGATTTCTGCTACCCATATCGCAATGAGGGCTATAGTTACAGATTAAGCAAAAACAACATACGAATCGAAGCTTCAAACAACACAATCAAGATAAATCGAAACCCTCGCGGAAAAAAAAAAAAAAAATTAAAAACTTACAGTGATGTTTTCTTCGATGGAAGAGGCCGAGCCATTTGAGCCTGACGTCGACGTCGTCCTTGGTGAGCTTGGATTTGTCGAGATCTTCGATGGGGATTTTGGCGAGCTCTTCGATCCCGTTCTCCATGAACAGTTTCATGGGCTCCTTCTCGATCTTCACCTTCTCCTGAGGGTTTATCCCTCCCCTGAACTTCTCCTTGAGCACGAAGAACCCATCCTTCTCCTCCACCCGCGGCTCCAGCCGCAACGCGTCGACCTCAGCAGAGGACGAAGGCGGCGGCGGCGCCACCGTCTGCGGCGGGGTGGAGTGGGCCCTCACGTTCCTGGACCTGTTGCTGCCAGCTGTGCCCGGCAGCAGCGACGGCAGCGACATAAACTTGACATAAACTGACGACATGATTGAAAGGAACAAAGAGAGTTTGGTTCAGCTCCGGCGGCGGCGGAGGGTGGTGGCGGTGGCGGTGGTGGTGGTGGTGGAGGAGGAGTGGGCATTTTGTAGGCTTTAAGGGGTGTGGGATGATCGAGTGTTTGGACTCTTGAACATTGCTAAAGGCCATTTCTCCTCTCTGTGCTTAGTTGACGGTTGGTGTGATTTGACGGGAATGCCCTCGGGTAGTTATTTTGTGGGGCGTGGGGCCTACCGGTGTGCCGCGCGAGTGTAGGGAGTGAACGTGGGGGTGTTTTTGGAAATGCAGAAAGGTTTGGCCGCGAGTGGCGTGTGGCGGCGACGCTTTAGAGATAAGAGGAATTTAGAAATAGAAAGGGTTAATTAAGTTTGAGCCTTTGATTTTGGAAATTAAGGTCCCTTGGCACCTTATTTGGGCACTTTTTCGGTACCGTACTATTATTATTACTACTGCTCCCTCCGTCTTACTTAAATATTAGGCGAGTATATATGATGTTTATGTGGAGTGATATCGACTTTTTAAGTATAAAAAGGGTCGACTTTAATATAAATGCAGGTTTGTAAATAAATAAAAAGTGCATAGTTCAAAATATCATCTAAAAAAGAAAAGAGTGTATAGTCTTGAGAATCAAAAGGAGCATGCTAAACACATTGATTAAAAAATGACACGATTATTGAGGATGCGATATTGTCATATCAACGTTGTTTATATGCAGGATTCACTTAACTTGTGTATATCCACCATGAACAATGGGCCGTTTATTTTTCAAAAGATACTTCTCTATCATCTACTTGCACATAATTTCTTTGTACGTTTCTATATGTGTGATGAAATCACATAATCAGGGATTACATCTTAAATTAGTCTTTAATAATTTGGTAATGGAAGCAAACTCAAGTTAGGAGTCTTCCATGTTAAGGTTCAATAATTTTATTCATAATATTTGTTGTTTGTTAGCATTCAAAAATCTACTTTATTAATTAAAAAAACAATCCCAAAAGGTATCTCTAACGTTACTAATACTCCCTCCGTCTCACTTCATTAATCTTGTTGGAATATTATATACTTCACATTTGAACATCCAACAGAACTAATAAAATGAGACGGATAAAGTAATATGCTCGTGGTAGTATCATGGTTTACTCGTTAAAAAACAAATATGGTATTACAATAATATTAATAAATATAATATTGATAATACGATTGCAGAATGAGATGATATTTAGAAAAATATCCAAGCTTCTCGACCTAATTAATTAGGAGTCCCTATCAAATTTCATTCGCAATCAAACACTTTTAGTCAACGGGGCACTCCAATTTACCCTCTAATGAAACTAAAATAATAATAGTAATACATTCTAGAATAAAAATAAAAAGAAATAGAAGTAAAAGACAAGAGTTTAGGAATAATGGATGGCCTCACTAAAAAGTGAAAGGTCAAAACTGGAGAGGCAACATCTACTATCGATTCGCCTCATTTTTTTTATTACTAATATTCTTCTTCAAAATAATAATTATTTTAATTATTGTTTAAGTGTTTATATACTAATGATTAAATGCCAAGTGGCAACATCTAGTACTATCTATGTCAACTTGCATACTTCAAAACATGGGGCACCTAGTTTTCCTCGAAGCCTTCCATTTCAAGTTGTATGATGTTTTTCTTCATCAAAGTTTGTATGATGTTTTTGGAATAGCTGTTTGAATTCCATTTGCTTCTCTCTCTCTCTCTCTTTTTTTTTTTTTTTCCTATTTATTATTATTATTATATGTGAAATTGGGAACTATTTAGATTTGTAATTGATTAGGTTTATTTATTGGGATGTAGTACGTGTTTAAAGATAAGAGGTAAGTTATTAGATCTGTAAATATTGTTTAAAACTGCAATCCATGTGCACTACCACGTAAATCCTTTTATTATTGCAAAATAAAATGATGTGAAAACCATAGTAGTTAAATTACTAAATTGTGTGCAGTGTGCATGTATTAATTTAGCAATAGGGGTCACGTTTCGAAGACTAAAAATTCCGAATTCCGAGTTCAAGTCCTAAAAAATTACCCCATCCCCTTATACACACAAATTATCTACTCAACATGATACATGAACAAGGGAAAAAGAGAAAAGGGGAAAAGAACTTGTAAATATTCAAACCTCAAATTCGAATAAAATATTTTTGATTTTAGCATGGCCCACGTTCAAAACCCTAATAAAACAAAAGATAAACTTTAAAAAATCGACCATGGATCAGAAATTAAGAATCAATAATGGAATCTACCCACGATTCCTTTTCAATCCTCACAAAAAATAATTAAAATTGAAAAAAGAAATGAAAAAAAGATGATTATAATTTTTCCTCAAATTCTTCTTCCATTTTTGAATGCTGAATTGTTTCATGTATAGCATATAGAGAACAACTGAATAGTATATACACCAATTATCTCATCTTTCGCTCCCCTCGAAAACTCACTCGAGCTATAACCAATTTTAGACCCTCAATCTTCCTACAAAAGTTTTGAGGCGTGAGACGTGGAGTGTCGAGCAACGTCTAACCTGAGCTCTGCCATTTCTATACGAAAACGACCTCAAACTTGGCACAGGGGTGACTCTCGATGTGCTTCTTGAAATCCGAATCTCCGTTGAAGTTGAAAGTATACAGTGCTTGCCTTTCTGTAAGCCCCACGGGGTAAATCTTGTACACTTTTAGCTTGTTTCCACCTCTTATGCTTTGTGGCCTCTCGTTTTTCCATACAGGTATGTGGTTTATCGACCTAAACTTCTCCAATACAGCTGAGGATAGGGCTTCGAGCCTCAAATTGTCGGACCTGCACAATTATGGAATATATATCGTGTGAATGAGGTTATATTTCAATCACACATCCCTTTAATTAATAGAAACGAGGTTTGGGACATTCTACGTTTCAGTGTCCACGGATAAACTAACTTAAAAGAAAAGGGCATGTCATATGAGCAAACTGCAAAAGCAAGTAATACAAAGAAATACATACCTTAGGAAAATGGATTCCAACTGAAACCTCCCTCTTTCCCGGACATATATGTGATACGTGGTTAGTGAGCCACTCGTACACTTGCAGGGGCGACTTTGAAATTCCGGACGTTTCTCCTCTTTTTCTTGGATTTTGGTTGCCAAGTAAATGCATAAACGGCATGATGAGTGTACTGCAGCCATATCAACAAGGGCCTTAAAAGAATCCGAAGGCCCCTCATATTTCCACCTAAAGGAAAATAACCGAAACCAGAAAAAAGGCCCTTACCATGTCAAAAGCTATTCAAATAGTTCAAGTGAAAAGCATACAGGAAATGGTAATCAATGAAAGCATTCGACCTTGAGCCCCCTATTTTATCAATAAAAAAGGCGGGGGGGGGGAAGAAGTTATAATCTTTTGACAGGGTTATTGACAGAGGTGGTTGCTAAAATACAGACCTCAAGGACTCATTAAAAGCACTATCATTTTCGGCAAGGTATTTCATTCTCTTGGCAACAGAATCAACATCTGAGAGCTCTTTGATATGCAACAACGAACCAGGACCGGGAGAAAAATCTTCGATATTTGGGGCTCCAATCACCACAGGAATAGTGCCTATCGTTCATGACCAATACCCTTTGTCAGAAAATGCATCATCTCCCAGATTAATCTTATTCAAGAGCAGGAGAATAAAATTACATACTAAAAGATCTCAAAATCTGACACGATTATCCAGAAATCTAAAGAATTTAACTTATATCGACCTAAACCACGCATCCATCAACACTCCCAGAATATACCAATCAAGTTGTTCAAAATTCGGAACCATTTCAAGCAAACAATTTTTGCACATAAAACTGCCGTTGCTTATACAATTGAGCTAAACATTATGTAAGCACCATATACATTACGTATGTGTGCCTGTGTGAGCATGCGTGGGAATTCATAAATTCACACAGAGTGTACATAAACAAAAATACCAATTATAGGGATATTTACAAACATAAAAAAGAATATGGATTCAATTTGTTCATTAACCACGAAAACATATGCAAGATGAAATGCAATAATGCTTTACCTGCAACAAGTGACTGGAAAAACTTCTCAGTAACATAGTCCTCCTCATTCGAGTTCTCAAAAGCCAAGCTAAACTTATAGCGCTTCAGTGTTTCGACTTTATCCACTGAAAGGATGAGAAAAGGAAAGATGTTCTTACAATCAATGAAGTCAAGTCCAATGACATATGGTACGGAGCATTAACCAAATAATTTCAACCTCTATAAAATTTTTAGCTGCATATTTTAGCATCATTACGATGTGCACAACTGAAACCAGTAATTAGAGGAAAAGTTTCTCTAGAAGCTGAATTATAACTCGATCGAACAAATATTGAGCATTTCCAAGCACAAAGCAAATGAAATAATAAATAATAAATAGTAGTTCGAATACAGGGTTGAACTGAGGTATCACCTTTTCCATCACGATTTCGATGGCAGCCTCCATAAGAATCAATTTTGACGTTTGCATCCTCAAGTCCAATCAATGCTTGCAGTCGAAAGTTTCTAGCACCACAATTAGAAATGAAAGCAGCAGCAACATCACTTCCAGTTTTTGGTTGAACTGGAGCCATTATATCATATTCAGCCCATGAAAAATATCCGACAGGCACATCTGATGAAAGACTGGTTGTCATTACAATATCATATCCCTTACTGTAACATGAGAAACATACCATAAACAAATCAGTAAAATGAATAGAAAGTACAAACAGCAATCTTAAAATCCAGCCAGTAACCATAAAATACTGAAAACGAGAACCAAATGAGCAACAATAACTATTCTTTTCCTTTTCTTGTTTTATGCATAACAGCATATGCAGCACATTGATTTTGTGCATGTATTGAGAATAATCGTTTGGTTTTGTGCATGAATTGAGAATAACTTGATTCATGGAAGCATAAAAAGAAATTCAAAAGTCTGAAATTCCACAGGAAAAGCTTTAGATAGGAGAAAAATGGATAAGAGGCAAAAAGCAACCACTTTTGTGCTTACCCACCGTCGTGCCATGGCAATATTGTTCTCAGGATAGTACGAGGCTGACTCCATTGATCTAAGCACAGATGCAGTGCCCTCTGGCTGAGGCATTCCGATTCCAGCATCAGGATTCTTACCTTGTTCGAACCCAAACTTACATCCAACAGCACAGGTACTAAACTCCTACATATCATACCATATAAGTCAAAAACACAAAATTGTTGCATTACAACTGCAAAAAGAAAGAGTAACAGTAATAAATATTCCCCCAAATGAGATTCCCATTGTTATAATGTAATCTGGAATATCCAGATAATCCTTTATGAGCTTTACATATACAAAACCTTTACCCCTCCTTACCAAAACAGGTAAATCAATAATCTCAATACTTATCTTGCAATTTTATTTGGATTATTACAATAAATGATCAAAGTGTCAAAAGGGAACACAAATAACATCCCACTTAATACGAACAACCAGAAAAAAGAAAGAAAGATCGAATCTTTCAAGAAAAAAATAAAATTACCTCATCACCTCCAGCTACCAAAATTGGGTCTTTATCAAAATCCCTAGAATAAGGCACAGAGTCCTCCTTCTCCAGCCACGCCTCGCAGCTGTCGACGCGCTCGACGACCCGCTTCCGATCCGACGCGGCGTCGTGTTCGAGTGCAGGGGAAGAATTAGAGGAGGAAGAGGAGGAGGAGGAGGAGGACGACGTCGTTGCGGTGAAGTGGTAGAAGGAGTCGGCCCAGGAGTTGACCATGTCAACATTCTTGACCATATCGAGGCGGCCCAGGAACGCAATCTCTCCTATCACCACCAAACCCACCAGAATGGGGAGAAAATTCGACCATTTTCTCTTGTTCGAAGACGACGACGATGGTTGTGAATACGAGGTGGATGGGATGTCCGGATCGGGCAATGTTTCGGGCTTCGAATGCTGTCTGAAGCTAGCTGCAGCCATATACTCGAATTCCTCCTGAAAATCCTTGGACTAGAACGACGATCCTGCCTTTTTTGTTTTTGTTTTTAAGGGTCCGAAAATTGCTGGACCAACGGAAATCTAGAGAGAGAGACAGAGAGAGAGTGGTGATTGAATTAATATTAAGATGCCGAGGCGTCCATGGAGGGAGGGAGGGAGGAAGGTGGAGGGAGGGTTTTTGGTGGACTTGCTCCCGACCGGCTTTCTTTCTTTCTTTCTCAAATTTTCTTACTGTATTACGTTTATTTATTTATTTCTTACTTTGTTTCTGGGAATTTATTTTTTGAATTTGTTTCTCAATTTCCATAATCATTTTTTTCTCATGCCTTGACCAAGGAAGCATGAATTATGTGAGGTAAGAGGAAAATAGGGGGAAAGAAAATACTCCTAGTCCTTTAAATTTATGCATATTTCCACACAAGTAGGGATTCTTATTATATTTATCCAAATACACTTTAATCTACCGTAAATACCAGTTCGAAAATTATATGTAATTACTCCCTCGGTCCTTCATATTAGCTTGAAGAGAGAAGCGACACCATTCTTAAAAAAATGTTAGGTAAAACCGTAAAAGTGAAGAACAGTTTTCCTATGACATTAATAGCAAGTCAAGTTTTTAGAATATCAAAGGTTAAAGGATATTTTTGCTGAGAAAATCTTTCCTTTTATTCCAGCACATTAATACGATGGAAGATACTCAAACTAATATGGAGCGGGACCGGAGGGAGCATTACATAAAATTTGATGTTTTATGAGTAGAAAGTTTTCTCCAACTAACCGTCTTTTAGTTTAACTAACAACTTTTATTGTCCATGTTAATGAGCTCGGTTTAATTCAGAAATCAACACTAAACCTAATTTAATTCAATTATAAATACCAAAATATTACTCCCTCCGTCTCACTTCAATAGTCCTCAATACTATTTTCGTCCGTCCCACTTCAGTAGTCCTCTTTCCTTAAAAGGCAAAAATTAACCCTTACTTTTGATGTGGACCCCATACTTTTTCAAATTTAACACTACGCATAAAATCTCGTGCCGAAAAGAAAGAGGACTACTGAAGTGGGACGGAGGGAGTAGTATTTACAGAGTAAACTCAGGAAAAAAAAAAGAAAGAAATCAACAAAACAATAGGCAATCAATCCACTGCTAAAAAAAGTCGAGCTTTTCTATTTAAACTTGCCTTCAGAGGCAAGAATTTCCAGCTAAAATAGAAAGCTAAGGTGCAAATCAGGTATAATAAAATACAAAAAGGAGGTAAAAAAAAGAGAATAATTTCAACCAACTTACTAATAATTCCAACTAAAAGGGGGGTCTGTTATGATTTAATGAAACCTACCAAATAAAATAAATAAATAAAAAAAGGGGAGAGAGAGAGAGAGAAGGGAAAAAAATAAAAAGAAAGCAGATTGGTTGAACCTCTACATTTAAAGATATATAAACAAAATGTGCATCAAACAACAATCCAAATACACATAGAGTAAAGAAATACACAGAATCTAACACCAAACTACAAAGCTCACTATATTGAAAGCATGAGACCGATGTTCGACTAATACATCGACACCCCATAACCCCCGGGAGGGAGAAAGCTTTACAGAGGTAACCACATATATATGTATACGTTTATATCATTTCCATCTACATCTACATATACATCTCGTCTACACATCAAGCGAATGAGTTCGTGCACGTGTGAAGCTTCTATTCCTACTACGACAAACAAAATGGTCCATAGTTTCAGGATATCAAAACATTATAGGATCACACCCTCACTGTCAATTCACATGGATTCGACTTTAGATTTTACCTCAATAAGGCAGTGCTAGTGGAAACTTGATATCTTGCTCTCGTTTTAATCTTCATGGTCGTTGTTTGACTGCAAAATCTGCAGTGGCTACCATGTGAATGAATTTCAAGATGGAGATAATAAACACAGGTCTCAAAACTGCCACATGTAGAACTGTTGATCAACACATATTCTGCCAGGAGGCATTCACTGGTAGGCCAATCTGAAAGGATAGGTACTTGGAATAAGAAGAGAACTACGAGTTTCCCATCTATAAATAGAGTTGCAAAATAGAATTCAACTCTGCACATTTACTTGATCCTGAAGCGATCCATTCCCTGAAGCTGCCTTCAGCCTTTTCGCACGAGACTCGGGATCTAGTGTAGTTTGATTTCCTTCATCAGAAAAATTCTGTCCCGTACCCTCTGTAGAAAACACTAATAATGTGAATACAGAAAAAATTATAGAAAAAGAATAATCTGTACAAACTACAGAGTGACATGGCGTCTTTTCAACAAGTAGTTTCATGTGCATCCATATCTCCAAATGCATACACACGAATCCCAAACTATCAAATGAATATGCAGTGCACTGTGTTTTTTATGTTAGATTAGAGCAAACATGATTATGTATTGAACTAAATCTATATTTGACCAAGAATTCAAACCCAAGTCAGTTAGGAAGCAAGTAAGTTGTGGCTTATAAAAAATAGGTGTTACAATTAAATCTGAGTGGCAATTAATATTGAAACCTATCGGGAGAAACATTTACTTGCTTCAGGCCTCAGTTTGAGGAGAAGTTCATCTAACTAATACTATTATTTTCAGTTCTTAATCAGTTATACTCTATTCAAAAGACCTACTTATATTGAACAGTTTTAAGCATTCATACAGAGAAACTGATGTGATGGAAGGAACTTTAGATTTAATGCTTATTGAAACCACAGACAGAGAAAACACAAAAGGAAATTGGTAACAGAAAATAGAACACTCACATAATAAACAACCAGAACAACCTTATCAGGAATTAAAATAGTTCAACTTCAACAAAGAAAGGCCAAGGTATGACAATGATGGTTTAAGATCACCTGTAGTTAAGTCAGTTAAATCCTCTGTACATGTATGTATTCTTCCTTTCCCTTGTTTCCATGTTCCTCTATGCTTCAGCAATGCAGGTTGTTTAGCTGGTGATGGATGACATTGAATGCCCTTATGCTTGGGATGGTGTGTTCTTTTACTCTCAAGAGAAGCATGGTATTCAGCTGAAGTACTGCAGTGTATAGGCTCACCCGCTGCAAACACCTTTTGACAACTTCCATTATGCGAAACATTATACTGGCATGGGACAGAATAATATATATTGTTAGTTTTGTACAGTTAGTTAGCTCTGCCAAATAGGAATATAATTCAAAAGCATGTGTTCATCAACCTTATCAGAAGCATCGTTCAAACTGACCAAGTCCTTCCGAGATAGATTTACGTCTCTCAAGTTGTGCTCTGAGCATTGTTCATACGCAGATTTTGATTGGTAGAGCTGTTCGACAAATGACATTTCCAACTGATAGAGATAGGAATTGTGCTTATCATTTGTCCATGCTGCGCATTCATCCTGCAGACAGGAGAAATTGAGCGGTATAGATTCACCGAAAATAATGCTGGAGCTGGACTATATTAAACCCTTTGAAAAAACAGCTGTGACCTGATCGCATGCTAAAGACAATGGAGCTTTTAAAGATAAAAAATGATAGATAGTAAATATAATGCTCCACCAAGCTTTCAGAAAAGCCATTACCACAAAAAAATAGCACACATATGGGACCCCATTTCAAAATTTTAATAATTTGGACTTATCCATCTTCCGCGAAATGGATACCACAATGTGTTTTCATCAAATGATAAAACGCGGAGATATAAAAACCATGAAGCTCCTACATTTTGATTCTAAAAGCCCTAAGCTGCAAATTTTACATTATAAAGTGCAGCCAAAGACTACTCCAGTATATGCTTTCCTTTTGTATGCAGAAGATATTCAACCAAATCTTGATGAGACCTGTGACATATTAGATGGAGAGAGCAATGCCGTCCACACAGAACACAGATATATAGGACAGAAACATGTATTGACAGGTACGAAGCATGAAAACTGCAATTCACTAGAAGCATCACTACTTAACTCAATTTATAGTTTTGAAAAAAAAAACTCAATTTGTAGTTAGAAAACACCAACTTGGACAGCTGAAGGAAGATAAAACTTGGCTATTGCATACAAGAAAAATGTGAAAAAATCATTCTCCATCTATAGGACAAGCTAAGAACATATTAATAGCTTGAATGCTTGATCTTAAAATTCAATACAGAAGAAAAAAGCTCATAATCCTAGAATTTCAGCATGCCCCAGCTGAGTTATACCTAACGCTACACGTCAAATTGTTAATCAATTTCAATTTTGTATTCTTAAAATACAGTTTCAGAAGAAGAAGGATAGTTTGCATAGTTGTTTCAAATAAAATGCAGTGGTAGTTAAACCAAATATTTGCACTTCATTATTGTCTCAACCCCATTTCTAGATGATAAATATAAAATTTATTATCTTGTATTTCTGGTGTTTGTCCCATTCTCCAACAACATATCACTACGGCCCTTTTAAGAATACCAAATCAGTTTTGAAAAAACCACATTAAATTTCGCTACCCATCCAAATTTATAACCATGCTCCATGTAGAAGGCCTTGCCCTTGCCCTTGCCCTTGATCTTTCTCTTCACTTTAATTACAGTTACATAGTCAAAGAAGATGCTCACTCAGTCAGTAACGTATTTCAGTTCTTCCTTTTTTTGGCATCTCAATGAAAAATACCATGTTTTAAAAGAAGCAAGCACAAATACGTAACATCATTCACAAGCACGAATGCACGATGGAGTAAGAGGACAGAACTCAAAAATCTTAGATTTATTTCTTGAAATGCCTCAGAATTCTTCGTACGAAATGGCTCAAACGTGCTGCGTAGTTCAGAAAGGAATGTATGATAATCGGTAGTATGTATAATGTATACTTCAGAACTACGCAGCACGTATGCTTCAGAAATTATTCCATATCAGATAACATCTTAAATATAACAATGAATATCTTTGCTTCATCATATAATATTACCTGTTGAATTTCATTGTCACCAAATATAATTTCAGGTTCCGTAATTGTATTTCACAATCTTTGATAAACTCTTCACAGCAACATATTAGATACTTGGATGTGTTATTTAAATATCATGTCGGTTTCCTTCCTCACGGCAGTAACATATATCAACCATAATAATTTTCACCTTCATACTAGACCAAAAAACTAATCACAGCCAAAAAAAAAAAAAAAAAACAGAGACAACTGATTATTACAGAGATAATAATCTTTCATCTTCCATAAGAGACTAGAATGTACCTTTGAGGTTGCCTCACACACAAACATCTAAACAAATTGCAGGAGATTCACGAGTAATAACCTAACTTAAGCAACATTTACGCAGATAAACTCTCAAATCAACCCACAGAGCGCGGGATCTCAAGCAATCAAGCCTCACATACTAATGCACCGTAAAACCTCATAATCGAAAGCAATCACAACACCGCATCAATCGGAAAATTGAAGAATGAAAATAGGATTTACCGGCGTCAAATTATTCGAACCGTGGCAATTCTCAGCAGTCAAAGACGACGCATCCGAGTTCAACCGAATCAAGTGGTGGTCGCCTGCATCATCCGCCACCGCCGGAGGAGGAGGAGGCCGGCTCTGAGCCTCCGAGCCCCAATTTCCTTCCATAAGCAGCATGCGAAGGTGCAGATTCCAGTGATCCAAGCGGAAGGAAAAATCTGGACAAAAGGAAAACAAAAACCCTTGGCCACTCGAAGGAAATTTTGGAGGAGAGAGAGAGAGGGAGAGAGGGCGGTGTGAGAGAAAGTGAAGGCTCCACATGGGAGCGCTTTTACACGTGTCAATGTAGCAGTTATGTGCCACGTCGGACCGAAGGCTGATAAATATCTCCCAACCAATTACCAGCCAGATATTTTCTTTTCTAGCATTGGGCGCGTTTTCTTCACGCGCCGCTTTGTCTTTTTCTGGTAGTAGAATAATCTGGTGGTTGCGGGTCGAAGTCGTCGGACTCGGGACGTAACTCCACTTTAACATTCACTCGTTATGAAAAAAGGTTCGAAATTTGTGCCTATTTTATGCGAACGGAGAGAGTATTTTTAGGTGCTATAAAAAAGGTTCGAAATTGATGAGCTAGTTTGAATAGTCCGAATAAAAAAAGGTGGGTTGGGCTACGAAATCGTAGCTCGAATATAAAAATGTCCGATAGGACCAAATCGAAAAAGCCCAAGCCTAATAAGGCTAGACCGACTAGCCCACGAGTTGACCCGATAGGTTGGTCATGTGTGTAATATTTTATTTATAAGTTTCATGGTTTGGTTATATTCTCAATTAATATTATTATGTTTGGGCTCTTTCTTTTATGGAAATATAATTATTATACCAAATTGAATATTTTTTCCCAGCATAGATAAAATTTAAAATAAATATTAATAATATGAGATATGCACGTAAATACCTTCATGTCTTTTTATTCATCGTCGATACATTTATTGCCTCACGAAAACTAGATCGATCAGTATTAAAACAATGTTCAATTCATTTTATATTTATAAGAGGTCAAATTCGTTTCCATAAACTATCTTTTGGCCCGATAGACTAGCCTGAAAATCGAGAGCGTTATGATTGGGCCAAAAAAAAAAACTAATTGAACTTAACTGAATAGTCTGTAACCCAAAATAGTCCGCCCAAAGTTGAGTGAGTTGGCCAATTTGACATCACTGAATATTTTCATGTCAAATGGTTTACAAAACAATCGCTTAAAATTAAAATTTTACTTCATGAAATATTAATTAATTTGCATATGTGCCAAAACGAGCAGAACAAGTAAAGAGACTACAATTATTATTTTTTGTTCAAATTGGATATTTCTTGCACTAATGTCTTAAGTGAAAGATTCGTTTTTAATTGTAACTTAGCTTTCTTGAGATATAAACTATAGTTATTAATCAGTCCAAAATCTTAATAACACTTCAAATAAGCCTCGATCAATTTCCATTTCTTGACGCAAGAACCAAGCGCAATCACCCTTACATTTCACGGTGTTTGCAAATTTGTTGACTTATTTAACTATTAAGCTAAAGTCATTACGCTTAAGTTAATTTAAAAGGGAGATCTTTCGTTTATTACTCCCTTCATACCATTTATCTAGAGATATGTTCTATTTTTGTCCGTCCCACTAAAACTTATTCACACTACTTTATCCACCATTATTATTCCCGTTTTAATTTCGGTGTCGAGAAAAAGTTATCCTGTATAAATGGGACACAGGGAGTATATATATTAAGTTTGATTTTATTTTACTTTGATTTATTGGAATTGTTTATTGCAATTGTATCGTATATAAGCGGCGTAACGGTAGGATGATTTATAGTGCTTGTCTTTTCTAAGTTGAGTGCGCTTGCACTCTTTTGAGTTTGAATATATCGTCAATTATATATATATATATATATATATATATATATATATATATATATATATATATATATATAAAATAAATTAAAATACATTATAGTTTTATCACAGATATTTGATGCACAATCTATTGGCTAAACCATCCACCACTCATACAACATGGAGTATAATTAGATTATTATATCACCATTTCATACTTTAACATTCTAATTAATATATACCGACGTCCAACTCAATTCATTTGTTTAGTGGAACAACCACTTTCATATTTTTAAACACCCACCAACATTATTCAATAATGTAAAGTGTGTATATATTAATGCACCAAAATACGAATCAAGATATGGTCATTTTCTCTGAAATTTCAAAATTTGATCAAGACTTGTCTTCCAATGGATTAAAGTCAGCCTTCGTTTTTTTAGTAAGAAACGCCGTAGACTTCAAAGACTTTATTTCAAGAATAATCTTAAAACGGTTAGAAACAACTATACACCGAGATAAACTGCTTAAATTTTTTATCGAACTTAAAAAAACATGTCGAGTAAAATGAAACAGAACGAATGACATGTAATGAAAAAAAACTAGCAAAAGGTTGGCAAGAGCAGGCACATGCAATCCACGTAAATAACGTGAAGAGATAAGAATTGTGAAAGACTGTTATACGTCTGTCCAAATAGTGAATAATCAATGGATGATTCCACATCATTTCTAAGCAAATGTGATGAGGATACATGGTGTTTTTTTCTTCAACGCTACTCAATATCTATACAACATGTTCTTATATATGGTTCATACTCATATTCGCTGTAATGTAATTATAGATTATTTAATTTTTTTTATAGTAATTGATTCCGATACTCGAATATTGAGTCCGTTACAATTCTTAAATCATTCAAAATTCACGCCCAAAGCGCAAAAGCCCAAACACAAAACAGATCAAATGAATCAGAGTACATAATCATATACTCTACATTAATCTACACAATAAATTTAAAAGAACAATTGTATTATAGCAATGCAAAATGTCATTTACTATTAACCCTAGTAATTAGGGCAAAAAGAGGTCGATTATATGTAGTAATTAATTAGTCAAATTGCAATTATGCAACAAACAACATTAATCCAAATTCCAATCATAAGTTAGGCGGAGATTGGCGCACCGAACACGCCACCACTTGCGCCCAATGCCGCAGTCTCGTTTTCACCATCTCCGGATCTTCACCTGTGGAACAAAATCGAAATCAATTCATCGATCCAAAATTCGAAAAACTCAAAACAGAATTCAAAACAACTTTCCCCTGCTGCACGCAATTGGAACAACAGTAGACTGGATTAGGCGTTTTTACCTGGATCGATGAACGAGCTGAAGCTATCGAGAGTCGAGGACGCGGCGGAATCGCAATCGGAGAAGGTGGCGGAGGAAGATCGGGACAAGTTGTTACTGTACTGCCGGTTCACGGCGCAGTAGAGCTCGAGCGCGGGAAAGGTGGAGGAGAGCTTCGGATCCAGATCGGGGGAATCGAAATCGAATCCGAGCTCGAGGCAAGCTCGGAGCTCGTCGAGGTCCCCGTCGGTGACGCTGCGGCCGCGGCGGTGGCGGTGGCTCCTGCGGCGGTGGCTCCACGCCTCGTCGCGCAGGATGTCCGGCGACCACGAGTTCTGCTTGCACAGAGGCCGCGGATTCCCGCGGCGGAGGCGCTGCTGCTCCGATTCCGACATCGACGCCGCCGCGCTTCGGTGGCGGAAAATAATTTCCCCTATTTTTTCTTTGGAGTTGTTTAATTGGGGGGAGCGGGAATAGTGGGATCGGGAATCTGAGGGGGTATATATAGGCGTGAGGTGGTGCGGGTTTTGTCTGACGTGGAGTGTGGGCCCGGGCACGCCATGCGTGGGACCCACGCGACCTGTCGCCGCCTCAAATTTGAGAGATGGAGTGGATTAATTATTTAAAGATGTGCGGGAATATTTTCGGAGCTGTATCATTACTATCATTGTCGATTAATTAAATTTAGGAAAATTTTAATAAATTATTAAATCCAAATTGCAACCCTTTTTTTTTTTTTTTTTTTTTTTTTTTTTAATTTTCAATTTCTATAATTATTTCTTAGGTTCGGATGAAAACCGCGCTCCGGTTCCAGGGGCTCGGACAAGTGGGTGGGTTCGAGATTTTAAATGAAGAGAAACGCGCTCCTACTCAACGTGGACACTTTTATGTATATATTAATATGCTACGTTATCTGTTGCAATAATTCCAATCAATTGTACAAAATTCAAAATTTTAATATAATAGTATATAAATAATTTGCATGATATTTTAGAGGGAATATCATCTCGCCTAATTAGGGAGGTGTTTTTGAAAAGGGGAAAAGAAATTCGGTAAGAATTAGTGATAGTTTATTGCGTGTTCTCATTTTTTAGTTTTAAGAGGTTGAAGCCAAATGCATCATTACCTTCAATGTTAAGTTTAATACGGAACATTATTCACACGGCTCGGAAACGATACTTCGGAAGCTAGCTCGTAAGCTATCTCTGCATCACGTGAATATCAATTGCGTAAAATGTATAACGAGGATAAATACGGAAATGCAACCTTTTCCCAACATTAAATTTGCAACTAAAGTGTTTAGCTTTGTGCACCTAATCTAGAATTTTAAAAAAAAAAAAAGTATAAATTCGATATCATTAACAAAATTTCATCAATCTTCCTAACAAAATTTGTGTGTATACCACGACAAACAACAAATCAGATATAGCGATTTGAGTTTTTGTTTTTCTACATAGGTAAGAGATGAAAGATGGTATGTAATTATTTTATTAATTTTGATATACACCTTTCTTTTGAGTTATACGGAGAGACAATTGACTGTTTTTTTAATATCTAGGGCGGAGGATAGAGGCGTTGATGGCGTTAATAACTTAATATCATCCTTTGCTAACTCTCTATACTCATGAATAGCAATACTAAGGAACATCACTGCACCCTCATCCCTCGCATGCCCTAACCCTAGTATGTGCCCTATCTCGTGCAATGCCACCGTCTGAAAGTTGTAGAAGTCGATGTCTCTCAGTCGGAACGACCAGTTGCCTTCTGCTTCGTAATCGAAGCCGGTGATGGTGGGTGCGTTAGGACCGGAGGTGCACGTGCCGTTTGCAGCTTCGGATTGAATTTAAATTTAAGTGAAATTAAAATAATTAAATATTTCAAACAATTCAAAAAATACAAGTTTTCAAAAATAATTCCACTTTTGTTCCCTTTCCGCACAGGATTCGCGAATCGCCACTCCCGGATTCGCGTATCCGATATGATTTATTTTTTATTATTGAAGGATTTGTCACGTGGTGAATCCGGTGCGAATTGCACGAGAATCGCACGAGAATTGCACCTCATAAGAATCCGATACGTGCATTATGCTATATTTTGAAGAATTCGTGCAACATAGTAGGAGGGCCATATGGCCCAACCACTATTGATAGGAGTTTTATCTATTTCGATAGATCAAACCACGTAGATTCTTTCGTGTCGTTACATTCATTGCTTTATGAAAAATAGATCAGTCGACTATCATTGTCGATTAAATTAAATTTAGGAAATTTTAATAAATTATTAAATCCAAATTGTAACTTCTTTATATTATTATCAATTTCTATAATTATTTCTTATGTTCGGAACATAACCGCGTTCCGAACAGCAGTAGTAAGGGAAGGAGAGGTTTGGTATTAGCCATACTAGTTTGATGCCTGTCGAAAATCGACGGGTGCTAATTATTTTTACCATTCACATATTTTTTCAGTGAAAAAATTATTTTAAAATATTTTATAATATAGATCTCATTTTTAAGTACTTACAAACAATAAAAAGAATTTTAGAGTAATAAATATGAAGAACCAATTCAATGCCGACTCATATCATTTTTAAATCTTCGACGTTTAAATACTTATAAATCAATTTGGTGTCGAAAATGACAAAGCCAAGTTCCTCGTGAAATATATAAAAAAATATTTAAAGGTAATACAAAAATACTAAAAGTAATTGAAACAATATGAAAATTATATAAGAAATCCGGACAAAAATAATATGTTCGGGCTCCTCTTCTACAAAGCTATTGAAGTTTGAGCATAGAAAATTTACTCTCCTGTAAAACTCTCCTGTAAATCATAAAAATCAAGAAAATTTAATAATAATAATTTTGTATACAAGTATTAATAATTTTATGTATACACTATTAATATTTGTATTGATAATTACCTCACAACTTTTAAAATATTTTCGTGTACACAACATTAGTTGTGGTGTTGAAGCTATTGTCATCTTTATCACACATAAAAATTTTGAGATTTTTTGTCCTAGTGATTCTCGATATTGCGACATAAAACCGTGTCTTACCAACTAAGTTGTCTTTCTTTGTCTTTATTTTTAAGCAAAATTAAAAGAGAAATATTAAGATGATTATGTCAAGTTGTCCGTTGTTGATTCTAATAAAAAGAAAATGTCAAAGAGGGTATCATAACCTTGTTAATATTAGAAACAATTTATCAAGTACTTATGTCAATGAGTGAACTTTTTTCTCGAATGATATTTATTCATTAAAAATCTGAATGGCGTACCGCCGTTGCTCGTAATAATTGAAAAGTAGGTTGTTAAGATGGTAGCTCGTAATATAAAAAAAAAATAGAAACTATATCCAAATAATCAGTATAATATAAAATAAATAGAATTATATTGAAATAAGTCGAACCACCCGTTGTTTGTTGTTGTTCTTGCTTGAGTCGACGGTTCACCCTTATTTGAAATATGTGTTGTTTATGCAAAACTGTGAGAATTTAGGAAAATAATCAAGAAAAATTCAAATAATGGAACGTAGGATTGATACATAGAATACATTGTTCGAGCTTAACTAATGAAAACATTAATTCATCAAACTATTCACAATAATAGTTTTGAAATCCTAAATATTTCAACTTTGTCAATATTAGAAATATAATAGTAAATTCAACCAAATATGTAAATAGAATATTAAAAATAGAATCCAAAAATAAAATAAAATAGGGGAATATTGTGTTTAGGGATGTCAATGGGTCGGTACCCACCCATTAAGCATTTTTTCCAAACCCAAACCGCAACCCGTTGAAATTTCATAGACCCATACCCATCCCAAAGCCATTTAAAATTCAAAATTAATGCTTGTGTCCGGCTCAAACCCATCGAGTAATACCCGTTAATCCCAAATAAAATTAATAGTAATATTTTTTTATAATATAAATTATAACTTAATATATACTTCATTCGTCTCATTTATATAATTATATTGTCTCACTTTAATTATATTCAAATGTGTCTATTATAATAATAAAGCGAGATAAATTAAATGGAATGGAGGGAGTATATAACAATCGAAAATTTTAATTTAAACGTGTATATCTCAAATAACTGCTAACTAACAATATACAAAGTGTGAAACAAATATTTAATTATCAATTAGATTTTATGAGATATATTCTTTCAACTTTGTATATATTAATAAAAACCTTATTAGTCTTTATAAATTTTTTATTTTTCAAATATAAATATAGTTTTTATATACATGTGAAATATATATATTTACCATATTTGTAAATGGGTTTGGGCAGTGGATACCCAGAGGTATATACCCATAGCCGACCCAAACATGTTGCGGGTATCCTAAACCCGTTCCAAACCCAATTTATATTACCCAAACCCGTCTCAATTAGGTATGGGCGAGGCGGGTACCCGCGATAAACCACCTATTAAGCATTTTTTCCAAATCCAAACCCAAAACGGGCCAAATCCGTTGAAATTTTGTATACCATACCCGTCCCAAACCCGTTCAAAATTGAATTTTAATACTCGTGTCGGGCCCAAACCCATCGGATAATACTCGTTTATTACCTGTTAAACCAAAGTAAAATTAATAGTAATAATTTTTTATAAAATAAATTATAACTTAATATATAATTCTTTCGTCTCATTTATGTTGTCTCACTTTATATTCAAATGTGTCGATTATAATAATAAAGCGAAATAAATTAAATGGAATGGAGGGAGTATATAACAATCGAAAATTATATTTTAAACGTGTATATCTCAAATAACAATATACAAAGTGTGAAACAAATATCAAATTATCAAATAGATTTTATGAGATATATCATTTCAACTTTGTATATATTAATAAAAACCTTAAAATTACTCATTTTTAAAAAAATTATTTTTCAAATATAATTATAGTTTTTATACACATGTGAAATATATATATTTACCATATATGTAAATGGGTTTGGGTAGTGGATACCCGGAGGTGTGTACCCATAGCTGACCAAAACCCGTTCCCGGTATTCCAAACCCAATTTATAATACCCAAACCCGTCTCAATTAGGTTTGGGCGAGGCTACCCGTGATAACCCGGCCCATTGACATCCCTAATTGCGTTAAACATGTAGTGTCGAATTTGATTTGTTTTTTATAATATGATGATCATGATAAATTAAAAGTTGTATATAATATACTAATATCGATTATACGAATATATCTAAGTGATTAGTATTGAAACTAATGACACACATACAAATAAGATAACTATGTACATATAATACTTGTCTATTTGATACAAAAATACGTTAATAAAGGTTAACATTTCTCAAAATATAGTTATACGTGGTGTAAAGTCAAGCCACCCGTTATTTATTATAGGTATATCAAAATAAAATACGAAAAAAATCTAATCATAAAGCTAATCATGGAAAAATAAATAATTATAAATGTCTATATTACAAACTACAAAATAATATATAGTATAAAATGCGAAAATCAAGAATTAAGAATAATCATAAATATTTAAATTAAAGTCCAATCATGAGATACGAAAACAACTATGAGTAATATAAATAATGATGAAAAATGAATAAGTAAATTTATAAAATACGAAAATCAAAACGTGAATAAGTAATAGGGTAGAAATTTCTAATACCCCTTTTGAGAACATACATGTACAAACTACCCCTTCATGAAAAAGTATGTACAAAATACCCCTTTTATTATTTAATTGAGGTGGGTCCCACTTATTCAAATAAATTTAAATCAATAATGGAAATTAATTATGGGAGTTTGTGATGTTTTTTTTGACTCTATGGGGAATGGGGATTTGATTCCCAAATAAACAAGAAGAAGACAAAAAAAACATTAATAATTCACCCAAATACCCCACCCCCCTATTAATAAGGGTGTTGCCGGCAGCAACACCAACACGCCCAACTCTCTCTCTCTCTCAGCTCTCTCTCTCTCTCAACTCTCTCTCTCTCGGCCCTCTCTCTCTAGACGTCCCACCGGCCGAAAATTTTTTTTCCGGCATCTCTCCCATCTCTCTCAAGTCTCTCTCTACTCTCTCCCATCTCTCTCTCTCTTTTCCGGCAACCATCCACCGCGCCGGCCACCCGTCCCGACACCGGAGAAGTCTTCGAATCCCGTCGACGGTCGAAAACAACTAGGTAACACTAAATAAGTACATTATTCTATGTAAAAAAATAAATAGGATTTTTTGGCCAGGTTCACGCCGGAGAACTGTCGCTGGAAAATCCATCACCGGCGACAGTTCTCCGGCGTGAACCTGGCCAAAAAATCCTATTTATTGTTTTTCGTATTTACGTGTATGTTTTTTTAATTTATAATCTTTATATTATATGTTTAGATTCAAATTTAATTCGAAAATTTTCTCATCTAATTCGAATTCAAATTTAAATTCGAATTATTCAATAATTATGAGATTTATTTGCTAATTAATTCGTAATATGTAATTTGAAGGGTTTGTAGACCGGAGCTTGGCCGGAAACAATAGTATTCACACCGGAGACGAAGCCGGAGACGAACACCCCTCGAACACCGAATTCCTTAACTAACAAAAATGGTACGTTTCCCCCATTATTATGACTTGTAATTGTATTTTTATTGTTATATATGCCCTAATTCCAATCTTTGTGCATCTTATAATGTAGTATATATGATCTTAATAATTGTTTAGGAAAAAAATATAATCGAATGTTTAAAAAAATATATGTATACATAAATGAGTAGGAAAAAATAAAATAAAATTACGTGCAAAAAAAACGCCGGAGAACGTCGCCGGAATAGTCCATAACGCCGGCGTTATTTTTAGCCGGCGTTATTCGTTTTCCGGCGACATTCTCCGGCGTGATAGGCCCTAATATGTTTAAATGATATTTTTTTTCTTAATTATTTTATAATATGATTTTTAGTATGCAAATTTGTTTATATGTATGTTGTTACAATTATATATGTATATGTTTGAACATAATTTTTTAAACAAATTGTAGTATTAGTTTTAAAAAATATTCGGACTCATAATATAGACTGAAATTATATTCTTAAAATTCGAGTGAAAATCACGCCGGAGAAACCCTGCCGGAAAATCGATAACGCCGGCGTTATATATATCCGGCGGTATACGTTTTCCGACAAGGTTTCTCGGGCGTGATTTTCACTAATATGTTTATATTTATTTTAATTTCTTAATTATGTTATAATATGATTTTTATTATGCAAATTTGTTTATATTTGTGTTGATACAATTATATATGTATATGTTTGAAAATAGTTTTTAAAAAAAATTGTAGTATTAGTTTTTAAAAATTATCGGACTCAAAATATAGAAGGAAATAATATTTAAAAAATTCGGGTGAAAATCACGCCGGAGAAACCCTGCCGGAAAACGGATCACGCCGGCGTGATATGACGCCGGCGTGATCCGTTTTCCGGCAGGGTTTCTCCGGCGTGATTTTCACCCGAATTTTTTAATTCTAATATTCCCTATTTTTGTGCCTTTAAATTTTGTATTTGTTTTGGTATGTGCATTTGGAGTCGATTCTCATTACTAAACGTTTTATGTTTTCGTTAAACAGGCTCTTGTCCCGAGTGGCGCGAATGCCGCCCGTCTACGTCGTCCGAACTATTTCGACCAACGCTGCACCGTGAACCTTTACCACAGAACTAATATTCTTGAGCATGTGGAGACAGCTTTACTAGCGGCAGGGGATGAACCACTGGTCACACGATTCAAAGAAGAAGGCCATTTCGGGCATTTTTTGGAGTGGCGCCCGGGGAATACGTATGCCCTTGCGGTTCACAGCATCGTCTGTCGAGCTGTTAATATTGACGGAGGCATGTTTTTCGCCATAAAAGGAGGTTTAGTCGAGCTTACCCCCCCCCCCCCCCCGACTTTGCCCTAGTGACAGGGCTGCGTTTTGGCGAAAGCTCGTGGGATCCGAACCACCATACGATTCCGAATAAGTCCAAACTCCACAAGAGGATTTGTCGCAAAGGAAGGCGCTTGGGGGGGGGGGGAATTGTTGTCTCTGATCAAAACAGACCCCAAATACTTTCAGGACGATCATGATACCCTGCTCGGACTGGCAAATGTGTTGATTGCCAATACCTTCGTCCTGGGGCACGATATCAAATCCGCCCCGTTCCCCTGGTTGTGGTATCTGGCAGATAATCCGGCGGAGTTCAAACGGTTTCCTTGGGGTGCATACAGTTACATCACCCTTAGGTATTACGTCCAGCACGCCTTAGACAATCCTACCTACCACTTTTACGGGCCGGCTTGGGCCTTGATAGTGTGGGGATACGAAGTGATCGGAGGCATGGTTGACTGCGTGGGGACACTTGAGGACGAGGACCTCTACCCGAGGTGTTTGAGGTGGAAATTCCGCGTGAGCCCGCGGGCTAAGATGAGCGCCGAACAGTTCTTCGCAGTCGTCGACGATCCTCGTTATACGATCGGTAACATCCAGCCAACCCCGTGGGAGGAGCAGCTTGAGTACTTTCTGTCGTCCCTGGTCCCGAATCCGGCGGACGTACCGTTCTACGTGCCGGTCCACGCGACCGGAGACACCGCTCAGTTTCCACTGGAGGCACGCCCACGGCAACCGTTGCACGACCCCGACGACATACTTGATACGTCGGAAGGACGTCCGAGGAGGAGCACCCAGAGTCGGGCATACATGGGTGAGGACCAGGCCGAGCACACATCGGGCCGGGGATCTGGGAGCAGGCGCGATCCCGGAAAACGTCCGAGGGAGGCATCTTCGAGCGGCAGCAGGGGTCACGATGTCCCCCAATACGCGACCCCCGATGACGTAAGGGCGATCATGAGGGAGGAGATAGCCGAGCAGAATGCCGAGATCGACAGGAAGCTTAAAGGCTTCATGGACAAGGTGAAAACTATGTTCGACGAGGTGAAGGCCTTGTTCAGCTGCAAGTCTTCAAGTATTCCACGTTCGGTCTCCCAACCAAGTCGAGGCCGTGGATCCGCTCGTGGTGGGCGTCTTCCGATTGTCTCATCGGCTCGGCCTTCTTCAGCACGCCCGTCAGGTGCTGCGACTACCGGAGCAGGAGGTTCTAGGAGCTCCGGGATACAGTACGTGACGGCCGAGGTCGGTGACCGTCGGGACACGACACTCCCGCTGTACACAGACAGTGGACCCTCTGAGCCCTACACTACGCTCGGGTCGTTACCGGAGGCTTCGTCTTCGCTCGAGGCCGCATGGGATGCTTTTACGGGAATCGGTTGGGAAATAATTTTGTAGTTTAAACTGTTTTTTGTGTTTCCATTTCTGTATAATAAGATTAAAAACTGGATTGGATATGCATAATTTTTTTTCCCGCCGGAGAAATATGGCCGGAATTTATATCACGCCGGCGTTATTCACTGCCGGCGTGATGTACTCTCCGGCCATATTTCTCCGGCGTGATTTCGGCAGTATGTTCTATCTTATTGTTTTTTATCTTATTCTATATTCTATTACTTTTATTTGGATGTTCGTGTGCCTTATTTTGAACAACACGTGTATTTAATATTACGAGTTTATTTCGACATTTGACGTTAAATGTGTATTCAACATTATTTTGCAGTCGTCGACGTACATCCCCCCCTTCACGCAGTACACGCAATACTCCACGTACCAAGACTTTCAGCCGGGGCGATTTTCACTTCCAGAAAACATCTCTAGCGCCGACTATACTACTTCTACGGCGCCAAATGTTACTGTTCGCGATCCAACTCGTTCATCGACTTCGCGGATTGAACGTGGTCAGGTATTGTATCCGCCAATGCTTTTATTTATTGTTATGTGGCGTAGAAATCTGATAACTTTTTGTGAATTAGTCATCTGGTTTTGGGGACGTCGTCCTGAAGGCTGTGTCTGATTATATACCGACTTCTGAACCAGCATGGCCCAAGTCACAAACGGTCTCTAATTTCAACTATTGGTACCTGAAAGTACCCTACGGCGTCGAGTTCAAGCATGTACCTGATCAGATAGCACCAGTTACTATCGGAGTCCTCAAGCAGATGGTGAATGACGGGGTACCTTGGGACGCTCTGGTACGTGTTTTTTGAAATATGCTTGATCTATTGTACTGTGTGGTTAATCAATTTTTATTCATGTACTAGCAAATGGATTTGGCCTTGATGACTCTTCGTAAACAACTCCACGAAGGGACGCGAGTTTTTCCGCAATACGTGAATGGCCATCTCATGATACTCAACACGCACGTAATGGTATGTTCGTACAAACCCATCTTAGAGTGTTTATCATATGAATTATGGCCTGAAATTTAATAAGTTATTCAAAGTAGTTTATAAATCGTCGGGACAAATTTCACGCCGGAGAATCACGCCGGAGAAATTGATCACGCCGGGAAATGATTACGCCGGCGTTATGAGGATTCCTCCGTGATGTCTCCGGCGTGAAATCAATATTCAATTGTATCTCGATGCATATTACGTTTAACATGTATCTAGGATCTGATTAAAGATATTAAAGTGTTACTTCTGCATCCCAATTAAATTGCTTGAACGTGTTACTCGTTTTTTTAGGTGGATCTGAAGGCTTCATATGAACGCGTTATGCACGGGGATGTTTTGAGGCGGAGTAAGAACACACCGCTGATAAAGCACGATTGGATAGTGGAAAACTGGAATCCATCGGAATACTTATGCAATCTGCCTCGTAACATAAACCCGACATTCGAAACAACGAACTGGTGGAACGCAGAAACGGTACTCCGCGCAACAATTATTTTCATTACTATGGTTTTTTGCATACCTTCTTTGTTCCTATGTTAATTTATGCCTCGTTCTTCCCTGTTTAGGTTATTTTGCCGTGGGTTGTTCAAGGAGATCGGTTTATTTCGATTCATGTGTGGTTGAAGGTCAGGCAACTTCATGTGAGGGATCCAGTGTACTGGGACTTGGACGCCGCTGGAAAGCTCCTTGTGAAGAAGGATTTAGGTCCGTTGATTGTTCTTATGTCCTATTGGTTACTTGCCGGCGATTATTATGAGAACAACGTCTACGGGTTCACTAAACCCAAACCTGAAGAGATGGGCTTTACAGCGGTCTTTCGGAAAAAAGAGAGCCTGATTACGAGTCAGCATCCAAGATGCAGTGGAGTGGTTGCTTGCTTGAACGTGGAGCATCTAATCAGCGGGAGTCCCTCCATAGAGGCCGCAAATAATAACTGTTGCAAATATAAGAGGTTGTATGCAACAAGAATATTTGGTTATGCGGATACTTAATTATTTGTATGCAAAAAGAATATTTGACGTTGATTTTAATGTTTGCTAATTTTTACAATTCGAATGCGCGTTTCGAATTTCGTTCAATCGTGGTGAAAATTTTAAATCTGAAATGAATAATCGTTTAAGTCATGTACATTATATTTCTAATTATAAAAGAAAAATGAAAAAATATATATAAAATGAATTAAATGAAAAATTTCACGCCGGAGACTTAACGCCGGAGCTACAATACCACCGGGGAAACATGACGCCGGCGTGATGGCTTTTCCGGCGTTATTACTCCGGCGTGAACTTCCGGAATGAATCAATCATGGTGTTTTTTTTTTATTATGATAAATAATTCTGTTAATATCACTTAATGACTAAAACGACGAACAGAAACATTGAATAAACATTTGATAATCGAGTTTTGAATTAAACAATCCACTTCTCGATGCTAATCAATCGTGCTGGTTAGCACAGGGTTGTCTTGCACGGTGTTGTTCGCCGCAGTGACGACATCTCCGAGGGGCACGCCTGATTGTCCTTTCGTGTGCCGCCCTCCGTCTACGTTCCGGTGGTCTCCCTGGTTGCCGTTCGTACGGATTGGGTAGAATTTGTACACCAACCCACGCACTCGGCACCGTCCACTCTTCCTTTTTGGGAACTGGAAATATTTGCCGGTTGTAAATCTTGACATAGTTGTCCCTCCTGTAGTAGTGTGAAATGTACTGATCTACAGCCTGGCCATTTTCCCTGTTGAAATAAATAAATGTCAATCCTTACACGAAATATTTAATACTTGAGTTCAAAAATTATAACTTACGTCATTGCTGCGATCGAGTGTGCACACGGTATGCAATCGAATTGCCATCTGTTGCAGTCGCACAACATGGTCTTCAAGTCCACGTGGTATACGTTATCTAGTGTCTGCACTCTGAAATGCGGCACGTCGAGGCTGACCCGTTTGACCTTGTACCTTTGCGAATGTTCTATCTGGACTCCGATCTTTCGCCGCGCCTCTTCACAGACGGGATGTGTGTCGTTGCGACACTTGAGTCTTCTCTCGTCGAACCACTTCTCGATAACGAGCTTCGCAGCATCGAGGCAAGCAACTATAGGCAGTCGACGTGCCCAAAGGAGGGAATTGTTGAAAGACTCTGCGGCGTTCGACGTGAGGGTACTGAATCGGCGAACGGGGCACATGCTGCGAGCCCACCTAGCGGGTCCGTTCCCCATAGCCTTATTGTACGCGTCGGGGTTGGTGTTAAGCATCGATGCCATGATGCTGTGGAATTCTCTCTGATCGTACGTGTACGCAGCTTGTTGGAACATGGCACCGATAACCATGCCGTATGTCATGTGCTGACTCAGGTGGTAGTAACACAACCCATGGTGCGCCTCCGGAAACACTTGAGCTACGGCATACTCAATCGAACCGTGCTGATCAGAGACAATCAGCATGTCAGTCAAGTTCCCATAAGCCCTCCTCAGACCCCTCATGAACCAAGTCCAACAGTAGTGATTCTCTTTGACCCCCACGCCGTATGCCAAGGGAAATAGTTGCTCGTTCGCATCCTTCGCCACAGCTACGAACATGACGCCGCTGTTCTTGCCCTTCAAGTGCGTGGCGTCGACGGATATAACCGGCCTTATATACCCGTATTTGAACGTCGCTATAGAGGCAGCGAGGGCAACGAACACCCCTCGAAATTGGGACTCCTCGTCTATGTCGAGATCGGTGACTGTGCCGGCGTTGGATGTCTCGAGAGCATGGAGGTAGGCGGGCAGATCTTGGAACGACTCTTTGTATTTCCCGTAGATAATCTCCACGGCCTGATTCCTCGCCCTCAAGCAGACGTCGTAACTCGCCTTAATGCCGAACGACGTGAGCAGCTCGTGCTCAATGATCCTAGGCTTCATTATCGCGGAGTCGCGTAGGATCCTCTTCGCAAAGTACGCCGCGATGACTTTAGATCGGACCTTCTTTCTTTCGACCGTCCCAGTATTGGGCCCGCATGTGTGTTCGGGTTCAAACACTGAAATGACCCAATTATCGCCCTTGCTTGTGGCACGAATGTTGAAGAGGCAACGTTTGTCCGACGTGCATCTGAACACCAGCCTAATCGTATCCGACCACCTGGGGTAGAAATTTTTATTGCTCTCCATCTGCCACAAACCGACGGCGGTATACAGATCCTTCTTGCTTTTGAAATATGCACCACGCCGCAGATCGACGATATGCCGGTCCTCCTCGTTGAACGCCGCAGATTCCAGAGGCTGAAGTGGGGCCACCGGCACTAACCAATTCCTCATGTGCTCCGTATCAGTATCCAGAGGCGGTTGGCTCCTACCGTGCAGGTCTGGAAACATCATAGCCAACAGTCTGTTGAACCCGCCTTCTTCAGCTATCCAGGCGGTCCACTCGGCCATTAGGGCCCTAGGAATTTGCCTTCCTTCACCCCACGCGTTCGACTGATCACTGTCCTCGGTGGAGACGTCAAGCGACGGCTCATATTCATCCTCATCATCATCGTCGTCGCGCAAGACATCATCTTCGTTCGGATCCTCCTGCTCACCCCTTCCTGATGTATAATTCTGGTCGGGTATTTGATCGCCACGAGCGTTTGCGGCATGATGAGACGAACTGCCTCCGAGGTTGTGGACTTGATACACCTGTTCATCATCCCAACGTGCGGAATTGATGTTCTCTACGATATCATCGAGCTGTGAATTTAAATCATCCGTGTTGCCATATGTGCTGCCGAATTCGAACGAAGACGGTTCCTGGTACGACGGGTCGAATTGTGGGATATACGAAGAAGAAGCACCGACGTGTGAAGACGAACCACCGACATGTGAAGACGACCCTCCGTTTTTGATAATCACGTACACTTCTGGGCTGAGGTGTTTAGTGCATAGCTCAACCACTTGCGCGTTCGACTGCAACTTCGATTTCCTGGTACGTCCTGTGCTCTAGGATATCGTAAAATAGTACATATCAAAATCACTACCGACTAGGTAGCAATTCTGAGCTACCATAAATCTCAACCCATAAAGTGTGAGATCACTTTCGGTCCACACAAAATCGACCTCGTTGCCATTCTTGTACCTTCTTCCATCCCATTCACCTCCGTAATACGCTTTGATTTTTACATCCATCTACAATATAAAATGAACTCGAATTAATCATACGGAGAAATTAAATCAATGTATGAGAACAAGTAATGCCAAAATCAATAGAGCATACTAAAATAAGGGTACTGGAAAAAATCACGCCGGAAAAGTTGGCCGGAAAAACCCATCACGCCGGCGTGTTCACCCACCGGCGGTATGATTATTCCGGCCACATAACTCGCGTGAAATCAACATATTTTCTTATTTCATTTCATTTATTCCTAATATGCTATATTTTGGTTTAATTTACTTACATACCACATACAAATATAAAAAGAACTCTTAATATGCATAAAAAAAAAACAATAATTCTCGGTAAATAATTCATACATTACAAAAAATTGTTAAATGAAACAATTTAGTATACGAAATGAAACAGAATAATTCATTCTACATGATACCTCATTTCACGCCGGAGACATCACGCCGGAATGAACATAACGCCGGCGTGACATAACGCCGGCGGTATGAGCATTCCGGCGTGATGTCTCCGGCGTGAAATGAGGTATTAATCTTCATTTTTTTTGCTTCACATTATGCTATATTTTTATTTGATTTACGCACATACATTGCAAAAAAAAAATCAAAAAACACTCTTCATATACATAAAAAACTAAAAAAAAAATATACGTATAACATATCATTCTTTTATAGCTCTCGAAAACTTGATGATATGAAAACATATAGTATCACACATGTAACAAACAAAAAAATTAAAAAATTTGGCCAAGATAACGCCGGAGAAAGTGGCCGGAAAATGTATCACGCCGGCGTTATGTGCTGCCGGCGTGATGCATTTTCCGGCCAACTTTCTCCGGCGTTAACGTTATTACGCCCGGAAAATTTGTAACACTGTTTCCTTTCTAATTCTTCTTGACGTACCTTTTAATATCGGAATGTGATTGCCTTTTCCTTGTATTTGCTCGTCCACGAAAATAGAGCTTTTTTTCCCGGTGAAGTCGAATGCAAATTTTTTTTTTCAATTGTGAATTCAGCTACGATGTGCAGCTATATATTGAAAAATTTTACATAGGATACCATCTTTATTACTGTTCATCACTGAACAAAATTGAATGGAAAGTGCAGTAATAATGCATCGATTGTACACTGTTCGTTCATTATTTTGCCACCCACACAACACTTGACAAAATTTATGTCACATCTCCATACATCAACTCACCTCACCTCAAAGTGAGTGAGGTAAAAAATTAAAGGAAAAATAGAAATGCATATTAAAATTAATTGTAAAATGGTAAAAGGGATAGTTTGTACATGCTTTTTAAGAAAGGGGTATTTTGTGCATGGAGGTTTTTAAAAGGGGTATTGAAAAATATTATGACTAAGTAATATAGAATATAATACCAAATTGATAGAGATTAAGATTATTGTATTATTATATGCCATTAGATATATACACATATAATTATATCCGTTATTAAATGATTAATATGTATAAAATACACATATTTTAGATAAATAGGAACGAAGAGCATAGGAAGTGCCACGTAGACACGTGAATTAATGTGAGGCTTCAAATCTGCTTTGCTATTATATATAAAATGATTAGTGTTTGATAAGTCGGTACTTGGTAAGAAATGTGTTGGCCTGAGCAATATTTTTATAGACATGCAAAGCCACAAAGGACTCAAACTTGAGTTGAGACGCGTACGAGACTTTCAATTTCGGATATTAACCTTCTATCGATAGCCGGACACATAACATATGCAGAATTTATTGTATATCTCATAGCGACTTATCTACTATTTTAATACATACTCTAGAATTGTGTTGATTTAATTATGGTAAGGAAATATAAAATTTAATGTGGATTGATATACAAGATTGCAATTAAAGATTTACCAACTTTCCATTAAAAAAAATTGCCATATTATCCCATTAAATCAAATTAATGATACATGGTATGAATTAATATATAGCCTCTCTGTAAATACAACATATATTGTGATTAATTAGCTAGATATATATATACAATACCCTCAAATTAATCCATGGCGGCCAAGACTTTCTCTCTCATCCTCTTCCTCGTTTTCTCTCTCATCGCCGGAATCAATGGGCTCGACGGCAGCACGGCTCTTGTCAGTACATACATCCCAGATGAAAACCCTCCATTCGATCCCGACTTCGACTACAAATCATATCTCGACAAATACGGTTATATCGGTTATGCCCAAGACATTGTCGGAAACCGTAACCCTTCGGAGCAAGAGGTTTTGGAGTTAGCCTTGAAGAAATTCCAAACGTTTTTCAAGATCGAGCCTACCGGAATATTCGACGCACAATCGCATTCGATAATGACCTTGTCTCGATGCGGCAATCCGGATGTCTACCCTGCCGGCGGAAACTCTATGCAATCATCGGACGGCTACGACCGGAGACACGTGGAACTATGATTATGACCTAGGTGGTTTGATGTTATTATGTTGTTTAGGTTTTATTAAAGCCGAAAATTGTTCGTGTTTAATGTTGAAATTTCATGTATTTGCTGTAAAAAAAATAAAATTAAAAAAAAATAAAATTGAATTTCTTGTATAAATTCGGGTTAGAACCGAATATGGTTTGGGTTTGGTTTGGTTTAGATGTTAGTTTGGTTCGGTTCGGGTTATATATAAAAAATATAAAATTCGGGTCTTGAGTTTTTCGGGTTTGGTTCGGGTTAGACCCGAACCACCCGAATGCTCACCCCTATCGGTCGGCCCGTGTTCCGCCCCGACCTCGTAGAACGTGAAGGGGGAGACGCTGGCCCACCGGCCAAAGGCTGCCTCCACATCAGGCTTCGCGTGCTCGGGGAAATTGCTCATGAACACGTATGACAGGTTGAGGTATATAGCTCCCCCGTCTCGGCGAGGCCGAAGTTTCCTTGGAAGGTTTGGATAGCGAGGCTCCGGATTTCCTCGTCCGGAGCGCCCGAGGGGAGGTGGGCAACGGCGTACAGCGTACTCCATGTAGCCAAACCTCTCCAAGTACTTGACGTGGTCAAAGTTGCTAATCGTTGAATCCGGTGGACCGGAGCTGCAGCTGCCGGAGTCCGCCGCACCGTGGAGGATGGAAGTGGCCAAAATGAACAAGGCAAGAATGGCAGCCATGTTGGTTTGATACATGAACATTAATTTAGGGTAGGGGTGATGAAGAAGGAGATGGTTTATGGCTATGTATTTATAGACTTCATATCCAACTCCTTATTTAATTTACTCGTACATAATTTTTAGACACTATTTTCTTTCTCGACTGTATATAAGCATATAAAACATTAACATATTATTACACAATATATTAAACTCTGTTAGGCCAAAATAGGAAATTGGTCATTTCGAATAACACGTCCCATAATGGAAACGTGACAATTTCAGAAGAAATAGAGGGAGTATATGCAAACGATGGAGAGTGTTTTCAATATTGGATAGTTTGGATTTTGTTTGATATTTGTAGTAACTAATTTATTACTAACTCCATTCATTTTTGCAGATGGTAGCTATATTCAATGATCTGAAAGTGAAACTTTACTAACCAGTAAGTTCTTAATATTTTCTTTTTAGGCAAACACATGACTCGAACTTGAGACATTTGGCTACGAAACTCAACCTCTTTGTTAACAACTATTCTCTTACTCTGGTATATATATTGCAAAATGAGTAGTTAAAAAATATTACAACTTTTATTTAAGATAAAATTTTAGTCATCGATCAGCTTAACTCACCAATCTAAGAGCATGTACAATGCTAGATCTCCAAATTCGGTTGTTAGAGGTGGCACATAGATAAGAACCCCTTCTTATTAAAAAATTACAATGGTAATAAGGTTCCTATAAAGGGTTCTTACACAAGTTAAGATTCTCACTTATTTGTTTTGTGCTGAGTGATCTACGCACGACGGGCTCCAATTTTTCTTAAGAACCAGAAAATTATATAAGAAACAGAATTCTTATTGTGGGGATATTCAACGGGAATGCAATTTAAGGAGCGAGTTCTTTATTTTTGTCACATAAACAAAAACCCCTACATTGCACTTGTACATATAATTAAAATAATCAAAGGAAATCAAAACAAATCCGTATATACTTATAAAAGATGTTATTTTGGCGACATTATAATATATTAATAAATAATAGTTTAGGTGATAATAACTAAATAAGAATGCAAATACGACACGCCAATCGCACCTATAAAAAAAATTGATTTGACATGTATGTAAATGCATGTAGCATGTTAAACTATCAAATTCAAATGTGCTTACATTTAAAGATCACTTAAATATTACTCGCTTCGTCTCATTAATAAACGAATTTATCTTTTGCACCAAAATTTTAGACATGAATAGTAATTGTGGATTAAAAGTGATATATATGAATTTGATTGGTTATTATTTTTTTTTTAGAAAATTAATATATGAATATGGCCCGCCGAAAGAATGTCTCAATATAAGTGCGACGAATGAAGTACGATACACAGTCGGGAGTCGATGTTGCATAGTGTAGAAAATACTAGTACTACTACTACTTGAGAGTTAATCTCCTTACTAAAACTGGGCCTCTTCTCCATTTCATACAAGGCCCATTGGCCCAATATTATTCAATTCTTTTTCGACATATATAAAAAGGGGGGGAATCAATCGAAGGTTATATATAAATTTACATTTTAGCCTTGTTTATTTATGAGGCAAAAAAAAAAACACCCAAAAAAACATTAAAAAACGAATTTTAGGTTAGGAATATAATTATCAATAATTTTACCCAATTTACAACCAGATACCAAAAATACCCTCACCTCACCCTGCTCAATTCAGTACGGGAATCACATTCAATTCCCTGCAACGGTCATCAACACAGCCTGAAATTTTCTCTCTCTCTCTCTCTCTCTCTCTCTCTCTCTCTCTCTCTCTCTCTCTCTCTCTCTCTCTCACATCTCACCCAAAAACCGCCGGAAACACACTCTCTCTCGCTCATCTCACCGTCGATCAACACAGTCTTTGCCGGAAATTTGACAAACATTGTACCAGCATTACCACCTGCAAAACTCGCGCGCAAATTTCAACAAGATGAAGAGAAGTCGCGAGGAAATTTCTTCAAAATCGGCGACCAAAAAGCAGAAGAAAACTAAGAAAAAGAGCAAGGCATCGGACAAAACTGAGGAATCAACACCATTTAGCACTGTACCGGTACAATTTTAATATTATTTGCTGTTTTTTTACAAATCATTTACAAAATTTACAGATATTAATGGTGAATGTGTTTAGAATGTATTTAGGGATTACAGGAATGAGAATGCTCAAAAATCAGTAAGCAGTTTGTTTGATTTACTGCTTAATGGTGAATTCTGTGTGTTGTTACTGCAATATTGCTTCTGTAACTCCATTATTGCTTCTGTTACTGCATTATTGATTCTGCTTCTGTTACTGTTCTGTTACTGCATTATTTAGGGTTATTTGTTGTTGTTGCTGCTAGTGATAAAGCATATTGTGATATTACTTGGTTATTTGTTCTGTTCTGCTGTGTTATTTACCTATTAAGTGGTAATGAGAAATGGAATACTGCATTATTGATTCTGTTACTGCATTATTGCTTATGTTACAGCATTATTTAGGATTATATGTTGTTGTTGCTGCTTGTGATAAGCATATTGTGATATTACTTGGTTATCTGTTCTGTTCTGTTATGTTATATTCTGTTGTTAAGTGAGAATGATAAATGGAAGAATGGAATTATGGCATTATATGATTTAAGATGTTAAGGTGCTGCTCATTGCCTGGTAACTGTTGGAGGCATTATCTGTTCTGTTCTGTTCTGTTCTGTTGTTAAATGAGAATGATAAATGGAAGACTGGAATTATGGCATTATATGATTTAAGATGTTAAGGTGCTGCTTATTGGTTAGTTAACTATTGAGGTATTATGCTATTATGTTACTGATTATTTGGATTTACTAATAATGATTGCTGATTATTGCTTATTCACCTGTTGTGTTATTAGCTTATTTGATTTAAGGTACTGCTTATTTGATTTAAGGATAATGATTGCTGCTTATTTACATGTTATGTTACTTGGTTATTTGTTGTTGTTACTACGTGAGTTTTGTTCTTGGAAGTTTATGCAGATTATTAAAGTATTAGTAATGGGATAAGCATGATTCATATATGCTTACTTCAATTAGGTAACAAACTTCATGTGAAATATATACTTGAGTTTTGTTACTGATTATTTGTTGAGTTTAAAATGTGATGATTTAACTGTTGTGACAGCAATGCTATTGATTTGCTGTAAAATATAGAATGCTGCAATGCTATTGATTTGCTGTTATGTTATTAGCTTATTTGAATTAAGGTACTGCTTATTTACCTGTTATGTTACTTGGTTATTTGTTGTTGTAACTGCTTGAGTTTTGTTCTTGGAAGATTATACAGATTATTAAAGTATTAGTAATGGGCTAAGCATGATTCATATGCTTACTTCAATTAGTTAACAAACTTCATGTGAATATGCAATTTTCCAGTTTACTGATCATTGTTGAGTTTAAAATGTGATGATTTAACTGTTTACTGTTTTTCTTTTAAATGTAGATTAAGTGGGAATACAAGAGACACCATCTCATACAATATGAACATAAGACGATGCTCACAGGGTATGAATCAATGCCTAAAATCATACGAACCACACTTACAAAGGCTGCAAGCAAAGAAATACAGAAATCATGCTTCAGGTAACTTCATCATGCCTTACTGATTACTTGAATTACTTAAAGATACTTTTCAAAAAAATTCATCTAATTATTGCTTAATGTAATTACTTAGGTACTACTATCAACTGCCTGACAATAATCCAAGATCAGGAAAACTACTACACTACGTAGTTTTCCGAGAGATCACTCCCACCCCGAACCCTGACACCACAGCGTTGTGGTTCAGAATTGGTAACAGGATCCTACGGTTTTCAAGAGCAGAGTATGCACTAGTAAGTGGGCTGAAGTTTGGACCAGCAAGCTTTGATCCATACAACACTGATGAAGTCACCAGTAAAGATTCAGTATTTGCCCGGCTATTCGGACGTAACAAACAGCTCTCCACAGGAAATATCAAAGACATGTTTGAGAGCAAGCGTTTCAGCTATTGGCAGGGGAAAGGAACAAATCGCAGAGAGATAGTTGTTCAAGCAACAGAAAGTGATTACATCAAGGTTGCAAAGCTACTGCTTGCTCTGACATACGCAGTAGGAATAGAGCAGTCAAGGAAGTCAATCCCACAGTGGTTATGGGTACTATTGGAAGACACGGATGCTTGGGAGCAGTTCCCATGGGGCAGTTACTCGTACCAGCTGCTCACTCACTCAATAACAAATATGAAGACAGATGAAGCATTACCTGAATCTGGGGTAATAAGTTACCATTTATTAGGCAACACATTTGCCTTCTCTGTAAGTACCCTAACATTCCCACTTATGAAAACAAAAATGTATAAAATGGCATGTTTACTAGAACCTCTTACAATAACAAAAACTGAATTATGCAGGCTTGGATATATGAAGCGATACCAGCATTTACAGATACAGTTGCAAAGAAGATAAATGATGAGAAGATGCCACGGTTCCTTCGATATGAATGTCTTGCACCAAGGAAAATACCAGAAATTAGTAATGGCAAAAAGGTAAAAATATTTTATTCTGTATTACCTGAACTGTTTCAGAACTTAGTAATGGCAAAAAGGCTTGGATATATGAAGCGATACCAGCATTTACCAGAACTGTTTCAGTTATCATGAATCTCATCTCAATTGAGTTAGGTTGGTTTATTACTTGAAAATATTTTGTAGTTAGTACCTGAAAATATTTGAATACTACTGATATGTTTCAATGGAGTTAGATTGCTCATATGTTTTATTTCTGCAACAGTAAGTAGTACACAAAAAGTGATATAATTGTACTTAGTACCTGAACTATTTTCTATGTATATCTGTGTTTGTAGGACACTCCAAAACAAATGCTAACTCCCACTGATAAAGAGGTAAAAAAGGCATACTGGAAATCACTTGAATATGATCCAGAAGGGATGCCTTTTGCCTTCACGTACGAACCAAGCATTGAAAAAAAAAAGAAGCCCAAGGATGAGCATCTGCCTGAAGAAAATGATGCCACTAGAAACACAACAACTGCACCTGCACCCATGGATATTGACGAAGCAACAATGAAAAGAATCGGCGAATATGCAGGTAAATTATTACTTGTACTACTAAATGGGAATGTTAGTATTTAAAACAGTAAACAGTAGTACTAATGCTAGATCTAATTACTGAAACATTGATGTGAAATTGGAAGCTATTTTATTGTTTGCTGGAGATCTGTTTGTGTTTGTGACTAATAAGAAAAGAACTCAACTAGATCAGCTGGCGTAGTACTTGTAGCTTCACGTACTTTGTTTGGTAATGCATTTTTGCAGGTAAAGTTGCTGCAGAAAAAATGAAGGAATATATTGAAGAAGTTAAAAAGACAATTGTGAAGGAGATTCTCGAGCATCTCAATGATAGAGTACAGCCTCAGGATGGTGATGATACAGACCATTACCAGCATGACGGCTACATGCATTCTCCGGTGATATTTGATCACCATGATGATACAAATGAACCAGAACATTCAAATGCCAATGAAGAAGCAGCAGTCCAGAAAGAAGCAGCACAGAAAGAAGCAACATCAGAGAAGGAAAGTGAAGCAGCATTTCAGAAAGAACAACAGCAGGAGAAGGAAGCAGCAAAGAGTGCAGAGAAGGAAGCTTCAGTACAAGAACAACAGCAGGAGAAGGAAAGTGAATCAGCAGTTCAGAAAGAACAACAGCAGGAAAAGGAAGCATCAGTACAAGAAAGTGCAGAGAAGGAAACATCAAAGAGTGCAGAGAAGGAAGCATCAGTACAGGAACCACAACAGGAAAAGGAAACCACAAAGCAGCAGAAAGAAGCAAAATCACCATCAACATCTCAGGACACATCAGAAAGTCTAAATAGGAAAGGAAAGGAAGCACCTGATACAACAATAGAACAAACACCAGAAAAAATTAATCAAGACAAGGTATAAAAAATATTTAATTATCAGTTAAAATTCTATAACATACTTCATTCATTTTTTTTTTCATCTACAGGAAGATCAATTATCAGATACACTGATGGCCCAAGCATTAGACGATTTTGAAAAAGGTAAGGAAATTGTACTCTCTGCCATAAACATAGAGGACGTTGCACTGGTAATAGAAGAACCTGGAAAAAGGCCAAGGAGGATAAGGTACCCAGCAAGACACTGCAAAAGTCCATACAGGCAGGACGATGTGAGAGGTGGATTTAAAACGTTTGATAAATTCATCCACTCAGACAAGGAAAGGTAAAATTTAAAGTATATAAATTTGAATAACGAACATTAAAAATTGATCTCTAACCCACACAAAAAAATGTATACAGCTACAGGGACGTCGGATTGATCTACCCAGTCAGCCAGTACTTCTTCCTAAAAATAGAGGACCCACAACATTCGATTGATGAAAATACAGTACATGTGTACCTATCAATCCTCACAGCACGGCCAGATATTGCTGGAGTGGGATCTACTCAAGACAACATTGGTATCACAACAAACTACTTCATGGTAAAACATTAGCATAAAAACAGTATGTACTGTATTTTCCAGGAAGCATCCATAACATTCAGTTCTTAAATGATTCTTTTAAACAGAATGCGATCCAAGAGGCTTATGCATCAACACAGCCCAAACGCAGAACACAACTACACTCCGACATCCAGCGCAAAATGCCAGCTAACATGATGGAACATCTGAAGCGTTATGCTGAAGCAGAAATGCCAGCTTGGGGTGATAATATGAAACCTTGGATTTACTGTGAAAAGGTAATATTCAGTTCTTAATTAATCAATAACATGCATGCACCTTGAAAAAAAAGATAACAATTTATTAAAGATAAGTTCTTATTTCCACATATAGGTTGTGACAGCATGCTGTATTGAAACACATTGGGTAGCAGTTGAGATTGATCTAAGGAAACAAAAGATATTGATCCATCATGCCAAGACAGAAGTTGTCAAAGAAATCGAGCAACGATTCATACCAATGGCAAAGATCTTACCTGAACTGATAGAGGAGATTGGGTACTATGATCACCACAGAATCAAAACACCAAAACAGAAACAGTGGGAAATACTGTTTGGAGTCCCAAAAGGAAAGCACTTCTACAAGCAAATAGGCGACAATACCAGCGGACTGTATGTACTAAAGATAATTGAGAGGATGATTGCAAGGATCCCAGATGACAAAGGAGGATTAAAAACAGGGCACAACATCTTCGCTTACAGATGCAAAATTTCACGTACAATATATGCTTTTAGCACTGCTGAACCACCTTGTCCATCATTTGACTTGGGAGAAATTTAGAATATGTTGTTGGATATTGAAATTACTGACTTTAGACTGTTTGTGTACTCTTTTTGTTGGATAACATGTTAGAACATGTTTGTCTTACTTTAGACTATTTGTGTGTTCTTTTTTGATGGATACTTTAGAATATTTGATGGATATCTTTATGTTACTTTAATGTTAGAATATATTTTAAATACTTGTTGCATATGGATCTGATACACTTATGCAATCATTACAGTACAGTACAATACTATTACTGATTACTGGTAATAAAATTATAACATGTACCGATTACTGGAATTAATACATAACACAAAATGACAAAACACTATACACTATAAGAAACTGTGTAATATAGGTAATCAGTAATATAAGACAATGAAATTACTGTGTACTTTGTACACAGTAATTAATACATAAGAAAATTATAATACTGTGTAATATAGGTAATCAGTAATATAAGCTAATAAAATTACTATATACTGTATACAAACTAAAATTATAAAGTAAAACTTATTCAATAAAAATACTGTGTAAAATATAGGTAATCAGTAATATAAGCATGTGAAATTACTCTGTACTGTGTACTAGTCTAGTTATTCAGAAACATAAAACATGTACTCTAAGAATTCTGCCAAGTCTGACAAACTACACAAATCCAATGGAAAATAATCAAAACCTATTCGGATCAACACAGGTTCTCCGAGTATGCCCAACTACACCACATATGCTACATGACTTTGACTTCCGAGCACGCTTAGCATCAGCTTCCTCACAATTAATTTCCAGAAATGCCTTGCATGTTGACAAATAATGGCCATTCTCATGACATCTTGAACACTGACGAGACTCCTTAACAGCAACGAGTTCTCCAGCAGATACAGTAGACTCATTAACAGCTTCAACACCTTCAACTACTCCAGCAGAACCAGCACCTTCACCTACACTCTTCCTTAAACCTCCAGTACAGTCTCCAACCTGAAACCTCTTCCTTCGTGGTCTACCTGCTTGCTTCGGATTGGACGGTGTTCCAACAACCAATGATTTGACTTCATCTGGTACATGCCACTCGCTAGGATCAGGCACCGGCATAACATCAGAAGCATAAATTTCATGCCATGTACGAGTCGAATAACACGAATTCACATATCCAGAGAACACCTGATTCATATGACTATAACAAGAAAACAAAAAATGACATCAGGAAAACAGTAATCAGTAAAAATGTTAAAATCAAATTAACATTTAACATCATACCTTAAAGCTCGTGTAGCATGTGAGCATGGAATTAAGTCCATTTGAAACACTTTACACGAACAACTCATTGAAAGGATATCAACAATATATCTACGTGATCCCGATATAACCTTGAATTTAGAATCTGAGATGGGCTGGACACTCATAACACGGCCTCTGATCATAGCAGCCTCCAATCTACGAGTGGCATATTCTGAAAGTTCAAGACTCCTAGATGCAGCTATACTACGCCGATTACAAAACCACTCTTGAACAAGATTACGAGCATACTCTAACAGAGAACAAATAGGCAACTTCCTAGCCCACTTCAGTCGAGAATTCAGACACTCAACAGCATTTGAAGTACCAAAAGAATATCTACGAACTGGACATTTACTACGAGCCCATCTAACAGGATCAATTTTCAAAAGCTTTGAATGTGCAGCAGCAGAAGCAGATTTCAAACTACTCATGTGGATTTCAAAGTCTTCGACCCTATATGCATTAGCAGCAGCCTGAAAAAACTCAATCACATCTTCACCCCTAAGATGCCCTTGTATATGATAAGAACACAGACCAAATGCAACCCCAGGAAAAACAGTTCTCACAGCATTATTTATACTAACATGTTGATCAGCCACTATCAACATGTCATCTCGAACTCCTAACGACTCTCGAACATGCAATAAAAACCAACCCCATGACTTATCATTCTCCTTATCACCAACACAAAATGCAAGAGGAACAATCTGTTCATTTGCATCTTTTGTAGAAGCAACAAACAACACCCCCTTATACTTCCCCTTCAAATGAGTTGCATCAATAACAACAATGGGATGACAAGAACGAAAAGCCAGCATACATGCATGAAGACAAAAGTAACAGTACTCCATAGACCCATCAGCACGAGTTTGAATATCAACATTTGAACCAGGATTCATAAACTGAAGCATATACAAATACTTTGGTACCAACTGCAAAAAAAACAAAAATGATACACATTATTGATACTGCAAAATCGTCCAGTACAGAGAAAATCAGTACTTCGCATCACAACTGGAAGCCAAGCTCTTGATGAACTATTAGGGGGTAATAATGGATCATCTCTATAATTTTTCATCTCAACAAAACTGCACAGTATTTCCTATATTGACTTGTTCATGGTTACACTGAAGGTGGGATAGAAACTTCTGCAATAACAGAAGCTTTTGGGGAATTCAGGTGAATACTGTACTTTCCACTGACTAGATAAAAAAACTTGTGAAAAGTTCACTACAGCCTTTTTTAGTGTCATGATCCTAAGAACTAGTATCCTTATATCTGTAATCAACATTTGTTTCAGATCTGGAAAGACACAACTTGCACATACTCTCTCTGTTTCTACTCAGGTGATGAGCTAAGGAACAGAAATCTAGCCACAATTTGTTGTTTATATCTTTAATGAAATCAAATTTATACATTTAATGCTTGAAGGAAACTAATATCTGAACTTCACATCCCAATATAAGCTAAACATAATTAAACAAGCAGTGCAGAATTTATATTACCTGAAATGATTTATCGTGATCACCATATGCAGCATTCAGAGCCAAATTCCTACCAGCTAAAGCAGCAGAGTACGTCAAGTTAACACCAAACTCTCTTTGTAACTGCCCTTGAATATCACGTGGTCTTAGCTCATACCCATCTTGCAACAAATTTGGACCAACATGGGCAGCTATAGCCTTAGAAGATACTTTGGCATGAGGGCCTCTCCTCAAATCTCTCTGACAAGTATGTGGTACCCAAGCATGTATCTTCCATACACTACCTACAGCTCTAGCTCGAACACAAAAACTGCACATTTCTTCAAACTTGCACATGTCTATATATCTACCAGTATCCGACCGTTTATTGCGAAACTCAAGGCAATTTTTCAAATGATATAAAGCAATACATGAAATCATTGCATCCTTACTACGAAAAACAGAACCATGCCCAATATCAACCAAAACAGGTTCAGGATCAACAAAAACATTATCACAAGGCATAGAGGCTTGAAATGCTGCACCTGGTATAATCCACTGACCACTACTAGATCCACCAGTACTACAACTACTACCATCAGTATAACCACTGCTACAACTAGTACCATCAGTGCTACCACTATTCAGATTACTAAAACTACGGCTAACACCACTAAATGAGTATAAATCCATTAAAGCTGCATAAACAAACAGTAAAACACTATCTTAAAAATCATAGCAACATGAAAAAGTACAGTAGATAAGTACACTAATTCAACTAGGATCAGAGAGAAGCAAGTAGTAATCAAAAGACAAAAAGCAAGTATACAATCAAAGTAAAAATGCTTTCAATTCCTAAAGCACAAAAGTTTAAACAGAGGCATTAACCATCAACTATACACAATGTAAGAACAATTCTTCAACCAGAGGAAAATCACAGCTAAATTCTTCAATGCTAGCTCAATTATGAAATCACAGAATTAACGCAGATTTACATCAAATTCCAGTAATCAAATCAACGCAGATTTACATCAAAATCAAAAGTGAAATCGGAGCAGTCGCAAAATTAAACAACCAACGTGATTAACTACGAAGAATCACGTACTAAAAAATCAAAGTACAACTCGAATCAGATACAAAACATGAAGAAACTGACAGCATAGCCGCAATAAATCAACCACAAACACATGAAGAAACTCACGGCGCAAAAATCAACCAGAATAGGCGGAGAGATGGCGCGGCGGCGCTGGTAATCGGCAGCTGAGAAAGAGAAAGAGAGTATAGAGAGAGAGAGAGAGAGAGAGAGAGAGAGAGAGAGAGAGAGAGAGAGAGAGAGCTCATAACCAGAATAACGAATCCTCCCCTCCCTCAGCTCGCGGAAAAAACATACCTACAAAATTAAGGGCAGTTTTGTCCATACAAACCTAAAAATGGGTAATTTTATTGCAAATTAAATTCCTAACCTAAAATATGTTTTAGCAATTAAAAATGGGTAAAAAGCTATATTTTCTCTTTATTTATTTTAGAGGTATTTATTGTTATTATCATTATTATTTTAAATACCGAATTATAAAAGAATAATAATAAAAAATTCAATTAATGTATTTAAAGAGATAAGAAAAATAGTGGATAGGTGATCTACCAATCCTTCGGCCGTGGAGCATATATCTTGATAACGTTGCAATTAATGAATAATTTCTACTACTCCCTCTGTTTTTTCCGAACGGTCTGTTTATTTTTGGCACAATATTTAAGAAATATAATAAAAGAGTTAATATGTGGTGTGAGTTAAAAGATAAATGTAATGTTGAAGATAAAAGCGGTGATTGTTGGGTCTTAAAAGGAAATAGGTCATCTGAAAAAAGAAAAAAAAGTCCCAAAATAGAAAACGGGTCATCTGAAAAAAAAACGGAGGGAGTACTTTTTTTTGTATTATTATTAAATTTCCGACACCCATACTTATTTCACAAATAGATTTAATCACACTATATCATAAGGTATGGAGGCGTGACCTAAATTATTCAATGTAAATGATGACTTACAATTTCCAATTAAAGAATATGCTTTTATTTATTTTATATTACTATTTGGTTATAGATGAGATGATACACCATGTTTATTCTGAATTATGATAATAGTATGTCGTGGTACATGAAAATGGGCTTGTCGAGCTTTTATGCAGCCTGATCGGAACTTTTTTAATTGATTGAACAAGAGTGAATCGGTTCGTCTATCTTCACCGTCCTGATTTAGAAATTTATAATAATAATTGTATACTCCATTTTGGAGGAATGTTGGTCTCTTGGGTTTATTTTCTAGTCATGTCATGTGTAATACAGAAATGAAGTTCAATAAGTTGATAATTTTATTAATTTCATTATTCACATAATATATGAAAAACATTATCTATAACCCTAAAATCCTTACGGTTAATTTCGTATCCAAACTACTTATTTTTCAAAAAATTCTAACATCAAAATCAACATTAAAATCCCTAATCTAAGTGCAGCCACACCTTAATTTCAATTCCTACAAACCTACTATACTTCCTACATTTTATTCAAAAAAAAAAAAAAAAAGAAAAGAAAAGAAAAGAAGACATTTCTCCATATGAAAAAAGATTTTGGAAACTTCAACCTTGTGAATTTATAATATATTAATTTTATGAGCTCAATAATTTTCAGTGGGAACTTGGGATTTTTTTAAAAAAAAATTGGAGTAGTTTTGGATTAAAGTGAATGGATTAGGAAAATAATTCTCAGTGCTCCCTCCGTCCCATCCGACTTGGCCACATTTTAAAATCGGTATGTCCCAGTCAACTTGACCAATTTTATTTTTCGGCCCAACATAGTCCATTTAGCTCATACTTGACCCACACTTAAGAACCTAATTATAGTTCTCCGTTATTAGGAACAACCCTCCTCAAAATGTGTGCCGAAACAAATGTAGCAAAATCGTATGGGACGGATGGAGCCGATAATAAGAGCTGACCTTTTTTTTTTTTTTTTTTTTTTTAAATAATATGCAAACGATAAGAATAGCTGACTTTATGGAAGCCTGTTAGGAGGGGCGAGCGCAAACTTACTCACCATAAGCTGTCGACACGTGTCCGTTTTCATCGGCCGAATTTTTTTTTATCGGCACGGTTTTTTTTCCACCTGCCCGGTTTTTTCTCCTCCGTTAAATACTGCCGTTTGCCTTCCGTTATTTTGTCCTTTTCTGCTCCTTTTTTTGGCGCCCAAAGTTTACTTCTTTCAATTATTGTTTATTTAATTTTCTTTATTATTTTCTTTTCTACACCCTATGAAATTATCTTTATTTTACACATGTTTATCGAAATAAACATCGTTTTGAATCGTAGTCGGATATTTAAAGTCCTTTTTTCATCTCCGAGTAACGTAACTGTGATGATAGTGTAGATGTTAATTTTGATAAATTGGAAAAATAATTTGACGGTATAATTTCACTGTAGAAATTAAGGAAAGAGATCTTAAATATTTTGGAAATACATAATAAGTTCTTAGTGGAGTTTTCATCGAATTAAATATCGTTTCGAATTGATCTCGCATATATCGAACCGTTTATATTTCGCCGTTTTTTGTTCATGGTCGTATCATTTGGATCATAATTTGTAGGATCGGCATTAAAATTATATTGTACTGTACTGAACAATATCTGTGAATTTTAAAGTGCAATATTGGTAACAAAAAAACTCAAACTTAGAAGTTAATCCTAATTTTTTCACTTGTCAGGGTATGGTGGGTATGGTGCGCAGGTTTCAAGGAAAAAAACTCTGAAATTACACTTTGGTCCCTGCTTAAACTCCATCTGATTGGACAAGAGATGATGTTGGCCATAAATCCCTCATTCTTGAGGTCTTACGTATTCTTCTTCATCCCCTGCTGCGGAATCGACGAAGACGAAACGGCGATCTGCTTCTCGTACGAGCTCGGCCATTCTCCACGCTCCAGACCGGCGAAGTGGCGTTAAAACCTAGCTGTAGCCTAGAGAAAAGGGGGGGCTGTCACCGAAGGTATGTATCTCATATTTTGAAGCGGCGGCTCTCAGATTTTGAAGCATCGGCTCTCGTTTCATCTATTTCGTATTTCACACCGATATTTCCACGTTTCTCTAGTTTAGTTGAACGAGTTACTCTGCCTTAGTGTTTTCTAACAAAAAAATGAAGTGTTTGAGCCTGTTTCCTCTAATAACGGGGCTTGAAATTAGGCGTTTTATGTGTATGAAAGTTGTATGTTGATTTTAATAGCTTAACTCAAGCTTCATGCTGTTTAAATCTGTTCCATCCTCACGAACTTGTTTTTGTATCTTATGTGAGTTCATTTTATTAACCAGACGCTTTAGGTTTCATTGATTCCTTACGAACGACGACAATGTCGAAGAGGGACGTTAGGGTTGCAGTAGAGGATGAAGAATCTCATTCTGGAGGCGGTGAAAACCACGTGAGCGTAAGCAATTGTCATGATTCATTGCAATAAATTAAGCTGCTGTCAACCAATAATGTATATTATTCCACTTCTTTAATGAAGTCCCTTAGTTTTGTCTTCATTAACTGTATGTAGGCACCTAACCACGATGTTATCGAACGCATTGAAGAGATGTTAAGGCTGCATGAACAAGGTATCAGCAAACAACTCACAACCTTCTTGGCTGAGATGAAGAAGATCATTTCTTCATCATCACCGAAAGATGCCATGCACACCCCTCCTACCCTTCCCTTGATGCCGACCTTTAAATGCAATCCGAACTTGAATTTTCAGACTGCTCCGCAGAAAAAGGCTGCTCGATTATCTCCTGAAGAGCGATCATTAATTAACGTTCATCATTCAGCCGAGCATGTGAAGGAGAGAAAGTTAGGAGGAGCGAACCTGCATAATGTAAAAAGGAAGTTGATTAACTCACCTGACCCGAACTTCCCTACTTATGATCACTCTTCAGTTATGGCCTTTGAAAAATGGTACAACGGCTCCATTAATGATCACAATAGGAGGTACATATAAAGATTTAACTGCACGCACATTCACATACATTATCTAACTATTTTAATATACTACATGTATATAACTGTTATGCTATATTCTTTAATTAGATACGAAGGCGTAACGGTCGTCAGTAACGGTTCAAGACTAGTCGGTCCCCGCTGGTTTAAGTGCATATGAGAAGATGGCCGTGTCGAAGCTGAGGTTAGTTGATTAGTCTGTTAATGTTCTAAGACCTTAGTACATTATTCTCTCAACAATAATGTACCGTTTTCTAAACTTATTAAATTTCAGCACATGGATGCCCTAGCTACTCTTGTTGCTAATGAGGAGGAAGAAGCTGCTGCTGATAGCTCTAGCGGTACCAAGAAGTGGACTTGGATACCGGCAAAGACATGGGTACTATTTCTTTTCATAGTCCTCTATCTACACTGATTCCCCTTGAGCGTTGCTTGGACAATGTTTTTGCAACAACCTTGATAAACTGTGGATAAAGTGGATACAAAATGTATTGATCAGTGTGCTCAGCTGACGTGGATTTCAAGTAGGGTTAGTACCGGTGATGTGGACATTGTTTGGTAGTTAGGAATGCCTTTGTGAACTGGCATTTGGTATTAACTGCCTAGATTTCTCCTCAAGCCACTCACATACTTCTGATCTCCACCTATTTTAGTTCTACGGTGGAGAGATTTGATCTCATTAGCTAGTATTTATTCATATATGCGAGCTGAGGTTTTGTAGAGGGAGAAAGAAGAGTGTTGTGAGCACGAGGGTTTAGCTAGTTTAGCTCGTTTGCTCTATTCTTAGAGCTTGATATCTTGCTGTAATCTTGTTGATATCTTTTTGATATAGGATTATTCCATCGATGTATTGTATAGGACGTTCTTAGCGGTGATGACTTCACCGATGTTCCGGCTTGTTCATGGTCATTCGTTACTGGATCCGAGCGCAGAGCAGGCTGTAGAGCATGGCGAACGTCCACTAAGGTTATTGGATTCGGCCTTGTTGGGAAGGCATGGATTTGCTACGAGTTATCCTTTCTTCATCAGCGAATCACCATTCATGATTCTTCAAAATCGAACTGGGGTGCAGTTACTTCTGCATTTAAAAACTTGAGCGAGCACATCCCTAGGATGTACAAGATGGGGAGAATATGGGAGTATCACGGCTTCAAGGATTCCCTCCGTGATGTTTGGGATATAGTACCGTACCCTAAACCTCCGGTGGCTGAAAAACAATCTGACCGCGCCATACTTGCACTGAAGGTGATGCAGTTCATTGCCCGTGGCTCCCCCGTTTCGGAGATTATTGTTAGTAGATGCCCCCAGTTCCGAAGACATTTATGCGGTGCGCTGTACTCCAGGGGGAGAAATCTTCAGCAGCGCGCTCCCTAGGTTGGGTCGTCGCCTTAGAAAACCGGGCGCATGTATTTGTTAAGTTCGTGTTTTTTTTTGATAATTCCATTTTGAAGGGGTGCGACGGTTCCGAAGACATTTATGCGGTGCGATGTACTCAAGGGGCAGAAATCATCAGCAGCGTGCTCCCTAGGTTGGGTCGTCGCCTTAGAAAACCGGGCGCATGTATTTGTTAAGTCCGTGGTTTTTTTTGATAATTCCATTTTGAAGGGGTGCGACGGTTCCGAACCTATGTATGGCGTGAGCCATTATACCGTTTTTTTGTATAGTTAAACTCATTTGATGGTATAGTATATATGCAGAATTTGGTTGCTGACATATTCAATGTGTTGTGCATGGTTTATTATGCAAGAGTTGGTTTAGGGAAAAAACAACACGTACTTTTTTCATAATTGGGCCGTAGTCACTAATTGGGCCCAAGTGTATTCCAAAGTGTCTGCGTTCGGATCAGTAGGCTCTCTCTTGACGCTTACCAGCATGCTCAGTCCACTTTCTGCCTCAAACAGCTTAAATATGGTCTTGCTGTATACTTTCGATGCAGCAGTGAGTAGTCGACAACCAGGGACGAACGCCCCTGGAACCCATACAGTCGCCTTCGCATCCAACTCACCCTCCTCTTGTCTCCAAGACTTCTGTACGTCCTCGTAACTGCGCACGAAATCAACTAGTGTTGACGAGTGAGAGCATGCCTGCTTCAGAACCTTGTTGGTCAGCTCACTTCTCGTGGTTGCACGGATGCCACCAGTAAACGTATCTGCAGTGAACACCGAAGCCCATTTGCTCCGGAGTTTGTACATCTTCTTGAACCACTTCACATCAAGGTGTTGCTCGTGATGCATCATAGAAGCCCAGGTCGTCTCAAAGTCATCAGGAGTCTCACAACCGTTCATGCAGTTGTACCATAGATCTGTGAAATTGGAATCCTTCTTCATCTTTCCAAAACGTTTCGGAATTATTTGGCCTATGTGCCACTGGCAAAGACGATGCGCGGAGGTAGGGAACGCTCTCTCGATACCATTCATTAGAGCCTTGCCCTGATCCGAGAATACGACAGTGGGTTCCTTGCCGTTCATAGACTCCAGGAAAGCGTTGAATAGCCATTCGAAAGTTTCTGTGTTTTCCTCGGACAGGAAGCCAATTCCGAACATTACATTCTGTCTGTGATGATTCAAACCGACGAAGGGGGCACATACGAGATTATACTTATTGGTTTTGTACGTGGTATCAACCAGCAACACATCACCGAAACAGTCGTAATCCTCCCTTGACCGTGCATCCCTGTAAAAGATGTTCATCAGCTTCCTATCATCATCCTTCTGGTAATTCCAATAGAAACAGTGCTCATCCATAGTTTTTTGGCGCAGAAAATTGAGTAAGGAATCGGCATCTGCATCGAGGATGGATGTTCTCCTCTTAAGCCGTTGCATGTGATTGTATGCATCCCGCTTCGTGAATCCCACATTCTGCACGCCCTTGGCCTCCTTCTCCATGAACGTGAATGCCTTGGCTACGCCTATACCGCTTGAGTGGAATACTTCCATCATACTCCTGTGTGCCACACTGAGATTACGTGATGACTTTAGCAAATAACCATACTCGGGTGGCAGCAGAGCATGGTTGTGCTCTCGGTTGAATATGGAGACAACCCAAGCATCACATTCAGAACTCCTAAGAACTCGTAATCTGGCATTGCATTGGGACCTGAGGGAAGATTTCCGATGTCTTGGTAGCTGGGACGAGGAAGACTCCCCCTGCGGGGGGCCCTCACAAGAGCAATAATAAGCCTTCATCCTGAGAATCATGGAATCCCTAAAATATCCCTGTGTCCCCTTTTTCACATTGAATCCCACAAGTTTTGAGTAATCACAGTACAGAGCATAAACTTGATCAAGATTGTCAAATCTCATTCCTACATCTAGCAGCGACTCAAATGCTTTTAGCTCCTTCCTCATTAGGCCCGAGCCTCCCTCCTCACCCTCCATTCCCGAAACCCCAGAGACTAATGGACTAACCCTACCATCTTCTGTACGACTATCATCATTCAAATCAATTTCCATATCGAGCTTGCCTGCTGTGGCCGGAACGGAGTCCAATTATACGGTGAATGGGTAAAATAATTGACCACAAATATAGAATTTTATTTGGATAAGATGCATACCTTTGTTCGGCAGCAAGACGAACTCAGGGGACGGTACGTGACAACGGCCGATGGATTGCGAGGCGTAATCTGGGACCTAACACCTGTTGGAGCTCCGAAAATAGCGGCCGCTGCAAAGCCGAGCACAAATACTGGAAAATATTACCCTAAACAGATATCAACTGAGAGAAGGCGTATCGGAGAAGCTTAGCACTCTGAAATTTCCCGCTTCTTTTAATTTCTTGATTTTACTGTTCTTTTATTTTTTTTTAGAGTTTGTTATCGGCATCGTCAGATTATAGATCGTATTAATACGCGACAATACATCGCCACAAGACCTTAAACGTAGAGATGTATTTTAAAAACATCGCAAAGATCGAATCAACGGATTAGACTGCCTAGATTGATGGATGTACGCACAGATATTACTGCAAAAACACGGTCGAATAATATGATCGACCGTGTTTGAACGGTTAATTTCATCAATTGACCGTTTCTATAGTGTATGACTGTTGACTGCAGCGGATACGATCGACTTTACACTTTGGACGTGTGCCCTTGCCGTTCAACCTAACCGGGTCAAAGTCAACAGCCACAAGTGAAAGTCAACCATATGGAAATTGAGTGATTTTGATGTTCTTATGTTAATTAAGCATACACCACACACTACTCACAACCCATACTTCAGTTATAAGCCCCCGAAACAACGACGCAACGTATCGAAACTCAAATCTCTACACAATGGGGTAGGGGACCATATACTTTGTAAGGGTTGTTTGGTATCAAGACAAGAAGACCCGATGAGATAGCTAGAGTAGACTACGCTATTGTAATCATTCAAAGCCAATGTTTCACCTAAGTTAGTTGTTCTACTAATCAACCATGGCAAAAGAAACTGCCCACGCTGTTTAATCGCTAGTAATTAGCGGAGTATTATACAAATTGGAGTTCGAGGCACGGTTGGTGTTCTTGGAACCACGGTTAGAAACGGTCAAAATTAAAAAATCAACCGTTTACGTGAAAGTCAACGATAACTAAACGGTGCCACGGTTGACTTGTTTGTTCGGCCGTGATTCGCACGGTTGAGTCGCGTTTTTAACCGTTTTTTTGCAGGACAATTTGCAGAAATTTAGCTACACATTTGCTCGACATTTCTTCTTGGCTCGGAATTTTGCTAGAGATTACAACATTTAATTGACATCGAAATTCAATCAAATTCAAATACTCCATCTAACTGTCATAAACTGTGCCATCAAAATTCATTCAACTTCACAAATTAGATCACATCTACTGTTGGATGGAACAAAATAAAGCACAGTAACAGAAAACACAGACATTCAAATTAAGTTCGTCCACACACCAACAAACACATCAGAGTCTCATTGCTCTCTAGGGGGTTGCTTCCAGCTTCTTCTTTCGGCGGCGAGTTGTTTTTTTATTGGCGTTCTCCAACGACCACTGGCGGATTTGAAGACAGAGAATCCTCCGAAATACAGGACAGCGGCCTACATCCAGCACATCCAACGAGATATCGTGGACAATGCATTCGAGGATTTTACCCACAAGCATACCGCAGTCGTGCAGGGTGCTTTGTCTAGGGGTATTGGGATTTATAAGGAGCTCAAATTCTTCTCTCACATCCCCGGAGAATTGCATCCACTTAAGTATGCGAGGAATGTTTCTGCATAGATTGCTAAAGTAGCTTCTTATCGTCGACTCCTTATACCCCAATGTATCGTAGACCGTGACCTGTTGACGGGAGAACGAGACAGCGAACAGGACCCAATGGTCCTTTGCCACGTTGCCAGCGCCGTAGAGTTTTGAAATCTCCGACCATGGGCGTCCACCAACACTCGGCCTACAGCCATGAACGTACGGTTCAGCTGCGTTTGTCATGAAATCTTTGGCCACCAGATTGTTCTGTTGTAGGAAAAAATAACAAATGAATTCTATAAAATTACTCTTCAAGACTGAGAATATAGGCTACTGTGTGTGATTTAAATATGCTACAGCCAAAGAAACTAACCACTATAAACATGTCCAGCACCGTCCAGTCTCTACCATGATCCCTCTGCTCGCGGTCGTAGTTGTAGGCCACCATGTTCAGCATGGCATCCATATGCTAATTAATACGGTACATGCAACAACAATCAAAGAGATACACGAATTCATAACTATTTGAACAAAATTGCTAATTTGTACAGAACTGCATAAGAAGTTCGAGTTAACTCACAAAACCATCAAACCATTCTCTTTCGCTGATGAGCTTCTCGAAAAACTTGAGATCAACCCATTCAAGTGCATCACCGGGAACGGGTACACAAACAGGCCGAACAGGCCCCCTACTACAAAAAAAAATACCATTCAATCTTGTAATTTTATAGTGAAGGGACTCATAACAGCAAAAAAATACCTTCTAGAGCTCCGGGAGCTCCGGCGACCCTCATCTAACCATGCCTGTACAGGTTTAAACTCCCCTGCGTCCCAACCTCGATGATTAACGTCGTACGCCGGCTGTGCCGCCCTTCTCCAAGGCATCGCATCACCTATTGTAGCACCTACAACAACATCCAGATCTGCCGAATTTTGTGGTGAGTTGTAAGGCGAGGTTTGCTCACCTGATCCCGGGGCAGGGTTTGGGGATGAGGGACGCTCTTCTGCCATGACCGTCTCACTCTCCACAATGGCGGTTGGTTGCACGACTAGACCTTGAGGAGGCATTCCCAGCGATTGAAGCACGCGATCCAGACCGGTACCGACTAATGCAAGCTGTCGATCACCAGTATCCTCTGTGTCCCCACCATCAGACACTGGATGATTCACATCTTCATCATCAAGACCGGCAGCCACCCCTCCATTCCCATCTTTAGGGACAGAATCAGCTGCGTGTGGGCTCTGCTGCGAATCGGGGTCGGCCTCGAAATGACCACCGCAACCAGAATTTCTCTGGCCATCATCCGAAGCCTCCTTTGGGGATGAGTTGTCAGACGGCTGTCCAACAGGCATGCCCTGTTCTCCACAATCTTTTTCCTTCTCCAGCCTTTTAACCCTGTCTTCCAATTCATTGAGCCTCTTCACCAGCCCGCCGTTCATCGCCTCCACGTACGTCCTCAGTTCAGTAAATCCTTTCATAAGTAATTGTTGCACCAATTGAAGTAACAATAAAGATGAATTTAACATACCGACACATTATTCAGCTCATACATGCATTTTTATGTGACTGTGAAGTACGTTTGTACCTTCATCTCGTCCATGGGGTTTGCCCTTTGCGACCCTTCAGCCTCGTCTTGGGTGTGAAAGGCACCCTTTGAGCGCTGGGACGATCGGGGCACAGGCAACTCCTCAGCAGCCTTTCTCTTCTTCCCTCTCTTCTTCTCTCTCTTACCCCAATCTATCCTGCAAGCTTTAGCAGTCCTCATTTCCGGTGAAACACCGAGAGACTCAAGCATTTCCACCTCGGCCTCGCTCAACACAATATCAACCTGTAATTTGAATTTGATTAGCTTGAGTTTAATAAATTATTCTGCACAAGATGAATAATTTAAAGGGTCTTACCGGCCTGTATTCACACCCGGCAGAGAAGAACGGCTCTAAATCGTCGTAGCCTGGCCGCTGGTTAGGACTCCAGCGCATCATCCGACAGGGAGATACCACATCTGGGTTCTCCACCTTCTTGGCACAGAAACCTGTCAGCTCGGGGTATACTTCATACAGCCAAGCTTGCAAGGCAAAGACAAACCCCGGAGCCTCACATGTATTTGACTTACCGGGCTCAACGATGGACTTCCTTCCAGCATGGGTTTTAGCAACGAGAACCTCGTATGCTATCCTCTGTTTGAAATTTTCTATGTTATCCAGTAGATGCAGGTAGCCAATGGGAACCCTGTTTCCCAATCTACCGTCCATAATAATCACCCCCACAACTAGATACAGATAAGCTAGTTTTAAACAGACTTCGGAGGATCTATTGTCCTCTGATTCTTTCAAGAACCTCTCACGAATCTTACTTAAACTTATATCTCTGGGATCTACATTCCTGAAAACCTCAGATACAAACGTTGAACTGTCTGGGAGCTCAATATTACCCCCGATCTTCAACCCAGTCATAAGGGCGAAATCTGCTGGCCCAAATTCAAGTGAAAAGTCACCTATTTCGTATACTAAGGACTTCTCTTGCAAGGAACTGCTCCTCAGATGCTTGCACATTACAATATATACCTGTCCTTGAAATGGGTAATCGTCGTCTTCGAACTGGAATAGATGGCCAAACGGAGAAGCCATCAGATCTGCCAAATGTGCATCTGTTACCCTTTCTCTCACCCAGCGTACCCAATCAATGTGATGCCTTTTAGAGACGAGAAAGCCTGAAAAAACAAGGATGAACGGTTTATCAACTACCAAAAAAATGCATATATCACTATAATCATAAACACTAATTACCCAATTCAAATTGGGAACACAAACCCTAAATCACAATTTCAAATTTGGATCACAGACATGCAAGTAAATTCAACAACAGAAACCAAAATTCCCCAATTCAATTTGGGTCCGGAAACCCAAAATCCCCAATTAAATTTCTCTCAGAAGCCCTAATACCCAATTTCATCAATATAAACCCTAATAACTCAAATCAGAGAGCGATAATCCACCAACTACCAAATTTATCAACGAAACAAAACCCTAACACATCCAATTACGAGGGGGAGCGTAACCCATCAAAAATTCATTCAGTCTGGGGACGGTGTGCCCTAGGCCAATAATCTATCCTATGCGAGATAAAGAACACTGAAATCCACATCTGTTAACGAGGAATAGAAATCAAATGCTACGCATGCACAGTACATTCTCACCTTGTCCACTTCCCTTAGGTCTCGGCATTTTGTCGAAGAGCAACGAACGAGGCAAACAGAGAAAACGAAGCTTCAAAGCAAGACTACCGGACAGATTTCACTCAGGTATCTCACGCTACCTCTTACGCACGGCGACGAACGAGAGCTCTCCTTCTTCAAGGCAAAAGGGGTGGTTTTTATTTTTGGCGGTAAGAGAACAGATCGGTTGTTTTACTCGACGCCGATGATTTGTGAAGATGAAGAAAAAAGTTAACGCCCGTTAATGAAAAAACCGGGAATAGTGTAAAATCCGGTCCGAGGTTAAAATAAAAATTTTTCCATTGCCGATAAAAACGGACACGTGTCAGCCTCCTATGGTGAGTGAAGTTTGCGCTCAACTTTCCTAATAATTTTCGTTGACTTTATAAAAGAAGGTTGTCGTATTCTGCCCTTTTTATAAATTTCGATTTAATTATTTCAACTTTTTCGTCATTGCATTTATGGGCTTCTCATCTCTACCTCCTTTTCTTTCCTTTTCTTTTCTTTGCTTTTCTTTTTTTCTTTCTTTCTTTATTAATATATCATTTTATCTATTAGTAATTTTTTCTAGTAGAGTTCAATTTATTTTTTTCAATTTATTATTTTAATGTGTGAACATGTTTGTCGTGATCGCACTAAATGTTAATCTATTATGAATTACCAAATTAGTAAATGCAATAGATTTTAATCATATCAAGACCTAGTTTACAATTTATAATTATTATTTTAGATATTTGTATTGCTATTTTGGACTTATATTAAATAAAGTAACACAACCAAATCCGTCACATGCCGTGTAATAAAATACTTCTCCGTAAAGAAAGGTCGATATTATCCTCAATTTCCATAAATCATGCTATACTTTTCATTCAATTTCACCCAATATTTCCTTTTCTTGAGGGAATTAATTATGTAAGAGAGTCAACTAAATTAATTAACATTAATTCTTTGTTATTAAGAACCAATATAATTGGCTTTCTTCCTATTCTTGACTAAATAATTTAATGACTTTCTTCTTATGTACACAAGTGAAGTGTGAAGTGATTGAGTCATTATAAATTATAATAAATCGACCGACGTAATATCTTTTAATTATAAAGAAAAGTGACCATTTATGTAATAGTTGAAGTCTTTAATTTTATCTATTTTGGACTTATAAATAGAATTAACTAATAGTTTGAAATAAATAAAGTTGGGGATGTATGTTATCTTACGAGAGAAATCACGTACAAAAGACAGATTTCGTAAGAAACGAGAAGTGATTTTGTGACGCCCGGGGCAGAAGTACGGAGTGATCGCCGGTGCGCAGAAGCACGGACAAAGAGCGGCTCCTATAAGGGCTTCTAAGCGAAGGGGCACATGGATGAACCGAGACATGCCAGAATGAGAGGGATTCCGAGGGTATGCAGGAATGAGACTGCATATCCGAGGAGAGCTAAAGGATTTGATTGGTGCTACTCATACCACAAGATGCATCTTCTTTTTCGGAAGCCTGCCTATAAGAACTTCAATGTTAAGCGTGCTTAACTTGGGGCAATTGTGGGATGGTTGACCCCCTGGGAAGTTTCTCAGGGAGTGTGCGAGTGAGGACAAAGCACACTGAAAAAGATTCTGTTGGTCTGTGGGGTCAGCCGTCAGTCCGGAAGCCGGGTCGTTACAGATTTGAACTATTGATCCCGGTGTGATCTATGATCCAGATTAATGGATGCATAATGATTTTACTGAAATGCATTATAATGCACAATACATTATAATTATACATACCATGCATTATAGTTGATTTGAACCATCGACCTCAGTGTTATTTATGATTCAAATTAATAGATGCATGATGAACCATTGATCTCAATGTGGTTTATGGTTCAAATTAATGGATGCATAATGATTATACTGAAAATGTATTACCTCAGCGTTTGTCAAAGGGTCTGATACCATGATAGAATTATGTCTCATCTAAAAACTCGAAGTTTTAAAGAGGGTCGGGATTTATTGGCTCATATTTTGAACCCAATAAAAGTTATACATAAAGTGTATCATTTTTTTTTTACGATAACCGTATTTTGTACAAGATTTCACCCTTAATCCCTTATGTATGTATGCGAATACATGTTTTCCTCATATTTTAATGGAATAATTAAGTTAAATACTTGGTCATTAACTTGACACACGTTCCAACTATATTAAATTATATAATTCATATAATAAATTATTGATAACTAATTTTAGTAACTTTTATTTGTTCATTTCTAATAAACTATTATTTTCAAAGCATGATTAAGTAGGGCCATCATGAGATTATTCAACCATACTTTCTAATTTGGATATGCGAATCTAATCTTGTTCTTAAATAATTTATGGCCATTTAAATTTGATAAACTAATTATTTGAAAATAGATTAATTGGATGTCTTATTAAACTAATCCCAATTAAAGCCCTTTCCTTTCCAAAATAAAAATTATACTACACTCTCTTTGAGATATTTGTAAAAGGATTATATATTCACAGTCGTTTTTGAGAATTATTGTTTCGTTCATACTATACTCCCTTTATCTCTACCTACGTATGTATCTATCTATAAAGTGTTCTTTTCAATTTTTTGATATTTTAATTTCAAAGTTGTCGTCATTGTCAAAGAATTTTGATCTAAAAATTTACCTTTTGAAAAGCTTACCGAGCTAGCTTGAATAAAGATCACAAATTGCCAAATGCAAATTTAATTTTTATTTGTGCGACAGGCGTGTGAAAAACGGTAATCGAATCATTCAGACAATTAAAAAAAAAAAATCTTCAGCCTTATTATGGAATTGAATCTTAACTTAACTATAGTAATATGTTTTGGGAAAAACTAAAAATGAAACTACACTGGAATATAGATTCTTATTTTAGTGAGCGTATGATGTCTTAACGACAGAATGTCAAGTTTCGAAAATAATAGTGTTGAGTTCGAGTCGCTTGTGACGCGATTTTTAAATAATTTCAAAAAAAAAAAAAAAAAAAACTCAAAAATATTTATAAAAAATAAAAGAAAAAAGTTTAAGCATCGAAAAATGCTGATTTCCACGCTAGCGGGCCCACGTCGACCAATGAAATATCAGATCTAAGCACATCATACGCTCAGTGCTACAGTGCGCATGTAGGCGTACTTCACCCCAGCAAAAAAATCCGCCAAAACCCAAAGCGGCCCCACCACCACCTTGTTGTGCGCGCACTGCACACCGGGCGCACTGTATACTCAGTAGACACTGACACACACGCGCGGAATTCCAGTCAATTCGCGCCGAGAATCAGCCAATGGGAGGCCGCCATCTTTCGACCTGTCGGCCGCACAGACGTCGCAGATTCCGCCACGTTACGCCACGCCATTGGCCCGCGCGTCACGTCAGGCACTTCCAAAGGAGCGCGCTGATTGGTCCACGTTCCGCAATTATAGAGCTCCATTGAATTAAATATTGCGGAAAATGGGAAAAAGGGGAAATGAAGGGGAAAATGGATTTATATTGAGAGGGGAGGAGCCGTGGCGATGGGGCGCCAGACACTTGTCGACTCCACCAATCGTCAAAGCGGCGGAGAAGAAGGAGACGACACGATCGCCATTTCTCTCTCCCTCTCTCTCTCTCTATAAGGTTAATTCCTCTGCATCATTTTCTGCTTCCCTTTCCCTTCCCCCGCGCCCTAATTTTTTCCGATTTCGCTCTTTTTACTGACTGTGGTTTTGAACAGTTAGGCTTTGTAGGAGCTAGGCATTCGATTCGTATACTTCCAGTTTTGAGCGCTATGTTTAATTCTCGAGATTTATGGATTTTTTTGAGTGATGGTGTAATTTGTGCTTTGAAAATTGTTTAATCCGTACATTTTATCTAAGGAGGAGGTGTTCTTAGTTTTTGAGAGTGTTACTGAGTGATCTCGAGGATTTTTTGGATTTTTTTTTTTTTGTTTCCGATTTCATGATGCGATTTTCGAGTAATTCTCACTTTACCAGTGATTTAGGGTTGCGTTTTTATGTTTCCCCCCCTTTTTTCTACCTTAAATTCTCAGCTTATGCACCGATGAATGGAATAAGTGAAGATAGATCGCTGGAGAGTTCGAATTTCGGAGTGATTGATTTTCTGTTTGTATATGCTTGTATTACTGAGCTGCAAAATGAGCTCTGGGAAAAGAACAAGGCGAAAAAGAAAATTTGTGCGGATGATGAAACGCTATATAACTAATTTCTGGGGATATCTTCCTGTGGGAAATATTAACTGAGTATGATACGGCTTCAGAAAGTGATGGTATTGAATTTAATACAGTAGTATCTAGTTTGTATTGAAGCTATTACTCGTGCTTGGTTTTAGATCTGAAATTGAAGACACGAAAACCAATAGATGTGCTTTAATACGACCCGTATGCATATAATCATGCGTGGTTATGGATTGTAAACTGGGGGTTAATGCTATAATCATGGTACAAGTATTCAAGTGAAAGCTGGGTCACTATACTCTTGCCAATACTTTAAAGCTAAGTATCAATCATCAAATCTATTTATGTATTTTAAAATACACTGAGTGCGATTTGTGTTGCTTTTAATATTTTCATTTGCTTCCTCTGGTCCTGTTTCTTCCTCTGAGTCTTTGAGTCGAATAATGCGTAAGCTCCTAGTTTGTACAAGGTTGAACGATATTTTCTTGATTCAGTCTTGGAGCAGGTCTTCCTTTAACTAATACAGAGAGAAGGAAGACCGAGGTTTACTATCACATTCTTAGTTAACTTTGTTAAATACTACTAATACTGATGAATTTGAACACAGGTGGTGGCTCCAATACTTGCATACTTGGAGCAATGGGATCTTACATGAACTTCAAGAACTTCGGAGAAACCGTGCAACAAGATGGTGGTGGTGGGAAGGCAGCTGGCAATCCATTGGTTCGACAGTCTTCCGTGTTTTCCCTGACATTTGATGAGTTTCAGAATTCTTTGGGTGGATCCGGAAAGGAGTTCGGATCGATGAATATGGAGGACCTCTTAAAGAGCATCTGGACAGCTGAAGAGAGCCAGGCCATGACATCTTCTGCCGGAGGAGGAGATGGAAGCATGGCAGGAGGAAATTTGCAGAGGCAGGGTTCTTTGACCTTACCAAGGACACTTAGCCAGAGAACTGTGGATGAAGTGTGGAAGGATTGCCTGAAAGAAACTGTTGCTCCAAAATCGACAAGTGGAAGTGGAGTTTCTAATATGGGGCCGAAGCAGCCTACTTTGGGTGAAATGACACTTGAAGAGTTCTTGGCTCTAGCTGGAGTTGTTCGGGAAGACGCCCAACCTCCTGGAAAGGTAAATGATACTGGTTTCCACGGTGGTTTACCTCCTTCAAGTGGCAACAATTCTGCTATAAATATAGGGTTTCAGCAGCCATCCATGAGTCATGGTTTGATAGGCAACCAAATCACGGAGCAAAACAATATTGTTCTTAATTCACCTAGCTTAGGAATCAGTATGGGTGGTTTGACATCTTCGCAACAGCATCCTCAGCCACAGTTACAGCCCTTATTTCCGAAGCAAACAACATTAGCTTTTTCTTCCCCTACACAAGTTAGAACCAATGCTCCCAGCTCAGGAGTAAAGGCTGCAGTGGTGGAGATGAAGAATGCTTTGAGTAACAATCGGGTTCCTGGTGGAGGTCGTGTTTTGGGTGGGTTAGGCAATGGAGGAGCAGTTGCAGGAGGATCTCCTGGGAATAATCTGTATTCGGATTCTATCATTAAGAATAGACCTGACACACCATCTTCTGCATCACCTTCACCTTACAACTTTAGGGAAGCTGGGGGAGGGCGGAGATCCTCTGCCTCTTTGGAGAAAGTGGTGGAAAGGAGGCGGAGGAGAATGATAAAGAACAGAGAGTCTGCTGCCAGATCACGAGCTAGAAAGCAGGTAATTCATTTTAAAACTGATATGAATCTTGGTGTTCTCTTTATATTTTTTCTTTACTAATTGGTTACTTCATGAGTGATTTGCACTTGTTCAATGATTCATGTTCTGGTAAATGGATATTTGATCGACTGACGTTGGGATGAAGTAATGCTGCCTCATGATTTGAAAAATGTCTCTGAACATGGTCTATTCTTTAAATCAACTTCCCTTTCTCATCCAAGCCAAGGCACTATATACTTGTTTGCATGGCTATCAATGAATATTGGTAACATTGGATTGCTTATTCAAGTTTTAGGAAATTTTTGGACAGCCTGATTTCTTTCATGATCGTGCTGTTACATACTTGTGGGCATGGAGCATCAATATGACAAAAATAGCATTTGCTTACTGATTGTTTCGAAAGTATGCTCATCTATCATTCTCAGGTGCATGAGATGTACAAGTGGCTTAGTGAGATATTTGTTAGTTGCTGTCCCTTGACTGTTTACGGTTTTCTTCCTTTCTATTCCAACATCATCCCTCTGAGTAATACATTAATGTTATTTGAAAAATGCAGGCCTATACACTGGAACTGGAAGCAGAAGTAGCAACACTTAGAGAACTAAACTGTGAGTTGCGGAAAAGTCAGGTATATATATTTCCCTTGTTCAAGATACATACACGTCAAAACGAACTTTGATGATTTTGTTAAAACTTTTTATCTCAATGAAAATGCAGGAAGAGTTCATGGAGATGCAGAAAAATCAGGTAATAGTTCTCTCCTCAACTAGGATACTAGATCAGTACTTCCGTTACTTGAAAAAAGGTGAAAAGCAACTGTGATCAGGTCTGATCAGTAGAAACGATGACATACTCTTTATGTGTAATATGGTCTTTCACATGTCATATGAGAAAGAAAAAAATTCAGAAGATTAAAGAAAGAACTTGTATGCTGCACATTACTGATTAAACTGGCAAACCTTCACAAATCACCCCTCCTCCTATCTGAGCTGCATATTTATTTTCTGAATTATCAGATTTTGGAGACGATGAATAAGCCGTGGAACAGCAAAAAAATATGCTTGAGGAGGACACTGACCGGACCTTGGTAGAGTAGGCAGTAATCTTATCTGTTCAAAGAGTTTGAACAGCGTATGATGATCACGATCCTTCTGATCTCATTCACAGCGAGTGATATGTGGTGGATCGAATTAATGTACAGAAGCAAGAAAAAACCCCGTGCTGTATATTATGGTGCTTACTCTCTTATTCTATTATGTATGCGAGTAACTCTTTGCTTCCCTACTTTGTTCATCTATCTCAAACTGCAGTTTGTACTGCTACTTTTGTTAGATTTTAGGCGCAGTATTGACAAGTTTTTTCGATCTTGGTTTTAGCAGGATATATAGTATTGGCACGAACACAATGATAATTATATAGTGTTCTTGTCTTAATATGTTTTGTTAGAGGGATTGAGAAAGAGTGGAGGGTTCGTTTCAACTCGTTATCTTCAATAGCTCGTCCATATGACTACGTTCTTGCTGAACCGGAAATATTGAATGGAATTTTTGCACATGTATTTGCATCTTTGTAAAGATTTTATTGTACAAGTCTTTCAAAATAAAATAATTAAAATCAAGATAATACTACTATTGGATAAGAAAATGGAGGCATGGATATGAATTACAGCTCGGACGAGAGACATTATTAATTACTCTTTTAAGAAAACATATTTAACGAAACGACGACGCTGGGGAGCTGAAGCTAAAAGTGTAGAGTCTAGAGAGAGAAAGAGGAGAGAGAACTGGAGAGAAAATGCTTCGAAATTTGGCCAGAAGAATTCAGTTACCGGCTACGAGCCGATCAATTTCACGGCGGCGGCAGGATTTTCCCGCCTGCCCGGCCCGGAGTTGCTGTTCTAGTGTTCTGCCCGATACGCTCGACCGGAGCTCCGATTCCTATGCCCGCAACTCTGAAGCCATGGAAGGCCTAATTTCTCAACTACATTCGCATACTCAACAGGTACTGCTCTCTCTCTCTCTCTCTCTCTATTGCGTGTGTGTGTGTGATGTGCTGCATGCAATTCTGAGCCTGAAAATAGTGGTATTTTATGATATAGGCGGTGAACGGCGGAGGACCTGAGGCTGTGAAGCGGAACAGAAGTAGGAATAAGCTTCTACCTAGAGAGAGAATTGATCGTTTGATTGATCCTGGTTCTTCGTTTCTCGAGCTTTCTCAGGTTTGTTTTCTTATGATTCTGAAAGTTTAATATGCAAACACTACCGTAATTTTATATAGTAACATTGTGTTGTTTAAAATTGATGTGCTATAACGTATACGCAGATGTCCTTGTTCGCTATACGAAAAGGAAAGTACGGGATTCATGCTTTAGCTTGTTAGCTTTTTGAATTTTCTGGGGATCTTTAGGCAATTTGACAAATGTTTAATCACTAATTCAATCTGTGTTTTTTTATCTCCATCTGTTGAGTCTGTTTAGCATTAACCTGATTGCTAGTGAGCATGGCGAAAATAGATTAGCAGCTTACTTCGAAATATTCGATAGTGATCAGTTGGTACATTAACTTAAACTTGGTTTTACTCTCGTGTATTTGATATTTTCTTAAATTTAGCTTGCTGGCCATGAATTATATGATGATCCATTACCATCTGGTGGAATAGTCACTGGATTTGGTCCGGTCCATGGGAAGCTTTGTATGTTTGTTGCCAATGACCCTACTGTCAAAGGTGGAACGTACTTTCCCATCACTGTCAAGAAACATCTTAGGGCACAAGAAATTGCTGCTAGGTGCAGATTACCTTGTATGTATCTTGTGGATAGTGGAGGTGCTTTCCTTCCAAAGCAGGCTGAGATCTTTCCCGACAAGGAAAATTTTGGTCGAATCTTTTATAACCAAGCACTCATGTCCGCTGATGGCATCCCCCAGATTGCGTTAGTACTGGGCTCTTGCACGGCTGGTGGGGCTTATATTCCTGCAATGGCTGATGAAAGTGTAATGGTGAAAGGGAATGGAACAATATTTCTTGCTGGACCTCCACTTGTTAAGGTTAGTTTAAACTTCTGATAGCTGTATGCTTTTCTTCTAATCTTTTAATACTTTTGAGAAAGTATAGCATGTTTCTGACTTTTAAGTACTTTTAAATTGTTCTCTATGCTATGCGTTTGTTCTTCTGTTATAAGGGCTAAGTCATGTATATAGTTCACAGTTTTCCTTGCTCTGGACTTATTTGAAATTTTAGTAGGCTGCGACTGGAGAGGAAGTTTCTGCTGAAGACTTAGGGGGTGCATCCTTGCATTGCAGGACATCAGGCGTTTCAGACTATTTTGCTCAGGGTAAAGCTTTATAGTTTATCTCTATCTTCTATTCTCCTTCATGAAGTTGACCATTGCTTCGTGTTGACAAATCCCATGCATATTGCATTTCTCTTCTGGAGTGGACGATATTGTTAAGTTATATGTTTATCTTGTAGATGAATTGCATGCCCTGGCTATTGGCAGAACGATAGTCAAAAATCTGCATATGGCCGGCAGTATGAGCAAACAGCACCAAAGAATATCTGATTTTAAAGAGCCTCTATATGATGTAGCCGAACTTTGTGCTATTGCACCAACTGACCTCAAGCAGTCATTTGACATCCGATCAGTTATTTCACGCATTGTTGATGGTAGTGAATTTGATGAATTCAAGAAACTATATGGAACTGTAAGGCCTTTTAACTTCCTCCAAATTTTTTTGAATGATTTTATTCCTTTTATGCCTCAATTGTTTCTCTTAATCGAGCTGTTCACCCCCCTTTGGACAGACACTTGTGACGGGCTTTGCCAGAATATTTGGGCAACCTGTTGGAATTATTGGGAACAATGGTGTTCTGTTTAACGAATCTGCCGTGAAAGGGACTCATTTTATTGAACTATGTACTCAGCGAAACATCCCGTTGATCTTTCTTCAGAATATCACTGGATTTATGGTATTGACCCTTTTTTTTCCCCCTTATTTTATGATACTTAGTATGACTGAGTGAGTAGAAATTGTAGCTATTTTATTGCTTCTTTTCCTTATATCCTGAATGCTTAGTTAATTCCAGAATAATTATGTTATATGAATGTAACAACTATGTAGCTGCTTCTTAATTCTGCTTTGACCAGTAGAATAGGTGGGCTATGTTGTCCTGGTTTGATGCTCCCAGGAAAATGAGAATCTTTGCTGAGTTGAAACTCCACAGTTATTCTTATGAGTTTCCGTTTCTGTTATTTATCATGCTGTCATGCTTTAGCATCAATGGTAGTCATTATGAATGATACTATCAGTTTAACTGGCCTTCTCTAATTGATCAATTTGAGCTGTTGTGCTTGTTAGCAATATACGGAATTCAATTCTGCACTCTTCTACAGTTTACAAAAATGAATATAAGTGTATACTAGATGAAATGGAAACATTGCTAAGTTCAGATACCAGCTCCAATTATGGGAGAAAATGAGTTGCATAATTTAAGTTGGATCAGGTTGGTCAAATTGAAAAAGCATCGTATATGCTAATCTGTCTTCAAGGATTAACCTTCTATGCCAATGAGTAATTGTCTTATCATGGTAGTCGTTTTATGTTACACTGGAATCATGGATACTATCAAATTTGTTATGACACATTTTAGTAAATGGATATATTTCAGGTTGGGTCAAAATCTGAGGCTAATGGCATAGCAAAAGCTGGAGCTAAAATGGTTATGGCAGTTTCTTGTGCAAAGGTTGATATTTTCTTTTACACGCGATGCTTCCCCCACCCCTTCCGAAAATAAATATTCCTATCCCACTTGTTGATTTTCTTCCAGTAGAATTCGGACATCCTTATTCTTTTTATCTGTATGCATCAAATTAATTGTTTCTATGGAATAATAGTAGATACTTGACAGAAGTATTGTTTCCCCTCTTTCTTTCTCGACGTCCATTCTAGGTACCAAAGATTACAGTGGTTATTGGTGGAAGTTTTGGAGCTGGAAACTATGCCATGTGTGGGCGAGCATACAGCCCTGATTTCATGTTCTTTTGGCCGAATGCTAGAATATCTGTAATGGGTGGAGCTCAGGTAGTCACCTATTCCTCATTTCTAAATTGTCGACTTGGTCTGATATTATTCAACTCTTACTAATCTAAAACGGGGCGCGACTTGGTGTGTCTGGAAAATTTGGAAGACGAATCTTAATATAAAGAGATCACTGTCCCTCTGAATTGGATAACTTGAAAAAAGGAAAACATCTATAAAATCCATTACTGTACTCGTGAGAGTATTCCCTCTGCCGCTTGTAGTTCCCCATCATGTTATAGTATATCAAAAATCAAACCACCTGATTCTTTTCTAGATACGAGGAGCATCGCAGTTTGATCTGCCTGGTTCTTTCGATGACTCTCAAAGTTAGAGCTTCGGATTCACAAAAACCCATGGTTTCTATGCTTCTAGACTTTGACAAGAAAGTGAAAAAGCAATTCCACTTGCATCTAGCGCTAGAGTTGGCATAACATCTGCAGTATTTGAGTTTCCGAATAATGGCGTCTATGATGTTTTTTCCACGTCTTTTCCCTTGAGAAGACGAAACAGTATTCCGATCATGAATATATATGTTAGCTTCTGATCCCAAATATCAATTTGTTCAGGCTGCTGGCGTTCTGGCTCAGGTAGAAGGGAGCAAAAGAAAGAAGAACGGAGTTCCGGTAAGGGTAGACTAGTCATTTCACTTAACCTAGCTACTTGTGATCAACTAACTAACGAACTCAAAAAAAGTAACTAAATTGAGTATCTATTGGAACGCAGTGGAGTAAGGAAGAGGAGGAGAAGTTCAAAGAGGGAGTGGTGGAGGCGTACGATAGAGAAGGCAGCGCATATTACTCGACGTCGAGGCTATGGGACGATGGAGTCATCGATCCAGCTGATACGAGGAAAGTGCTGGGCCTCTGCCTTGACGCCGCCACCGCTAACCGCAAGGATGAGGCTACCAAGTATGGCGTCTTCAGAATGTGATGATTTTGAAAGTCTGTATACGTAGATAAACAAACTAATCTGTACCTACTTGAAGAAAAGGGAAAAAAAATGAAAAAAATTGTTGATCGAGCTACATTCGTCAGTAAGTGGATGGATAGTTTAAATGAAAATCTTAATTTGTCGATTCTACCAAAATTTATAAACTAAGCTTAGTATTCTATCCGTCTCATCCTACTTGACGCGTTTTTATTATATTATATTCACGTCCGTCTCATCCTACTTTACGCGTTTTTATTATACTGGTATTACATTCACGTTAATTCAACAAAACGTGTCAACTTGGATGGGTCCGTATTACGGAAATTAGGTAATAGGTAAAATTATGAGAAACATGGGATAAGTGGTGAATAGTATATATATGGAGTCTGTACTTTTTAACTTGTGTATATCTATAATATTGTTATCCATAATTTGGTTTGGGACAAGTCAGTCTATTTTTGTCATTTTGCATAAATCAAAACAAATAAACGAATGTATACATAAACAGAGAATTTTTGTACAAGTAGCGCCCGTGGCCTAATGGATAAGGCGTCTGACTTCTAATCAGGCGATTGTGGGTTCGAGTCCCACCGGGCGTGCTTATTTTTTTTAATTTTAATTTATTAAATAGGAAAATAATACTTTATTGTTTATTTATTTATACAATATTAAAAAAAAAGTAATTAGCACACTTGTTATTTTTTTTCCCTTTAAGAACTTAAACTAAATAGGAAAATAATACTCTACTGTTATTTTTTTTTCTTTGTTTTCCCCAAGTCCAAAGAAAAACAAAATAAAGTAGAGAAATATTATTTGTGAGAATTTTATGCAAACATAACAAATTTAAAAGCTTAAAAAAATAAGGAAAAAATAATAATAATAAAAAATAAAATAAAATAAAATAAAATAAATAATAATAATAATAATAATAATAATAATAATAATAATAATAATAATAATAATAATAATAATAATAATAATAATAATAATAATAATAATAATAAGTGGTGGTTAGTTTTGGAGTCATCATCTCTCTCTCTCTCTCTCTACCTGAAAATCGAAAACCCACGTGAAAGATTGTTGTTAAACTGTTAAGCAGACCCCATTTCATTTCCATTTCCATTTCCATTTTGTTTTTCTCTGCGTATCCGAATCAGCGTTTCGCTCTCTGCAAATCCCCTTCAAGATTTGCACGCGGCGACGAACAACACGCTTATTGCGTTCCCAATCCCATCCATCCATGATTTGGACGCGCAGATCACGCCGTTAATTGCCATAATTCAAGTGGGTTCTGCGTTTCCGTTCCTTCCCTTCTTTCTTGTTGAAAATGGCCTCCTCCTGTTGCTCCACTGCCGTCTTCTTCGTCTCCCGCCCTCAAACTCGCAGCTACGTTGCTTCGGCGAACTCACTGGGTCGATTGCCGCAGACCAACCGAGTCGGGATCTCCTTTCCGGCTCAGACCCAGAGGAGCCTCGATGCTCGACGATCCGTGCGTGCCTCTAGCCTTGGGGATAGCAGAAGTAAGTACTCTCAACAAATTTGCCCTTTTTTCCTGAATTGGAAATGTTTCTTTTCTTGGATTTGGTTCGATTACGGCAATTTACGTATGGATTTGTTTGTGATTTGATGATTATTTTCGTTATTAAATGTATATTAGCTGCCTCTGCTTATGAAATGCCTTGATCTTGGAACGTAAAGTCTAATTTATTTTAGCAAAGAATCAGAGTTCTTGTTTACTTTCTGTAATTATAGACACGTTTTGTTGCCTATTATGCCTATAAGAGTTAAGATATAGAATGATGGAGGTTAGTTTTGATTATGATGATCTTGTATCGCAATAATCCATGCGTAATATAGGTTTATCTTCTTTCCGATGGCCTGTTTTTCGGGTGGAGAAGGTTGTATCTGCTTATGTGATGCCTTGATCTTAACGTGTATATGATTCTAGGTCAATCGTTAGAAGTTCGATTTTGGAAAGTAAGGTCTAATTTATTTTAGTGAAGAATAGGAGTTCTTGTTTACTTTCTGTAATTACAGACTCGTGTTTGTTGCCTATAATGCCATTTTCTGATCTCTGTTAGAGTTAAGGATATATGATGATGGAGGTTACTTTTGATTATAATGGTCTTCTTTCTGTTGGTCTGTCTGTATTCGAGCGGTGAAGGTTGCTAGTTTGGTGTTTTGTCTGAATGTCGATCTTGTCCTCGTTATATTTTCAAGTGTATGGGCTTGTTGATGTCAATTATATCTGCTCTATCGAGTGAGCTGCATCGGTTGTTTTCTTTCTCTAGATGTATAATAGGCATAGGTGGGTGCAGCTGCCTTAGTTTTAAACTTGTATATGTAGATCAACATTTGTAGTGTGTTCTAAGCAGTAGTGTTGCTGAATGAGGTACTCTGCTTTCTTGTGTGGCTTAATCATGAATACGAGTACACAATCAAGATAAGTCAAAGAATAATAGAAGTGTAAATAAGTTCCAGAATTAAGAATGATTGCAAACTCAGACCATGGTTTCGTATTGAAGGTTATAAGCAACTGTTTCATCCATCAGTCTGCAATTATGTTATTTTATATTATGATCTGCATGTAATCAATCATGGCATTACGATCTTTGCTGAGTTTTTGATCAAGCATTTAAAGATGCATGGAGATAGAGTTCCTTGACCTAATTGGGATTATTCAGTTTTGCTACAAAGCTAAGTTCTGTAGCAAGTTCTACTTTAGCAGCTTTAGGGGTGTAACTAGAGGCCTTTTATGGTAAGACAATGAGTGATGCTTCGCATTCTGTCACGTTTAGATATTGCACTTGTTAAATCTTTTTTCTCGGAGCATTTAATTTCGTGGTACCATATTTATTGCTTATTAGAACTCGGTATAGTTGCAATATCTCAAACATAAATAAATACTATATGGTCTACAAATCTCAGCAAGGTTTGCATAATTTTCATTTCCTTTTCTTTCTTCGAAAAAGTCTTTCTGTTCTTGACTTGTAGACGTGTTGATACTAAATGGCCTTATTGAATCAAGAAAACTGAAATGAAGTTAACACGATATAGTTGCATCTGTATTATTCGTGGTGTAGATGCAATGATAATGCAGAGATTTAACTGATTTATACGTCTCTCCCCCTCGCTTTACATGAGGAGGTAAATTATTGGTTTCAAATGGATTAGCTTTCGTCTAACTGCTTATTCTTTCACTTTTCAGCTGCAGTTGTGACTGGCAAATCATGGGATAAGTTGATCATAGACAGCGAACTACCAGTGCTCGTAGAGTTTTACGCGAGCTGGTGTGGGCCCTGCCGCATGGTTCACAGAGTAATTGATGAGATATCCACTGAATACTCTGGGAAACTGAAATGCTTTGTTCTTGATGCTGACACCGACTCGAAAATTGCTGAAGACTATGACATCAAAGCTGTACCCGTGGTCTTGCTATTCAAGAATGGTGAGAAACGCGACACTGTCATCGGCACCATGCCTAAGGATTTCTACGTGGCTGCCATCGAAAGGGTCTTGAGCTCGTAGGTCTGAGATGTGAATGGAAAGATTGAGAGATTCTTCTGCAAAGAATTGGATGCAGAATTTTTTTTGGTTCATGTTTCAGACTTGCTAGCATTTGTTCTTCTCCCCTGCATATGACTTTTTTCTGAGAGAGAGAAGCAGTTGAGTTGTCAACTTTTGGGTGTGTTTGTACAGGTTTTGCTGTACCCAAACTTTTTCTGGTATTCAAGAATGTGAAAATCAATTTCTTGGGTTCACTCTCTCTTCATTCTCTTCTGTTCTTGTTTTGTGATTTTCCTAAATTCTTGTGATTAAAATTAAGTTACTTTCAACTCATTTCAACTGCATTTGAGACTGTAGAATTAGGATCTTGAGGGTAGAGTAGTCTTTCTGTCTCACTCTATTAATCCACCTCTCTTTTCTCGTCTGCCTCATTTATTAATTCATTTTCCTAAAAAAAATTAACACACAAACATACCTTTTAAAATATATGTATTTCTGTTTTTCTTGATTTGTATGTCAGAAGTAAAGTAAACTAATTAGGTGGGACGCGGAAGAAGAATATTACTTCCTCGATCACATTGATATAGGGATAAGTTTATTTTCGTATGTTAAATTGATATAGATAGATATTAACTAAAATGACAAAATTTTAATCTATTAAAAAAAATTAACACTACTTTATCTACTGTTATCACCCTCGTCTGAATTTTCGTGTTGAGAACATGTTAACCCTATATCAATGGGACGAAGGGCATACGAAAACGAAACAAACAAACAAGGAAAGAAAATGGAATTGTATAAAAATAATGAGTAGAAGGGGAGAGGCAGTAGAATCCACGGTTAGTTTGGTAGGCTTACACTTGCAGCATACGTCTACGGTCTACCATCATTCGTTCTTATTTCCTCGCATTTTCAATGTCGGTTCTTTGATTTTTCCACCTTTTTTTATTAGATTTCTTTTGCCAATTTCTCCGTCAACTCAAGAAAAAGAAGAAGAACCCTCCAATTTTCTTTACCGAATAATCCCGACATTCGATACTCTGATTATGCTGTAGTGAAAGACTCCAAGAACTGTACGATTACTGTTGTATTTATATTTCAAGTTGATTCAGCATCGGGTTAGTCTTCCCTCTCTAGAATTCAATCGATTTTGATTCAAATTCATTCTGGGTTTCTGAATTGAGATGTTTTCGGCTTGGAAGATTGGATCTTTACTTGTTTTTGCTTTTCCCGATTTGCTGGGGTTTTGTAGTTATCGATTAACTTTTCTTGTTTGCTCCTTAGTTGGATTTTCTTGTTAGGTTTCTTGGAATCTTGTGATAGAATTCAATCGATGTTTATTCAAAATTACCCTTGAGAATGGATGTGTTGGTAAGATTAAATTTCAAGAAGTTGTAGTTGCACTTTGAAAAGGTATTTGATTTAAGAATTTCTTTGTAAGAAAATGGAGATGGTAACTGGAGTTGATGTCATTGTGTGAAGCAAAGGTGTCTCTTTAGGGAGGGAGAGAGAGAGAGAAGCAAAGATGTGGAGTACTAGTTTGTATGAGTGAGTACCCATGAAAAATCTTTAGTTAATTAGCTGGCTTCACTCTTCAAGTCAAGTCGGATTAAGCCTATTCGAACAAATATTAGATCTCCGGGAGTTCTGCAGGAGTTTCGTCTCGGGTTTTCTCTTCACAACTTGCTTTTCTTGAACTGTTTTAAGTGTTTGAATCATTCCTTTTCCTTGCTTTCTTTGCTCATTTGCATTCTCTTAACATCAGGAAGCTATATTCTGCACTGATGTCTAGCTCGACTACGTCTGCACTGGCATTGCCTTCAGAGGGATCTGATCAAAGGATGACCTCAAATTCAAATCCGAACCCGAATCCAAATCCATCTCAGCCTACTTACCGCCAAAGTCAGAGTTCGTTGCTTGGTAATGTTGCAATTCTTTGGGACATCGAGAACTGTCCAGTGCCGACTGATGTAAGGCCCGAGGACGTGGCTGGTAACATTAGAATGGCATTGAGGGTTCATCCTGTAATTGATGGAGCTGTCACTATGTTTGCTGCATATGGAGATTTCAATGCTTTCCCAAGGAGACTAAGAGAAGGTTGCCAAAGAACGGGTGTTAAGCTCATTGATGTCCCGAACGGGCGGAAGGACGCTGCTGACAAGGCGATTTTAGTTGATATGTTTCTCTTTGCTCTTGATAACCCTCCACCTTCTTCCATCATGCTTATATCTGGAGACGTCGATTTTTCTCCGGCTCTCCATATTCTAGGTCAGAGAGGATATACAGTTATTCTTGTTATTCCATCTGGGACTGGTGTTTCATCTGCTTTAAGTAATGCTGGGAGATTCGTTTGGGATTGGCCTAGTGTTGCTCGAGCGGAAGGTTTCATCCCCCCTGTGAAGGGAATAAGAGAAGTTACTGGGCTTCTAAGGGGATGCCAGGTCAATGACGGAGTCGAGGGGCAGCAGCTTGAAGAAGAATCGATAGTTTATAGAGGAGCTTCAAGAGGGTGCAACAGTTATACCAGAGAAGTTCCGGTGGTGTCACAGACTCTATCCGAATGCAGTAGTAGTACGGTGTCGAAGCTCCAGAATCCTACGACTGCAAGATCGCATAGCCTTCCATATGGACTGAGCGAAATCTGCGAGGAAGATGACTTGATGTGGGTCCAGCCCGGAGATCTCAATGGTCTGAAGGGCCAAATGATGAAATTGCTCAAACTGTCAGGTGGAAATTTGCCTCTGACTCGACTCCCGGCAGAGTATCAGAAGATGTACGGAAGGCCTCTCTATATATCTGAATATGGTGCTGCTAAACTTGTGAACCTTCTCCAAAAGATGGTTGACTCAATCAGTGTCGAGGGCAAAGGAAAAAGGAAGTTTGTCCGCCTTCGTGATTCAAGGAATGATTCTGTCGGCCCCACACCTACGGTTATTTTGGCTAGGCCGGAAAAGAAAGGTAAAGCAGCCCAAGAAGACAGCATTGACATAATGGCCGGAACCGGTTCTTCAGAGGAGTTGTCGGAGGAAGAGAAGGTGGCTACAGAGGAAAATGGTGGTAAGGCGGAAGGAGAAGCGAAATTCAACTTTGAGACTGATAACCTCAAAAGGTTTAGGTACGAGCTTCAAGATATCTTGGTAAGCTACTCGTGTCAGATATTTCTCGGTGTCTTTGAGGCGATATATCATCAGAGATACAAAAGACAGCTCGAGTACTCGAACTTTGGAGTCCGCCATCTAGAAGAGCTTCTTGAAAAGGTGAGGGATATTGTGGTGGTGCAGGAGGAGCCGGTAAGTAAACGAAAAGTTATGATTGCCACTGGTTGACAGGGTATACCATTTTTTGTGAGGGATCTTTTCTCCTTCGTTGTGTGCTCGTTCTCCGTTACCCTTGAAGTTTTATTTGGTAATCGGATAACATAGGAAGTGTCTGCATCACTCATGGTGTCTAACACTGAGTCGTAGTATTTTATACAAAGCAATTTCTATAGTATTACTCATTCAAGATCGACCCAAACGGGGGATCTTTCTGTATATTTGTTTGAACTACTCATTCGAAATACAACACCACCGTTCTCTTCATTTAATCACCGGTGTGGTTATGAACGGATTTCTGCGTTCTCTGATGAATTTGAATATAGTTGGGATGACGCCAGTCAATGAGCAAGCCTCCTACGTTCTCAGTCGTTCGTTGAGGTTCGCTGTGCCTCTTACGATTGCATGGTGTTTGGTTAAGCTATGCTTCTTACATGCTCCGTTTGTGCAGGCTGCCATCGCAAAATTGCATACAGAAGTAACGACTGCGTAGTAACGTCACCGGGTACTAAAAAACGTCTGAATTCACTACTGAACTCTTGCAATTTTGTGAGTAGCACCTTGTTATGAATGTGTGTCTCGTGAACAAAGTTCGTATCCAGTGGCATATTTGTAATTTTGACCGTGCAGTACGAGGGTCGTCTAAACTTAAAGAAGGAAAAAAGCAACAATATCAAAACCTCAAGCAAGAATGCAGTTCTTGTTTTTTCAAAAACCTATTGCATAAAAGAAAGGTACAAATCTTGATAAAACTCTAGTGGAATGTTTCAAAAACATGTTCCCTTGTGGCTTATGCTCCCTTTCAAGCCTCAATCCTGCTTCTTCGAGCCACGAGCTTCGTATACGAGGTTAGATTCGGTTCACAAACTCGGGGGTTAAACCAGTCTTTAAACGGACGGGATGTTGTTAGGCGACTGGGGCGAGCCCATCTCCAGAAGGAAGCTTCGACTGCAGTACGATCTCGAGGTACTTGAAGAAGAAGCGAGATTCCTATCTCCACTGAAGAATTGATTCTTCCCTCTACTCTTCCTTCCCCTGTTTTCTGTACCTTCACCGTCCTCATCCTCCACAGCCTCGACGAATCCACTATGCATAGGGTCGGAACTCTCGTAGAGAAGCCTGAGAACCTGCTTAATCGAGGGCCTCGCCCTTCCCTCTCTCTGCGTGCACCATCTTACGATTGCAATGGCAGTCTGAAGCTGATCAAAGTCGTAAGAATCACTCAGATACGAATCCACGAACTCGTCTATTCTCGACTCCGCATCCAACAGGACCTGGGCCCACTCGATTATGTTCGTATTGTCTTGAACGGCTCGTCTTCCCGTGATCAGCTCGAGCAGAACGATGCCGTAACTGTACACATCGCTCTTCTCTGTCAGCTCTTGCGTGATCACGTATTCCGGGTCAAGATAACCCGGTGTCCCCCGTATATCGGTGTTTACAGGCTCGAAGAAAATCGAGCCGTTCTTTGAAGCGTGCGCAAGGCCAAAATCAGCAAGCTGGAGATAAGAGAGGAACATACATCAACTATGTTATGTCTCAAAATGCAAATTCAAGTCCATTTATTATATTTAAGGTTATTTACCTTGGCAACAAAGTTCTCATCTAGTAATATATTGCTTGACTTTACATCTCTATGGCACAAAGGAGGGTCACAATAAAAATGGAGGTACTCCTGTAAAAATGAGGCAAAAATATGAGTTCCAAAGGAACTATCTTGTCAAAGCTCTGGATGGATGGATGATCATGATGATGGAACTCACCAGTGCATTCGCCACGTCGATGGCTATCTGAATCCTCTTACGCCAGCTCAACGGAGTCCTACCTTGCGCTGAAAAATGAGCGACGAGGCACTTTGTGAGAACTGATTATTGAAGATTTGTAACAGCGTTGGATAAAGCATTGACAGGGTGAATGGTAACATACTGTGGAGATGATCTTTTAAGCTTCCGTTTGCCATGAATTCATACATCAGAAACCTGTGGCAGTTTTGAGTTTAGGTAATGGTTGTCTCAGTAACGAAAGGATGGGGAGAATGATCGAAGTTTGTACCTCTCATGCCTTTCTATGCAGAAGCCTCTCAAAGTAACCAGATGGCGGTGGTGGAGACGAGCAAGGAGCTCTAGCTCTCTGCAAAAGTCGCCTTCTGCTTGCTCCGAGACTTTGCTCATCCTCTTCACTGCTGCAACTAAACCATTCTGAAACTCTGCCTTGTAGACTATTCCAAATCCTCCTTGTCCTATAACAGTGCTGAAGTTATTTGTGGCTTTCTTCGTCTCTCTGTAGCTAAACTTTCTGAACATACCCGACGGACCTTCACAGAATTCGAATATCACACAACAGATTAAATTAAGATATACTCCACAATGAAACTAAATAAGCCAAAAGTGAGGAACCTTGTCTAGAAACAAGAGCATACCATCTTGAAATTTTCTTGCAGAAAGAGCAATAGCTTTGGGGGGTAAATCATCGTTTACATCACTATCCTCCAGCTCTCGGCTTTTTCTGCGAATGAGGACAACCAATACTGCAAGCATGGTTATAGCAAGTACTATAACTGCTATACCAATTCCTAGAACCACTGAGAGTTTGTGAGGATGACGATTTCGCTTCAGGGACGAGTTCAGCGAGAGCTGAGCTGGACTAGCAGCTATGGGTGGATGAGGAGCCGACTCAGGTGGAGGTGTACTAGGAGGCAACCCTAAAATTTTGCAATGTAGATTGCAAACTAAATTCTTCAGAACACATGATTTACATCAAAAGAAGCTAGCTATTTTTCAGAATGTTCAAAGTTATGTTAAATGTTGGAATAGTTTACCAGTTATTGAATTGACAGGAGTAAATGCAGTTGAAACTAAGGGAACAACACGAGCGAAGAAAAGTGCTCATAACTAAATAAATGGAATGCGTACCTGCAGGGCTGGAAAGACCTTGAACCCCAAAGAAACAGCTAGCAATATTAGTAGTCGATACATAATCAACTTGGCTAGTGAGAGCAGCAAAAGTTGCATCCCTACAAGTACTCAACGTCACATTATCCGTAGGCCCTAAAAGATTCCGAAGGTATAGAATGCCAGCATTCAAGCACCTTCGACAAGCTTTATCCTCTGATAGGGGCGCTTTGCAATTTTCAGCAACATCATCGAATTTTGGAGATTGAAGCATCTGTGTGACTGTTGTCCGTCCTTGGCATTCATAGTTTACATGAATTTTCGGGCCAAAGCCGCAGAAAACAGTCGCGTTTTTTGTCACTCCATAGAGCTCAAATGTTTTAGATATGGTGTGAATGCAACTATCCGACAAATTAGCAGACACCCCCAGGTTACTTGTTGTGTTTGCATATTGAGAGACCGAAATAGCAACCAAGGCATTGATGTACCGACAACAGTTTCCCCTCCCTTCCGGTTTGGAGCAAAGGAAGGCAGCTTGCGTGAAATTCGACCGGCTCAAGTCCAAGGGGCAATCTGCATAAGTTCAAGAACAATAAATCAATAGGCAGACATAGTTGCTCTCATCCTTCTTCAGCTCCCCTCCAACAAACACAGGCTCGTACGAGTAGTAAAGAAGAGAAATGCAAGAAAACTACATAATTCACCACATAGTTTCATTGAGACTCAGATTCAAGACTATACACTATGCAGAGTTTTGCCACTACTTAATGACTAGAGTTTCTATTCAAACGCCGAAACTTCAACAATCCGAAACACAAAAAGATCAAAGATAATCAACACAGAGGATGCTGCAAAATCCTTACTCTAAGCATGCAGAGCAACTCATGGATTCTTCTTCATCTTCTCCAAATTAATAACACTAACCAACACTTCAAATCCAAAACCTAATAGAAATTATAAATGCAGAATCCAGCATAACTTTAGCCCAAAACCATCAAATTACCAGTTCCCCAGCTCACCAATCAACCATTCAACCACAATCCAAACAAATTCAATTCCAACATCACACAGCAAAAAAATGCAGCATTCATTCACCCACTTCATATTAAAAAAAAAAAAAATTAAAAAAAAATCAAGTAGAAAGTGGAAAAATAAAGCAGCTGGGGGGGTTACCAAGAGCAGCCATTGTCACAGAGAGACCCAATTCGAGAAGCACCGCCGCCAGCAGCAGAGCAAGAAGCGGCCGCGGCGGCGGTGGCCAGCACGGCGCCATGGGAGAAAAAGATGAAGGCTCGGCGTATTTTAGCACATAGTAGGAAGTGGGAAAATGGCAATGGCGTTAAGGAGAAAAGTAGAGTATACTTTCCTTTATTAGTTTCTCTCCTTCACTAAATTCCTCACTGTTACGGAGTGCTTAAATCCATGGAGACCGTGATTAATTTTTACGAATTTCTGCGTCAATTTCCAAAGCAGCTCTTCAGGTGGGGCCATGGATATGCCACAACCAAAAACCTTTGCTTGCTGCTTTAATATTCCCCAAACCATTAGATACGAGCATCTAACGACTCAAGTTCGTTGGAACGAAACGAACTCGTCTTTTCAAAAAACTACCCACGTTAGCTATGATATACTTAGAAATGGATTTTCATTAATAGGCTCCATGTTTTTAGAGAATATAGAAAATAATAAATGAAGTCAATGTTTGGTAATAAAAGTAAATAAACAAAAGACTTGTCCTATACGAGAAGAGTAAAAAGACCGTAATCTGGCCCTATAAGAAGGGTTTTGTTATGAAACACACTTCTGGTAAGAGCTACGAGAGCAACGAAACGAAACGAAACAAAGTAGAGGGTAGAAAACAAGGCATAAGAATGCAGTATGCAGGTAATAATTTGTAAGGGGCAAAGGGCACGGGTTGTGTTTGTATCCATTTATTTTCAAATTTCTTTTATAATTTAAGAACTAAAAATTTTGTGATTTGTTTAAATAATTTATATATATTTGTGTTTTGTATTTGTCTTCTTCCTAAAATCAAGCTATATTCCCCACTGCATGGTGTTCCCTCTCATTTGTTTTCTTCTCACACAATATGTAACTATCCAAAAAAATGAATAATGTAACTATCAATTATTGATTGAAGAGAAAAATGTAGCCATCAATTATTCAATGTATAAACCTCCAAATATATATTAGTGTATATATGTTTCATTTTTCACCTTTTTTCTTTTCCTTTTTTAGCTATGAGGGAAGACTATACACGTTATATATTAGGGCTGTATATTTTCAACACAACAAGATAATCCCAACCTCTTGATTTGGAGGAAACATCTTACTACTAGTTCGTGCTCCGACGACGGACTATACACATTAAGTTGGCCCCCCGTTGAAAATTGAAAAATATGAACTTATGTAGATAAATATGGACCTAAACTTTACGCCAAAACAACACATCAAGAATTCATGCTAAATCTTCTTACAAAAGAAGAAGAATTTACGCAAAATTATTTCTATTTGTCAAGCAACATTGCTTGCAAGTATTCTTCACCATTTTCTAGTACTTTTCGTTGCTAACTTTGTCATTTTCGCTTTATTTATGTGTCTCGTCTACATTCGGGTTAAATTTATACTATTACGCGATGGATAAAAGTTCAAGGAAGTATTTTGAAATTTTGAGCTGAAAAAGAAACCAACTTTGTTTATAACGTATAAACGCTTTCATGCTAGGGCTGATATGAAAGTGTTACGTCAATAACTCTTTAAGTAGAGTTTATTTTCTTTTTTAGTAGAGTTTTTTTTTTTTTTTTTGGTAAATCGTACCATCTCCGTTCCACTTCAATTGATTTATTTCATTTCGTGACGAGATTTTAGACGCAATGTTAAAAGTGAAAAAGTAAGGATGAAAAGTAAGGGTTAATCTTCCATTTTAGTTTACAAACCAATTGAAATGGAACGTCTCAATTAAGAAAGAGAACCAAGTAAACAAGTAAAGTAAGACGGATGGAGTATTGTTTTACGAAGACCTGTATATATTTATAATAGAATATCTTAATTATACTAATCGTGTAAGCGACAAACACATAAAATATGTCTCTAATGGGTATGAGAACATTTCTCGACAAACCACATTAATTACTATAAGTCACATTTGTAGATGTTGGATGGAAATAATATGATAAACCATGGGTAGAGAGTCGATTTTATACGTAACTAATAAGTTTAAACATAAATAAAACGTGTAAATTACTCCCTATGTCCCATTAATAAAGTGACTTTTTCCTTTTTCGGAACATCCCACTGATATAGGGACCTTACCCAAAATAGAAAATTCTAACCCAATAAAATTCTGACACATCACTTTAACCTACTATCATCACTCTCGTCTTAATTCCCGTGTTGAGAAATAAGGTTCCTATCCCAGTGGGACGGAGGGAGTAGTAGATAAAATCACCATTTATTGATAAATAATCGTAATATACTGCGGCTACCTACCAAAGTGTCTAAATAATTAACTCGATTACCTAATTGGAAATCCTACTTAAATTCCTAATTGGAAATCCTACTTAAATTGTTGATTAATTCTTCCTAATTTAATACTAATTCGATCGAGCAACACTTTCATAATTTTGATCTATTTCCACGTATAAACCCTCTGATAGGAAATGGCCCACCTCCCTAGGCCCAAAACAAACAAGCAGGCCCAGAACAGACAAGCCCAACAAGCCCAGATCGGCGTAGGCCCAGAGGGCCCAGATCGGCACGAGTCCAATCGGCCCAGCCCACGCTAAATGCAGGCCCAGGGAGTTGAGCCCTAGAGACCTAGAACGTGGGTTGATGGAGGAGAAACCGGAACAGGACAACCACCCATGATTCCACGTCCTTCACTCCACAACCGGGGTCGACGGCGATTATAAATAGAGGAATCACTTGTATTGTAAACACGGACGCTATTCTGAATATAAACACATACTCTTCCTCCCCGTGGACGTAGATCGTACCGATCGAACCACGTAAACCTCGTCTCTTTTCTTTACTTTCGCACATTAAACGCACACGAACTTGGGCCGCGAATCGAAGGTTCATCACTGGCGCCGTCTGTGGGAACATAAATTCGTGCTTGAATTTTCGATTTTTGCTGTCCAAAGTCACCAACGATGCCGAATGGAATGACAACACTGCTGGGAACTCCCCGCCGTCGACGGAGTCGCCGACGACAACCGGAGGAACCAGCCGCGACGGTGGACACGGAGCAACCCCAAAACAGCATTCCCGAGGGCAATCAGATCACCACTGAAGAAATCCCGGAGGCCCCTAACTCCGGTGTGCGGAACGCTACTGTGGAAACGGCACAGCCATCTTCACAGTTAGCCCAGCCACACCGAGCTCCCATAAGCTCGCGCCTAGGACCACAGGCTCACCCGACACCGGAGGGCCATGTCGAGAATCTCACTGCCAATCGAGAGCGTGAACTGTTTGGTCCAGAGGCAACCCTACGTTTGTCCCCAGTTCTCCGACCGAGCCTAGCCGATCGCCTCTCACCAGTCGTCCGGCCGAACTCGGCAGCTCCGCCAGCTCCGCCGCCTCCAGGGATCGAGGAGTTATTGCGAAATTATCTCACGACAGCATCAGGGCGAGAGTTTCTCAACCAGTACACGGGAGTCCCCCAGTTCGGACTGGGAGTCTCTCAGACCGGACAAGGAATGTCTCAGTTCGGTCAAGGACAGAGGCCCGGACAGGACTTGCGACGCTATCTTCAGCAAGTCCGAGGACAGACCCAGGGAGGCCAGCCGCCGAACTCCCATATAGTTCAACCGAACTATGTCACCGCTCCGCCCTATAATGCACCTAACCAAGGGCACCTAACTGGAGGAGCGCAGATCTTTGACGCGCTTGGTAGGATTATCAGTCCGCTCTCGGAGGAAATCCTCAACACACCTATGCCCTTCGGGTACACGGTGCCAAAGATCAAGGCGTACAACGGAATCGGGAATCCAAGCAACTTCCTTAGTCAGTTCAAGTACAGCATGCTGAACCAAAATCTGGGGAGTGTGCACATGTGCAAGCTGTTTCCTGAACTGCTAATTGACAATGCACGGGAGTGGTTCGACAGTTTGCCCCCCGGGTCGATCAGATCGTATTCCGATCTGATGAATGTTTTCGCCAGGAGTTTCTCCCAGCGTGCCGAGGTGAGGCACACCCCAGCACATCTGCTAACCGTTAAACAAGGCCGGGGAGAGTCACTGCAAGATTTCATGACCCGATTCGATAGAGAGTGCCTGTCAACTCGGTGCACAAACGATCTCCTCATCATCTCAGCGTTCCAAAATGCTATCATCTCGGACCATCTCTACAGAGAGATCCTAGCGAAGGATCCGAAGACTACTACCGAACTGTGGGCCATAGCGGACAAGTTCGCCAAGATAGAGGAGGCCACTAGACGCAGGAAAGAAGTGGACCGAGGTGAAGCCTCAAAGAAGAAAGAGGATACTCCCCGGAAAGGAGTAATGGAACGGATTCAACGAGGTCCGATCGAGTCTCGTCTTGGACCTCGGCAAAATCCGGTACAGCGGGGCCCGCCGATGTCCCAGACCGCACAACGGCCAGCTTCACAGTTCACACCGTTGAACAAACCGAGGACTGAAATCCTCGAGCTGCACGCCGGCTTGTTTGAGAAACCAAGGCCGATGAGGGAGGACGGCAAGCCGAGGTCGAAGAATAAGTACTGCCAGTTTCATGAGGACTACGGACATGATACAGAAGACTGCAGGGACTTGGCTCAGGACATTGAGAGCCTAGTTCGCAGCGGACAACTGAAGAAGTATCAAGATCGGAGCTCGGGGGTAAATCAAGTGGATGTTCCCCGAAGTCAAAAAAAGAAAAGACAGTATAGAGGAGGGAATTGCAGCACGGATGCTGAGAAGAAAGCAAAGCACAATGAGGATGATGCCGACGAGGACGGAGATTACCAATACGAGGGGATAGTTGCTACGATCTCCGCTCTCGCCAAAGGACAGACTAAATCGTCCCTCAAGAACGGAGCTCGGAGCTTGCCGAACAACGAACCCGCAAACAAGAGGTTCAAGAAGGAGGAAGCTGTGACTTTTTCGACCGAGGACCCGGTCCCCCCCATGGTGCCGCACTCCGATGCCATTGTTGTTGAGGCTGTAGTGTCCAACATGCTGATCAAAAGAATTCACATTGACACCGGGGCATCGGTGAATATCATGTTCAAGCATTGCTTTGATAACATGGAGCTGGAGAAGTCAAAAATCATTCCAACCACACGGCCCCTGCGGAGTTTCGCACAGGAGGAAACCCACCCCCTAGGGACGATCGAGCTGCCCGTCACAGTAGGGAAAGGGCCGAGAAGCACCACTAACATGACCGAATTCATGGTGGTGGAGGCCAAGTCCCCATATAACATAATCCTAGGCCGTACTTGGATGAACACAGTGAGAGCGATCTGCTCCACGTACCATTTAGCTGTGAAGATCCCGACTAAGGGAGGGGTAGCCGTTATCCGTGGTGATCAGAAAATGGCGAGGGAGTGCCTGCATGTGGCTCTCAAGGGGCTAGGGGCAACGCCCGAACTGCCCCAAGCATAGCAATTACTGAACTCCGAAGAGCCGAAGAAGACGTCGCCCGCCGAAGAGAGAGAGGTGGCTTTGTACGATGACGATCCCTCTAAGGTTGTCAAAGTCGGGCTGACCGATCGCCCCCATCTTCGCGAACAGGTGATTCGGCTCTTAAAGGAGCACAGGGACGTCTTCGCGTGGTCCCCATTGGATATGACAGGGGTATCACCCGATCTGATCACACATCGGCTAAAGATCGACCCCGAAGTGCGACCGGTCAAGCAAAAACAGCGCTCCTTCGCGGCAGAGAGGAATCAGGTCATAAAGACCGAAGTGACCCAACTGCTGGATGCTGGGATTCTATTCGAGGTCACTTACCCGACCTGGATAGCGAACCCGGTAATGGTCAAGAAGGCTGGGGGAGGATGGCGCATGTGCATCGATTATACCGATCTCAACAAGCACTGCCCTAAGGACTGCTACCCTCTGCCCGATATCGACAAAAAGGTGGACTCGCTGGTCGGTCATAGGATATTCAGCTTCCTTGATCTGTATAAAGGGTACCACCAAGTCCTAATGGATGCCGAAGACGCGGCAAAGACGGCGTTCATTACGGACTTCGGCATTTTCGCATATCGCAAAATGCCATTTGGCTTGAAAAATGCAGGAGCCACCTATCAGCGGATGGTAGATAAAATATTTAAAGAGCATATTGGAAAGGAAGTGGAGGTATATGTCGATGACATAGTAGTGAAGAGTAAGGAAGAGAGCACAAGTATTTCCGATCTCCGAACTGTGCTCTCCATTCTTCGCAAGGTCAACCTGAAACTTAACCCTCAAAAATGTGACTTTGCTGTGGCATCGGGGAAGTTTTTAGGATGTTGGATTTCCCAAGAAGGGCTAAGGGCAAATCCGTCAAAAGTTAAGGCCGTGTTAGACATGCGGGATCCGAAGTCAATCAACGATGTGCACAGACTTACGGGGTGTCTCGCCGCACTGAGTAGATTCCTATCTAAAGCCGCGGAGAAGCAGTTGCCCTTCTTCAAAATCTTAAAGAAGGCACCCCAATTTGATTGGAGTTCGGAGCATCATCACGCCCTAAGCCAGCTAAAGGAGTATCTCAGGAATCTACCGACCTTGTCAGTACCACAGGAGAGAGAGGTGCTCTTTCTGTATTTGGCTACTTCTGATGAAGCAATCAGTGCAGTACTCACGCGAGAAGAAGCGGACCGCCAGTTGCCAGTCTACTTTATAAGCAGGTCGCTGAAAGGGCCCGAAGTGAGATATCAGCCCTTGGAAAAGATAGCCTTAGCACTTGTCAACGCTGCGCGGCGACTACGCCCATATTTTCACGCGCACCCCATACAAGTCCGAACAGACTCCCCACTTCGGCAGGTGCTGACGAAGCCAGAAGCCTCCGGGCGAATAGCGAAGTGGGCGATAGAGTTGGGAGAGCATGACATCTCTTATGTCCCCCGACAAGCAATCAAAGGGCAAGCCTTAGCAGATTTCTTAGTTGAAACTTCAATATCCGAGGTCCCGATCCCAACCCCAGAGCCAGTTCGCACAACGGTGGAGGAACCCCAAGACTGCTGGCATATGTACGTAGATGGGGCCTCGGGAAAGACGGGGAGCGGTGCTGGTATCCTCCTTGTCAGCCCAGAAAAGAAAGAGATCACATACTCACTTCGCTTTCAGTTCGCAACTACCAACAATGAGGTAGAGTACGAAGCGCTGCTTGCCGGACTCCGGATAGCCACGGATCTGAAGGTCGCGGCCATAAAAGTACACTGTGACTCCCAGGTGGTCGTGAATCACATGCTAGGCAAATACGAGGCGAAGGGGGAAAGAATGAAGAAGTATTTGGCTAAGGCACGAGGCATGCAGGGCTTTTTCAAATACTTCCAGCTTGAGAGAATCCCCCGGACTCAAAATTCCCGAGCTGACGCTCTCAGCAAATTGGCAGCAACACCTGGCACCTCGCCTGTGGAGGATGTCCAGCATAGAAGTATAGACGAAGCCGAGGTCAACGATCTAGATGATGAGTCACAGCCGACGTGGATGACCCCGATATTAGCCTATCTGAAGAGAGGGGAATTACCTGAAGATAAGTTGGAGGCTAGAAGAATACTGTTGAAGTCATTGAGATATGTTGTCCAGGACAATGTCCTCTACAAGAAGTCATACCTTCAGCCCCTACTTAAATGCGTCGGACCGACCTCAGCGGACTACGTCATGCGAGAAATGCATGAAGGAGCATGTGGAAGTCACATCGGACCGCGGGCATTAGCAAAGAAAATTATGAGATGGGGATACTTTTGGCCCTCGATGCTCAAGGACTGCACCGAAATCGTGCAGAGGTGCGAAAAGTGTCAGTTACACGCAAATGTGACAAGGATGCCACAAACCGAGCTGACTGCGATGCAGAGTCCTTGGCCGTTCGCGCAGTGGGGGATAGATATAGTAGGCCCATTCGACAGAGCGCCAGGTCAGTTGAGGCACCTCATAGTTGCTATCGACTACTTTACGAAGTGGGTGGAAGCAGAACCCCTGTCCGCGATAACAAGTAAGAACGCCCGGAACTTTGTATGGAAAAACATAGTGTGCCGGTTCGGCATACCTCATGTCCTTGTATCAGATAATGGGACCCAGTTCACGGACAGGATTTTTAGGGAATGGTGTGACGAGCTGCAGATTCAACAGCATTTCACATCGGTAGCCCACCCTCAAGCAAATGGTCAAGCCGAAGTGACGAACCGAACTCTCGTCAAAGGCCTCAAAACCCGGCTAGAGAAAGCTAAAGGGTTATGGGTAGAAAACCTTCCAAACGTCCTATGGTCCTACAGAACAACGCCGCGAACAGCAAATGGCGAAACACCGTATAGCCTAGCATACGGGACAGAAGCTGTAATCCCGGTTGAGATCGGACTCCCCAGTCCGCGCACGACCCATTTCATAGCCGAAGTAAATGATGAAAACCGGCGTGCGGACCTCGATCTGCTAGAAGAAAAAAGGGATACAGCTTACATAAGAGAGGCCCGATACAAGCAACTCATAGCCCGATATTACAATCGGCGAGTCCGAGATCGGCAGTATTGTGTAGGAGATTTAGTTCTCCGAAACAATGAGGTCAGCAAAGCTTGTAAGCTCGGCAAGCTGGAGGCCACATGGGAAGGCCCATACCGAGTAGACGAGGTCCTTGGTAAAGGCGCCTATAGGCTTTCCACTCTGTCCGGGGAGCCCATACAGCGACCTTGGAATGTAATCCATCTGAAGAGGTACTATGCATAGAGGTGGAGTATCATGTAGGATAGAGTCGTCAGTTAGTCAAATCTTTTGTTTGGTTCAAGCTCTTGTCAGTTCAGTCTTTTCAGCTCGTTTTTATGTTCAGTCCGGTCTTGTTTTTCAAAATTCTTTAAAGTAATGAAAGTTAAGATTGTCTCTCATTATGTTCTCATTTGCATCACTCTACCTATATGCATTTTACCTCACCCTCAAACACTATCCTGACGAGGACAAGTGTTAGTAAAATAAAATCGTACGAACCAGGGGACCACCCCTACCGACCTAGTCGGCAGAACAGGAACCCGACCTGACCCAAGTGTCACCTTGGCAGTGGATAATAGGCTAAATGCCATCCCGAACCAAGGGAAGACCCAAGTGTCACATCGGAAGCCGAAGTTAGGCTTCCAAGCCACTTCGGAAGACTCGAATATGACCACGTCAGTTCGAAAACGAAAAAAGCAGAAATGCAATTCGAAACAGGCAATAAGCCAAAGGTTACGCTAACACAGTTTATACAAAAATGTTTGTTATTTTGCAGAATTTTTACAAGTCACGCGTTAGAAGGCCCGCCCTCATCAGGCCTCTTGCTACAGTTAAAATAACTAGCCCAACCGCTAGTCGGCGGGTTCATCAAAAAGTCAATATTTACATCTTCCTTTTTTCGGGAACTTTGTCCCGAACTGCGACCACCGCCGCGCCCACCACCGCCTGACGTCCCAGTTCGGCTTGATACAGACCGGGACGAACTTCGACCTCGGGGGACTATTGGAGCTCGGTAATTCCCATCCCCTCGGTTCGGTATCGTTCTGCGGTTATGAACAGGCATCAGCATGTCCAACCGGTCCTTAACCAGACGGGATGGTACAGTAGGACTCAGAGCTCGGAAACGGGGAGCATGTTGTTTAGATGGTTGCACGTCGGGGTACCGGTCAAGCCACTTCTTCATTATCGGGTGGCGAGATAATACCAACGGGAACAAGTTTGTCAAATATCGCAGCTCGGATATATAGTCGGCAACTTCCCATGAATCCGATCCGCGATTCTGGGTCTCCCGCACCACACCTCGCACAGCCTCTAACGCAGCAGCCTCGACTTCGGATATCGTCTTGCCGCCGAGCTCGTGGATAACCCTTTCGTATTCGGCATGCTCGTCGGCGATCCTCTTTGCATCCGCATAATCCTCTTTTAGTTGCAAATATCGCGCTTCGTTGGAGTCAGCCGTGATTTGCAGAGCGTTATACTTAGCATCGAATTCATTCCGGAGATGTTCAGCAAGTTTGTCAAGACGACCGATCTCGCCATCTTTCAGATCGAGAAGGATATTTAAACGTTTGATTTCATTCAACAAAACAGCTTGATCCAGTTCGGATTTGTTCTACACGAATAAAAGGCAGATATAAGAAGACAGAAACAAATATTTTCATTAATAGTGGAGGCCGTACATTTATAACCCATAGCAAGAACAAAAATTACAAGAGAAGGGGGATCAACTGACCCCGCCAGACGGATTAGCCTCAGTGTTCAAGGCACCGGTATCCGCAGTTTCCTTCTCCACGTCGGCGTGGCCAGTTTCCACATCCTCCTCCATATCCTCCTCCCCCTCATCCTCCTCCGATGGCAAGTCGGGAGAGAGTGGATGTTCCGCCAGCTCGTCACGAAAGGGACCACAGAGCCTCTCAAACTCCAGGTCCCGATCAAACTGGCACTCCCGCACTTCGGCAGCGGACATGGGAGTCCGCTGACCGGCAACGTACTCGACCACCGGGAACGGAGCGCCCTTCTTCTGCAGCTGGCGGAAGTACATCCGCAGCATTTCTTCATCGGTGATGGGCTTATAACCGTACTTCCCCTTATCCAGAGTGGGGAAGTCGGCAGCCACCCGGTCCAGGACCTTCGCAACCTCTCGTCTCTTCGAAGGCCCGGTCAGCGAGGAAACGAGGGCACTAAAGCCCTCGCTATAAATCACCCTCTCAACGAGGGCAAGGGCAAATTCACCCTGCTCGGCCGCGAGCCGCTCCTCCCGGGCCCGGGCTGCCTCAAGAGCCTCCTCACTCTTAGCTGCTTTCTCCTCGGCAGCGGCGAGTTTGGAGGTGGCGGCAGCCAGCTCCTTCTTTAGCTCCTCCTCCCGGACTGTGGCTGAAGACAGTTCTTTGGACAACTGACTCCGAGCAGCAGCGAGGTCCCTGATCTTGGTGTCAGATCGGGTAGTCACCTTCACCGAGGTATTAAGGAGGTGCCTCACGGCGCGATAGACGTGGTCGAAATCCTCCAGTGTTGGAGCCACACCCTACATTACACACACCGACTATAAATCAAAAAGGAGAGAGGGGAAACGAACTTGGAAAAATTAGAAGTCACCGAACTTACAGAGGGAAATGATGGGGCCGGAGACCGGACGGCAGTAACAGCGACATCGGGCTCGGAAGAGGCCGAGCCCATTACCAGCTTCTTGGCCGCGGCCAAGTCAACCTCCTCTGCGGCCGAACTTGGGGGCCCGTGAGATCGAGGGTTAGGGACTCCCGAGTGAGTCCTCTCAGACGACTCCGCTGTCCGCCTCTTTGTCCCAGCTGGCGAACTGGCGGCATCGTTCTTCCTCTTCTTCTGGGAGGATGCCTTTCTCTTGTCATCCTTAACCATATTCACTGCAGACAAGGCAAACGCATGAGTACCGATGTAAAAAAAAAAAAAAAAAGACGGGGAAGGAACCTCACCCCTCCCCGGATCCACCGAAGTGGAAGGATCATCGGGGCTCGGTACTGCCACCGCCAATTGGGCCAGTGACATCGGCATCTTGCCCAAACTAGCAAGACGCCGTACCACCTTAGCCAAATCTTTTTGTCTCGGCATGAGCCGAACCGAGCCGGAGTGCCACCCGAACTCGGTGGCACCCTCGAACTGGCAGAAAAAAAACTTTTTCTGCCAGTCTTGGACTTTGGAGGGAACCTGCACGGAGAAACCCTGGTGCCGGTATGATGAGTAGTACCACCCCTCAGTTCGGGATTTAAATGACACCATCCCCCCAAGAAGATCTATCGAAAACGGGATACCCACCCGAGAACAGGCTATCTCCAGACCGGTAATTTGGCTGATGCTGTTCGGGGTAATCTGGGCAGGAGATAGGTCAAAAATACGGTAAATGTCGCCGTAAATGGCCGGAAAAGGAACACGAAGACCAGCCTTAAACTGATCCTCGTAAACGGTAACACACCCACGAGGGGGGCGATAAGCCCGATCGTAGGCGTTCGGCCGAAGAAGGCGAACAGAAGGAGGAAATTCAAATTTGACAGCAAGGTCATAGAGAGTGGAAGTAGAAATACTAGACTCTAGATCCCCCACACTCCCAGCTACCCCGGGACATTCGGGTAACTCGACTTCGTGCCCGTACGGGTCCTTACAATCGGACCGTACGCAGGCACGCCTATCATCTGGGAAATAAATGGGGAGGGAATCCGACGGAGAGGCGGCGGCGCCTTCTTCCGCCGCCGCACAAGAATGAACCGAGGGAGAGTTAGACGGAGAGGGTGAAAAAACTGGAAATTCGACCTCCCGAACGGACAAATCAGAGGGGGACGTAGACGACGAGATGGAGGAAGACATAACTTACTTGTTTAAAGTTCTTGAACAGGCTGTGACGAGAAACCGTTTGGAGAGAAAACAGCAAGAAGTTGCAGATTTAGGGTTTCTGATTTTTGAAAATAAATGAAGAATGACTAATTTTACAATCATAAGGCATTAAAGGGGAAGGAGTTAACGCGTATTGAATACTTCATTCAATGCGACGCCGTTTCGCGCACGTCCAATCGGCGCTTTATCGGAACCCCATACGTCGCATTAAATGCGGCTGACACCTTTAATTTTGGGCGGGAGATGAGATCGGCATGACCGAACTCCTGCAGCAAGTCACTTCGGAGAGGGTACGCACACTCAGTTCGGTATCTCTCACAGTTCAGAGGGGGTACCAAGTTCAGTTCAGTATCTCTCACAGTTCAGAGGGGGTACCAAGTTCAGTTCGGTACCTATCACAGTTCAGAGGGGGTACCAAGTTCAGTTCAGTATCTCTCACAGTTCAGAGGGGGTACCAAGTTCAGTTCGGTACCTATCACAGTTCAGAGGGGGTACCAAGTTCAGTTCGGTATCTCTCACAGTTCAGAGGGGGTACCAAGCTCAGTTTGGGATTCCTCAAATCAGCTCATACTCACCAAGCACAAACAAGAGACGTCAACTCCATCACCCCACGCTTTTTGGGGGGGGATGTGATAGGAAATGGCCCACCTCCCTAGGCCCAAAACAAACAAGCAGGCCCAGAACAGACAAGCCCAACAAGCCCAGATCGGCGTAGGCCCAGAGGGCCCAGATCGGCACGAGTCCAATCGGCCCAGCCCACGCTAAATGCAGGCCCAGGGAGTTGAGCCCTAGAGACCTAGAACGTGGGTTGATGGAGGAGAAACCGGAACAGGACAACCACCCATGATTCCACGTCCTTCACTCCACAACCGGGGTCGACGGCGATTATAAATAGAGGAATCACTTGTATTGTAAACACGGACGCTATTCTGAATATAAACACATACTCTTCCTCCCCGTGGACGTAGATCGTACCGATCGAACCACGTAAACCTCGTCTCTTTTCTTTACTTTCGCACATTAAACGCACACGAACTTGGGCCGCGAATCGAAGGTTCATCACCCTCCAAAGACAGAAATTCAAAATAATGCCAATTTCCTTTTTAAATAAAATAACGGCTCTAATTAATTCCATCTTAACTAATTAAAGCGAAAAAAAATGTTTATCATAATCTTTTTCCCAGATATTTCTGCTAATTTTTTTTTAAATATTTTTTATTTTAAATTAAAATATATATATTTGAATAAAAGCAAAGTTAAGTTAAGATAATAGAAAATTAAAAAATAAAGGAAAAAAGAAAGGAGAAGATGAAGCGCGGGGAATGAACAGTTCTAACTCTATAAATAAGCGCAGACGCCATTGCTTTCAAGTTTCAAATACTCACGCTTAACGCTTTTCTAGAGAGAGAGAGAGAGAGAGGGAGGTGGATGGCGGTTACTCATCAGAATCACTTTTTCCGGTAACGGAGCTTTTCTCGTACTGCTGCACATTTCGTACGTGTATTTGCAGTGTTGATTTTCTGAATGATTCTCTGTTTTGGAATTGGGAATTATGGATGCAGGTACGGATTCGTGATGAATTTCAGTGTTCTGGTGCTGTTCTTCGCCGTTTTTCTCATCGGCCGTACCTCTGCTCTTAAGGTAATTCGATTTTTTTCTGAGGTGATTTGTGAAATTTCTCGCTTATACTACATTTCCGCGTGTGGATCTCTCTCTCTCTCTCTCTCTCTGGGGTTTATTGATGAGTTTTATCATTTTCTCGGCGTTTACAGCGTGGAGAATTCTGCTTCACGAGCAAAAGCTGTGACGAAGGGCTGCACTGTGAGACTTGCCTAGCAAACGGTAACGTCAAGCCGCGGTGCACTCGAATTCAGCCTATCAACCCTCTTTCTAAGGTATGTTCGTCGACAGAGTACAGTATGCGGTTGAATTGCGAAAAAAAATGATCGTGTTCTGGAATTTTGAGGTGACGAGTCGTCAACTTTACTAATTTTATCTCATCTGATAATGCTCAGCTCAAACAAGTTTTGAACGATTTCAAATTTTAATCCATAGGAATAGAGGACCTAAACTTTTCCAATTCCATTAATGGTTTATTTCCGGTGATTAATCTTGAATGTGATCGGAATTTAGGTGAAAGGGTTGCCGTACAACAGTTACACATGGTTAACCACTCACAATGCCTTCGCCAGATTGGGGGTGAGATCGGCGACTGGAAGCATAATCCTCTCCCCGCAGAATCAGCAGGACTCCGTCACCGATCAGCTAAACGTAAAGCGGTTAATTCTTTCGCCATTTCTTTATCTCCACATAATGTGAATATGTGCTGTCGCTGGGGAAATGATGTTGTTGGGGGTGGTTGGGAGCGTGCATAAAGACGTCCTCCCTTAGGCTGTTTTTCCACTGATGATGGATGATTGTTTGTTGGGTGATTAAATATTTCAGGTCGTTGATAATAATTTTTTTGACTTTCAAAATTTTGAATCTAGGGTTCTTGCTTAATGCTCTGACAGGGTGGGTGTAATTATATAAATACTAATGGTGTAGCAAGTGGTCTGGCATTTAGTATATTGGAACTGCCAACGAGAGTTGTTAAATTTACTGTATTGTTGTTATGTGTTTTTTTCTGGAGTCAGTGCAGTGGTGATTCTGTAAGATGTGTGCTTTAAAGAAGACTTCTCATGAGTGATGTGCAAGGGAAATGTGCATGCCTTAGTTAGTATTGAAGAACTTCTCGACTTAACCTCCAACATTCGTTTATAGAAAGCTTCCAATACCTTCCTGGTTTTAGACTTGGAGGTGCATGAAAATAGGGTGCAGGTGCAGATTTGCTTATTCTTGAAATGAGCTCCAAGCTTTGTTATGCATGAAAAAACTGGTACAGTTGCTTTTATATTTGACAAAATGCTTGAACTGTGATTAGCTCTGAGGATCCATGAATGTTGGAAGCCTTCTGCCTTGAATTGATATTCAGCAAAGTTCTACAGTTCCGATGCTTAGTTACTTAAAACAAAGAGAAAGAATGCTGGAAACTGATTGATTAGTTCAAATAATCGAATTTGAAATGTGAAGAACTTCATTCCTGAGAATGTTCTGTGCTTGATTGCAGTCTCTCCTGCCACTGTCACTGATTGAATATAAGATTTACTCTCAATTTTCTGTTTTTGGTGACTATGTTAAATCCAAACTCAAGAAATTGTTACAGATTACATGCATATAATAGAGCTAAACATATTGGAGATTTCTGAGCTTCTCGACATTTGCTGGAAATCACTTCAGCAATATGAGTTGTATATTCACTCTGTTCCTTTGTGTTCCCTTAGTACATGTACTTTAATAGAAGCCATTGCGTTTAATTCTGGAAGTGCTCAAAATTGCAATAAGTTGATGGTCTATGCTTTAACATGCATTGCAGAATGGAGTCAGAGGGTTGATGCTCGATATGTATAACTTCGACAATGACATCTGGTTATGCCACTCATTTGGGGGGAGGTGCTACAACTACACAGCTTTTGTAAGTACATGCTACATGCCAACATTTTTGTTCAGATCCATCAGTGTTTGACCTTCAAGTCTATAAGCTTGCACTATTTCATCGGATCGATCCTAATCTACTGACTTTTTGCTTGTAGGTTCCAGCTAAAACTGTTCTTAACGAGGTTCGATTGTTTCTTGAAGCAAATCCAAGTGAAATAGTCACCATAATGATAGAGGATTATGTCACGTCTCCTAATGGCCTGACAAAGATCTTCAATGCCTCTGGGTTGAATAAATACTGGTTTCCAATATCCCGAATGCCCAAAAATGGTGGAAATTGGCCAACAGTCGATGATATGATCAGGCAGAACCAGCGTTTAGTAGTCTTCACGTCTAAATCTTCCAAGGAATCTTCAGAAGGCATTGCTTACGAATGGAGATACGTTGTGGAAAATCAATGTGAGCATTTTCTCAACATCTGAGGCCATGCATTCTCATATAAATCATCTTCCATTACTAATAGTGTTTTAATCTCACAGATGGCAATGGTGGAATGGTAGCAGGATCATGCCCTCACCGTGCAGAATCGCCCGCTATGAACGAAACATCAAGGTCCCTAGTCCTAATGAACTACTTCCCAGACAATCCAGATGTGGCCACAGCATGCAAACACAATTCAGCCCCTTTATCTGACATGATGAACACATGCTTTCAAGCTGCTGGTAAAAGGTGGCCCAATTTTATCGCAGTCGACTTCTACAAGGTACATAAATATTTCAAAAAAATCTTTGCATGATCATTAACTATCCTCTCTCTCACCTCTCTCCGATCTAATTCTTTCAGAGAAGCGATGGAGGTGGAGCACCTGAAGCAGTAGATAGGGCAAACGGTGAAAGAGCTTGTGGCTGCAAAACTATATCGTCTTGCAGGGTTCGCTTCTTCTCTTAATAATAATAATACAGTACATAATCACAATGTTTCCATATGAAAGAAACATGTTATAGTTAGTAAAAGTCTGTTAAAATAAAATGCAGGAAGATATGGCATTTGGACAGTGTACAGTGCCACCTGAGGCTGAGGGCGGTATTGGTGCAGCAATCAGAAACGACACCCGATCCGAAGGCTTCAACACCAGACCCTTTCGACCAGTATGGATGGTCAGTCTACTCATCATGGCCGTGCTTTCACTATGAGTTTCCAACTATATCTTCTTCCATTATTTCATTTTTTCCCCCTTCAATTCACTTTGATGTAACTGGTTTCTATGTGAATACATATATAGCTTAATTAGTTGGTGTGTGAAATTTGAGACCTCTTATCATTCTTTAGAATTCATAATTCAACCTTTCATCCATGCAATTTGGGTTTTTAGTTTCTATCATGAGTAGGGATGTGGGCCCAACTACACAAATAAAGCCCATACATTAAGGCCCAATTGCAAGAATTATAAAATAAATAAATGAATTAATTTAGTTTGAACAGCACAGGGCTCAAGGCTCCCTGTGTACTGAAAATTACTGTACTACTGTATATAAAACCTGCATCTAACTCAGTCCATGTCATGACCACATAAAGTTTATTGGGTGAAACCTTTTTTTTTTTTTTTTTAACTTGTTTTTTTTGTTTTTTGGGGGGTTTTGTTTTGCCGATGCTGCGCACGATTATCGAGACTAATTTGCTTCCTTAATTGAATCAAAGCTATAGAGGATTATTCATCTCATCAATTACACCACCGAATATTCCAATCTTCAACCTTTTTTTCTTCAAAACTATTTTTCAATTTATTTTTTTAATTACATTAAAGAAAAAAACAGTCACGCACCCAAAGATAATAATCCAATGCTTTTGCTATAATCAATGTCCAATTGCCTTAATCTATAGTAAAATGTTGCATAAGAAACAAGAAAGAGGCAGAGCCTCTCAGTTTTTGTGTTCACATTTTGACCAGTAATAAACCACCTACTCTTTTTTTTATTCCCAAAAACAAATACAGTACTCCCTCCGTCCCATTTCAGTAGTCCTCTTTCTTTTCGGCACGGGATTTTATGCGTAGTGTTAAATTTGAAAAAGTATGGGGTCCACATCAAAAGTAAGGGTTAATTTTTGCCATTTTAGGAAAGAGGACTACTGATGTGGGACAGACGAAAATAGTATTGAGGACTACTGAAATGGGACGGAGGGAGTACTATTTTACAATAAACCTCAAATTTCTTAATATGCATGCTCAAAATAAAGTGATCGCTTTAAAAAAACGGATGGAGTACTGTATAAATGGAATTCTTAAACCAAAAGTAAAGGACGAAAAGCGATATATGAAATGGATTATCGAAACATGTTGGAAGCCACGTCATTTTATTTTATTATCAAATTAAAATACTAATAACTTTTCTAATACTTTATGCTAACCTTTTTTTTTTTTATAAAAAAAAATGGCGCTTACCTTTACACATTTGTCTAATCTTTGTTGTACTATAAATAGATATTTAAATTCAGAAAATGGAGCTTTTAGGCGAAAGCTTAGGTTAAAGTAATGAAGAAAATTTTCAACCACAGTTTTAATTTAATAAAAGCAGCCAACTAAATCATTGCCTTTTTTCCCTCTCCAATATAATAATTGTCACATGATCGGCCTCACTCTGTCGTGATTATTATTGGATTAGGCTTCAAAAATATACATTATAATAGTATTATTGAAGCATATATACGTGTTTGTTTCTTAATATTAATTCTAAAGTATGAATATATACGAAGTATTATATATTGTTCTAAGACTAATAGAAAAGGATAAAAGGGAAGTTTTTAAATAATACAAGTTTTTATTTTATCAAATCTATTTATATAAACTATATTAGTAATCAGTTGGGATAAAATCTTTATATGCATGGGTTTAAATTTTTTATTATCGAATACAGTATATAAAAATAGAGTGATGCTATTCGGCCATAATGTGGTCGGCCATAATTTAACTTTTTTTTTTTTTTTTTTTTTTTTAAGTATCAAATAATTTATATTTTTTTGCCAAACTTTTTTATATTATAAAAAACTCAAAAAGCGATGTTCCGTAATTTTTACGTATTTTTAAAAATTATTTCTTTAATTATTTGATAATTTTTACTATTTTAAAGAATTTGTTACCTTTTTATCTAGAAAAAAAAGATAAAAATATGTAATTTTTGTGGAAAAAATATTTTTAAATTAAAATATAAAAGTAATAAACTATAATTATCATTTACCATTTTTTAAATTACGTATATTATGAAAAATGTTGTTGTGTGGCCGGCCACATTATGACCAAATAGCTTTATTGTAAAATAATTTATCGAAAATATTATGCAAAGGAAGAACGGAGAGGTGTGTGCTTCTTGCTCGTGTACTATCCTCATCCCGACGCATTTCGTCATTTTATATCAAATATATATTCAACGAACGTGGTAATTGGAATAGGACGGAGGGAATAGTACTTTACAGGTTAAAAATCCTTAATTAATTCAACCTTAAATTCCCGGGTCCAACATAAACACAGCTATTTAACTTTAGATAGAGTGTATATATACTACTACTATACTATTACTATATGATGTAAATAATTAATAAGTAATACGTATTTAAGGTGTGTACATGCATATATTATTGATAAATTAAATTAAATTAAATTAAATTAAATTTAAAAATCTTGGAAAACAGGATTGGCGGAGGTGGAATGACAAGACACTCGTGTGAAAGCAGATTTGTTACTCCCCTCCGACCCAATTCACTTTGCTTGTTTCGTTTCGTTATGATGTTTTTGTGCAGTGTTAAAAGTGAAAAGTAAGAAGTTTACATTGCCAAATTAGAGTTAATTCTTTCAACTTTAGAAAACAGACCAATTGAATCGGGACGTCTCGATTAAAAAAGAAAGACAAGTGAAGTGGGACGGATGGAGTAGTTAATCTCACAACACCACCCTCTTACCTGGCTCACGTGCCAAACACATTTCTTTTCTTTTCCTTTTTCTTTTTCTTTTTCTTTTTCTTTTTTAATTTTATTTTTTAATTAATAGTACTATTGTAACTATAATAATCGTTGTTACTACATTAGTACTACTGTACATGCATGCACACGAGACTGAGTGAGTTGTCAAAGTGAGGTAACTTAATGCCAAATATTTTAATACTAATTACTAATTAATTATGCATTAAATTAAGCACCTCATTAGTGACAATTGATGATTTTGACCAATTGCAAAATTTGGAAATGTTTACTCCTACTCCCTCCGTCTTACTCGGAAATGGACATTTTATCGGGTATGAAAATTAAGACGAGAGTAATAATAGTGTGTTGAAGTGAAAAGTAATACTCCGTAGATTATAGTGACGTGTCTGAATTTTATTGGGTTTTAATTTTATATTTTGAAAACTATCCCTATATCAGTGAGACGTCGCGAAAAGAAAAAATGTCATTTTATCAATAAGATAGAAAGAGTATTAGATTTGGTGTATTTCTTTCTACATTGCTTCCATTACACGTACCATCCTCTATCTATAAATGCCACTTCAATTCAAATTACACATAATTCAAATTCAAATTCAAACTCAAAACTATTTAATTAATCTCATTAAAAACATTATCTTTGACTAGCCTAACTATACATAGTAAAGAAGACACCTACAATAAATAGTTTTGAGCATAAAAACTTTATATGCATATCATAACTATACCACATATATACTGGCACGGAGGGGTGCTAAAATTAACGATTTCTAAAACAAGTTTGTAAGTTAAAAGAACCATTTTTTGGGGAAAGGAGGGTGTCGCCGTGTCGGAGCTCACTTCAGCTCCCCCTTATATCCGCCACTATTATATACTTGTCAGTTGTCATGTCTCGTTCAATCCACTTTTCATACTTTTTAATATTTTATATAAATGTGTATTCAAACAGATAATTTGAATCGTGTCATGTTTGTAACTTCAGTTACATTGTCAGGATTGAGTTAGATTAATCGTTTCACCATCAACAACTCCCAATACTATTAATTTCTAAAGTGAATAAAGAGACCTCTTGTATTTTCTAAGTAGTATAGCTTAGTCCATGAACTCCCATCCCAACCTATCCATTACCACAAGAAAACTCAAATAATCATCACAATTCATACAAATACAAACAAATAACAATAGAAAGAAAAAGATGCAAGGAGTGTAGGATAAAATAGATTCTCTCTCCACTCCAATTGAGTGATTTGTAATCGAGTGGTCCAAATTCTCGTGTGCCCTACTTGATCAACGTTGTCTTCTCCGACTACTCCTTCCGTTCCATTCAAGCCTCTCGTTTATTCTTTTCGATCCAATTTCATCCATAACATTACCTCTCTCTTTTTCCTTGTAAACGTTTTAACATTTTGTTAACTTATCAAACACTTTCTTCTATACTATCGTATCGAAATGAAATAAGATAGCTTACACGAGACGGGTCGAGCTTATCTTTACCAAAAATATGAAAACAAAAAATCTAGAGAGAGGGCACATTCGTGTTTGACCATTGACCGGCGGTCACCTCACTTCCATCATCCCAATGGGGGACCCACTTTAATGCTAGCCTGTGCTTCTAATGTTATTAAGTGTCTTTGACTGCTTTAATTATTGCTCTTTATTTTTTTTTCTAATTAATTAACAAAATAAATAAATAAATATCTTAATTTAGAAAGTATTTGGATCTCAATTAGCTTTTGGTTTCCTTCTACATGACAACCCCTCCTTCTATTGCTCCTTAACTTCACTTTAATTTTGATTTCATTAATAATACTATTAAAGTGAATGATTCCACTTGATTATTATGCATTAAGTGGATTTTAGATTTTTTTTTGATTAAATTAAGGAATTGATTCCGACATGCTTCTAAATCAAACTGTCCTTTTTTCAAACAACTTTAAATAGGGGAAAAAAACTTTTAATGCTACAAAGGAGGAAGGTAATACAACGATATGTGTTTTTCGAGTATCATTTGTGATTGATAAATAGATTTAAGTAGTAGCCATACGATTGTTTTCAATCACATGGGAATGAGCGGTATGAATCTATATATATATTAAAGCAAAATCATTTCTGCATGCAATTTCCCGCCCAAATATCCTTTTTCCCGCCTAAAATGAATGCATTTGCCCCATCAAATAAATTTAAGGGCTCGTTTGGTATCCATATACTAGTATATCAGATATCAGATAAGGGTATAGGTATCAGATATCAGGTATAGGTATGAAATTGATATCCGATATATGCGTTTGGTGTAGATTGTTCGGACGTGGGATATCAAAACTAAATTAAAAAAAATAAAAAATAAATAATAATAATAATAATAATAATAATAATAATAATAATAATAATAATAATAATAATAATAATAATAATAATAATAATAATAATAATAATAATAATAATAATAATAATTCATTAGTTAATAATAATAACAATAATAATAATTAATAAAAAATTTAATTTTTTTTATTATTTAATTCTAATTTTAATTACAAAATAAGTCGTTAGTTAATAATAATAATAATAATAATAATAATAATAATAATAATAATAATAATAATAATAATAATAATTATTATTATTATTATTATTATTATTTTGTAATTATTATTATTATTATTATTATTATTATTATTATTATTATTATTATTATTATTATTATTATTATTATTGGAGATATGAGTGATACCTCTATAAAAATCAGTATATGAAAAGAGTTAAAAGAGAGGATATCAGGATATCAAAGATATCAATTTGATATCCATATACTGATATGCCAAACACATGGTATGGGTATGAGATCTTTTGATACCCATATCTGATATACGTATATGGATACCAAACGGCCCCTAAATGTACCAACATGTTTTCTTTCATGGATAATTGTGAAAACACACACTAAATGATATTTACTATAATTACTACTGCAACCTAATAATTATGCATTAAAAAATTATTTATCCATACGAGGAGAGGAAGGAATGCAGCACAGTAATTGGATTCACTTTATCTACTTTTTATTTGTTGGTAATACATACTACCTCCATCTCACTAAATAAGCCCCACTACTTTATTGATGTGACATGGCACGCATCTCCACCGAAACCTAGTATGAGTTTTACGATATAATTTTGAAATATTATTTCTTTTACGGGATAGTCCGACACTCGTAGTATCCCGTAAACAAAAAAATACTTCGAAATTATATTTTAAAACTCGTACTAGGTTTCGGTGGAAAAACGTGTCCAAAAAGTTACTATTCCATTTGGGGCTTATTTAGTGAGATGGAGGTAGTAAAATGAATTCACTTTATCTACTTTTTTCATCCTTTTCATTTTACATTTTCACTATATTTTCCGTATTTTACGATTGTATTTTAATTCTTTGATTTATTTTCTTCGAAAAAACATGGCCGCAAGTTCGCATTCTTTCATTTCCATTTTTTGGGTTAATTTATTTTCTGATTCTTCTTCTTTCTATTTACTCCCTCTATTTCATTTCATTTGGCTTATTACATTTCGATACGAAATTTAATGTACAGTACTAAAAGTAAAAGGAAAGGGGCTTACATTAAAAAGTAAGGGTTAATTTTTATAAATTTAGAAGTATTTGATTAATTTTATTTAAGGATTGACTATGTTTTAATCCTTTTGTATTTAATTTTTGGTGTACGATTTTTACAAGTTGTAAATTAAAGGTAATCAAAAGGAATATAAATTAAAAGGAATAATAAAGGGTATTCAAGATAATTTATAAAACAATAAAATAAAAATGAGAATTAACAAGCTGAAACATGAAAACACACACTAATTGACATTTACTAATAATTACTACTACTACCTAATTATTATGTATTAAAAAATTATTTAACTATACGAAAATGCGGCCTCTCATCTGCTTAATGAAAATTCAAATTGTATACACTAATCAATAAAGAAACAGCAGAAACTCTTCATTTGCCTTGCTAATGACAGGAGACTTTTTAATAACCCCTATTAATCTTCGCCGCCCACCATTCACCATGCAACTTTAAATTAATTAAAATGTTTTATTTTCTTTCAATTAAACAAGTTGAATCTTCAAAAGCATGTTATACAATTTTATTTTATTTTTACATTTTTTATGCTTCAAAAAAGTGTTAATTGTCATAAATAAAAATAATATATATATCATAATTGAAATATGAAAATTCTTTTTTTGCAAAAATATATTTTAAATATACTTTTATATATATTTTGAAATTTCTTCTATACATTAGTAAAACTCTTATCTCACATAGATGTGAGAAAAATTATACAATATACTACATGATGTAGTGTGGATCGAATCGTGGACATCACACTAAAGAGAGTCTTAGGTACTTCCACCATATCAACTCATAACATTCTTATATATACTATGTTCTACAAAAGGTTAAATCAATATTTTTTAGAATAATATTATTTTTTGCCAAGAGCATCATGAGATTGACAAATAGTCTTCAAAATTATAAAATTGAATATATAAGAAACCATAAATATATTTATAAACAAACTTATTAACAAAAATAACAAAATAAGGTTGCCCGAGCGAAGCCGGGTGGGCAAAACTAGTTTTGATACATAAAGAAATCTATACTACTATTATAAAAAATGTCTTGTTTATAAAATTTGATTTGCCTATTTTGCCCTTACAATTAAAATAAATCATTAGAATATTATTATTATCATTATAATATTAATTTCGGATATATTTCAATTTATATTCAACTTATATATATATATATATATATATTTTTTATCTTCAAGTAAATTGATATTTATAATATACTAATAATATTAAAAATAATCATTATATATCCAACAGGATTATATGTGCATCGCACGTAATCTCCGCTGGTATTTTAAAAAGAGGTATAGTAAACAGAAAAAATCGTTGACAAAATAAAACTAAGAAGATTTTGGAGTTGATGCTCGATGAAATCCATTCTTCCATGCAATTTTCAAACTGTGTTTTTTTACCAATGCACTTTCAACTTTGCATGAAAAGAATTTCAAAGTCAAAGAGTACTCCCTCCGTCCCCTAATAAATGTCCACTCTTCTTTAATAGAGGGAACACTTATTAAGGGACAGAGGGAGAGGGAGTATTCGTAATTACTAACACTTAAAATCTTTACTCAACCTTAAAAGGTAAAAGGAGAAAATCTCTCAAGTAAAAACACATTGATTTCCTCATTTTTTTTCCCTTCAAAATTACTCCTACTTGCATTCAACTCCAAGATTTGTTGATTTGCCATAATCATTAAGCATGATTAATTGAAGCTTTTTTCCAAGAAAAAATAATTGCTCTTGAATTTATAATAATAGCTAGGGACCTTAATTTCCTAGCCTATCAGCACTTAATTCACTCAACCAACCTATCTTTAAATAATTGGTCAAAAACAACCCCAATGTTTGTTTCTGTGTGGAATTAATTGAAGATGTTATTACAAGACTGTTAAAATTAAATGTGAAAAGTGAAAACCCTGGATAGAGAGAGAGAGAGTTGTGTTCTGTTCTGCTTCTCCTGGGAATCTCCAATCAAAATCACATAATCTTGTTACTTAAACAAAGTTAGTCATTATTAATATTCAAATGAAATTTGAAACCCCAACTACTAATATTCATTTACTACTCACACTAATCCATAAGGGAAGAAGGGGAGTTACTGTAGTTTTCTTGAATTTTGACTGATATAAAGACAAAGCTCTTCATTACTGTGTGAAGACTAGGAATAATAGTGCCACAATTAATACTCCTTCCGTCCCCTTAATTAGTCCACAAGTAAAATTGTATACGTCGCAATCATGACAGATATAACGGAAAGAGCAGTATATAACAAGTGCGTTATGTTCGTGTGAAGAAAGTTTATACACTCTACGTTCTTGCACGGGCATGCCTCATCGTAGTGCATCGATCTCTGGGGACCTAGAGCCATACGCGACAAACCCTACCTTTGTTTTCTACTTACATTTATCATTTTCTCTCTTGCATTGCTACTTCTTTTGTCCCATTTTATTATAGCTCATTCATATAAGATAGAAAAAAATAGAAAGAAAAAAATGGTTAAGTGAAATCGGAACGAGGGAGTATACGATATGTTATTATGCCATGATAGTCAATAACCAGTGAAGACTAAAATTGCTACAATAGTATTATTAATCCATGGGTAGTCTTGGTCTAAACCTAATTTGGAAACTTGAAGTAAATAATCAAAAGTAAAACTTTTGGTTAAACTACTTTTTACCTAAGCAATCAATGCCTCATATATATATTTTCTGGGTGCTACCTTCCCTTAAACAAATCTGCTGCAAAATATGGTTACAAAAACACCCATATGTGCAATATTCGTTCAAGCCAGTGTTTTAAAAATTGAACTGAACCGGTATTTTTTACTGGTTGAAACTTGAATTTGTCATGATTTCGATTCACGGTTTCTTCCATCATTAGCTAGTTTAAACCATGCTTCAAATGAAAAACCTGTGAATCGGACAGTTCGACCTTCGGTTCGGTTTTTAAAAGATTGGTTCGAGCACATGCATAATTGCATATCCATAGATAACAATGAATAATAACGCCTGACATAGATAACAATGAAAAAACATGACTATTACTACAACTGTGGAGTATATCCCATGCACAGAATTCTTCCAAGGAGGCAACATCCCTTTTCTAAAAAATCTACAGCATCTTATATCTGTATTTTTAAAAAAAATAAGGAAAGTAAACATATGTATTGAACTGTCAAAATTATTCCACTCGTAGTCGATGACACGAAACAACTAGATCGTAACGGATTCAAAAGGAATATATAAAAGCGACGAAAATGAACTCAACCTAACATTTCTGAGGTGAATGAGGCAAACAACATATACCGATATTTTAATAGATTACCAAGAATCTCAATAAAAACCCAAAACCAGAAAAAACAAATTCCCATTTCTCAACCATTCACCTTCATTTTTTTAAAAAAAAATTAATTAATTCCAGAAGCTTCAGCTTGAGCTTGAGTGATGTAAACAGCAGTTTGATTTTGACCGGGAAAAGAATTTCTTTTTCTTTTTATTTAAATTTAAATTTCAATTAAAAAAAGAAAAGGAAATGGGCCCCATCTAATCCAGTCCTCGGCCCAAATCCAAATTCCCCTTGGAGCTAACCTAACCATGGTTAAGAGGGGAACCACACGTGTGGAGAATTAATGGTACAAATCCGTCAGGATGTAACCGCAGAGAAATGTCCCTCTGTTCCTTATTTCTATTCGGTATTTAACCCATCACCACCCCAAACAGAATTTCCACTTTCCTCTCTTTTACTACTCTCACTCCTTCCTGTCTCTCATTTTCCATTCTTTCTTCCTTCTTTCCTTTTTCTATACTAAAGAATTACTAATCTAGAGAGAGGAGAGAGAGAGAGGGGGTTAGAGGAACATGCCAGCTGGTTTGGAGCCTCTGGATATCGGGGTGCAGATACCGTACTATTTCCGGTGCCCGATTTCTTTGGAGCTGATGTGTGACCCTGTCACCGTTTGTACCGGTCAAACGTACGACCGTTCCAGCATAGAGTCCTGGGTGGCAACCGGGAATACCACGTGTCCGGTCACCCGGGTCCCACTCACGGATTTCACCCTCATCCCGAACCACACTCTCCGCCGACTTATTCAGGAATGGTGCGTCGCGAACCGCTCCTTCGGAGTGGAGCGGATTCCCACTCCGAAGCAGCCGGCCGAGCCGGTTCTGGTTCGGTCTTTGCTGAATCAGGCTTCGGCCGGATCCGGTCCGTTTAGTCTCAGGGTTTCGGCGCTGCGGCGGCTCAGGGGGCTGGCGCGTGACTCGGAGAAGAACCGATCTGTTATCGCCGCGAGCGATGCGCGGGCGGTTCTGCTCGCGATTGTGTTCGCCGACGTCGGTTCGATTCCGTCGGAGCTGAATCTGGAGTCGATTGCGATTTTGTCGATGTTTACGCTTTCGGAGGCGGAGTGTCTGTACGTGGCGGCGGACGCGGCGAGGGTGAGTTATTTGGTGAATCTACTGTTCCATTCGTCGATCGACGTCCGGGTCAACTCGGCGGCGTTGATCGAGTCGGCTGCGGCGGGGCTGCGGTCGCCGGATCTCCGGGCGCAGTTCAGCGGCGCCGACGGCGTGTTCGAGGGCATAGTCGGTATTTTGAACTATCCGCTGGCCTATCCTCGGGCGGTGAAGATCGGGATCAAAGCTCTGTTCGCGCTGTGTTTAGTGAAGCAGCACCGCGAGAGGGCGGTGGCGGCGGGCGCGGCGGAGGCGCTGGTCGACAGGCTGGCGGAGTACGAGAAGTGCGACGCGGAGAGAGCACTGGCGACGGTGGAGCTCCTCTGCCGGATCCCCGCCGGCTGCGCGGCGTTCGCCGCGCACGCGCTGACGGCGGCGCTGCTGGTGAAGATCATCCTGAAGATCTCGGAGCGGGCGACGGAGTACGCGGCGGGGGCGCTGCTGTCGCTGTGCTCGGCGTCGGAGCGGGCGAAGAGGGAGGCGGTGGCGGCGGGGGTGTTGACTCAGCTGCTGCTGCTGGTGCAGAGCGATTGCACGGAGAGGGCGAAGCGTAAGGCGCAAATGTTGCTCAAGTCGCTGCGGGACTCGTGGCCCGACGAGTCCGTCGCCAACTCGGACGAGTTCGCCGGAAGCGACGTCGCCCCTTTTTAATTACTTTTTTTTTAATTTTGTTAAAAGTATTATTTTTGTTGGTTAGATGAAATTGCACTTCTCAAAAGGAAAAAAGAATTAGCATGAGAGGATTAGTTAGGGTACATAAGCCAATGGTATGTATTTGTATCTAGTATTTTTTTTTATTTTCATATTCTCAATTCTCATTTTTGGTGGAAAGTTTTTTTGGGTGAAATATCAATAATACAATATTCTCTCTATATGTTATGTTCGTCACGTCACGTTCGTTCGTAGGCATTGAGTATAAAATAATAAAAATATAGCATCGCAATGAATATTTTTTTTGAGCCTCTCTGATATTTGATAAATGGGGAGATTAATAGTAAGCATTTATGAAAAGATTAGTAGGGTTGGTGCGATGAAATGAATAAGAAGAAATGATATTAAAAAGAGGTTCCTTTGACCATGGACTGGAACTGAAAAATAATAATGGTGTCATAACTCATAACAGTAAAAGCTTATTGTTAATGGTCTACACCTCATCACATCTTATTATTATTCAATCTTTATTTTTATTTTTTATTTGATTGAGAGCATGAGCATGAGCATGAGCATGAGCATGCATCAATTAAATTACTACTCCAGTATGCATGGCTGGCACGGTTGGCCTACATAACTTCTTTATAGGGCACATATTCAATTTCTTCATTTCACATCTTTTCACTCACTATTTTGTGCTTATTTAATTATGCTAGTTAATCAATTATTATTATTATTATTATTATTATTATTATTATTATTATTATTATTATTATTATTATTATTATTATTGAGAAGAATTGTATCAAAATTTAACTACATGCTTTTAATTTGTTTTTTTTTATTCTTATATAAAGATTGGAGGAAAGGTAAAGCCCACTATACAAAGCTGATGGGCTGACTAGTCCATATATATTTTCTTCTTTTATTTCGACTTAAGTAAAGCCCATATTGCTTTGAATCTCAATTAATTTTAAATTATAACCCAAACACTATAGCTTCAACTATTTGAACCTTTTTTTTTTTATATATATAAGAGTGGCGTTTTATACTCATGTGATAACAGTGTTTTTAAAACGGACTGAACCGACGATTAAACCGGTTCAACCATAAATCGGTAGTAATTTCGGTTCGCACTTTTTTAGGTTATATCCGATTTTAGTTGGTTCAGTCGAAGGTCTCACACGTTTGGCATCTGATTCGATTTTTAAAACATTGTATATAACCGATCTTATTTAATTTCGAAGCTAAACACAATTTCTGAGAACATGAAATTACATATGGGAAAGAAAGATAGGTCGAATTGCATATTAAGAGAAGCATTCATGTACATGCTGATTAATATTAAAATAAAAATAGAAAATCTAATTTCAGGAATTAACAAACATCATTATATCAGCTGCTGCCTGAGTGAATATTTCTTCAATTGGGAATCCCTGCTGGAAATGCTCCGATCCTCCCATTGCCTGCAATCGAAATCGAAATCGATATTTTAAAAATCGAACCGGTTTCTACATCTCTACTTTCTTAAAACCGGTTTAGTAAGAATTGATCGAACCAAAACCATATCTGAATTTGAAATTCAACCAGCAAGTCCGATCCGATTTTTAAAACATTGTTTATAAAATAGTAACGTTTCAAGTAAAAGGGTGGGTCGGGACGACTTACTCGGACATGGATCATGAACATGGACCGGGCCCGATCCGAAGAAGCGTGGGCCGAGAGGACCTCCAGGTTGTTCTTCTCCATGACGAACGAGAGGGCCGTGAGAAGGCCGGGCTTTCGCACGCTGCACACGCTGATCTGGGCCTCTCTCCCGCAGATGTTGAGGATCACGTTCGGAGAGCTCCACGTCTTGAAGAGGGCCGGGTGTTCGGGCCCGAGAAACATCGGGTTCGACGATGATGATCCGAACTCGGCCATGAAGGCCTCTCTTGATTGGACCGGGAGCTTGTGGGTGACGAACAAGGAGGTGTCCTTAGCGCCTCTCTCCAGCTTCCTTTTCTGCAGTTCTTCAAGTTTTTGCTGCAGTTTCTTTATGTACTTCACAGCTTCATCAACAATAGTGGACTTGTCTGACTGCATAGCAAAATCGAAACGATATTTGAAAGTTTAACGAGCTTCCGTCCCATTTCAGTTGGCCTACTGATTGTACATACACATATAGAGTATAGAATAACAAAGCATACCGACTGAAACGAGACGGACAGAGAAACCGAGTAACTTACAAATTTGTTTCTTCTCATCTTCATGAATTTGTTTGTGTGCCAATAGAAAATAAAGCTACTTTTCAAGAAACTAACTCTTTGAGTACATGTCATTATTATTATAAATAGATAAAGAAAAATAGAAATAAATTAAAACAAGAAACATTGTAATTGGGAGTGAATCATTTTATTCTATATTTTGGAGGATAAAATTAATTGAAACATTTTCTTCATTAATTAAGTAATCAATTAGAAAGGTGGTGTAAATGAATGTGAATTACTATATACCTTAGGAGGGATGTGAGGGAGGAGAGCATGAAGGTTGGAGAACATGTTTCTCATCTTCTTCCTCCTCTCTCTCTCCGTCCATATATGGAGCTCATGATCGTCGGCCGCCTCTCCGGCGGCAGCGGCGCTCCTCTTCTTAGCCTTCGCCGGCGGTGATGGTGGCGGCGGTGGTGGCGGTTCCTTATCTTCTTGGGGAGGTGCTAAATTAGGAAATGACCATGATTGCTCTTCTTCCCACAACAAACCTTGTTGCTCAACCTCTATTTCAACCATTGGCCTACAACAAAATATAGTATGTGAAGTATTTTCACTTGATGACTTAACACAATATGTTCAGTATATATAGATGTGGGAAGAGACTATAGTGAAACTGTGCATTCTCAATATGTTCACGGATGACGTAACATACTGTTAGTGAATAATTTTTTTTTTTTTTAATCTATACACTAACCTATTTAATAAAGTAAGTCCTAGCACTATTAATCAGCGGTGAGCACGTTAAGAGTGTCAGTGGCAAGGGAGCTTTTATGCTATACTACTAAGTTAATAACATTGGGACTATGAAAATTTATTAATTTAAAGAGATATTAATATATCGATAAATTAATATTTTATTGATTAACAGAGAGACATTTTAAATTAAACAAATTTAGTATTTATGTGTTGAAAATAAATGAATTTATATATGTTTCATGCATTAGCCTATTCTTTGTAACTAATTAAATATATATTCATGGAGCATTTATCATTCTATTGAAATTACTTACATATTTACATTAATTTGTTACAATTAAATACTGGTAACTATTATAGTCAATTAAATATATGCATGCATGATAAATGAAACACATATTGTACATTTGTACTATATAAATCTCAATATGAAGATAAAATAGTTCATAACACCCAACATTGTCTTCTCATCTAATAGACATCACAAAATAATTGATGACAAAATCGTTCGAAAGTTAGTCAAGTTACAATATCAAACACTCACAAGAGATTATCGGAGTACCTTTTAGCCAACTCTGCAAAAAGTTAGGGATAAAGTTGAATTAGATTTGAATTTCAAGAAAAATCAAGTAACGATGTATTCATATTTCTAACAAATTACCATAGTGGAGTATTTATAATTGCAGTATTTATTAATTATTAATTAAGAGTTTGAATGAGACATCTATTTATAAATGATTTATTCGAGAAATTTTATCATTTTATTACAATCTCATCGAATTTGATTATTTTTACAGAAGTCCAAGTCATGATCAATATTTTTTTAATATATTTTAAAAATAAATTAGAGTATTAATTTATAGAGATTTTACTTTAACATAATTAAATTAACTCATACTCCCTCCTTTACTTATTAGTTCCATTTAGACAGATTGTGAACCAACGAAAGTAAGAGATATGCGGATGTAATCAATTTTAAGGAGAGAGCGTTAATTGTAATTGAATATTATTTGTCATTTTTAAAAATAAAATTTATAAGTAAAATTGGCGAAAATGACAAATGAAACTAATAATGAAGGACGGGATTCAATTTTTTTTAGGAAAAAAAAAAAAAGTGAATAGTAAGAGGCATAAATATGTTGAGAGATGTGATGCAAATCATACAATCATGAGCCAAAAATGCCGTTACTAGCTTTACAACAAAAGCTGCGTCACTCATGGGTCCCACTTCACCCTTTTTTTTTGAATATTAAATCAAAGTTTACAACTATATACTCCCTCCGGTCTTTTACAGTTGAGTCACTTTCCCGATTGGGCCGGTCTCTCCTAGTTGAGTCGTTTCCTTTTTGGGTAAAAATTAAGTATTAAACACACAACTAATTGTACCCCTTATTTTACTTAATTAACATACTAATTACGCCCCAATTTCTCAATTTCTCCATTATCGCCATTGTCGTCTCTCTCGAAATAATTTTAAATTAATTTAAAATAAATCCAGAAAAGTTTTAATTTTATAAAAAAAAAATCCAGAAAAGTTTTTTATTTTAATTTTAAACATCAACAATAATTTTATAAAAAAAAAATCCAGAAAATTTTAAATTAATTTAAAATAAACTGAAAAACAAAAAAAATATTAATTAATAAAAAACATTTTTTATATTAATTAAAACAACTCTTCTCAATTATAAATATAATCTCATTCTCTTCTCAATTACCAAACATACTTAAAGTACTAAACAACTCTTCTTAATTCCCGTGTCGAAAAGTTTCGACTCAACTGTAAAAGACCGGAGAGAGTATATACAACTCATATACATGAGAAATCTGACACCACACCCGATGGTGGGATTATATTACAGGAGAGAGTATATACAACTCATATACATGAGAAATCTGACACCACACCCGATGGTGGGATTATATTACAATTTATAGCCCAATATCTACTCATATATATCTACCCACACAGAGGTGGGACACCTACACCACCCAAGGGTGGGAAAGCTACTCCACATACCAACACGTTGGTAGTGGGAATCGAACCCAGGACCTCCTAAAGAGGAGAGTCCTGAGTACCTCACCCTTGCCACTAGGCCAAGGGGTCATCGGCCACTTCACCCCTTTCCTCTCTTATTCTTTCTCCAAAAATAAATTTAATGAACCCGTTTCCATTTATACTCCATCGGTAATATTTCAATTGTTTCGTGAAATGTAGAAAGTTAAATGATCTCATACTATGATTAACTTTTCGATTTTAGAAAATAAAATAATTTATCGGGAACGACCTAAATAAAATATGACTATTTTTTACTTATTTATTGCCATCATACATACACCATACGAGTAATATTTTTCATCGAATAAAATTTGTGAAGAATATTTAGTAAATAATTCAAATAATCGTCTTTACAATTTTATATTTTTACTTTATTTATTATTGCTTCTAGTTTTACATATCAAACATTCATATATTGAAGGATGGAAATACCATTAAAAAAAAAAAAAAAGATGTATTAAGTTTTTTTGGCAAAAAAAAGAGAAGGGAATTCTTATAAACAAAATACTTTTTTTCTTATGTTCTTGATGCTAAACTATGTTCATGTTTATCGTATATCGTAACCATGGTTACGTCAATAATAGTCGTAGATTATACTAAGATCAATGATCGATATCTATTCTTATTTCCAATATTGACACTTATTATAACTTACAACTGAAAGATATATACTCATAATTACAATACACAATCAGTAAGAAATTCTTTCGAGAAATTTACGGGAGCGTTACTATTGATATTCGGGATTTTGGACACGTAGTGGCATTTAATTATTATTTTATTCGACCTAAAAAGTCGAGCTCGAAGAAGAATTAGCTTTAATTAATCATGAAGGCGACGGTTTCATGTTTACACACTTGAGTTTAGTAGCAAACTTCATGCAAAATGTGATCTCTTTTTACTGGTTTAAGTGGAGGAGAAATGCTTATCTTGCTCCTCTTCACAACATTTTTAACGCATATTCCAATGATTTTCACCTTCCTCAACATGTTTCTTGTATACCATAAAAATGTGATTACGTTACACTCGGCGTGTGCCGGAATATACGATAGTTTTCACGAAAAAATCGAAATGTATCTCTACTAAGTGATATTATGGTTCGAGTAATGGGTGTACGTATAAGAAACGTTCTGTTACTCACTTGTGATATACGGAGTATTAAGTATACTTATGAAGTTATGATAGACAATTACATATATTTCTTTTCTATTTTTTTTACGAATTCTATTATTATGGGAATTAACTATTCATCTAATATTTCAAGCTTATTATTAATATTGAGGAATTGAAGTTTTTCTATATTTCAAGCTTATTTCTGATTGTGTTGGATGCAAATAACATGCCTTATATCGGAAATATAAAGTGAATGAATCTTGTATATAAGCTATAGGGAATACAACTTCATTGACATGAGCTTTTGGGAAGAAGTTCAAAACAAAACCATCAAAATAAATAAAAGTTTCGTTAAAAATCATATTAAAAAAAATAGAAATATTTATTTCATTTACTCATTTTAAAAAAAAAATTATTACTAGAACATCTAGATATTTTAATAGAAACTTCCATTTAAATGTATTGATATGTAGTATATAATCATCAAATTAAAAGTGTGGTCAAAACCATATAAATAAACAGAAGTATGTATATCATTTACTTGTTTTTAAAATAAATAGAAGTATGTATTTCATACTTTAAAATTTTTCTTACTATCATCATTATTCCAAATTATAAAATTATCAAATGACAAAGCTAATTCATCAGATGTAGTTTGGAGATTATATTTTAAAGGACGAATCGAGATCGGTGGCAATAATAAATGATAAATTGTTTTATTGTTGTTAAGATGTTGAATGGTTTCATTTGAGAATTTTTCGGGGTGTTGAAATAACATTATGTTCACACTTTCGTTTGAACCACAATAGCTGGGTGTATTAGTTCTTAATTTTCTAGACTTGGGTGGAGAATCGACTGAGTCAACCATCCAATCTATTAAAATTTAAAAAAAATAAAAAAAATTGAGATATTCGCTTTGAGGGGTGGATTGAACCATTTTATAATGTGTCATCCTAAATAATGTCATCGAAACAATGTAGCATAAGCACATTATTATTGTTTGTAGAAGAGCTTCGAGTATTAACAACAAATGCGTTATTATTATTTAACAATAATATTTAATAATGTCAATGTTGAAGCTTCTATCAACTGATATTTTCTTTATTATCTTCACTTTCATCACTTAAAGATTTAATGAATCTAGTAACATCACTCAAATAGGAAAGGACAACCGCATACTCCCGGATCACTTAGCCAATGCACATGACTCTACACTAACAATACTAATTACTACATCCGGAGCACTCGTGCGATGACTTCACCGGAAAAACCCCTTCGGTGTTGACTCGTACAAGACCCAAGCAGATTCTGTATTATTTTAAGCTTATATCAATTGATATTCATTACTGTCTTCACTTTCATGCTACAATGGCTAATTCACATATTATTTCCGCCACCAATAACATCAGTGCTCACCACGAAAGTTAATCGACATGCCACAATCAAACATAACCAACACCCATGGAATGAACCAAGAGCATTGCTTGGAACCGAAACTTTGCAATCGCGACATGCCACAATTAGACATAACCAACACCCATGAACGAACTAAGAGCATCGCCTGGAACGGACTGCGATGTTACTCAAGTGGTGAAATTCAAATAAGAAATAATGCATCAAAACATTTCAATAATGAAATTCATAACCACGAAATAAGCACATAACAATCTCCGATAATGTCATTAGATGGGAGTATTATTTAGTTTCATGGATCAATTTTTTTTCCTTTGTAGTTTCTTTTGCTTTATGGAAGAATACAAAACTGTTCATAATTTAAAACCTAAAAGAGCATCAAGACACAAACGCAGCAGGCCTTCGCTCCCTGTTTTCTTCGAGTAAATTAGCTTCAACCACAGCTGTAAATGGAAAGAGAAAAGGACCACATGCAACGAGATAAGGGCGAAAGAGATGTTTTTCAGGTTAAAAACGTCGTTTCCACCTCAAGTTTCCAAGGCTGTCATTTTACAGATAGGGCAAATGTTCTTCAACGTCAGCCACTGTTTGATGCAACCGGTGTGGAACTCGTGCCCGCACTCCAATATTCCGATGTCTTCTCCAGAAACGTAATCCTCCTGATTTAGACACATTTTGACAGACGTACCAATCAAATATCACGAACTAATTTGGGAGAATTTTTAAACATTTGCAAGAAGAAGTATAAAGGTTTGGGTATAAAATAATGACAACACTCAAAGTAAAGACTGGTTTCGTTTTAAAGCGCTGACCTGGCATATACAGCACGGCTCCATGTTTGGCGATGATCTTCTTCTTGCTTCATGCTTGCGCTGTTTCATGGAGCACCTGATCTGTTCTTCGCTGAGTCCAGTGCTCACATTTCCAATTTGTTCCTCCAAAGCCAATAATTCCTGTTGCGTGAATTAAGTCTGGAGTAAGATACCCATTAGATATTTTTTTCATTTGTCTGAATCCGAGAATTTTAAAGTACCTCGTAAGACATATTGTCGACATCAAGCCTCAGGTCTCTGTGTCTGTCGTTCATCTCAGCAAATCCGTTTATAAAAGGATCAATAAGCATATAATCCTGAAATGAAAATTTTCAGTGATTTCAATACTACCATCGGTCTTGCTCCATTTGATAAGATATGTCATAACTTGAAAAAAAGATAAGAAAAAAAAAAAAAAAAAAAAAAAAAAAAAAAATCGGAACCAATATTTTTTCAGTGATTTCAAAGGCCGTGCAAAAGATGTTTTTCCGAGACATGGTTGATTTTAAAACAGAAGTGCTCATCATAAGAAACAAAATTCTTTCAAATGTTCAAACTCCGAGTTTGTACAAAGACCAAATACTCATTTTCGAAGATTAACGTGCAGCGACAATTGAAGATTTGCAGAGTTCATCTGAGCAGTATATGTTTAAACATTTTTTTGCTACTAAGGTCCAAAGAAAGATAACTACACTATCAAGTTAATAAGCATAAAGTTAGGCACGTGTTTAGCAAAATCGAAAGGTCAGCTATTTCTACAGCTGGATATAATCTTATACACAGGACAAAGACAGATCCAAACAAACCTCAGCTTGCAGGTGGACACCCCTCCGCATAGCGTTCAAGACTTGACGTATCTGTTCATCAATGTTAGGAAAGTAACAAAGTCAATATTTTTCATCAACGAGGGCAACAAAAATTCTAGTTAGAAAGAGATAATCTATAAGGTAGTCAAAGCCCGAGATCGAGAGAATGATTCCATCCATCTACACTATTATGCCACGTCATCAACAGCTTTAATCTAGAAAAAGGGCAATAAGGCTATGCGACATTTTAGTCTGATCGAAAACTCGTTAAGGTATAAACTATAATGGAGCTCCGGATGCTTTCAGGCTTTATATACAAATCTAGAACGAAATGATTTTAGAAAGAGCTGGCTAGCAACTCTGACGAAGCAATTAACTAAAAATTTGTTTAAATTTCTCATCTAAGCAAGTGGTGCTAGTAAAAAACTTACATCGAATCGAACAAGTTCTAGGCATGCTTAAATTATCAAGGAACATAGGAAACGAGAATTATGTGTTTGAGGGTTCAAACTTGCAAGAATGCTTCCACATATGTATTTACGACTACTGTTCTAGATTTGCAGAAAAAATTATCGAAGAACAGAAATGTTATACATACCAGTCTATGCCTGCCCTCAACAGCAGCTAACGAACGCCAACTGTTGACATCATCACCTGGTACATCCATCAAGTGCGCTGCTGACCTTTGTTCTAAATGATGTCGACTAATATTATTAGCTGCCTCATCCAACGAAGATGAGGTTGAAGAAGGCAAAACCGAAAAATGACTTCTGCGGGTCCCCGTTTCAGTCTCTGGTCGATGGCTGGGAATCCAAGGTAAAGATTCAGACAACCTTTGATGATTTTGTGATGTCGAGTATTGATGAGGTAACCATGCACCAGAAAAGGGCCGGCCTCCCAAAGTGGGGCCCACACGTGACCCCGAAGGATGATTCCTCGAAGTTGCAGAAGTTCCGGGAGCAAAACTCCAATCAATTTGATCTGGTAGAGCATTTCTTGTCTCCGGTGCAGAAACAGTCATGGGGTAGTCTAGATTATTTCTTCGAGAATTTCTGACATTAATTTCCTCAGAACCTCTTTCTCCAGAGTGTAGAAAAGAACTTGATGAACCTCCACCTCGTGAACTTAACGATCCGTTCCAAGGGTATGGATGCGTTCCTCTTGACTCGTTTAAGGGCATTAAATGAGGCTGGTTCGAAGAATTGTTCTGGTTCACTGGTGGTGTAGGTCTTGAAAGGTGGGAAGAGTAAACACCAGAGCTTCTCATAGACGAACTTCGAGGTGTATCAAAATCAAACGGGATTGGATCATGACGTCCATGATTCAATCTTACTGCAAAATGTCGAGATGAGCTTTCTTGATATCCGGGAACACTTGAAGCAGGAAAAGGGGCTGGGGCTATTCTACTCGAACCAACCCCAATACTCGGATGTGATTGTTCTACGAGATTAGTAGGAGACAAATTCACCGCGCCAGATGATATACTTAAATTTCCTGATGTGTTGTAACAACCATGAGATGGATGCTGCATCATGTTCTTCTCCATTGGAGTTTGACTGGAGCTCGAACTTCCGCCAGGGTAAAACTGTCCAGAAGTTCCCTCAAGAGCCTTTCTCTTGCAAGATGTACCCCAAGAACCGAAAGATGGCTCGTAGTTTTCTGAAGATGTACTAGAGCGCCCAGAAAAGGTTCCTACATTACTTGAAGAAGGATAAAAGGTCGGATTTGGATTCTGCTCTATTGCCGAATGACCAGGTTTATAGAGATCATGAGGAAGAATTGCCCCAGGACCTCTGTGGAAATCATGATTCCACGAGTGCCCTTCGTTCAAATTTAAATTCATGGGAGGACTGTTTGAGCTGGGATTTCCAGTAACCAAACTTCTAGTGATGTTACTATTCGATGGAGGAAAGGACCAATCTTCTGGTCCTGCATCAAGCCCAACTCTTGTTTTTGAATCAGCACCATGAATTCCATCTTGCATATCGTTTGCAGTGGAGCTGGACTCGCCAAAGTCCCAACCACTGAAATTCTGAGCAGTGCCATCTCCATCAGCGGCATTACTGCAACTAGCATTCACATCAGTGGCTCCGAGCATGTAATTTGAAAGCCGGCTTTCAACTGGGCTCATTATGTTATTCCACGAAGTTGAGTGGTCCATAGAAGCATTTTCAGGAAGGGATCCTTGGTTCAAATCAAATGGCTCCGTAAAGGAATTGAGGGAGCTTCTTCCCCGTTGCATGTCTGTGATTATATGTCAGACAAATTATATCAACTAAGGGAACACTCTGGGCCGGGAATACAGTTTCAAGACGTTTCAGAAGTTCTGCAGACAAAAAACAACAATAAACGAAACCATTTTAGGCCTAATATATATAAAGCTAAAGATGTGTACGGTACTCATGGAAAAATATCACATGAATGTTAATGTTACTTCAGGATCTTAGATTACATCAAAGAATCCAACTTCTGGTCATTAATCGCCCAGGCATCAACCATTGACTGAAAAAACACGACAACAATTAAAGTTTTGATATGCAAGACAGGAGAACCAATTACTACTAAAAAACAACGGTGCCAATGATACAGCTTCCCTACAAGTAAAACTACGATAACACAAATCATCAGCCTCTTATCGATCAACAATTCTCAATGCATAACAAACTTATTCACAAAAGAAAAACCATAACTCGAAAGGCGAGACTATCTAAAATCTTACACTCTGATTAACAGGTAGTGAAAATAACAGATACTGGGCTGTCAATGATCATAACAAGAACTCGGAAAAACTGTTTAATTCCACAAAAAACAGAAAAACTATACAAATTCTTCATAGTACAGATACTCAGAAACAAGAAAAAAGATTGCAACTTTGAGAACATCACCACAAATTACTACTCCCGACCCATTAACAGAATGCTAAAGAATCGATTTCACCGAAGTCGTTAGTCGAATTCGAATACACAAGAGGCAAAAACAAAGTAATCCAGCACCAAATTCACCATCCACAGCATCAACACAGATTACAACAACTGTACAAAAATACAGAATCCTTTTCACCTCAAGAAACAGATCCCTCTCGAACATTCACGATCTCAAATTCATTTAGTTCCAAGCAACAAGAATCAACCTTGAACAATTACAATCAAAATCAAACAAAATCCAACAACAAAAAACACAAGAAAACTCAGTTCACCGGTACCAAACAAACTGGAAACTGGAGAATTACTTCAAACTAGTAGATGGGTCGAGGGCAAAACCTTGAGGAAGAGAGAGAGACGATTGATCCACCGATACGCCGATCGAAGTAGATGGGTATTCTTAATTTTTTTTTTTTAGATTTTTTTTTGGGGGGTTGAATATATGCTGAAAGAGGCAGTAGGTGGAGAGTAAAGGGCAGTTTTCAATAAATCCGATGACCTTTATATTTTCTTACAGCACACTAAAAGGAAAAGAAAAAGGATTTTTTCTTTCTTTTTATAAAAAAGATTTAACCTTTTTTTTTTTTTTTTGGTGCTTGAAATAAAAGGGGAGGTGGTTTCACATGTGGAGGAGGGAATTGAGCATCTGCCCACGAGAAGACAAAGGGGCTATTGCTCCATGGCTGAACGAGAATGTGGATTGTTTAGTGAGAGAGAGAGAGGGGGGGAGGCGATGATGTAACAAATGTAAGAAGAATTCTGCAGCGCAGAGAAAAGGAAAAGAACAATTAGATTTTGGAGGGTATTTTGGGTAATTACTAGGTTTGACCAGGGAACAGTTTGTCTAAAATCTGCGACTAGGGCAAAAGGGGAATTTCAGTGCAGAAGGAGATTTTTCTTGAGGTGTTCTAGTATTTAAATTATTAAATACTAGTAGTATATACTCCCTCCGTCCTTAAATAAGTGTCCCGAGTCGCAAAAAATTTTGTCCCTAAATAAGTGTCCTATCACATTTTTCCAAGCAAAAATTACACAAAACTACCAAAACTACCCTTTCTTGAAAATCTAAAAGTGGGATAAAGACAAAAATAAATAAATAAATAAATAATCAAGGATTTTAAGGGCATAAGTGTCAATTTACCCTTCTCCTTGGTTTGCACAAAATGGCGGCTCGGGACACTTATTTAAGGACGGAGGGAGTATTTTTTTAAAGTGGAAATATTTTTGCTTACCACTATTAAAATCCCACATTCACAAAATACCCCCCCAAAAAGCATACACAAACTACCCCAATTCCCATTTTACAATTTTCTTTATTTTATAAATCCATTTTTCCTTTAATTTTATTACATGTAATGACTTGACATTACATGACTTGACATGTTGTTGTCCTCTTCTTCTTTTTTCATATACGGCAAATGCAAATGGGTACACTGTATTGATGCATTATTACTGAAGCAGCATTCATTTTTGTTCAGTGATGAACAGTAAAAGAAGGTATTCTATGTGAAATACAATATATAGTGGTACATTGAAGCTCAAATGACATTCGTAAAAAATATCTTCAATTCGATTCCTCCTAAAAAAAAATTGGAACAGTTCGTGAAGGTGAAAATACAAGCGAAAGGCGAAGAACATCCAATACTCAAAGGTTTGTAACCGATCATTAGATCGAATATTTTATTACAAGTATTCCGGCCTTTTTCACGCCGGAGAATGTTGGCCGGAAAGTATATCACGCCGGAGACATGTCACGCCGGCGTGATATATATTCCGGTCAACATAATCCGGCGTGAAAAGTACCATTTTTTTTTTATTTATGTTTCATGTGTGATACTACATGATTTCATTTCATGAAGTATTTGAGACCTGTGAATGAATTATACATTTTTGTTATGTATATTAAGAGTTAAATTTAAAAATTTTGCAATGTATGTGTGCAAATCAAACGAGACTATAGCATAATTTGAATGAAAATTTTAAAATGTGCGTACTGGAATTTTTCACGCCGGAGGTATGTGGCCGGAAAGAATATCACGCCGGTTTTAATCACGCCGGCGTGATATTCCTTCTGGCCACATACCTCCGGCGTGAAAAATGGGTAATGAATGGAAAAAAAGTTTTGTTTCGTATTTTATAGTAAAACCTTTCATTTAATGAGTTATTTGAGACATACGAATTAATTGTAGAGAATTAATGATTATTTTATGTGTATTAGAAGTTCGTTTTATATTTTTACGTTGTATGTGAGTACATTAAGCCATAATATAGCATAATATGAAAGAAAAAAATAAAAAAAGAAAATTGTTTCATTTCACGCCGGAGATACGTTGCCGTAAAGCATATCACGCCGGCTTAAATCTTTCCGGCGTGATATGCTTTCCGGCTACATATCTCCGGCGTGAAAATTGGAAAATTAATATGAAAAAAATGTTGTCACATATTTTATAGTAAAACCTTTCATTTAATGAGTTATTTGAGACATACGAATTAAGTTGAGTTCATTTTATATTGTAGATGGATTCCATCGATGTCAAAGCTTATTACGGAGGTCAATGGAATAGAAGAAGGTACGAGGGTGGCAACGAGGTCGTATTAAAGTGCAGTGATTTCACATATTACGGGCTGAGATATATGGTAGCTTCCTGTTGCAACCTGCTCGGTAGTGATTTCGATATGTTCTATTTTTCGCTATCCGAGAGCACTGGACGTACAAGGAAATCCTTGTTGCAGTCGAACCAGCAAGTGGTTGAGCTATGCACTAAGTACATTAGCCCAGAATTGTACGTGATTCTAAAAAATGGAGGCTCGTCTTCACATGTTGGGGCTTCGTCTTCACATGTCGGTGCATCTTCTTCGTATATCCCTCAATTCGACCCGTCGTACCAGGAACCGTCTTCGTTCGAATTTGGCAACACGTATGGCAACACGGAGGACTTGCGTTCGACGCTTGATGATATCGTAGAGAACATCAATTCCACCCGTTGGGATGAACACGTGTATCAAGTCCACAACCTCGGAGGCAGTTCGTCTCATCGTGCCGAAGATGCTCGTGACGATCAAATACCCGACCTGAATCATACATCAGGAAGGGATGAGCAGGAGGATCCGAACGAAGATGATGTCTTGCGCGACGACGATGACGACGAGGATGAATATGAGCCGTCCCGGGACGTCTCCACCGAGGACAGCGACCAGTCGAACGTGTTGAGAGAAGGAAGGCAAATTCCTAGGGCCCTAATGGCCGAGTGGACCGCCTGGATAGCTGAAGAAGGCGGGTTCAACCGACTGTTGGCTATGATGTTTCCGGACCTGCACGGTAGGAGCCAACCACCTCTGGATACTGATACGGAGCACACGAGGAACTGGTTAGTGCCGGTGGTCCCACTCCAGGCTACAGAATCTGCAGTGTTCAACGAGGAAGACGCAAGTATCCTCGATTTGCGATATGGTTCATATTTCAAAAGCAAGGATGATATGTATATTGCCGTTGGTTTGTGGCAGATGGAGAGTCGAAAAAATTTCTACCCCAGGTGGTCGGATACGACGAGGCTGGTCTTTAGATGCACGTCGGACAAAAAATGCCTCTTCAACATTCGTGCTGTAAGCGAGGGCGGGAATTGGGTCATTTCAGTGTTTGAACCCGAACACACATGCGGGCCCAACACTGGGACAGTCGAAAGAAAGAAGGTCAGATCTAAAGTTATTGCGGCGTACTTTGCGAAGAGGATCCTGCGCGACTCCGCGATTATGAAGCCTAGGATCATTGAGAAAGAGCTGCTCACGTCGTTCGGCATTAAGGCGAGCTACAACGTCTGCTTGAGGGCGAGGAATCAGGCCGTGGAGATTCTCTACGGGAAACACAAGGAGTCGTTCCAAGATCTGCCCGCCTACCTCCATGCTCTCGAGACTTCAAACGCCGGCACAGTCACCGATCTCGACATAGATGACGAGTGCAAATTTCGACAGGTGTTCGTTGCCCTAGCTGCCTCTATTGCGGCGTACAAATACGGGCATATTAGGCCGGTGATATCCGTCGACGGCACTCACCTGAAGGGCAAGAACTCCGGCGTCATGTTCGTAGCTGTAGCGAAGGATGCGAACGAGCAGCTATTTCCCTTGGCATACGGCGTAGGGCGTAAGGAGAGTCACTATTCATGGACCTCGTTCATGAGGGGTCTGAGGAGGGCTTACGGGAACTTGACTGACGTGCTGATTGTTTCTGACCAGCACGTTTCGATTGAGTATGTCGTAGCTCAAGTGTTTCCGGAGGCGCACCATGGGTTGTGTTACTACCACTTGAGTCAGCACATGACATACGGCATGGTTATCGGTGCCATGTTCCAGAGAGCTGCGTACACGTACGATCAGAGAGAATTCCACAGCATCATGGCATCGATGCTCAACACCAACCCCGAGGCGTACCAGAAGGCTATGGGCAACGGACCCGCTAGGTGGGCTCGGAGCATGTGCCCCGTTCGCCGGTTCAGTACCCTGACATCGAACGCCGCAGAGTCTTTCAACAATTCCCTCCTCTGGGCACGTCGACTGCCTATAGTTGCTTGCCTCGATGCTGCGAAGCTCGTTATCGAGAAGTGGTTCGATGAGAGAAGACTCAAGGGTCGAAACGACACCCACCCCATATGTGAAGAGGCGCGGCGAAAAATCAGAGTCCAGTTGGAAATGTCGCATAGGTACAAGGTCACACGGATCAGCCTCGACGTCCCACATTTCAGAGTGCAGACACTAGATAACGTATACCACGTGGACTTGAAGAACATGTTTTGTGACTGCCACAGATGGCAATTCGATTGCATACCGTGTGCACACTCGATCGCAGCAATGATGTAAGTAATATTTTTTTCAATCAACTATTTAATATTTTGTGTACGGAATGACATTTATTTATTTCAACAGGGAAAATGGCCAGGCGGTAGATCAGTACATTGCCCACTACTACAGGAGGGATACCTATTGCAAGATTTACAACCGTCGAATATTTCCAGTTCCTAAAAAAGAAGAGTGGACAGTGCCGAGTGCCTACCTCGGTGTACAAATTTTACCCAATCCGTACGAACGTCAACCGGGGAGACCTCCGGAACGTAGACGGAGGGGGGCACGAGAAAGGACAATCAGGCGTGCCCCTCGGAGATGTCGACAATGCGGCGAACAACACGGTGCAAGGCAACCTTGTGCAAACCAATACGATTGAGTAGCACCTATTAGTGGAATGTTTATTCTAAAACTCGTTGTTTCAATGTTTCAACAATGTTTTTGTGTGTCGTTTTAATATTTAAGTGATATTAACATCATTATTTAACATAATTATGAATAAAAAATCAATATTAGATTCAAAATAAAAAACACGCCGGACAAATCACGCCGGAAAGTATAACACGCCGGCGTGATGTTATCCCGGCGTGATATTATTTCCAAAGGCTTTTGTCCGGCGTGATTTTTTTCATTGCCATGTAAATATTCGAAACTGACTTGGAGCGAGCTCTCCAGTTCCAGGAGGCGGGCGCTCCACTTGCTCGGCGTAAATCATCCAGTTTTTCACTCTTGTTCTGCCCTTTTCTCGTATTCTTGTAATATAATTAAAATTATAATGTAAATGAGTTACACGATTATTCATTTCAGTTCTAACGTTTTACGAAGATATAATTCAACTCGAAACGTGCAATCGAATTCTAAAAATTTGCAAAGAAGTCAAATCCACGTCGTTTTAAACAGTAGAATATCCAAAAATTCTACAAGCATACAAATTCCTATAGCTGCAACAATGGTTCGTTGCGGCCTCTACGGCTGGACTCCCGCTAAATACATGCTCGATGTTCAAGCACGTAACCACGGCACTGCATTTGGGATGCTCACTCCCAATTAGCAGATTTCTCTTCCTAAACAAAATCGTAAATCTCGCCTCGTCAGGTGTTGGAGCCTTAAGATTGTAGACGTTATTTTCGTAATAACCGCCTACAATGAACCAATACGGTAGGAGTACCATCAATGGACCGAGATCCTTTATCACTTGTGTCTTCCCGGCACGGTCCAAGCTCGCGTACAACGGATCCAGCACAGAAATCTGCTTGTGTGGTATGTTAATAAGAACCCCAACATAACGACCTTGAACCACCCAAGGCAAAAGAACCTAAACAATATAGAACGAGACATTAATGATTATACGAACAGACACTTATAAAAATTAGAACACTAATAACTATTGTTTCGTTCATACCACTTGTGTCTGCCACCAGTTAGTTGTTTCGTATGTCGGTGCCCGGTTATGCATCAAATTGGATAGGTACACCGTCGGTCTCCAATTTTGCAATATCCAATGGAACCTCACCGCATTATCATCACCAAGTCTCTGGAATTCGACCTCTTTCGTAAGGCGTTCATAGCCCGCCTTCAGATCCACCTTAAATACCATTTAAATACACAATTAAATCATGCCAATAATAATTTAAACGTAAAATAGGGCTACGGTTCAAAATCACGCCGGACAAACACGCACAAGAAGTACATCACGCCGGGACTCATTCATGCCGGCGTGATTTCACTCCGAATTAGATTCTCCGGCGTGATTTTAATCCCCGGGTGTATTATCCGACGTTTAATTCATATTTATAAATTCCATAACAAATTCCATAACAAATTAGGGTAAAGATGAACAACGTACCAGAACTTGCGTATTGCATATCATAACTACACCACCCGTGTATGGAGGGAGAACTCGAACACCTTCTTGAAGTTGTTTCCGTAGAGTCATGAGAGCCATATGAAGCACCTGTAACAACATAAAAATTTTCAGAGCGTATATTAAGTATAAAACCATGGCTCGACAAGATTATATTAAAAACAACGTACCAGTGGGTTCCACTCTAACTCGGAACGTATCATCGCCTTTAGTTCTCCGGCTTTCACCGGGGCGATTTGATCAGGGACATGCCGCAACTCATAGGAGTAATGACACGTGGAGATCCAAATTTTGAAGTCTTCTTGGACTCTTGAGGAAGGCCATGCTGGTTCGTACGTCGGTGTGTATACACCCACCGCTTTTAAGGAGACTTCCGATGAACCTGATGACTAGTTCAAATAAATGTATTAACCTGCTCGATACAAACCAATAAAACCACGGCTAATTTCGGAAGAATACCTGACCCCGCTCGACTTGCGAAGTCGATGAACGAGCTCGAGCACGGATGGTAACGTTTGGCGCCGTCGCAGTAGAATAATCAGCGCTAGAAATGTTCTCCGGAAGTGAAAATCGGCCCGGCTGATAATCTTGGTACGTGACCGGCTGATAATCTTGGTATGTGGCCGGAGGCGTGTACTGCGCCGAGAACGGAGGGATGTATGTCGACGTCTACAAATTGTATGTCAAATTCGTAATCTTAAACACACGTTTTCTTCAACATTACGCATGATAACATCAAATTATAATTAATAGATTATATAATAAGGTTTAACACATAAAAATAGACATTACAGAGAATTTCACGCCGGAGAAAAGTCGTCGCCGACAAAATCACGCCGGCGTGAAACCCTACCGGCGTGATATCGTCTCCGATGACATGTCTCCGGCGTGAAAAACATCTTAACCTTCCAAATTATTTTTTCAGTCTATTCTGGTACAGAAATGATAACAAAATAAATATTATCTATCGCGAATTCGGAAGTGAAAATTATTTCCGAACAGATTATACCTGTCCCGTAAATGCAGTCCATGCATCAGAGTATGAAGCATCCTGGTACATCCCGAGCGTAGTCGGGGGCTCGGAGGGCCCACTGTCGGTGTACAACGGGAGGGTCGTGTCCCGACGGTCCCCCACTTCGGCCGTCACGTGCTGTATCCCGGAGCTTCTAGAACCTCCTGCTCCGGTAGTCGCAGCACCCGAAGGGCGTGCTGAAGAAGCCCGCCCCGAAGTGACAATAGGAGGCCGCCCACCACGACCGCCACGACCGCGCTGAGGCTGTGAGACCGACCGTGGAATACTTGAAGACTTGCAACTGAACAAGGCCTTCACCTCCTCGAACATTGATTTCACCTTGTCCATGAAGCCTTCAAGCTTCCTGTCGATCTCTGCATTCTGCTCTGTTATTTCCTCTTTCATGATCCTCCTAACGTCCTCGGGCGTCGCGTAGCTGGGGATATCGTGTCCCCTGATGCCGCTAGAAGTGTCCTCCCTCGGCCTCTTCCCGGGATCGCGTCTGCTCCTGGATCCCCGGGCGGAAGTCTGCTCCTCCTCACCCATGTAGCTTCGGCTCTGGGTGCTCCTCCTCGTACGTCCTCCGGTACCGTCGAGTATGTCGTCCTGGTCGTGCATCGGTCGACGTGTACGCGCCTCTGGCGGAAACTGAGAAGGCTCGCCGGTCACGGCTACCGGCACGTAGAAGAATACGTCCAATGGGTTCGCCACCAGGGACGATTGGAAATACACGAGCCCGGCCTCCCACTGGTCCGGTGCGATATTACACATCACATACCGAGGATCGTCGACTATCTGGAATAACTGTTCCACAGTCGTCTCCCCCCGCAGGCTCTTGCCGAACTTCCATCTCAAACACCTCGGGTATGCGTGCTCGTTTTCAAGTACTCCAGCGACTTGAGTAATACCTCCGATCACCTCATATCCCCAGACTATCAAGGCCCAGGCCGGCCCGTAAAAGTGGTAGGCATCGGAGTCTACGGCGTGCTGGACGTAATACCGAAGGGTGAGGAAACTGTATGCACCCCAAGGAAACCGGTTGAACTCCTCCGGATCATCGGCAAGCCGCCACAACCAGGCGAAAGGGGCGTTCTTGATATCGTGCCCGAGAATGAAAGTGTTGGCAATCAGCAGATTCACCAGTGACAGTAGGGTATCCTGATCGTTCTGAAAGCGTTTGGGGTTCGTGTTGATAAGACCCAACAGTTCCCTCCCCTTAGACAAATCCTTGCTACACAACCTCTTGTGGAGTCGAGAACGATTCGCATTCAAATGCTTGTTGGGATCCCACGAGCTCTCGCCAAACTGCAATCCGGTCACCAAGGCAAAGTCCGCAACAGTGAATTCAATGCGTTCTCCTTTTACATAGAAGAACATGCCTCCGTCCTCACTAATAGCTCGACAGAGGATACTGTGCAGTACTTGGGCATTCGACTGCCCCGGGCGCCACCCCACAAAATGCCCAAAAGGCCCATCCGTGAATCGATCGAGCAGTGGCTCTCCACCTGCCTCCGTTAAAGCTTTCTCGACATCCTTCAATAGTTGAGTTTTATGGTAGAGGTTCAACGTCGTAACTTTCTTGTTGAAATTGTTCCGGCGACGTAGCGGAACGACGTTCGCGCTCAATTCCTACAAAAAAAAATAAATAAAAAGAAGCACGAAATCAGATTATAGTAATACATATATTCGGAAAATGAAGAATGATACAATAATGTACATTCTGCCCAAAAACACGCCGGAGATAAGCTGCCGGAAAACAAAACACGCCGGCGTGATATGTCTCCGGCGTGATTTGTTTTCCGGCAGCTTATCTCCGGCGTGTTTTTGAGTAGAATTGTACATTATTTTTTTTCACAAATAAGATATAAGTTGAAAAAATTATTATGCGTATTACATACCTAATAAATATATATTACATGCCTAATAAACAAATATCATACTAAAACATATTTAATTTACATAAAAATTATATATAATAACATAAAAAAGATTAGAAAATTATTCTAAATATTCGTGGAAAAATCACGCCGGATAAAAACGTCGGAGTACAAATCACGCCGGCGTTATTTCACGACGGCGTGATATGTTTTCCGGGGACCATTCTCCGGCGTGTTTTTTTCCCTAATCCCCATTTTATTTTTTTCAACCCAAATACGTATAAAACTATATTTATAAACTGCAAAAATATTTATAAACTGCAATTGTATATTTTTTATAAATAATATACAAAACCATACATAATACAATTTAATAAATACACAAATATCATTAAAAGGACATAAATAACAACAAAAAAATAGATATGAACATGAATGAAAATTTCACGCCCCAATATTGTTGCCGGAAATGAAAACACGCCGGCGTGACATGTAGCCGGCGTGTTTTTTTTTCCGGCCACAATTTTCCGGCGTGAATTTTTAATTCCATTTACTAGAATTAAAACATACCATTTTTTGTAATCAATTGAGTTGTTGTACACTCCAACTTCGTCTCCGGTGTGTAAAATATTTCTTTCGGCGTCGTTCCCGACCCTAAACAATTCAAAAAATATTGAACGGCCAAATTAGCCCTCAAATATAAATAATCTTTTTTAACGAATTAATTAGCACTCAAATCTCTTAATTCTAAAGTTCGGATTTAAATTTGAATTCACAAATCTTTTAAAATCTCATAATTATATATCAAAAATTTGAATTTAACATATAATAAAAAACTTATATATGTATAATAAATATACCTGGAACTTTAAAAAAAAATTCTGTATTTTTTGACCAATTTCACGCCGGAGTTCGTTTGCCGGAACACATATCACGCCGGCGTGATTTTACACCGGCGTGATATGTTTTCCGGCAAACGAACTCCGGCGTGAAATCGTCCAAAAAATCCCTAATTGTTTTTAACTTCAACTATTGTACTCATATAATATTACCTTCTTTTTTTTTGACTGTCGACGGGATCCGAGTATTCTCCGGTGACGGGGAGGCTTGCCGGCGCGGTGGTTGCTTGCCGGAGAGAGAGAGACAGATGGGAGAGACTAGAGAGAGATGGGAGAGAGGGCGAATTGCCGGAGTAGCAATTCACTTCCGATGGGGAGAGAGAGAGAGAGAGCTGCCGGAAAAGGGAGAGAGATAGAGAGAGCTTCGGGAGAGAGAGAGCTGCGAGAGAGATGGTGAAGAAAAAGGGGGCAGCAGCGTGATTAATAGGGTTGGGGAGTGAATGGGGGGAATAAATATGTTTTGTCTTGTAGCTGTTTTTTTTTTCTCCCACAATTGGGATTCTTCCCTCAAAAATCGGACCATGCACAACAACACACTAAATCCAATAATAAATACACAATTTTGATTTAAAATAATTACAAAAAGTGGGACCCACCCAATTAAAATATACAAAGGGGTATTTTGTGTATGCTTTTTCAATGAGGGGTATTTTGTGAATGCATGTTTTTAAAAGGGGTAGTAGAATTTCTCTCCCTTTTTTAAATAGATTTTAGCAGCATCAAATAAATAAAAATTAAACTGTGGTGATAATTCATAAATAATGTGACACATGTGCCATGTCCGCAGAAAGGAAATTATTTTCGTATGTATATATTTATATTTATATGCTGTGAAAATTAGGATTAAAAAACGATAAACTAACATAAACGTTAAAAAAGTTATGTGGTTCAACAATAGTGTGTTGGCGGGCCAAAAAGGAGGATAAATTTTACTAGCCGACTAGATTATAGATTACAGAATTGTTCTGTACCACTATATTCATAATGAATAAAAAATATAACAGATGATCTGATGATGATTATAATAATAATAAAATAAATCTATGACACATAAACATTTAACATCATTAATATACTCATGTAAATTATTAGTTGGATTTGAATTTTAGAACAAATAAAATAATAGGTACCTTTGTATGATGATTTTTTCCACTCATTTGTCACCCTTTCTTTCGGCCTCAATTTTCGACGGGTACCAAACTGGTTATACAGAAAACCGAACTCGTCTCTTATCAAATTTAAATAATGTCAGCACCAAGAAAAGGATCTAAAACCCTCAAGAAAAGGACAATGATCGAAACATTTTTTATTACTCCCTCCGTCTCGCGATTTCTGAGCCCTTTCTTTTCGGCACATGAATTATGGCAAAAGTGTTTAGTGTTTTAAGTGTATTGTTTAGGGATGAAATGTGGTTTAGGGATTTAACATTATTTATATACCTCAATAAATTTATAAAAAATATTTTACAGATTTAAATTTAATTTCTGAGGTTAATTATTTTTTTTTGTGGTTAATTAATTTTAATGATATAATTAAAAAAAAAAATTTATTCAAAGAGAGAAACTTGCGATTGCTATACCAAACACAAAGATTGTGGCAATTCTTGGGAAAAAAAACAAACATTCACATGAATAATAAAAAAAAAACTGAGATAATGAGAAGAACAAAGCCATCATCCATTAATTAGAGAGGGAAATTAACCTCACAAAATTGGGCGCCATATTCAAAAATCAAAAACAAAGCTACTCTACTAAGTATATCTAGCTCCACACCATTCTCTACAATTAAAAAAAAAAGAACATCTCTGCCGAGAAGGAAAAGAAGAAGGTGGAAAGCCAGAAGAAGAAGAAGAAGAACAGATTCTGCAGCAGCTTCGCCATGGTGCCGAGGCCAAAGAATCTCACCGAATCGGAGAGGAATGTGGTTGTGCAGTTTATTCTTCAAGGGTCTACTGGTGGAAAGCCCATGAGAGGAAGACTTGTTGAAGCTCGAACAAGATTTGGAATATCAAAGTCCACTGTGACTAGGCTGTGGAAACAGGCAAGAGATCAACAAGCAAAGGGGTCAGCAGTTCATCTCATTTAAAAAAAAAAGGGCAGAATTAGAGATCATAACATGAAACCAGATTATGTGCAGTTTAAAGCTCTGAATGTGCATGACAGAAGCAGTTTCAGAGCAATGGAGGCTGTTCTTGATGTCAGCAAAGCTACATTACAGAGATGGTGGAAAGCTGGGCTGTTTAAAGCTTGTTCATCATCCATCAAGCCCTCACTTACAGCAGCAAATAAGTTTCTTAGGATGAGATTCAGTCTAGAATATCTAGAGCTTGACAGAGTAATGAACACTTTGAGGTACTCCTCTATGCATAACATAGTGCACATGGATGAGAAATGGTTCTACATAACTAAAGAGAAAAGGAGGTAAAGTTTGAACATTTTTTCACTTGAAATCTGACCTCAGTTCATAGTGTTACATCATTGGTCATGAAGAAAGTGCTTTAACCTTGCTAATCATTCACATTACACAGGTATTACCTTGCACCTGATGAGGAGGAACCATATAGGGCATGCAAAAGCAAAAAATTCATTGGGAAGATCATGTTTCTGTGTGCAGTGACCAGACCCATACTAAATGAGGATGGGGCAGTCTCATTTGATGGGAAGATAGGATGCTTCCCTTTCATAACTCAGGAAGTTGCAAAAAAAAAACAGCAAGTACAGACCCAAGGGCACTCCATACATAAAAGCAACAGAATCAATCACAAGAGAGGTGATCAAAGAGTGTATCATCAATCAGGTACCCATTAGGAATGTACTGCTGCTTTTATGCCTTCATCCAGAGTACATACTTACACTTGTTTCATTTAAACAATGCCATAAGGTTCTTCCTGCAATCAAACAGAAGTGGCCATCAAATGCTTCCAAACAGATATACATTCAACAAGATAATGCAAAGCCACATATTACAGATTCAGATACTGATTTCAGAATAGCAGCTAGTGCTGATGGGTTCAACATAAGGCTGATACAGCAGCCACCAAACTCACCTGACACCAACATCAATGATCTTGGGTTTTTTAATGCCATTCAATCCCTACAACATAAGAGATTGTGCAAAACAGTTGATGATCTAGTTAATGCAGTGCAAGATGCATTTCAAGAGTTGCCAGCAATGACCCTTAACAAAGTATTTCTAACACTGCAAGGAGTCTTAACAGAGATAATGAAGGTTAAAGGGCACAACAACTACAAAATCCCTCACATGGGAAAGGACAGGCTCATAAGGGAAGGAACACTGCCAGTGAGCCTCACAATTCCAGTGGATTTGGCAAGGGAAAGCATACACTATCTAGTTCAGAATGGCCAGATTAATGGAATAGATAACTTGGTTCAAAGGCTTGGGATGCAGCAGCTAACAGGTTTGGAATCAGCCTTTGCAAACACATCAATAATTTAGAAGCAATGCTCATGCAGAGGTAGCAGAGAAGATGAAGATTACTGCATTTTTTTGGACATAGGCAGTATATATGACTCACATTTTGTAATTGCATGATATGCAGTTAACCATGTTTGCATTTTAGTTTTCAAAAGACTTGTACTTATCATCTTTTGAATGGGAAAATGCATTTTTCATATATCTCTACAAAAGATCATCAAGCATGCATTAATCAGGGGGACACCAACATCAAGCAGCAAACATCAAGTAAATAATGGCAACAATCCTCATCAATTTTCGTATCAGCAACCATCAAAACAATTTTCCACATATTCATAAAGCATGCTATAATCAGAGGGACACCAACAAGCCAAAGATCAGTACTACATCAGAAAATCAACAGAGGGAAGCCATCAAAAAAGGAACAGAGGGGAGCCATGAAACCAAGCCAAAGATCAGAAGCCATTAACACCAAGCCGGAAGAAACAGAGGGCCTATATCCTCCTCCTGACCCGAATCCCCTTTACAGAGTTCATCTGTAAAGGGGATTCGGGTCCAAGGAATCGGGAACGAAGGGGATTGGGGTCGAAGGAACATCTCTGGGCCGCTGCTTTCGGGAGACTCCTCATCTCCGATTTCGGTAGGCCGGCGGCGGCGTTGAAGAGCCTCCCGAAAGCAGCGGCGGCGGCATGCGTGGTGGAGGAGCACCAGTTCGCCGCGGGGCGGATGAAACAGAGGGCACAAAAATCGCGAGGCGGAGAGGGGTATCTGTGAGATGAAGGGGACGCACAGCTCCACCGCCGGGTGCCACCCGCGGCCTGCGAGCCCGCCGCGTCGGCGATTCAATGCAGCGGGGGGGTTGCGGGTTGAAGACCACGCCGACGGTGGAGAGGGGGATCTGTGAGATGAGGGATTTCGGCCGGAGCTCTCCAGATCGAAGATGAACAACGAATGAATTGGGGGGCTAGGGTTTCCAATTCATACCCTCAGATCTGGTTGAGGGAATTAATGGTGGGGGAAGTAAATGATGGTGGGTGTGTTTGTTTGCTGGTTCGATTTTTAGTTTTTTAATTTTTTTTTTTTTAATTTTTTTAATTTTTTTTTTTTTTTTTTATACATAAATGGATTTTTAAATAAAAGACTAATTGTAATAAGGAGAAACTAATTGCACCATTAGTGGCTTAATTATTACCCAAAAAGGAAAGGGCTCAGAAATCGCGAGACGTCCCGAAAAGGAAAGAGGCTCAGAAATCGCGAGACGGAGGGAGTATTTTTTTTAAATGAAGCCAAAACGTGAGGGAATCAAGCGCCGCTCTATCTATGAAATTGGCTTTAATCTCTTCTTGTAGTAGTAGTATTTTATAATGTAGGGTGTGGACCCGTTTATAGTAACTTCTTGTATTCACTCCAAGGAATTTTCCTTTTCAATTTAAAACGAATATTACAAATTATCTTAATATTACGACTATTATTGATACTGTATGCATCGTAAGTATTTTAACTGTAATATTATTATCATCTACTGACTATCGGTTATGTGTGTATAATGACGGTGTTTGATAAATAAAAACAATGACTCACGGTCTTGCGTGCTACTTTATAGCATGGAGCGAACACTCATGTTCATAGCAAGGCACTGCAGTGGCAAGCGTTTCAGTTTCGGGCGTAGATTTGCATGGACATGTACATTGAATTAAAAGCACGAAAAAGGAAATGTGATAGCGATAAATATTTTCGAATCTAACTTGGTTCGGGCTTTTCAAAACAAAAACCCAATTGAGCTAATTTTCAAAATAAAAGCCCAAATGATGGAGTAGCTTGACCACTATAACGTTTAATTTATTTTAAATATTTTGATCGATATCGTCTTATAGTCTCTTTCGACATAACTCACTAAAATTTTTTATCGATAGCATGTCTCGTAGCAAATGTAAATTATTCCTTGAACAAGATCACTATGCCTTAGTGCATAGATAGAAAAGAATTCCACAATATTTCCAAAGAGTATTTGGCACGAATATTAAGTACCTACCAATATGCAAAATACTCCCTCCGTCTTTAAATAAGTGTCCCGAGCCGCCAATTTGAAAAAACCAAGGAGAATGCTAAAATGACATTTATGCCCTTAAAATCCTTGATTATTTATTTATTTTTATCTTTCTCCCACTTTTAGATTTCCAAGAAGGGTAGTTTTGGTACTTTTGTGTAATTTTTGCTTGGAAAAATGTGATAGGACACTTATTTAGGGACAAAATTTTTGGCGGCTCGGGACACTTATTTAAAGACGGAGGGAGTACCACACTACTTGAAAGCTAAAACAAATGGTACAATATTTTGTTTCTTAGGAATTAATAATTTCTAATGTTGGGTTTTGTTGGCTCAAAAACTTTCTCTTACGGCCCATTAATCTTGGGTCGATGAGTACTCTATTTGTTTCCTGCTGGACTGGATTTCTTCTCCAGGTTACTACGTTTGCTCAGTTGAATAATGTGCGCTTGTATATTACTACTTGTTATGTCTCACTTCATTTGGTTTCCCTTTTTATTTGAGATGTTTCGTTTCAATTGGTCTGTTTCCTATAATGGAAAGTATTTACTATTTACTCTTATTTTTCAATATGAATCACTTACTTTTCACTTTTAACACAGCGCATCAAATCTCGTGCCGAAATGAAATAAACCAAGTAAAGTGGGACGGAAGGGTACCAAAGAACAACACTTTTTGCATATGCATTCTTACTTTCACATAAATTTCACGCTTTCTTATATATTATGCAAAAAAAAAAAAAAAAAAACGTATTCTTTTACGAGTGACGATATGAGTTATTTTTTCCTAGTGTATAATTGTTTATTTTTATAGTGATAATAATTATTTATAATAAGAAACAAAAATAATAAAATATCCTTTCGGAATCAAAATCCGAGCATTCTATTGAACACGTGGTCGCCGCCGTTCGTGAAGATCGAGGTTGCAGACTAAATCGGAAGCTTCCGATTCCCACCGTTGTCGGAATGCGCGGCGCTGACAAACCACCTCCGATGAGTTCCCCGTCCCTCGCCGCCTTGATTTCCTCCCTAATTTCTCAAATCCTCATCATAATCTTCCTCTTCTTCCCCCCCTCCGCCGCCCTCTCCATCGCCGCCGATCCCAATCCCTCTCCTCCCCCCCACGACTCACTCCTTCCCCTCCTCCGCCACTTCCTCGCCGCTGCCGACATCGCCGCCGCCCTCTCCCTCCCAAAAAAGCGTAAGCGGTCCGACGGCGCTTCCGCCGCCGCCTCGCGACTCGGGCGAGTCGGCTCGGCGGTGGCGCGGAACCCCGACTCGTTCAAGCAGTTCTTCCGGATGAAGGCCGCCACCTTCGAGTGGCTCTGCGGCCTCCTCGAGCCCCTCCTCGACTGCCGCGACCCGGTCGGCTCGCCGCTCGGCCTCCCCGCCGACGCCCGCCTCGGGATCGGCCTCTTCCGCCTCGCCACCGGCGCCGGCCACCGCGAGATCTCCGCCCGCTTCGGAGTCTCCGAGGCCGACTCCCGATTCTGCGTCAAGCAGCTCTGCCGCGTCCTGTGCACCAACTACCGCTTCTGGGTCGGGTTCCCCTCCGCCGCCGAGTTGGAAGCCGTGTCGACTCAGTTCGAAACCCTCGCCGGCCTCCCCAACTGCTGCGGCGTCGTCAGCTGCGCCCGCTTCGAAATCGACGGCGGCGCCAATCGGAAGGGGAGCGTCGCCGCCCAAATCGTGGTGGACTCATCATCGAGGATCCTCAGCATCGCCGCCGGATTCCGCGGCGGCCGCGGCGATTTCGACATCCTAAAATCGTCGAATCTGTGCAAAGATATCGAAAAGGGCAAAATCTTGAACTCAAAAATGGCTGTTAATACAAACAATGTGAATGTGCCTCAGTATCTAGTAGGAAATGGGGAGTATCCCCTGCTTCCATGGCTACTCATGCCCTTCGAAAACCCCGAGGCGGGATCGACGGAGGAGAACCTCAACGTCGTGCAATCCTCGATCCGCGGCTCTTCGTCTAGGGCGATGGCGAGCTTGAGGAAATGGGGCGTTCTCGAGAGGCCGATCAAGGAAGAGTACAAGGCTGCAGTTGCTTGCATTGGTGCTTGTTCCATACTGCACAATATGCTGATCATGAGGGAGGACTACTCTGCATTTTGCGACGAATCGGATGATCGCGATTTTGTCGTTCCGAATGCCGGTAATTCGGAGGGAAAATCGAACGGCGAGAAGGCGGTTGCAGTGAGGAATGCCTTGGCTAGGAGGTTAGGTGATTTGAGGTAGATTACAAGGTTTTGATTTGTGGTTTTTCTCCATAATTGGTTTATTGCTATGTACATGTTTAGTGAAAATTGAGATTTTGGTTTGATTATTTCACTTTTATTTACAAAAAAAGTGTAGTGATAGTAAATGTTGATTGAAATTGATGATAATATATAGTAGGATTCTTCAACTTGTGAAATTGTTATCTATATGCATAATTCAAGGTCTTGATGCAGTTGGTGTAGTGTGTAACATGGTGGTGTTTTATAAATGACGATTTGATTCGACTGTGATTTAGGTTTGTATTAGTCGCACAGCAATAGTCGAACTTATACTTTCATTGGTTAATGAGCTCAACTCGACTACAGGCTTATAAATATCTTATACGAGTCTGCATTACGATTGTATTGACCGTATGAGAATAGTATAATTTATATTTTTATCGATTAATGGGCTCTAACTCGACTATGGACCTAAATAAACATGGCAATGGGCCTAATGAAACGGCTTTCTTTGCACATTACGTGTGAACCATTCTTTTTGCATTTAATCATTGATCAACAATCATAGTAATTTAACTAGTGCCGAAAATTTATTGGGTCAAATTCATGCTAGCACAATAGTGGGTTGAGGTATCTCGTTCAATTTTGTTCCGACTTTTGGGCTTGTTGAAATAGTCAACTTCAACACTTTTGTTCCACCCACTTTTTTTTCCCTTTGTTTTTAAAATTCTTTTTTGTTGTTGGAACAAATCATTATTTTTTTAATGTAGTTGATTATATTTAACCTTTTTTTCCTTTTAGAATGAGAAGTTTATTTGGTATATTATTTAATTGATTAATTGTTTCGAGCCATTGAATTTAGAAAATTGACCTGTTCTTGGTCAATTATGAAAACACTACCATATGCATTATGTTTACAAAAATAAAATTAAATATTCTCCTTAAATATTACTTGTTTTTTTTTCCTGGAATTTTAGGTATTTCTACCAACCTTTAGGCAGAGTATATGTATGAAAAACTAATTATTAAATTATTTATATAGTATATAAAAAAGTATCGTATCCCTGTTGGTGGGACATCTATTTCTTCCCCAATGAAATGCTAATTCTCGGTATAATTAATTGTATACATAAATAGTCGTCCTCGACCGTAAACATATTTAACATGTTCGTATATGTGATAGACAACACGTTTATCGACTTTCTGATTTGTATGCCTAAGAGTTGTAATATTACTGTATACTCTATGTCGACGGGAAAACAACAAGAATGTACCTTTTACAATTATTTGCACTATAGTGTTTCATAAATAATTCTTTTTTTAATAATAATTTATATAACAAATATGGTGGGTAGTTTTCGAAATGACATTTTAACAAATGTAAGTAATTATGGGTAAATATGTGTGTACCAAATATGGATTCATAACGTGCATATATTCATAAATTATTACCCCAAATTTGGTCAATTAGTGGGAGGGTCGCAAACTCGCAATTAATTGCTCTCCATTTTCAGCCAATAATACAAAATAAGAATATCCAAAAACAAATACTGCTCCATTTATCCCACTAATAAATGAACATTTTCTTTTTACGAGACGTCTCACTGATATAGGGATCTTATCCAAAATAGAAAATTATAACCCAATAAAATTCCGACACGTTACTTTAACCCATTACCTTTCACTCTAACACACTATCATCACTCTCGTCATAATTATCGCGCCGAAAAAAATATCTCTTTTCCGGTAGGACAGAGGGAGTATAAAGTTTAATCAATAGCTTTATATAAACAAATGTAGAAATGATTATAATGGCCACGTCGTCCATGGGGTTGGTGATTATTCCACTTTCGCTAATCAAATTTTTATCCTCCTTTATTTCTCTTGATATTGACTTACATAATCATTCCATGATTTAATAGTGGAACCGTTTTAAACCGGCCAATAAGAATTTATACTAATTTACTTATTACACATAACCAATATTTATTTTTATTTTTATTTATCGGAAAAGGAAAATTTTATTAAAAACGAAAAACCGATGGTATAAGGGGTGTCAAGCCGTTACATCGTTGCATAATCTCCTAAGTCTCTATAAGGTTTTTCTTCGACCATATGGAAAAACATGCTCATCCATTTGTAATGTCATAATAAGCCTTTTATTTTGGAACGGTGTCCCGAAATGAAGAGTGTCAAATTATAATGGACAAACGAAAAATTATCATATCCGTTTGTCAAGAGAGTTAGTGTATTTATTTTATGTAGAAAATGTTGAAGAAAACTTTGCGCAAAAAGACAACGGAATCTACACAATTTCGTGTCTGTGTGTTTAGTTAGTCAAGTGATAGGATGATAATGCCCAAAATTAAAAGTCTCGAATTTGAAATGTACGTAACGCGGTCTTTAAATTTCATATCAATTCTCTTTAATCTCGAGATTTTTATCGTTGTAAAATAGAAAATACATTTTAAAAAAAATATAATAAAATAATAATAAGAAATAAATAAATAAAATACAGTTGAACCAAACTGACTAAAATTCGACGGCAGCATATACTTTTCAGAGCGACCACACCAAATCACCACCAGCAAACCGAAGAAAATTCCTCACACAATCCTCCAACGTCATGCCACGCGTCGCTCCATCTCTCCATCTTAACCAACCACTACCCGTAACAGCCAAACACCGCATGCACCGGAAGCAGACGATTGAAAATGCTCCCGTCAGCGTTACGTCATCATGGAGCGAGTTCGGCCCCACCCAACAACTACGGCCGGGTCCCACTAACCCATATCTCCCACCAACCGCGAACCGGTCCACCCACCCCACCGATTGAACACTTCCACCGGTCCGAACCGGACCGGACTCGCTATAAATCATCCTCCATTCCCTCTCCTCCAAACTCAGCATTCACCAATTTCCCAACAATCTAGAGAGAGAGAGAGAAGCAAAACACCAAAAACCTTAAATTTCAGATAAGAAAAATGGCGACCGAAGGCGGCAGGCATCAAGAGGTTGGGCACAAGAGCCTTCTGCAGAGTGATGCTCTCTACCAGGTATGCATACATACATCTTTTTCATTTTTCGTCTCCGATCAACAACAGATCAGGGGTTCGAGACATTTCGAGTGCGTGAGTGTGCGAGTTGTGTTTGCCCGATAAATAGTTGAATTTTGGTTTGTTTGCAGTATATTCTGGAAACCAGTGTTTATCCAAGGGAGCCAGAGGCCATGAAGGAGCTCAGGGAAATTACTGCTAATCATCCATGGTTAGTTAATTTAATTAATCATCACTGAAAAATTCATGATTTTTTTTTTTTTTTTTTAATATTTACTGATTAAATGTGCAAATTAATTGAAATAAATAGGAATATAATGACTACATCTGCGGATGAGGGGCAGTTCCTGAACATGCTGTTGAAGCTGATAAACGCCAAGAACACCATGGAGATTGGAGTTTACACTGGCTACTCTCTTCTAGCCACTGCTCTTGCCCTTCCCGAAGACGGCAAGGTACTGCTTCGTCCGTCTCGTTTCGCTTGACATCGTATTTATTAGTATTTTTTTACTTACATATTTTAAGAAAAAACGCGTTAATTAGAATGAGCCAAATATAGAAACGGACTATGTGATTCAATTCTTGAATTAATGGAGCCAGATTTTTTGTGCACTTTCCAAAAAAAACTATTAGTAGTAGCCTTAATTGCCAAAATATTTAAATCTAAAGCAGTACATAATACTTTTTTTGTCTCGACGAATCTATTTTCACACCTCGTGTATATGTTTAAGAAACGTTTATAACGGTGATTAACGGTAGAGAATTAAAAATGGATGCAGATATTGGCAATGGACATTAACAGGGAGAATTATGAGCTGGGTTTACCAGTAATTGAGAAAGCTGGAGTTGCACACAAAATTGACTTCAAAGAAGGCCCTGCTCTACCTGTTCTTGATCAAATGCTTGAAGATGTAAGTAACTAACTACTCTCTTCCAATTTGTTTCACCTTCTTTACATGATCAAAATTTGTTTACCAACCATCTTTTTAGATGGATAAGATAATGCAAGTTAAAATTATAAAAAGTCGAGGGACCTGCAATGATTTTTTAAAGAGTGATGTTATTCGGCCATAATGTGGTCGACCATAATTTAATTTTTTTTACTATGCAATAATTTATATATTTATGCCAAATTTTTTTAGATTATAAGAAACTCAAAAAGCGATACTATGTAATTATTTTTTTACGTATTTTTTAAAATTAACCCTTTAATTATTTGACATTTTTTACTATTTTAAAGCATTTGTTACCTTTTTTATCTTAAAAAAAAGGGAAAATATGTAATTTTAGGGGAAAAAATATTTTAAATTAAAATATAAAAGTTAAAATTACATATATTATAAAAATGTCGTTGTGGTGACCAACCACATTATGGCCAAATAGCATTATTGTTTTTTAAAACGCTGTATAAAATTATAACGTATTATATCACGATATAAAAAGGATTGCACGAACTTTTAAATAATTGAATCGAATTTTTGTATACATCAAAGTAACCAAGGTTTTAGATGGTAAATAATTATTTGTATATTGAATTTGATCGGAAATTGCGATGCAGGGGAAGTATCATGGATCATTTGACTTCATATTTGTGGATGCTGACAAGGACAACTACCTGAACTACCACAAGAGGTTGATTGACTTGGTCAAGGTCGGAGGCGTGATCGGCTACGACAACACCCTGTGGAACGGCTCCGTAGTCGCCCCACCGGATGCGCCCCTGAGGAAGTACGTTAGGTACTACAGGGACTTCGTGCTCGAGCTCAACAAGGCCCTCGCTGCGGATCCGAGGATCGAGATTTGCCAGCTCCCCGTTGGCGATGGGATCACCCTGTGCCGCCGCCTCAGCTGATCGCACCATCCTTCATTTGCTTCGATTTCTTTCGACTATGCACCGGAAAACTCAAGCTGCTGTAATTTTTTTTTTTACTTTTTACTTTTTTACTTTGAAAGTTGGATTTGGCGCCTCATTTCGATGTGGATGAGGTGTGAACAAATCTAATTTTTACCGCTGGAAATATGTCAAAATTGAATATTTTCTTTTTAATCAACAATTATCCTATTTTCATTATCTCGTGTTGCGATTGCATTTAAGAAAAATACATCTTTTATTGATTTTTCATGTGCAAAGTTTTTTTTTTAAGTATGCTATCGTCATACCCTTAGATATGTGGACATCGCCATATTAGCAAAGTTTTTGTGAAGTATGATTGTCACGGAGGATTCAATCACGAGTTCATAGCCTTTCGTCCCAAACTTATTTTCCCAGTCTCTTCTCATAGATCAATACACACATGTTTCCGATTTTTTATGAATGAAAATATCAACGATCGATTAATCGTGAATTTTGCTGCATGTGCTAAGCGTGTAAAATTTTGTGGTCCACTTATGTATGGAACAGTAATTCATCTTAATAATACCAAACTACTTGCATCTTCACATACTAGTTCGTTATGGAAAACAACAAATAAATGAGAAATATCTTCCGATCTTTTAATTTTACATTCTTTACACAAAAACACGTCTCCTTATCAGGAAAAATTGATGTGATAGCAATTAATGTGACAATACCGTATAATAATCTTATAAAAAGTTAAGTTCTTTTCCTATAATTTTTTTTCTTAATTAAATTGCTCGTGTCGGACATGACTAGTCTGTCGGACATGACCACTAGTGAGTGACAGTTATGGGCTTGTGCAGCATGGGCAACCACACAAGGCCTCATAAGAAAAATGGCTCCAAAATAAAGCCCACTAGCATTATATATGTGCGGGTAAATCCATCCACAAAGCCGCCTATTTTTAAATAAAACCCTCTATTTTTTTATTGAATATTTATATGTGAGGTATATAATATTTTAACAGGACTAATGAAGTGTGGCTGATGGAGTATTTCCCCCACAACCCCTGAATTAATTCTCCCACACAGAAATGCAAACGTCAAATCTGTATAATACACATGCTGCATAGCCCCCAAAATTGTCCAAAGCTTAGAATTTAGAGAAATTTGATAATGAGAATCTAAACATGAACATTGCCTACAAGGAAGATATCGATGCCAAGAAATTTCTTTATCCCGGAATATGAGAGAGAGAGAGAGAGCATAATTGATAACCATCAACTCATCATTGTATTGTGCATTTAAACTCATCATTGTATTGTGCATTTAAATCGCCGATGGATTGATTGAACTCACTATGAAAAATCAAAGAGAGTAATATGGGCTGCAGGCAGTGGCGTAGGGAGAAAAAATGAATGGAGGGTACTAAAATCAATTATTTTTAGGTTTAAAGGGTAAAAAAAATGAAAAAAAAAAATTCTAAAAAATTTTGTAGGGTAAAAAACTTCATTTTTTGGGGGAGGGGGTGCTTGAGCCCCCTCCAGCTCCCCCTTGTCTCCGCCACTAGCTGCAGGGAAAGAGAGGTGAATGCGGGGACAATAGCGAAATAGTGGTTGCTTTAATTTACAAGTCACAAATTCATATTCTCTACTCATTTGGTTCAAACTAATAGATTAGGATGAACGGAATATTATCTAGCCCTCAAAAAAAAAAAAAAAAAATGCTCACCTAATATAAAATAATATTCGCCCCACTTAATTAGTCTTATTAGAATTTATATACCTTACATATGAATATTTAATGAGACTACTTAAATGAGACGGCAATAACATGTTTTTATGATTAATAAAAATACTCTGAACTAAGATTTCACACAAGGTCCTCGTTTCCCTTGCCCGCCCCTGATAACCACGTTAATATATGCCTACGATAGGTAGGTAACAATAATACTCAAAATGAGAAAGTTTAAATATAATACTCTTGTAAATAAAATTTTAATTAACGTTCTATATGTATAGCTTACATTCCCTGATTTTTTTTTTTTCATCAATATCAATCAAAGAGAGAAAATACAGTATAATGTTTGGACACGTTTTCACTCCTTTTACAAATTTACACCACTGGCCATCTATATATTAAGGTTGTGTTCTTTTTGATGCGAAAGAAAATGAGAGAAATAGAAAATTACTCTATAAATTCTACCCCTTTTCTCACCTTTTATAAATGAGGAGAAAATAGAAAATTACTCAATAAATTCTACCCCTTTTCTCACCTTTTCTCACATTTTATAAATGAGGAGAAAATAGAAAATTACTCTATAAATTATACCCCTTTTCTCACCTTTTCTCACCTTTTATAAATGATGGGGGATTTTACTCCTTAAATTGGATATAATATTTACAACACCAAATTGGAAAGATAATATTTTTTCTCCATTGTAGTGCAAATGAAGGGGGGAAAATACAAAAGGTGAGAAAAGGTGAGAAAAAGAGTGGGATTTATAGGGTAAATTTCTCTTTTCTTTCATTTTATTTTGCATCAAAGAGAACGCAACCTTAAGTGAAAAAGGTAATACTTAAACAAGGGCAAAGTGGTAAGAGAACGTGGTATTATAAAGAAGTAAAAGAAGCCCATAGCCTTGCTATTTAAAGGCCCAATTAGACGTGACGGCCCAACCCAAAATTTCAAACTCAAAACACAATCTGTTCGATTCCTTTTTATACCCATTTTTAGGGTTTTTCTCAACTGCGATTGAAGGTTTTCTGCAGCAGCGGCCGTCTAGAGAGAGAGAGAGAGAGAGGAGGGGCGAAGAGGAAGCAGCAGCAGCGGCAATGGCGGCAGCCACCCCAAAGGAGGCGGTACAGTGCTTCGGCAGGAAGAAGACCGCAGTAGCGGTGACTCACTGCAAGCGCGGCCGCGGCCTGATCAAAATCAACGGCAAGCCGATCGAGCTGGTGGAGCCGGAGATCCTCCGGTACAAGGCGTTCGAGCCGATCCTCCTCCTCGGCCGCCACCGCTTCGCCGGAGTTGACATGCGCATCCGCGTCAGAGGCGGCGGTCACACCTCGCAGATCTACGCGATCCGACAGTCCATCTCGAAGGCGCTCGTGGCGTTCTACCAGAAGTACGTGGACGAGCAGTCGAAGAAGGAGATCAAGGACATCCTCCGCAGCTACGACCGGACTCTGCTCGTCGCCGATCCCAGGCGCTGCGAGCCGAAGAAGTTCGGAGGTCGCGGCGCTCGTGCCAGGTTCCAGAAATCTTACCGTTGAAATGTTGGTACTCATTTGTTGCCTTTCTGTCTTTGCCTTTTCATTAGTAAATCCGTGGACAGAATTCAAGTTGAGCTACTGATAGTATTTGGTTCATTTTCGTCGTGTGGTTTTGTTCTTGAATATATTTCACATCACTGAGTTATGAACTCATGAGACGCATTAATCGATACATCTTCGTTTCCTGCTATTATTCGGTGAATTATCTCATTGATTGTTGTTATTGTTGCTTCATTTGATTTCCTGCGTTGACGAACTGTATTATGCATGTTTTAGACGATGACGGTTGAATCAATTGCTAGCCTTTTCTTCGCTTTTACATGATTATCTCGTTTAATTTGTTGTTGCGTTGTGGTATTTGTTGTTGTGGAAGCAATGCAATTGAAAGATGGGAATACCATGTGAACTTGAGTTTTGTAGTGAAGAGAGCTGAAAATTATGATGTCCTTGATGATATGAATTGCTCTCCATTGCTTTATATGTGTTGATCAAGAAACACTTTCAATCCTTCATAGTATCTAATACTCATTGTCAGTTGAAACCACATGCTGAATGAGAGTCTATGCTCTTCGGCTCTTATGTATCGAGAAGTTGATCTACTGGTCTGGCGTATGCTGTTTGTATTCTGGTGTAAATTTGTCTGTGAGAAGGAATGTCATTTCTGTTTATTTTTGATGAAATTTATTGCATATATGATGCACCTTACCTCTGTTTTGTTGTAGTAGTTCATATTAAGTACTGTCATTTAAGGTAGAATTATTTCGATAAAAATTCAAAACTAGGGACTCTCTGATTTAATATTACAAGTTAAACCACAAATCTAGTACGTACTTCTACAAGATGCTTGCTGTTAATGTTACTTGAGTCTAGATATTGGTTACTCTTGGTTTCTCATGGTTGGGTTTCCTTGTCTTTGGGCCTTTTTGGGTTCACTGCAACCGATCCTTCAAAGTAATCGTTTATTCAGTCATGCATATATGTATTTCTTTGTGTGGCAATCGTCTACATGTAAGCCTCACTTGAAAATTGATTATCTTCTTTCTAATCTTATCATATCTTAGTTATCTTATGCCGTTTGATTTGCGTTCTCTAGTAATATACTCCGTAATTTTCTTTTCGAGTACAACATGCTCATTCTGACTGACATGTATACGTGATGGTTTGAACTTTCAAACATTTGTTTGAGGGAAAATGCCTTACCCATTGAGTTGCATTCCATTGTTGGAAGTTAGGGCTAGTTTGATAGCCAAGATATACTGTAGTAAGTTAGATAATTTTAGTACACTCGTATCTTATGTTTGATAGTTTTTTTGATTAATCCTTCAGCCCGCAAGAGCCCGGTTTAAAAGTAAAGCCCGTTTTAATTTTACTATTTCATCATGTTTTTCTAACCCCACCAAAATGGTGGGATATAATTTATCAAGATTGAATAGTGTCCATGGGCTTTTTTTAATTTCAAATTTACCCCACCCACAAACTCATTCGACGACCTCACAGAAACAACCTTCCCATCTCCTGCCTCCCCCTCTTCGACGAACTCAACGGCGGTGCAACAAATCAGATGACGCAGCGCCGCCCAAAGCCTCCCTCATCTCCACCGCCTGCCGCTCTCCACCCTCACCGTCGCACACCTTCTCCTTGTTGCCTGCATCTTCGATGACCTCTGGAACACCTACTTTGCCATCTTCTCGCGGAATCGCATCGCCTTCCTTTCTTCAATTATTCGCTGCCGCCTCCATCTCTTCTCCCCAATTTACCGCCTCCCTCTCACAACCCAAATCCCCTAATGTTTAAATCACGACACCTCCTAACCTAATTGTAATCATTCACTCGCTCTCAAATCTGGATTCATACCTCAACGTATAACTCGCAATTCACTGCAACTTTTCCAGTTAAAAAAAAACACCGCCTTCAACACAACAACACGATCGGCGAAGAACGTAGAAATCAAAACAACAAACTCGATTCAATTAACCAACCAGTGAGGAAGAAAAAAAACTACATCCGCTTACGAAATTCAATCCAAAAAATCAACACACGGAGATGAACACCTGAAGGCGTCCCTAATTTGCTGCCCCCTTTTTTCTCGATTCCAAACCCTCTCTCAATTTTAGAAAGATAATTTTGTCATTTTCTTAATTTGTCTTGATGTTAATGATGACTACCAAACACTTCAATTTATATATGGATAATATTATATTGTCTACCAAATGCAAGTTTATATATACTACCTTGTTTCATTTTATCCTAACTTGATTGTTTATTTTTATCTTAACTTGGTATATCCTAATTAGGCTATCAAACTAGCCCTTAGTATATTAAAATTATGATGAATTTAAAATTTTCTTGAATGTGATTTTCTGGCATGCGTCTGGCTGGGCAGATGCTCTAATTTGTGCTACCTCCGTTTCATTGCATTTGGCTGGTTTTGTTGAATATATTGTATGAGTGAGTATAAAATAATGAAAAATGCAGGAGTACTTGCTATCTTCATTAAGTGCATCCTAGAGTAGCTCTATCAAAAAACAATTTCGAATCCTATACAACTTTCAAAATACCATTCTTATTTACTAGTATAACAGTAGATGTGGTTTGATCTCAAACCTCGTGGAACTATGTACTTTCGTCTTGTTTATTGAATATATTTGAGTTTGTAAATTAAAGAATGTGTTAAATAATCTCAGTATTGTTTCATTTGGCTTTATGGTGTATATATTCAACAAACGAGTTAAGTAAAACGGGACTGACGAGTATGGGAAGCTAAGGCTGGGTCACCTATCAAATGTTATTTTAGGAATAATATACAAGTAGCCGTGACAAAGAGTGACTATATATGGCCCTTAGCACAAACATGGGTTTTTATTAATGCCACTTTTCTCATAAATTTAGGCCATCTCTATTCGACTAGGCACGTTGCCTTGCTACTTCTCCGTCGTTTTCTGTCTCTGATGTTTTATGTTGTTCAACACGTGAACTTGGCTGTTTTGAAGAGGGGACCCTTCTCTAGAGGTGCCCACGGTTCCGGTTCCGGTTCTAACCGGAACCGAACCGCCGGTTCCGGTTCCGTCGAGGGAGGAACCGAAATCGAACCGCAAACACACGGTTACGGTTCCGGTTACGGTTCCGGTTCTAACCGGAAAAAAACCGGACAATTATTTATTTATTTTTTAATTTTAAACTTTTTTATTTCATAAGGCTTGGAACATTCTTTCAATTTTATAGGTGTTCCTCATGCAACTCTTCTCATAGTTTGGGATGTGTTAAATATCACATATCAAATAAATAAGAAGCTTAAAAAGTGTAATACTCTTATAAAAACAATAAACATAACTCACAATGAAGAAATAACAAATGAGTGTTTGAGAGTAACACTTATATAATTGAAAAAAGTCCAAATTATATATATATTTAGTTATTATTTATGAAGTTTAACAAATAATGTTATATTTGTTTATAAATTATATTAAAAAAAATAAAAATAATATAATTTATATAAATTGGACGGTTCCAAAATTTGGAACCGCCGGTTTGGAACCGGAACCGGAACCGAACCGCCGGTTACGGTTCCAAGCCTTAGGAACCTTAACCGAACCGCCGGTTCCACCGGTTCCTTTTCCGGTTCCGAACCGCCGGTTCCGGTTAAAAAACCGCCGGTTCCGGTTACGGTTACGGTTTTAACCGCCGGTTCCGGTTCTTTTGAACACCTCTACCCTTCTCTCCTATTTTTGAGATTTTCCTTTTCAAGTTGATGTGTTGTTATCAAATACTCGACACCTTATTACGGTGTTGTTTTGAGATTAGTTTTACTTCCTCTGGCCCAGGATTTTTTGTGCGTTTCTTTTCGGCACGGTTTTTATGGCGAGAGTGTTTAGTGTTTTAAGTATGTTGTTTAGTGATGGTGTTTTGTTTATTTGTTTTGCATTATTTATATAAATTAGAATAAATATAAAAAATAATGTAATTTTTTTTTTCTGTTAATTAATAAAATGTATTTCCGATTTATGAGCAGTTTTTAAATAATTTTTTTAATAATTTTTTTTTTGTGGTTGTTATAAAAAAAAACTGCAATCCATTTATTTTATATTTTTATTTTTTATATTTATTTTATTTATTTTATTTTACGTATATGCAATTAAAAAATTTATTTTTTATATTTATTTTATTTTACGTATATGCAATTAAAAATTTTATTTTATATTTTTATATTTTATATTTTATATTTTATATTTTATTTTATTTATTTTATTAAATATGCAATATAAATTTTATTTTATTTATTTATTTATTTTATTTTACGTATATGCAATTAAAAATTTTATTTTATTTATTTTATATTTTTATATTTTTATTTTTTATATTTTATTTTATTAAATATGCAATATAAATTTTATTTTATTTATTTTTTATATTTTTATAATTTATTTTATTTATTTTATTAAATATGCAATTAAAATTTTATTTTATTTATTATTTATTATTTATTTTTATTTTTTATATTTATTTAATAAATATGTTAATTGTAATAAGGGATCACTAATTGTGCACTTAAACTGTTAATTATTTCCCAAAAAGGAAACGCACAAGAAATCGTGGGACGTCCCAAAATGGAAAACGCACAAGAAATCCTGGGCCAGAGGAAGTACTTTGTTTGGATCTGGATGTGCAATTCAATTCAAGTTGTTCTTTTACTTCGCGTTCTTCGTTCTTCGTTTAATCCTCGTAAGTTATTTATTGCTTTCGTTACTTGCTTTAATTGCTTTACTTAGTTTTAGATTCGATTTCGTAAATGCTTCTCTTAGTTTCCTTAGTTTAATTTCGTTCTTTCGATTTCTAGTTTAAAGTTTAGATTTGTTTTTCTAGTTTCGATTCTCTAGTTTTTAAAGCTTTTAAGGTTAGATTAATTTTCTTTTAAATTTCCAGATTTATTTCATCATGTCTAGATTTATTTATGCTTCTATCTTTGCTTCCTTTATTGCTTTCTTTTCGATTTTTGCCTAGGTAGATTTATTGCTTTCTTCTAGTTTAATTTTCTAAGTTTATTTAGTTCAATTTATTTCCAGCTTTTTAGATTAGATTTATTTGCTTTGATTTTAATTGCTTTGATTTATTTTATTTGCCTAGGATTTAAAAACCAAAACCCCAAATTCTTCTTTACTTGCTTTCCTAGATTTAGGGCTAGATTAAGATTTACTACATAATTAATTGCCCTACAAAGTTTTCCTTCGAGATTCGACATTGGGTTTTACTTGCTAGTGCTACGATAGGATTTCGTTCTATTGCGAACACTTTTTGGTGAAACAAGACATCCCACTATGCCCTAAGCACAAGAGCTGACATATCCTAGAATTGAACCTGAGTTTTCTCTTGAGAGTTTTCAATGCTATTCCAATATAAGGGTAAATAGAAGTTGAATTTGGTGGTCTTGGGTAGGTACACTAGGAAGCCGGGCAATAAATATATTAGATTGCTTTGTCTTGCATGTTTACAGGATAATGACACGACCTGTTATACCAAATATATCATATGAAGATGTGATATTGTCGGATCAAGATAGCCATAACTCAAAATATGCATGAATACGCATGGATCTAATTCATATAATCTACTACTCCTTCCGTCTATTTTATAATGACGGTTCTGTTCAATAAAGTTGTAACAGATCGAACAATATAACATCATCGTAAAATAGATAGAGTAAGTATTACTTTTAATAATTTATGGTCTAATTGGTTGTATAACGAGACACCCCTCTGCAGATTTGTAACTCGGACCGTTTATTACATTTTCGTGTGAACTCTCATATCAGTATTTACTACTCTGTATTTTTTGCAACACCAATAAATACCCCCATATATCTCTCCCCCCGCGAAAGCATACAAACAAAACATATGAAAAGTTCTCACGGCGCCGCCGCCATGGTGGAGGAGACCGACCAACCACTGTCGCCGTCCGGCCGCCTCTTCCTGCAGCCGGGCTCCGACCAAGTGATAAACTGCGTCGTCGCCGGAAAACACCCAATCGCCCTCGACTCCCTCAAGGAGGAAATCCACAACTCCATCATGCTCAAGCACCCCCGCTTCTGCAGCCTCATGCTCCGGGACCGCCGCGGCCGCGAGCGGTGGCGCCGGACCACCGTCGACGTCGACCGCCACCTCTTCATCCACCACCGCCGCCTCTCCGACGACCCCTCCGTCCCCGACGACGACGCCGTCAACGACTACGTCGCCGGACTCACCTTCTCGTCGCCGCTCCCCGCCGACAAGCCGCTGTGGGAGATCCACATCCTCGCCGCCCACAACGCCGCCGTCTTCCGCGTGCACCACGCGCTGGGCGACGGCATCTCCCTCATGTCGATGCTGCTCTCGAACTGCCGGCGCGCCGACGACCCGTCGCAGATGCCGACACTCGGCGGCCGCGGCGCGTCGCTCGCGAGGAGGAGGTGGAGCCTGTGGGCGGCGGTGAAGGTGCTGTGGTTTACGCTCGTGTACGTGGTGGAGTTCGTCCTGAAGGTGGCGTGGCTGAGCGACAAGAGAACCGCCGTGAGCGGCGGATCCGGGGTGGAGCTCTGGCCGCGGCGGCTGGCGACGGCGAGGTTCCGACTCGACGACATGAAGGTCGTGAAGCGAGCTGTGGCTGACTCAGTGAGTTCATCATTTTTCTTTCTTCCCGCTTTATTAGTACCGAAAAAAAAAATATTAAGAAAATTAGTACAATATATAGTAAAGAAAAAAAATATTATCATGATAAAACGTAATGTAACTAAATCTAAACATAACAATAATCACGGTAGATAGAGAAACGTTTTTGATATAATTATCATAAATCAAAGTTTACTTGACCAAAAAACGTATTACATACATAACTACAATTGTAGTAAATAAACACGTAGCTAATCTGATTTAGCACATTTGTATATTCGAAACCTAAATTATGAACTAATTTGGACAGTGACTTTCCTCTAAACTTAATTTTAATGTACTAAAAAACGAAACTAGTTTGCTGAATTTTACATAACGCACGTGTTACATACTCATTAGATTATGTTGCAATTACGCTAAAGTAAACATCATCATGTGGATTCTCTTTCGTACTATACTTTTCCCCCAAATAATAGAACTGGTCCAAAAACGATAATGATCGTAGAAGACGTGTTAGAGTCATCCGTTAATCCCTCGTTAACTTTATTTTAAGGGGTAAGCGGCCTAACGTAATAGTGTCATGAAATTATACATTGCCCGGCCCTGTGGTGGTCGAGGTCGAAGAGATGGTCACCGAATGTTTCAATATATCTGTGCTTATCACACATGTTCTTTGAAGTTCTGTATACTTCCCAGCGTGGTTTGTAGGCTATGTTACGTACGGCTCCGAATGTAGCGAGTGCGGGTTCTTACGTACGATACTAAAACAAAAGGTTAAAATTTGTGTTGCAGACAATAAATGATGTTCTATTTGGGGTAATATCAAGTGGGCTTTCAAGATACTTGGACATGAGAGAAGCAAAAGGTAATACCATTGTACATTAGATTTCCATTCCAATGTTGAATGTACTACACCACCCCCTACTATTATTCAACTTTTGCTCATGATTTCTGCTGTACACTTTTGTACTCTCTCTCTCTCTCTCTCTCTCTCTCTCTCTCTCTCTCTCTCTCTCTAGGCCTGAGAAATGGGGTTCAAATCACGGGCGTTGCAATGGTGAATCTGAGACCGCAGACTGGGCTACAGGTGCAAGCACATGATTTATTGCCCTTCTTTCACCAACATTATTTACATGCAACATTTATTACTTTCCTTTTTCATTCATTTTTTAAACAACAAGAGTTATGTAGTATTTGCATTTTGATGTGAATAAATAAAATAAAATTAGGAAATGTGCGAGCTGATGGGGGCCGGTGAGGGGGGCAGCCGGTGGGGGAACAAGTTCGGGGTGATTCTGTTGCCGGTTTATTACCACCGGGACGAACCAGATCCGCTCCGCTTCGTTAAGAGATCGAAAGCTATGATCGATAAGAAGAAGCTTTCGCTCGAGGCCCCCTTCTCTTACAAGCTCATGGACTCCATCATTTCCCTCTTCGGACCCAAGGTCTCGCTTCACTATACTTTTTAAAGTGGCGACTTATTTGAGACGTTTTATTATTTTTACTAAAAACATCCGAAATTACAAAAATAACCCTCGGGTAGCACTAATTTACTCGACTCGACTTGATTCTTGCCATAATGTGTTGTAGTTTGCAAGCATGCTCAAGTATCGTCTCCTCTGCAACACCACGTTCACCGTTTCGAACCTGATCGGCCCTCGGGAAGAGATCACCCTCACCGGGAACCCGGTCAAGTACATTAGGCCTACTTCTAGCAGCTTGCCCCATGTATGTAAACTCCTCTACTTGGATCACTTTTCTTTCGGCTTTCTTTCTACTTCCTTCGTCCCACTTAATTAGTCAACAAGAAAATAAAAAAATGCAGGCGATCACCATGCATATGATGAGCTATGCAGGGAACGCCGATATGCAAATCTTGGTGGCCAAGGATATAATCCCGGACCCGAAAGTCCTCGCCAAGTGCTTCGAGGACTCGTTGCTCGATTTCAAGGCTGCTGCGGAGGCCGCCCTCTCGGATCATGAGAGGAAGTAGCAGTTTGTTATGATCCTAAGTGTTTTATGTATAATCATGCAGCATTCTTATTGAACAAAACCAAAAGTATTGAAGTTTCTACATTTTAATTTACATCTAGATTGGAATCATGGAATGAATGTTCAAACACACACAACAGTTTCGAATTTACTGCAGTTTTTCGCCTTATTTACCGAAGTAAACGGTGGTGTTCTTGCTCTTGCTGCTGGCTTTCTTCCTCCGAAGGAGTAGCTTCCGAAGAAAGCCAGCTCCTCCTCCTCCTCCTTTCTTTTTGCTGGGGACGATGGCTAGAGCTCCGGGCTTAACATTCCTCGTCTCGTTCTTGATCCCGTGGTCCGTTGCTGGTGCTTCATCCGGAAAAGAGGTGCTCTTGTAGCTGCAGATGACTTCTTTCGTCTTCGGGGATTCCTTCCCGTTGTCCTCGGACATCATCTGGTCGAGCAGAGACGAACGCTGCTTCAGATTATGCTTCGTCTTGGCTGATAATTCGTTGGCCGAACCTAAGGCCTTCAGCTGATTCCCTAGCTTCATCATGGTTTCTTCACACTCTGCTAACTTAGCAGATGCTTTGCTAATCTCCATCCCCTGCAAATTTTTCGGAAAACCGCCATTTTCATCCATGCCCCGAGATTCTTGAAGTTTATAACAAAATGGATAAACTTACAGTTTGCAGCAGCCCTCCTTGATTTTCTTGATTCTCTGAATCTTGCTGGCTGCTTGCAATACTATTCGATGACAAAATCAGCGAAAAAACCCGAAAAAATCGTTAAATGTTTTGGTAAAGATTAGAATCAGTGATCAAGTCATGAATAATTTAGTATACTACCTTTGAAGCTGTAGTTGAAGCTCAAGGCAGGTTCCTTCAAGTTCATGACAGCACTGGCTTTTACTATCTAGCTCGATTTCTGCGGACGATAGTTTCTGCGTGAGTCGGTTTAGCTCGGCCTTCGTAACATTGAACTGAGTGTCGAGTTCTTCGTTCATGGCCTTCACATTCTCAAGCTCATCCTCACTCAGCCTCTTTTCTTCTTTCAGCTTCTCCATCTCGCTCTCTAGGCTTGCGATCCCTTGTCTCGACTGCGCTAGTTTGTGCAGCAGCGCCTCGTTTTGCAGCTGGCTCGAGTCGGAAACTAGGCTCGATGACTTGGTGAAGCTCAGCTCATCCTTCATCTCTTTGATCTCCACTTGGGATACCGAATGCATCTTCTCCATTTCGAGCATGAGGTTCTGCACCGACTCGAGCTCTAGTGCCGTTCCCGGCCCTTCACCGCCTAAATGCTTTCGGAACTCTTCCCTAACGCTGTAGTTTTCGTGAAACGAGACACAGGTGTTGATGATCATTTCAAGGGAATGAGCCGAGTCCCGAGTGAACTTCTCGAAGCTGGCCTTCCCGTCTTGTAGCTCGTTGCAACTATCGATGAATTCTTGCAACACTGCGGTTAGATCCCTCCTTCTCCATCTGAAGACATGAACTTCGTAGCCATCTTCCATGCCACGTTCTTCTGAAGAAGTCGAGCCGAATGAGCTTACAAGCTCTATCAGCTTCATGATGGATCGGTTCATTTCAGAGCTCGATTCTTGAGACGAAGGTGACGATTTCCATGTGATGTATCCGCTTACGGGGAGGGAATGGGGATGGCTGATTCTGCACGAAGACGACGTCCTCACGTCCTCTAGAAGCTCGTCGATGCTTCTAGACGACGCCTCGTGCTGCTCCAAGATCAGGCCAGTCACAGTCTGGAGCCAATCATCACTACTTTTCTTCATCTCTGGGGATTCCACAGCAACTATAGCAAGTTTCTCCATTTCAACAAAATCATCCATTAGCCTCATCTCCGAAGCTCCGATGATTTGTGACTCGGGCTTCGCCTTCGACTCCTTAAGCAACAACTCATCATGATCATGTCTCACAACTAATGCAAGAGCCCTCGAATTCGTTCCATCCGAAGAGACCTCATCCGATCCGGATTGATCGTGCTCGACTCTCCCCTTCGCCTCGAGATTTTTCAGTCTTTGCAGATTCAAGATCTCCTCATCTTTCTTGGCTAAAAACTCCTTAAAAACCTCATTCTCCCTCTGCAAATCCTGCACCTGATCAATCAAGAACCCGACCTTCTTACTCGTTTTCTCGGAGCAGTACTCATCGTTACATACGCTACTATTTCTTCGAGCCCCGACCGGATTCCTCCCCTGCGCCTTACGCGTAAGAGACCTCAGCCTCTGACACTCCCCTTCCAACTTCTTGATCTTCTTCACATTCTCCATGTAGCTCCTGTTGGACCCCTCGAGCGAGCGACGGCTGCATTCCAACTCCTTGTTCTTGATCTCCACCTCCTTCTCGAGGCTCCTGAACTCGTACCGTAGAAAGGCATTCTCCTTCTCAACCGAATCCAACCTAGCCATCAGAGTCTCGAACTCCGCCTCCGTCTCAACCTTAGCCCTATTTAGATCCTCCAGCAGCTTCTCCTTCACGAACAAGGCCTTGGTGAGATATGCATTCTCACTAGTTAGGCTTGCTAGCCGCTTGCTCGTCTCCGACAACTTCTCCTCGAGCTTCTTGTGTGTTTTCTCGAACTCGTGAGAGGTCTTCATTACGGCCTCGTGCATCCTCCGGTCCTGCTCCTCCCGGACGAGGCTCAGCTGCGACATAAGGTCCTTCAACGTCGCGTTCAAGTGGCCTAATCGCTCGTTGGCAGCCGACTTCTGGCGATTAGCCTCTTCGAGCTCCTTCTCGAGACGACCAACTTCTCCCTCGACCTTCTGCTTGTCTGAACAAGGATTCCAAAAACAGATGAACATCACATCATTCAACATTCAACATTAATTGTTGATTAAAAACTACAAGAAAGCAAGATTTTCATACCTGCTGCAGCAACTTCAGCCTCTTTTCTGCAAGTATGCAAGAGTTCATCCTTGGATGAAGACTCATCAACAGCAGAAGCCAGTTTCTCATTCAAGATTTTCAATGAATTCTCAAGATCTACCTCTCTCTCACTAGAAATTGATTGTGCCTAATTAAGTAGAATTGAAAAAAAAAAAAAAAAATGTCACAATCACAGCAAGAAATTAGTGAAAAAATTTACTGCAGATTATTTAAAAAAAAAAAAAAAAAGTTGACATACTTCATCTGAATTTGCCAGAATTGTCTTCTCTGATGACTTTTTCCTCCATAGCCATGTTTTTTGATCCATTATTATTTCCTGTAAAATTCCCAATAATTAAAATAAAATAAAAATCTATGAAATTAAATTAAAGTGGAAGCATTTCTTGATTTTTTTTTTTTTTTTTCCAATTCCACTAATTCAATTTGTTGAAGAACAGAGCAAATTTCAGTTTAGAGAGAGAGAGAGAGAGAACAGAAGAGACTTACAGCAGCTGAACTACATTCTCCAGAATCTAAGTTGCAGAGAAGAAGAAGAAGAGTTGAAGAAACTGGAAAAACAATACTGCATGCTTGCAATGTGGAGAAAAAATAATAAAAGATGACGAAACCACCACACACACACATATAAAAATAAAAATGCAAACAATAAATAAAAACTAAAATAATTTGATGCAAAACTTACTTGAATAAATTTGATGGCCTAATCCCACTTCTCTGCATTCATGCTTCACTACTCACCAACCCACCATCACCACTTCTCTGCATTTATATACATATACCATAATTAAGAACGAAAAAAGTCCCGAGTTCGAGTCTTTCGTGGCATGAAGTAATAAATGAAGAAGCACCGCTGGCTTGAATTCTGGGGATGAAATGGAGTAAAGGTTATGGAATTTTGGATTTACTATAAAGAACCTGAAACTTGGGGGAAAAGATTAAATTTTTAGTAAATAAATGTCCACCGACAAAAGCCCCCCTCAGCTGGAAACGACCAAGAAATAAACAGTGATATGTCATCATTTACAGCATATATTAACCCTTTTCTTTTATTACTATTATTATTAAAAAAACAAAAAAGAGAATGAAGAAGGAAAAGGGTTAGTGAAGAAAGCGATGAAAAAGCATAATCTATCAATTGATGGAATTGAGTGGCTATAACGGGTAGATTATTATACCTAGTCCGTCTCGTTTAAGACGATACATTTTTATTATTTACACTCACATATATTCAAGAAACGTGTCGTTTTGAATGAGACAGAGGTATTAGAATAGAGTATAAGTAACCAGGTGACTTAGCACACCTGACCACTAGGCTCCCCTCTTGAATGAGTGGACCTGGGTTCGATCCCTCATGGGAGCGAATTGGGAGATATAAGGTGGACTTGGAGATATACTAGGAGTTTGAGAGCTTAGCGGTACTAACATCTAATCTAACAACTAAATTTGCCCGATCAAAAAAAAAAAAAAAAAAAAAAGTATAAGTATTACATTTTTTATGGATAGACGAAAATGATAAAAGAATCGTACTCTTTGTGGACGTAACGAGGAGCATATAATTAGTACTTTTGCTTTAATTAATGATATGAATTGATGGAAAATGAAGTTGTGACAGTTTAACAAATACTACTAAAACAAAGACATGCATGAGGCAACGTGTTGAGAGGGGTTTTTTGATAAGACATTGCATCTTATTTTTAGATTTTTCTAAACATATCCTATTTCGAATTTAATTTGGGGCATTTGCTTTGGATCCCACCATTATTGAAGTTTTCTCGTAATTTTGCGAATTGGATCGTCAATTGTATTTTTATAATGTATCACAGTCTATTATATCGACTGAGTTTTAAAAATAATTTTAATTAACACTTGGTATTGTCGATATAATAGAGGATGTGATACGAAAATGTAATAGAAGAGTTGACTTCCATAATTTGATAATTATGATTTTCATGATGAATTATTCCAATTTTGTGCTTTGTCCATGTCTGGTAAATGTTATTTCCATTTATGTGTGAATTTATTTTGGATTAGTTCTATAAAAGGAAAATGAATTTAACACTGTCCCATTTGATATTTAATCATTAATTACTCATGAAATGCTTCCAAATTCTCCAACACCAACAAATCTATTTATTTTCATTTACTTTTTTTTTTCCATAATTTATTGATTATATTTAGATTTTAATAAAATAACCTTGATATATTATATGCAAACATATATTTACTGCGTAAATTCCTTTATTTTACTTATTTAATTATTAATTTGTTTATGTAATTATTTAATTTGTCCTATTATGGTTTGAAACTTCGACTGGGATTTATACCTTTTTCCTAGTATTGGAATCAAGTGGCCCTACTAATAAATCATTTTCTTATATTATCTTCATTTCTTTGTTTTGCTCCTTTTCATTGATTTAACTTTGCATACTACTTCTAAATAAATTAGGGACGGAAAAAGAATAAAACATGGATGATTAAAGAAGAAGAAAAAAAAAAGGATGTATGGTTGGTGAGGTATAGTGATTTGTGATGAGGTTTAATGTTCGAAAATTAAATATACATATTCTATTCAGACGGCTCGAAACGAAAAATTACGTGTAATATGACAGAACAAAAATAACATTATTTTTTTAATAAACGATTACAAAATAGCATCTCCAAACAGCACAACATTTTTTAACTCTTGATATTTTGTTACCATATCAATTGAAAATATGTATATAGTTCCGACAAGAGATTTTAATTTTGACTTGTTATTTCTTTTTGTGAGTCCCACATAATTTACGTATATATTTCACTTTCCACATCAACTACCATAAATACAAATAAAATTAATCGATAGCATACCGGCCAACTATTAAGTTCAAGCATCAGATTCAATATAAATGGGTTTCGACATTAAGTTCGGTCTACGCAAGTTCGGTCCAAGAAGATTCCTTGATCGACTACAACTCAAATTTCAATTAGAGTTGTAGAAGACTTGAATGTTTATCATTCAAAATAGTCCAGAAGACTTTATATTAGAGTCAAACTCAACATGGGTGTATATAAATAGAGACTAGACTAGAAGAAGGGATTCATTCACACTTTTCATACTCGCTACATGCATATATACTCAATAAAGATACTACCTCTTGTTTCGTGGATGTAGATCTACTCTGTATGTTATCGTGTCTCTTTTACTTCCTATAGTACAAAATCACAAATTAATTGGGAAATAATTTTAACCCATATTTGTTGCTCAAAAAACCCTAATCAATGTTACTTGATAACTAGTGGGGTTGGTGAATATTAGCATAAACTTTTTGAGTTAAGGGTCCCTAAATGTAGCTGTCATTATGCATTTATATTAATGCAAAAGATTAGAGTATTAAACTTGTTTCTTTTAAAATGCATTAATCATTCCAACAGTTAAAAGCGTAAAATCACGTCACTTTCGACTACTTTACATATTCTCTTTAATTACCGTGTTGAAACGAAAATTATGCGTTTTGGGCGGTGAAATTCTATGACTTTCGGGCATTTTACATATTTTCTTTAATTATTGTGTCGAAAAGAAAAAATATACGTTATGATCTGAACGTTTGTTGTTGTTTTTTTTAGACTTATATAGATAGACTATGGAAATTAAAGGAGGCAATTTCTGAAAATTTTATTTAAACATTTAATGTTGTGGGCCTGGTGGGTAAGCAATAAAGGCTGGGCCCGGCCCATATGTAACAAAATTTATGATATTGCAATTGACTTTTGCAGTTATTTCTCACTCTGTTTTTTTTGGGTAGTATTCTCCCGTTCCATTCATATAAGGATAAGTTATATTTTCGTCCGTCTCACTGATATATGAATTATTACCTTAAATAGTACTCCTTTAACCCACTAAAAACTCATTCACACCGCTTTATTCACAATTATCACACTCGTCTTAATTTCCGTATCGGAAAAAAGTTATCCCTATAGACGAAGAGTTTATACTATAAAATATCACTACAAGAAATGTTGGGCGACTAGTTTGGTTTATATCATAGGTTGATTTTTACCCCACACTTCAATGTTAGAAACTAAAAAACTCAAATAATTCCGGGATTGTGAGTACATGCAAATATCCAATTTCTTCAATTCTTTTATTATTTTTTTTATTATTGTAAATTTAAAGGTTGTGTCGTAGATAAGTCGAATTTGAGAATTTTGGTCCCAAACAGTAACCCACTGCCACTTAGTCAAACAGATGCACACTAATTTCTTGGATTCTATTTGTTTGTTTGAAATTTGGTGTGTAAATAAAACAACTAGGCCTCATCTAAAATTTGGTGTGATTTGTTTTTAAAGAGTTGAATAATTGAATTGAAGCCTAGCCCAACACTGATATTGGGCTTGTGCTCAAATTATATGGATTGACTATACATGTCATTTTATTTTAACATCTATTATATATATAATAACAAAAACCAATTTCACATCCCATTTTCCCGCCTAAACTTCTAAGATACAAGAATATTATTATTATTATTATTATTATTATTATTATTATTATTATTATTATTATTATTATTATTATTATTATTATTTTATTATTTTATTAGAGTATTTCACAAATTCTGATGCAATATCATCATATCGATAGTTGTGTAACATATTTAATGAGATGCAACTTTTCAGAACAAACTGCTCAACTTCCCCATACGATTTGAATTCCAAGACTCCTAAATCATTTATAAGTTCAACATTATTGATATGTATAAATATGCTATTGTTTCCTGAAGGATTTGCAATACTATGATCGTTATTGTGCTTTTTAGTTTGAAGATTGTTTACTTTTTCTTTATACTATGTTCGTTCGTTCGCCGTTTTATCTTGCCAATTTCCTATGTCATCACAGTCGACTCTATCCGTATAAATTTTCATTCTTTGTTACATTTCAACTGTATTTCCATTTTTTGTGCGTAGAAGTTTTATAAGAGCAAAATAAAACAATATGAAGGCACATTTGTATATAATTTTTTCACATAACCAATCTAAATTGTAGATGTGGTGCATAATTTACTATTCTCATATTCAGCAAATAATTATTTACACTTGCATTTGATAAGTTGGTCTACCAGACTACCACTTAACATTTGATCATTTAATCATTGAAATAAGTGAATCGTTTGAAGAAAGATGGAGCGGCGCCGATTAAGTTGGTTCACTTCCCCCAAAGCACCGCCCAACATGATTCGTCCTATTTTTGTTCGCAACCGTCGTTGACGTTTCACATTCCCTTTACTTAAATTTGAAATACTAATCATTATTTTTCTCTCATTCATTCCGAAATTATCATTTTTCTTTTGAGAATACCAAAATATAATCAAAACTTCAAAAAACTATTAATATAACTAAGGATGTTGCATATGCAAACTCTGAGCGGGTCGTTAACTGATTGACTTTGTAGAAAAATTAAATTTAAGGTATAAAGTGTCGACAACAATGGATGATACTCAGTCCCCACAAGTTTTCAACTTTTCTTTTATATTTCGATTATGATCGTCTCTGAATTGTTTCTCAGTATTTTATTTTTAGACATAATCAAAATACATATTATACTCTTTTAGCATTGCATATTTGCATATTCACTTTATTTACTCACGCTTTTAACACAAATACAATGTCCACTAACAATAAACAATACAAATGTCTAATAAACATAGATGGAAAAAAATATATATCATTTTCTTATTGTTAATTTTGTATCGCATGAAGATAAAAAGAAAAAGAAAAAAAAAAGCTTAATTTTAATGGTGTTCACTTCAAGCAATGACATTCATTTTAATGTCTAGGTACGGTAATATAGAATATGCAGATTTTAATTCATACGATGTTATATCGCCGTTTGTGTTTGCCGAGTCAACAAAACATGTATGGCTCCGTCTAAATACAACTAACATTTATAATTGGTATAAAATGTTAACAGTTTGGGTTATTTTAAGAGGGCTATTGATAGTCCGAGTTAATTTAGTATAAAAGTGTAAAATTTGAATTATTTTGATATAGTTGACCCATGCTTAAATGGAACATGACTATCAATTTCTGATATCTTCAAATTCATTTGTTTAGTTATTAAGAAGAAGGGGAAAAAAAAATTATAAATGTAATTTCCGTGCATCGCACGGGGCGCAAACTAGTTTATCTAAAATGCTACATGGATGCCTCCAAAAGATGATTCTTAAATAGTTCTATGCTATTTTACATAGTTAAGTACTCTCTCCGTTTTATTCTATTCGACGTGATCTTTTTCTTTTCAACACCATATTTAATAAATATAATAAAAAGTTAATATGTGGTACTATTAGGGTCACAATCTATCTGAATCTCAAGAGCCATTTCATCGTTTTTCTCTGACGAAACACAATCAACTGACTCTTATAATATGAGACGAGGGATTGATTTATATGAAAATCTGAATTGGGTGGAGAAATCTAAGCCTTAAATACAAACCACACCACTAATTTTTTTAATAATAACTTTATATCAATTTCAGAACTAGATTATAACGAAATGCTCAATCTAGAAGAAAGATTAAATATTTGACTCAATCCAAATTAAATTATTTATTTAATCGAAAAAATCCAATTAAATTTACTGCGAAATTCAATCGCATAAAAATCTACTAAAATCGAACCTACCCACTCTGTCCCGACAACAGCTTCTCCTCCACGCAGTTGACCACTCGGAATCCGCCGCCGCGGCGCTGCCGAATTCCCCAAATTGCCCCTGCCCTTGCCGCCATCGAACCGATCAGCGCAAGGGTAAATCGGTCATCTCACCGACCCCACCGGCCCTCAACGATGGCCTCTAGATTAAACCAGTAGCCTTATCGCCACAGCGTTCGATACCTCTCCGTTTTCCCCCATATTTTCACAAATTTCGCAAATAGCCCTCGCGGAAAGGTTTATTGCCGCACAGCTCCCCAGGGAGGAAATCCAACCATCATAATCCACAAATCCCACCAACCCTAGGAGAGAGAAAGGCGATCGACCGGTTCCTCCACCGACTCGATGGAGATCGGGCCGGAGACGGCGGCGGCGGAGGCTGAGAGGCTCTTGCCTTCTCAGGCGGCGCCTTTGGAACCCTCAGCGTCTTCGATCGGTTCTTCGCCTGGAGAGAACAGTAGCGGCGGCGGCGGTGGTGGTGGCGATAATAGTAATTTTAGGAGCAGGTTTGATTTGTTGGATGATGATGAGGAGGGGGATGTTTGTCGGATCTGCAGGAATCCTGGCGATGTGGATAATCCGTTGCGCTACCCCTGCGCGTGCAGCGGCAGCATCAAGTTTGTTCACCAGGATTGCCTTCTTCAGTGGCTGAATCACAGCAACGCTCGCCAATGCGAGGTTTGAACTACGACTGCTGTGATTCGTGTGTTGATTAAAGCGATTCTTTTGTTTTTTTAATGATTGGGTGTGATTTTGTTATTGAGATATGTTGAATTGCTGCAATTAAAATTTTGAAATGGAAATTATGAGCTGGTTTGGTAGAGATAGAACATCAAAGTGTCAATTTGAGCGGATTCTCTGGTCGATTCGTGCGAAGATGTTTTGGAACCTTGGTTAACTTATTTTATCTTATCCCTTTAAGTCATGCTTCTGATTTGGCTTTTATTGTTTGGGGTTGATTTAATTTTCAGTAAGGCCTTAGATTGTTGAATTGGAATTGGAAGTTGTAAGAGATGGTACGAGAATGGGTGTATAAATTCCGCGTAGCTGCAAGTGTAATATCACATTTAAATGTCATGAATCTTCTTGAAGTTATAGGAAAACTTGACCTACCTGCGTCAACACGTCAACAGCTTCTTCTGCTTAAAGTACTTTATATGCTTCATAAATCATCTTCTCTATAGTTTTGGGTGATTTTTCATATTGTAATTGCTATTTTCAGCTCTCTTTTGGGGGCTTAATCAATTTTTTTTGGGTCAAGAAAACTTCTAAATCAACCTCTGACCTTTGATGAGACGTTTTGCCTTGCAGGTGTGCAAACATCCGTTTTCATTTTCTCCAGTTTATGCTGAAAATGCCCCAGCTAGGCTTCCATTTCAAGAATTTATTGTTGGGATAGCTATGAAAGCTTGTCATGTTCTGCAATTCTTTCTACGTCTTAGCTTCGTACTCTCTGTTTGGCTTCTCATCATTCCATTTATCACATTTTGGATTTGGAGGCTGGCATTTGTTAGAAGTTTTGGAGAAGCCCAGAGATTATTCTTGAGTCACCTATCTACAACAGTCGTTCTCACCGACTGCTTGCATGGATTTTTGCTATCTGCTAGCATCGTTTTCATTTTTCTTGGTGCCACTTCCTTGAGAGATTACTTTCGACATCTACGAGAGCTTGGTGGACAAGATGCTGACCGAGAAGATGAAGGAGATAGAAATGGAGCCCGTGCGGCGAGAAGGAATCCAGCTCAAGCCAATAGAAACATTCCTATAGATGGGAATGGTGAAGATGCTGGTGGAGCACAAGGGATTGCTGGGGCTGGGCAGATGATTCGACGGAATGCAGAAAATGTTGCAGCTAGGCTGGAGATGCAGGCAGCTCGTCTTGAGGCCCAGGTTGAACAGATGTTTGATGGTTTGGATGATGCTGATGGTGCAGAAGATGTACCTTTTGATGAACTGGTTGGCATGCAAGGGCCTGTGTTTCATCTGGTTGAAAATGCATTCACGGTGAGTCTTCTGATCTTTAATTCATTTGACGTTTTCTGTTCCTAAACTACCAGGAAGGTTTGTCCTTCTGTTGTCTCTTTGGTGCCAGATAATGCTGCATGCGGTGTGTATCTGTCTTTCTACAAATTATAGTTTACTTTCTAATTGTGCCTTGTTAGCTATGCTTGGCTTTTCTCTTGCTCAGACTTCCTCATTCATATGTGCCATTACTTCCTATGTTTCTATTGCAATATGCAGTCAATTTGATTTTTCTGGAATTGAATTTTATTTCACATCGTGCATGCACTTAATTTTAGTATATATTGCCCTCTGGCTATGATCAATGCTAAACAAATTCTGACTGGATGAAGTGTTCTCTGTTCCTTTTCTTTTATGTATGCGGCATGATTGAGAATCCCAACCCTTTTCCTTTGTTTCTCGCAGGTTCTTGCAAGTAATATGATATTCCTTGGAGTTGTAATCTTTGTCCCATTTTCATTGGGGCGTGTTTTAATATATTATTTATCATGGATCTTGTCATCTGCCACCAACCCTGTGTTATCCACGGTTATGCCATTTACTGAGTCAGCACTTTCGCTGGCCAATATCACGCTAAAATCAGCCCTGACTGCTGTTGTAAATCTGACATCTGATGGGCAAGACAGTAGTTTGCTTGATCAGGCTGCAGAGATCTTAAAAGCAAATGCAACAGGACAAAATGTCACTACCAATATAAGCTCTACAGTGGCCATAGACATCTTGAAAGCACAGTCAGTCGGGGCATTACGTCTCTCTGATGTTACTACTCTTGCTGTTGGCTACATGTTCATATTTTCTCTGGTCATATTCTACCTAGGCATTGTTACCTTAATCCGATACTCCAGAGGCGAGCCTTTAACAATGGGGAGGTTCTATGGTATTGCTTCCATTGCAGAAACTATTCCGTCCCTCTTCAGGCAGTTTGTCGCTGCAATGAGACATTTAATGACTATGATTAAAGTTGCTTTTCTTCTGGTGATTGAGCTTGGCGTTTTCCCTCTGATGTGTGGTTGGTGGCTGGATGTTTGTACGATAAGGATGTTTGGGAAGTCAATTTCTCAGAGAGTTGAATTTTTCTCAGTCTCACCGCTAGCTAGCTCCTTGGTTCATTGGGTCGTGGGAATTGTTTACATGCTGCAAATAAGTATCTTTGTCAGCCTTCTTCGAGGGGTATGATCTGCGCCCAAATTATAGTAGTTATTTATTTTCATCACTAAGTTCTTGTTTTTATGCCTCTAAATGAATTTCCATATGTTTCAGGTCTTGCGCAATGGGGTTCTTTACTTCCTCCGAGATCCTGCTGATCCTAATTACAATCCATTCCGTGATCTCATTGATGATCCTGTGCACAAGCATGCTCGTAGAGTTTTGTTGTCTGTTGCGGTATATGGGAGCTTGATAGTGATGTTGGTCTTTTTGCCAGTTAAACTTGCAATGAGGGCTGTTCCTTCCATTTTCCCTTTAGATATCTCGTAAGATTCCTTTTGAAATTACTCTGCAATCTTTTAGTGAAGTCTATTTGGTCTTCCTGTTTGTGTACCGTGTCTAATCAAGTTTATTGATGAACATTTCTTTTTGCAGTGTATCCGACCCATTTACTGAAATACCAGCTGACATGCTCCTATTTCAAATATGCATTCCTTTTGCTATTGAGCATTTCAAACTACGACATACTCTGAAATCCCTTCTCCGGTATTGGTTTACTGCTGTTGGCTGGGCTCTTGGGTTAACAGATTTTCTACTCCCTAAGCCAGATGATAATGGTGGACATGAAAATGGGAATGCTGATATGGGTAGACATGACAGAGGACATGGACATGCAGTTGGTCAGGAACGAGTGGCAGCCCTTGAAGATGTAAACGGACAGAGGAATTTGGCCACAAATGCCAATTTAGCTGAGGATCTTGATGGTGACGAACTAACTGACACAGAGTAAGTTCTAACGGATATCATTACTATCTTTTTGTTGCATTGTGGGTGTCCATAACTGCTGCTGCAGTTGTGTTGTTTAAAGCTTAATTTTGGTTGATAATAGCACTTCTCTAGAATTCTACTAAGTGAGAATTCATTAGGAGAAGGAAAAACTAGTCTTCTGTAGTATGAGCAATTGTGCTTAGTAAAATTTACTCTGAGATTCGTATGGCACATATTTAGTGAAAAATCTGTTTCCTCATCTTAAGCAGTGCATGTAGCTCTGTTCTCAGATAGCTCTATTATCTCTCTGTGTTTTGTGTGTATATCTTAGGCTGGTTTGGTTTAGGTTAGTTGGCGCTAGTTTGTCTCAGAGCAGGGTCACTCCATGGTGCTCCTCTTAAGCGAAAGCCTTGAAGTTGCTGTGTGGTGTAATCTTGGCTACTTGTTCAGCATTTGTTTTTTTAGATTTTCATTAATTCACTTACGTCGTTTCTTCTCCTTCTGTTTTGCTCGTCTACTTCTACAACTTGTCTGTTATGCTGTTGTTGAGTTTTAGTATTATTTGGTGGCATATGACCTTATATTATCTGGTTGGTTCTTCAGTAGGTGGGCTTTTGTGCTTCGGATTGTGCTATTGTTGGTGGTCGCTTGGATGACTTTGCTAATATTCAACTCCGCGTTGATAATTGTACCAATATCACTTGGACGAACACTCTTCAATTCCCTCCCACTACTCCCAGTGACTCATGGCATCAGGTGTAACGGTAAGGATCGTACACAAATCTATTGGTTGATGCAATGGTGACTTGTGTATTTTCTGTGGAATGAAGTGAAGCTTAATCTCACTCTTGGTTTTTGTCCTCCAGATTTATATGCTTTTGTCATTGGAAGCTATGTCATTTGGACTGGTTTGGCTGGAGCAAGGTACTGTGCTGACCTCATCAAAACAAGGAGAACGAGAGTATTGCTGAACCAGTTATGGAAATGGTGTGGCATTATTTTCAAGAGTTCTGTACTTCTTTCAATATGGGTAAGAATCTTTGTCGTTGTACAAGGATAAAATTATACAGTATGTAAAATCCATTTCCTGCTAACATCCACAATCCTCTTGCTATTGCAGATATTTGTGATTCCGGTGTTGATTGGACTGCTGTTTGAACTTCTCGTAATTGTGCCAATGCGGGTCCCAGTGGACGAAAGCCCAGTTTTCCTCTTATATCAGGATTGGGCCCTCGGACTAATATTTTTGAAGATTTGGACTAGAATGGTGAGCATCTCTATGTCTACCCCTTTCCACTTTCTCTCCCACCCAAAAATAAAATAAAAATAAATAAAATATACTACTTGGTAGCTTTATTGTGTGATTAGCATTCATAGAAATCTAATTGATTGGATGAATGTGTGTTTTCTTCTGCTAGGTTATGCTAGATCACATGATGCCACTGGTGGACGAGAGCTGGCGTCTAAAATTCGAAAGGGTGAGGGAAGATGGTTTCTCACGGCTACAAGCATTCCGGGTCCTCCGTGAAATCGTGTTCCCGATAATAATGAAGCTGCTCACCGCGTTGTGCGTTCCGTACGTTTTATCGAGAGGAGTGTTCCCCATATTCGGGTACCCACTAGTTGTGAACTCGGCCGTATATCGTTTTGCGTGGTTGGGTTGCCTGGTCTTCAGCGTTCTATTCTTCTGCGCCAAGCGCTTCCACGTCTGGTTCACGAACCTCCACAACTCGATAAGAGACGACCGGTACTTGATCGGGCGGAGGCTCCACAATTTTGGAGAGAGAGAGAATGTAGTGCTGTTGAGAAACCAAGAAGATGGAGAGCAGCAGCAGCGTCCAGGGCCCATTCGTAGGTATGTTGCCCCACAAGAACAAGAATAGAAGACAAGTTTCCCCTCTGATTTTGGAGAAGCAGATAATGTGAGAGAAGGGTTACAGTCCCTTATTAAATAGGAGTGTCGGTGTCACCCCCCCTTGTGAATATATGGCTGCATTCTTCTTTTTTTCTTTTTCTTGTAGAATTATAATTATTGTTAAAAATTTTTTTTTCCCCTTTTTTTTAACAAGTGACTGTACTCACTATAAGTTACTATATAGGATGGTGCTAAAGAAGTAATTCTCTCTCCATCTCGTCTTCTACATTTATATGGGTATATATCCTAAAGTTGAAAATTATAATCCAATAAAATTCAAATACTCCCTCTGTCCTGCAATAAGTGTCCACTACGACTGGGAATTACACTATGACAAGGACACTTATAAAGAACTAGAGGGAGTATATTATTTTTAGTTCGATGCACGTCACCTTTTCTCATTACTAGCACTTTCGTCTTAATTTCCAGACTCTGAATAAATGTCTATAAGTAGGGGAAAAAGAGGACCCTGTAGTCTGTACGGTCGTGTCCTTTTCAAAAACTATATTCTAGCCTAGGGTGACAATGCTTCGAAGCTTAATTTTTCGAAAGGGGAAAATCGCATTCCTTGTAAGCTTCATGTCCTTAACCAGCTTCCATCTCAAAAGGCAATTCGTAGCCTTAGCTGTTGAGGCGGCCTCGACTCACTATGCGGCTACAATACCTCATCCAACATCTGTGTGTACGGAGTTGGTGTACGTTATAACATGTCGAAGAATTAACAGCTGCACGCCTTTGATCTAAGGATATGGAGTGTACTTGCCTTCCTCCTTTGTTCAGGGATGGAGCATTTGCAAGGGAAGATGCCAAAGCTCCTATATGAAGTGACTGAGTTTTAACCACATCACGTAGTGACTGTCGACCAGTTTCATACTGGACAGAAAAATTTCCTCCCAAAGGACTGTCATAGTCATGGCCTCTTGGAATAATCTGCACCTAATAGTGAAAGCAAGCAGTAAAATTTCCGATGAGAGGAAAAAGTGCAGTTTAAACTTTAAATAACACGAACCTGCTGCTTCCATGCTAGAGGTGGGTTTAGATCTATTTGCACTGGAAAAGCTTTAGTAGATCGCGAATTCCGCTGCTTGTTTTGGATTAGGGTAACAGACATACTGTGCATGTGACCCTGAAGATTGAAGCATGAAAGATACATTATCTTTGACTACGAAGAAAATATCAAAGATCATATCCAGTCAAGTTAACTGGGATCTCTAGCGAAATGATTAAGAATGAGGGACAACACTTCAAAATGGAGAACGGGGATTACAAAGGGACTGTGTAATCCTACATATTTGAGTATACCTGTGACCAAACCCTTCTATCTGCTTTTCCTTGAGCTTGTGCAACATGAAGAGGCTTGGTAGAAAATAATTTAGCATTCTTTCCAGATAGCTACAAAGAAAATCACATATTCAAGCTTCTGTAACCTAGGGAAGCCGCATGAAAACAAAGCATAAAAAAAGGTAGAGAATAAAACCCACGGATTTAGCATCCTGTTCAGGATGTGACAATGCACCGAAGCCATTTCCCATGTTTGTATTGTTTTGATCTGGCATCACCTGTATATACAGGAGTATATTGAGTAAGCTTGGAATCTACTGGCAAGACTGAATATGTGAACAATTTGTGCAGAGATTAAACCAAGAGAAAAATGCATCTGCAGACCTTGGATACGTTGAGTGATGTAACTGAGGAGAACACTTCACTAAGCCTTCTATGAGGAATGCTATGATCCCGTTTTTCAACCCGTTGGTTAGTCCCATTATCAACTTTCTTGTCTACAGAGACTACAGATGCCTCAAGTAGAGCTTTGCAGTCAAGTTTCTTGTCTACGTTCTGCAGCAACCAATTGCACGTGAATCCACTAAAATAAAAGGACAATACGTCCAGGAACTATGTACTGCAAGGCACTAATGATATGTGACTATATATCAGAAAACATTGTAACGACCACAGGTAACAAAATATTTTGCTTCATTAGGATCAAATGTCTTAGGTACATCAAAAGTTCAAAGAAAGAGAGAGTAGTCCAAGTACCTGTAATTGGGCTATTCTATGGTTCTTTTGAGCTAGAGCAACATAAAGACGCTTGCCAAATATAATTTGACCATTCAATTCACAGAGCTGCAAAGACAAGAGATTGTTGAAGTTAATTTCCTCGGCTGTGAGTAAACCATTTCAAAAGTGACTGGAAAAATGTAGAAAATAGAACCCACAGCTCTTGAAGCCTCTTCAGGAGATGAGAATGCCACAAAACCTAATAATGACCTTTTCGTTTTCCGGTTCCCGATACACTGGATGGAAATAAGATATCAGAGGAAACTAAGATATTGCCCACTTATATGATGGACTTTTGAGAATGAGTAGTGTTGATATATAACAAGAAAAAAAATGCATCCATCTACCTTGCATGATGTCACTGAACCAAAACAAGAGAACAGTTCCATGAGCTTTTCATCATCAAAGCTGAGATCCAAATTCTTGACATGTAAATTACACTGTTTATCAACTGTTTCTTCCACATTGACTGCTTTTTTCACAGGCTGCTCAATACTGTTTTTCTGTTCTAGCACTCTCCGCAGTTTCTTTTGGGCTCTGCCAGAGAACAATTTCGTTTTTTCAATACTCTGGCCATTAAGCGATTCAACTGCTCTAGCAGCATCCTCCGAATGCTTAAAGCTCACAAATCCAAAGCATTTTGAGGTTCCATCTGCATTTCTCATGACCATGGCATCCGTTACTAATCCAAAATCACCAAAGATTTTCTTTAGATTCTCTTCAGTAGTTAATTCACAAAAGTTCTTTACAAACACGTCAGTTAAATTTGCCCTGTCCACTAGCAACTCTACCTCGTTAGTAAGAGAGCTTTCCATATAGACTTGCTTTCTGTTCAATAGCAAGCCATTAAGCTTCATGACATTTCCATGGAGCTCTACAACACTGCCATTGAGATTTCCAATGTCACTATTAAGCTTCGAGATGACACCAGTGAACTGTCGGATAACGCTATAAAGCTCCCCAACACCTTCCTGGCTGGTCGCCTCACGAGAAAATTGCACAAAGTCATAACCGGTTGAATGACCAAAACCACGTGTTGCTACTTTGCATGAGCGACTGTCTTCAGAGGATGAGAACGTCTCAGGCAGAGGGTTGTGGTCAATTTCCTTCCCCGAGTTCTGCATAGACCAATTATACCCGTTTGAATGAACAGAATCACGTGTTGCTACTTTGCATGAGCGAATGTCTTCAGAGGATGGGAATGTCTCAGGCAGAGCGTTGTGGTCAATTTCCTTCCCTGAGTTCTGCATAGACCAATTATACGTAGACCAGTGAGATCAAGAAAGGCAATCTACCATAAAATAATATTAAGAACCAGAAAGGACATTAAGTGTAATAATCCTCAAATCCTACATGATATATGCCCATAATAATAAAGAGTAAAGAACAAAACCTGCAATTGAGCTCTTCTCTCTTCCCTCCTTTTAGCAATTACAACATGAAGAGGCTTGTCAAGAAGAACTTTACCATTCATCCCAGAAAGCTACAATGAGAAAATCGATTCTTGAAGTTCCAATCACTGAAGAATCTTGTTGAAAAGCATAAACTAGGAGAGTGAAAGAATTGAACACACAGCATCAGAAGCTTCTTTGGCTGATGAGAACGCAATGAAGCCTCTCTCTTTGCTGTTTCCTTTCCCATCCCGCAGCACCTGGCAACAAAACAGAGTAAAAGAGTTATAGGGCATGACTGAGTTTGTAAATGATAGGTGCTGAGATCCAGCAAGAGGGGGAAATGCATCAACTAACCTTGTATGATGTCACTGAACCAAACACGGAGAACAATTCCTTAAGCTTTTCATCATCAATGCAGCGGTCCAGATTCTTGACTAATAAATTACACCCATTATCAAATGCATATTTTACACTCTCAAGATTGTGCTTCATACTTAGTAGTCTCTCATGTTTATTTTGGGCTCTACCAACACACCACTTCTTCGCACCAAATATCTGGCCGTCAAGATATTCAACAGCCCTAGCAGCATCTTCAGCATTCTCAAAGTCAACAAATCCAAAGCATTTGGAGGTTCCATCTTCATTTGTCATCACTGCTGCACTTCTGATCCTCCCAAATTCACCAAATATTTTCATAAGATCAAACTTAGTTGTCGATTCACACAAATTCTTTACACACACATTAGTAAATTTTGCTTTGTTTGGCAGGACTCTGAGGTCAAAAGCATATTTTACACTCTCAAGACCGTGCTTCATTCTTAGTTGTCTCTCATGTTTAGTTTGGGCTCTACCAACATACCACTTCTTCTCACCAAATATCTGGCCATCAAGATATTCAACAGCCCTAGCAGCATCTTCAGCATTCTCATAGTCCACAAATCCAAAGCATTTGGAGGTTCCATCTTCATTTGTCATCACTGCTGCACTTCTGATCCACCCAAATTCACCAAATATTTTCTTAAGATCATCCTTAGTTGTCGATTCACACAAATTCTTTACAAACACATTAGTAAATTTTACTTCATCTTTAGGCAAAAAATTCTCAGGCAGGACTCTGTGGTCAATTTTGTTCTCCGAAGTCTGCAGGGAATGATTACATACATATTAACCAGCAAGAACACTAAAGAGAATACCACCAGGAACCAAGGAACTTATAAACTATTTTGATCCATCACTTGAAGAAATTATCAGAAAATAAAATTAAAAAAAATTAGGAATCAGTACCTTAATCAATACATTCTCAGCATCACTTTTACTTGTGCTTGGCTCTTGATAAAATGCCATGACTCTAATAGGTTTTCCGTTGATAGGAGTGAAGTTCAGCTCCTCCAAAGCTCTCTCAGCTAACATAAGAATGAAAGGAAACTATGAGATTATGATGTATGGTGAAGGAGTGGGAACGGTGTTCATATGCTACATCACAGAGATCCATTAGCAAATACATGGGGGGGGGGGGGGGGGGGGGGAAGACGCAACATAAATTCAACATAAGAGATACTAATCAACCTAAAAAATATCCCCTACTATACCGTGGAGTTCATTCATATAAGCGGTATGAGAAAATATTACACCGTCCGTTCATTCATCTTGAACCACTTTTCAGGCATTCAGCATGGTAATTTAGGAACCCTTATTTAGGGATAAAGTGTAGTATTTAATACTCCCTCTGTCCTGCCTGATTACTACTCCCTCCGTCTCTTCCTAAGTGACTCATTTCCTTTTTGACTTTTTCGGCACGCATTTCCACCGAGACGTAGTACGGGTTTTACGATATAATTTTGAAATATTATTTCTTTTACGGGATACTACGAGTGTCGTAGTATCCCGTAAAAGAAATAATATTTCAAAATTATATCGTAAAACCCGTACTACGTCTCGGTGGAAATGCGTGCCGAAAAAGTCAAAAAGGAAATGAGTCACTTAGGAAGAGACAGAGGGAGTATTTTTTAGCAAGAGTTTTAATAAAATGTTAGGTGGTATGGTATTTTCGTAAGTTATTTGAGATTCATATGACCTGAGAGTAAAGGTGAAGAGATTTGTGGTGGGGTATGATGTTCAGAAAAAGAATGTGCACTGGGACGGCTCAAAAGGGAAGATTGTGTCTAATCTGGCGAAGAGGGAGAATTATAATGCATATTTTTTAATTAAAAAAAAAAAAAAAAAAAAAAAAAAAAAAAAACTAGAGCATCATAAATCAATAAAGACATATAGCTGATGCATCTTATTTGATGAAACATAGTATCAAGACCTTTAATCTGATATAAAAGTCGTAAAAGTTGGATAACAAATAAGCAGGGTATGATAATTAAAAATCCTGCAATTTCAATAATATTGGGGTACATACAGAGGGGTTAGTAGATGAGAAGTTGGTCTATCATATTAATACATTAGTTTAATTAAGATGATAAGGCTATTTTTTTCCATTTCGAGAATGATCAACGGCAAGATGAACGGTCAGATGGAGTGCGTAATAAAGCAATTCATAGCATATAATTGGAAAAATATTTATATTAAACCATATAATTCATTCAGACACAAGGAACCCACATAAACATTCTCATAAAGGAAGCGGAAATCTGGAAGTGGGAGTAACTTGAAAAGTATGTCAAGTCCATCTTGCTCAATCTTGTAAACTGCAAATTTTGTTAGACCACTCACAATTATTACACATTCGAAAAACAATTGTCTAAAGAAACCACTGCTGTTTGTCGAAACAAACAAATAAGCATACTAATAAGTGCAGCTAAAGGTGCAGAGTAATTCAGACTTGATAATTGTTCATATATCTGTTTATGCGAGCATATCGGACATATTTCTTGCTCATTCTCTCATAAGAACACCATTTAGTGAATTGCAGATTTTGCAGTTTGCTACTTTACTACGTTCTTTCTAGAGTTACTGAGACCAGATGTTTTCGTCCAACCGCAAGTAAGCATTACCAGGGTAAAAGCAACTAGCAAAAATAGCCATGACGATGGCTTAACCAGTGCAGATCTCGACTTTGAACTTGTACACACATTTCTACAACGGCATGGCAACCTGGAACCCTTAGTCAGGCCAACAGTCACCCTAGTTGTACAGACTAAGACTGCTTATCACTAGATGAAGCTCCATCGTTGAATACGAATCTATCTCCATTACTCCATTATACGATTCCATAAAATCTCGAGTAGACTTTCCAATATGAAAAATCAGATGTGAATTGCTCATGAACTATATCACCTAAACACATTGAACACCCTCTTCCCGTACTTTCAACTAGCGCAAACATAAACACTGAGTTCAGTTAAAATTCTGGGCAAATTTATGATCCTGTGGCATTAGACCTACAATTCTATAAATTTAATTGACATGCCTAAATTATTACAGATAAAATTCGTCCAAACTCACAACTCCAAAGCAATCACCTTCGCATTCAGTCACAAACTAATCCTACTTTGAAGCTCTTCCATTCACAAATACTACGAACAAATGAAGCAGCAGAAGGAAAGGGGGGGAAAAAAAACAACAAAGTTCCAGTACAGAAAAATTCAACAAACAGGCGAGATCAGATTGGTTACTCCAACACGAAGAAGACTTCAGAACACTAACCGGATTGAGGATTTCCGTAGTGTACGTAGCCATGTCGAAGCGATAGCCCAATGCTCAAATCCTCGCAAACCTCAACTGACACCACTTCCCCAAACTTGCCGAACAGACCGTGCAGTTCCGAATCTGTGACGCTCGCGTCGATGCCGGTGACATACAGCGAGGCTCCGGCCGCCGCCGCGCCACCGGCCGCCGCCGCATTCTCCGCCTGCGCAGCCATCTCAGTACAGAAAATTTATCGTTCCTTTTCCTTTCATATTTTTCACTCTGACTCGTTCCTCTTTTTTCTACCCAAAATAACCCTAGTGTTTCAAAATATTTAGTAGCGTGAGTATTTTCTAATTTGTACCCGATTATTATTTCAGTTGCTAACATTATTTAAAGAGGAAATAGAGTATTTTACCCTCTTAGAGATAGTAATATCAAATGTAGGTTTGGGAATAAAAATCATACAAATTCTACCCATATTTTGCTTCGGTTGACAAAAATACCCTTGAACTTTTGGGATAATTTCTACAGCTGTCATCGTCATCTCTCTCTATCTCAAGCATAGATATCACAAACCCCCATATTATTTCTTATTCTCTCTCCCCTCTCCATTTCTCTCATACGAACTCTCTCTAAAATTCAAAATGAAGATCTCCATTTCAGATCTGACGGCAACGAGCTCTCGGTGGAGGAGCTCCGTCGAAGTCGGTGGTCGTTGTCGACCCTCTATACCCCCTCATCGCTATATCTCTTCCCCTCCATTTCAGAAATGAGGGTGAAGACCAAGGTATTAAGAGGTAGAACACTGCCCCCTTTTCGTCTTCCTTCTCCTCTTTCGTTTTTGATTACTAGGTTTTCGGCGTCGAGTTCTATCTCTTGTTGTTGTTGGTGATGAGAGGGAGATATTAATGATTTTTTTCTTTGGGTATTTGGATGAAGGGAGAAGAAGGGGAGGATGAGGAAGAAGGGGGAAGAGCGGTAGATCTCCTTGGTGAAGCTTCATACCAAATTCGTCAAGAAAGCTTTAGCACCACCACCGCCTCGCTCTCTCTCTCTCTAGTTCTCTATTTTGTATTTATTGTCTTTCATTATTTTTTTTATTTAATTATTTCACCATTGCAGGTGATTTTTAATAAGGAAAAGAGCATCTTCAAATTCTTTTGTTCTTGGTAGCGTCATCGTCTGATTTTACAAGAGTTAGGAGTTTTGGATCTTATTCTTCTTCTTCTACTGCTTCTTCTTCCTCTGTTTTCCTTTTTTTTTTTTTCTTTTTTTTTTCCTCTACTCTTCTCGTAATAAATTTAAATTCGGAATATATTACGAAAATCTTAATTGATTTTTCGGTACGATTTTAACTCTTTCGTACTACTTTATTTTGGTACTTCTTTATTTTTCACCTTCGCATGGGTCTCGTAGTAAATTTAAATTCGAAATATATTACGAAAATCTTAATTGATTTTCTGGTACGATTTTAACTCTTTCGTACTACTTTATTTTGGTACTTCTTTATTTTTCACCTTCGCATGGGTCTTTCTAGTAGAGAAAAAGACAACTTCAAATTCTTAATTGATTTTTCGGTACGATTTTAACTCTTTCGTACTACTTTATTTATATTTTTTATTTTTTTCACCTTCGCATGGGTCTTTCTAGTAGAGAAAAAGACAACTTCAAATTCTTAATTGATTTTCCGGTATGATTTTAACAATTTCGTACTACTTTATTTTGGTACTTCTTTATTTTTCACCTTCGCATGGGTCTTTCTAGTAGAGAAAAAGACAACTTCAAATTCTTTTTTCGTACCGCAATTGTTAGTACGAATTTAAAATAAGTATTGATGGCGTGAATGAGGGGGGGAGGCCACCGGAGAGGAATTTGTTTGGAAGCGTGCAGTAATATAGAAGAAAAGTAAGGGCGAAATTGCTATTTAAACTTGCTGGATTTTTACTACTTTCGATCTATGTAATTAAGAACAATTTACAAATCTTACTAGCAACGTGGAGAATTTTTATAATTATATACTTTACGCATTTAACAACATAGTACGAAAATTACAAAATCTTACCAGAACCGTGAAGAATTTTCATCACTTCACTCTATGTACTTAAAACCACAATACAAAATTTACAAATTTTACCAGTAACATAAAGAATTTTTATATGTATACTTCATGCACTTAACAACATAGTACGAAACTTATAAAATCTTACTGAAACCGTGAAGAATTTTCATCACTTCACTACATGTACTTAAGACACAATACGAAACTTACAAAATCTTCCTAAAAACGTACAGATGTTTTATCACTTTGCCCTATGCACTTAAGAACACAGTACGAAACATAAAAAATTGTACTATACACGTCAAAAAAATTTATTACTTCACTACATGTACTTTCCAACACAGTACGAAATTTACAAATCGTACTAGAAACGTACATAATTTACAAATCGTACTAGAAACGTGCATAATATTACTACACGTACTTACTAACACAGTACGAAATTTAAAAATCGTACTAGAAACGTGCATAATTTTTATCATTATATTTTACGCACTTAACAACATAGTACGAAACTTAAAAAAACTTACTAGTACGTGCAAAAAGAGAGAGAAAGAGAATAAAATGTTGAAAAAATGAGAGAAAAATTAGTGGGTGAGAGAGGAGAGAGAGCATAGAATTTCAGAGAGAGACAGAGAGAGAGAGTTAATTTGGAGAGTGAAAAAGTGAGTGAGTGGGGGGGGTAGAAATTGGTTTTTCTTATTCCCAAATCAAGAATTGGTTTTTCTATCTCTAAGAGGGTAGGAAATTTTTTGCCTCTTATTTAAATTGTAGAGCATAGTTTATTTATTTTATTTGGTGACTATCGATAAGGCTTACTTATAATAATCTGCATCCAGAAATTATGCTAGTCAGAGTACCGTTTTCTTAAAAAATACCGCTACTTGGTACTCTGTCAGTCCAATTCAAAACGACACATTTGTCTAATCACGGAAATTAAGAGGAAATGTTTATGAATTAGGAATTTGAGTGTGCTCGAGACTTTTAATTTGATACTATAAAAATGGTAAAATTTGAAGAAAACAAACATGTTATGACAATTTTAAGTTTTGAAATTTAAATTATATTGAGATTTGTGCAAAGTTAAACGTTGAATTCTTCTTTAACTATGTTCAATACTTTAAAAAAAAATAAAAGATGTCATCTTGTGCGAGACAACTCGAAAATAAATATGTGTCGTCATATACGAGACGAAGAAAGTACAAAAGTTGAACATGTATACCAACCTTTATATACGTAAATTACCATGTTATGCAATTTAGCAAAGTACAGCACTGAATCCTCTATACAAATTGGTAATACTCTATCCATCACATTTCATTAGTTATGTTTGCTATTTCGGATCGTCTCATTTCACTAGTCATGTTTTATAAAATGGAAATAATTAATCCTTCATTTTCAATGTGGACTCCTTACTTTTCACTTTTAACACGTATACATAGAATCTGATATCGAAAAGAAATAGATTTACTGAAAAGGGACAGATGAAGTATCATTTAATAATTTTACCGTTGAATATTCGATACGAGTCGAAAACATTTTCAAAATTAACATTTTTGTTTTGAAAATTATATTTATTGCCGGGTTAGAAATATTTTTAATAAGTGTCAAACATTAAAAAAATGTAATTGAAGATATTACACCGAAATGTTATAGAGATACACAAAATTTCTAAGTGCAGTATAATTCTGGAAAAACAAATAAAAAATCATCTTCATAATACAGTGAAGGCGATCCAAGAAATTTCGCCCAAATTACCACCGACCAATTTTGGCGGTAGCAGAAAAAGAGAAGAAGGCACAGCAATCACGCAAAGGCGGAAATTCAACCGTTAAAACACGCACAGTCACGCACCAATCACAGGCCAAACGTGAAATATCTTCACTCTCTCTCTCCCCCTCTCCCTCTCTAGAATCGCTTGATTTTTGTTTGCAATACCCACGCGCTCATGGACTCGATTGCCTTCGCCGCCGATTTACACGCCGCCGTTCCGCGTTCGGAGGTAGTATCAGCGGTCCATGGCCGCAGTTTGCCCTATGCTCTCGCGCACTGCAGCACCGTCTTCTTCCGCGCGCCCGCCGCTGCAAGTAGCTCCGGCCGGCGGAGCCAGTCTGCACAGTTTCGGCGGCCGGATGCTCTTTCCTTCGCCTCTAATGGTTCCACCAATTCCGTTCCGGTGAGCGGCGATCTTCTCCTCTGTCTAAACGTTTGGCACGAGCTATTCAATCTATTGACGTTTTACAGTAATAAGCATAAAATTGAACAGATGATGTAACTTAGTGAGTCTCTGACTAGTAGAGAATGGTATGAAGATGTGTTTACATGTTCATCCTGGTTGGAGAATTACACAGTTAGGTTGGACTGAAGGAACCTTATTCTGATAGTAAGTTTCATCGGCAATGGCGCTCGATGATTAATTCAAATGTTTCTGAAAATACACTTTACAAGTGCTTGTTTGATCCCCCGATATGATCCGGGGGGTCAAGTTGTGAATTAAGGAAGCACCAATTGGTGAACCTCGTTGCTTTAACTAAGGATGCATGTCGTTTACTGTTGATCCCTTTCCTCTTACATGAATGAAACCATTATTTTGTCTTGATCCCTACTCACTCGGTATCCTTGTCATTTACAGACGCGAGAAGGGATATACATCGTTAGTGATTTTATGACAGGAAAAGAACATTTGCATGTGGTAAAACCTACAACTACTGTTGATGAAGGTATTTCTCAGTTCAGGCTGTTTTGAGATATGTCATGATTAATTTACTCTTTAGCTAAAAAAAATTCTCTTCAATAACAGCTCTGGACATCCTTGTTGAGAAACGAATCACTGGATTTCCTGTGATTGATGATGACTGGAAGCTGGTAATGAGATATCCTATACTTCACATTCTGCTAGAAAGAATATCTACACTTGTTTTGTCTGGTTATGCATATACACCTGTAATTATTGTCTGATTTTGCCTTACTTTCTTCCACTACTCTGTAACCATGTCTGAGTTTGCATTACTTTCTTTCACTACTGGCTTGGAAAGGATTATACTGGACTGGACTTAGCATCTACAAAACGAAATGGACAGTGCACAATCATAAGCAATATGAGGAAATTACTATCTAAGTAGGTGGCGATGAGACCACATCACATTGTGGTTGGACTGAATATATATGTAGGCTATTTCCTTGTATGTGTACCTTTGGCATTGAACTTCTTGAGAGATTTTTGTTGTGTCATTTGGAAAGGGAGCGAGGGGGAGTAATGTAACTCCTTAATAGAAAATGAAGTCAGAATACTGCTCTAGAGAGTGATTCATTAAATTAGAAGCTAAAAGAATGAAGAGCAATGACTGAGAATTGTTTGTTTAATTACTTTGCTGAAGTAGTTCTTAACTTGTTCCTGAACTGGATTACCCTATAAAGTTGTCTGCAGTAAAGGTCACGATCCCATTATGAATAAAAGAGGATATTGTCTCACACATTGATGGTATAAATACTGTTGTTTATTTTGTTTAGTCACATCAGAGGTGTAGTTCATTTAGTCACAACTCAATGTTAGTTTTGGTTGTATTTTGTCCTTGTTGCTCTCTGTTTAATGCTTATTCATCAACTCATCCTGAGAATTTATACACCGTTATATTTTCGGCCAACATTATTCATATATAACTGTTTGCAAACTATTTTTCCTATGTCTGCATTTGTGTGGATAATTTTTTTTTTTTCTTTTCTGTATAAGTTCTTATTTTCTCAGAGAGATTAACAAAAGGATACATATGCTACCATTTTTACCTTTTAGCTATTCTAATTCATCCATTTTCCTTTTGGTGTTTCCCCGATAAGAAAAATTACCATGCTGTATCACTTTTGTCATCTTATAAGATATTAGTATTTCTTAAGGTATAACTGTATTGTTCCTTCTGATGCTTAAGGTAGCAATTCTATGTTTAGTAGTAAAATAAGTTTACATGGAGCTCGAGACGTATTTCTGTTTGAAATTTAGATGCTGAGTCGTGATGTTTTTCACTATAAAATTTTGAGAAGTCTGGTTGTGTAATGCAGGTTGGTGTTGTTTCTGACTATGATTTATTGGCACTGGACTCCATCTCAGGTATCATTTAGGATGTAATCTCAGTGTGTTACACCTTTTGTTTCCTTACAAATTTGAAATTCCAAGAGATTCTTTGCTAATGATGATTATTGCCAGCGGTCATATTATGCATGGTTGTAATGATTCTGTATATTTTTTAGGTTCTGATTATTCTATTTAGAATCCCTTGAACTTGTAGGACATTTTTTGTGAATGAGTTTTTCTACATGAATCATATTCTGCAAAGAGGCGTGTTTCGGACAATAGATGTGTTCTGGGATCAAGTCATGCATAAATCTAAAACTATACATGAGATATGTACAACTGTGGAGTCTTGTGCTGATCACTGTCTTCTATCTCCACTCTTAGGTTTTTGAATTGACCTGTTATCTTTATGAAATTGGACAATCATGCTGCACTATAGATTTTCAGCATACTGCCCTTGTTGGGATTTTCAAATGACCATTTATCGTCATGAAAATGCATGATACTATAGACTAGTATATTAGATCTTTCCACTATGATAGTTCTACATCAATTGCCTATCCTTTTGCATTAGGTAATAAGATTTCATCAAAAAGGTTGAGAATGATTCTCTTATGAAGATGATCCAACTATATTCATTTTCAGGAGATGTTTTGCTTTCCTCTTGGTCTTCTCTTTCCCACCCTAAAAGAGGCATATCCTGCCTTGATTTATTTGCTATGTGACCTGTGCTGAAAATTTTCTAGGTCAGCTAGTATTTTGCATGATGATGTCTAATTATCATCTTCTTTGTCAAATTTAGGAGGTGGACAGCATGAAACAAATATGTTCCCTGATGTTGATAGCTCCTGGAAAGTATGTATAATTTTTCCTTCTACGATAGCAACAATGCATTTGTACAACGTTTCCTTCTAGTGTGATCCTACAGACATCTCTCATACTATGTATTTTAGATTAAAGAGTCCGATGTACAAGAAAATGAAACCCCTGCAGGATTGAAATTGGTGCAGAATGGAACTCCAAACTCTTACTGCTGATGAAAACTAAACTGAAAAGAAGACTTGAAATCAATTTTGGCCCTGCAAATCTGCTGAAAACTTACTCCATGACCTAGCCTATGCCTTATTGTATACTTATAGTCCTGCCTAATATAACCCCAGGAATGATAAAATTAACGTTGTTACACAAGGATCAAAATAAATATTAATAGTAGAGGAAAATAATTAGAAAATCCCTAGTCCCTATCACGCTGGGTAATATTGTTTCTATTTCTAATGGCTTTTGTCTTCTGCAGACATTCAATGAAATTCAGAAGCTACTCAGTAAAACTAATGGGAAGGTTATAAGTGACGTTATGACTACTTCTCCCCTTGTTGTTCGCGAGAATACCAATCTTGAGGATGCTGTGAGGTATTTGGTCTTCTATTTTTCATTTCTAAGCATATTCAGATTTAGATCAATAGCATAGTTTGCTGATTAGTATTTATTCAATTTTTTAATATATAATTTGCTTAGTTGAGTTTTAGTTGAATTAGTTTTTTTTATGCTGTTGTAGGATATTGCTTGTAACGAAACACCGGCGGCTACCAGTTGTTGATGGTGAAGGAAAGCTGGTACAGTGACTACTTCTGATTCCCCACTTTTGGTGCACTGCTATAATAATTTTAACTATTGAAACAGCTTTGCATTTTCCTTATTTTAGGTTGGGATTCTTACAAGGGGCAACATTGTTAGAGCTGCTCTTCAGATAAAGGCTACTCAGGAATCATAATTGTTGTCCATAGTAACACTCGTCGTCACCGCAAGCCTTATACAAGATGCATGAATCTCCTGCATTTCTGTTGCACAGCCCACCTCGTCATTTGTGGTATTTTATGACCTCTGCTACCTTCAAGTGAAATGTAGGTATGTGAGAAGGTATTGAGGAGCACGGTGTAGTATAGCATCATCCTGTTACTTGTAGTTATATTTTTGTTTTCGGCAGTTGTTAGATTATAGAATTAAGGGATAATGCGATTTATTTCTCGTGGTCTTTGTATAGGCCTTAATGTTTCCATGATGAACAATTTGGCAAATCATTTATAATTACGAGTTGTCTAAGATTTACACTGTCATTCGATGAAACCCCATGATTCTTCGGAAGTAATCTGTTTGTTAATCGATAATTCTATAACTTGCCTTGGTCTTTGCATGTATTTTGTACAGAGGAAATAGCAGAAGCTGATTTCAATTTCGATTTCGATTCCAGTGTCTTTTGAGTATAATCATTCATCGGAGGAGCTCGACTTTTGTAACTTGTAAGTTCATCTTCTTCACTAGTCTGAGCATTCAATGTTCAAAGCTTTTATGAGACCTATTGCATCTAGACATGATATATTATTACTCCTTTTTTTTTAATCATCCGCAACCTGTTGCTTTGATATAGTATATGAATATGTTCATCACTTCATCACTTTGATAATGAGCTCACTTATATCAGAACGAGTTCATTACTGTAGTATAATACTCGTCTAACTCATTATCAACGGGACAAAGGTAGTGGAGTATTTGCTTTGGAGACTGCGTTTTAGAACTTTTAATCACTGAAATTGCTTTGTGGTTTGTATATATTGAGTCTACTATGTTCATACACATTAGAGTATTTCTGAAATCTTTTTTAATTTGTGCTTTGAGGCTGTCTGTCCCTCGAAATCCGGAGTTTCGGAGTAGGTTCTTAAAGTAAGTGTAATATGTCGTGTAATAGGAGTATTAAAATACTTAAGAATTAGTGAAGTGTCCTTCACTTCTCATCTCAGTTGAAGAAAAGGTGAATGATGATGCAATGGCTTACGCAACTATAGCAATGGGGGGACGGGATTCTAGGAACATGATTTAATACTATTTTTGCTAATGATATGCCGGGATGGAGATTATGCCAACGTTTATAATACAAACGTCCGAACCTTTTCTTCGATAATTGTAATACCATTGTAGGGTCATGATTGAGCGTTTATATTATAGACGTTTGCATCATCTCCTTTTGCTGATATGGCGATAGAGCTGACTAAAAATCTCTAATGAACTTTCTTCTAGATGATCAAAGACCTTGTCAAAACAACCTCTCAAAGTTGGAAATCCATCTTTATCAATGGCAAACTCGAAATTAAGGGGGTGCTTGGCTAATTTTATTTGAAAGATCTTATAAGCAATAAGAGTTTAATTACTCCTTCCATCCCATGTTAATTATTCATAAGGGATTTGATACTGATACCAATGCAATATGAGATAAGTTATATGTATATTAGTTGTGAGATATAATCTTTTCATTTTAGGTAAGTGGGCAATTAAATGAGATATCTTAATAAGGAAACAGAGACAATCAGGATGAGACAAAGGGAATATAAGGTTAAAGAGGAATTATCTTCTACCCACCGTGAATATTCTTAATGTGTCCATGGATACGACGTATTAATAATAGAAAAAATCTAAATATATATCTTAATCAATCTAAAAAAAATAAATCATTTCCCTGCCACATCAGCGGTGAGCACATAAAGAGTGCTACAAAATAAATCGTACTCTGCCATATCAGCAGTGAACACATTATTAGTGCTCAAGGTGGGTAGGAGAGTGTTTATCTAAGGTTAAAAAGCTTATAAGATGTAAAAATAAGTTAAGATGAACGTGCTTATTTTGTCAAACATATTTTAAGAATCTATAAGTTATTTCGACCCGCTTATAAGCTTAGCCATACACCGTCTAAAATAGATAGATCTGAAACTGCGATTGCCGGTAAGGGAGATGAATCCAAGGAAGATGTAAGTAGGATTTAATCTTGAAGATAAGCATAGATAAAATCCCTTAGAATTGGAAAATACGTCAGCAGATACGTTAGCCGATCCAAGTTTCCCCCATTGCACATCTACCTTTTGCTAATTTCTTCCAACACAAATCTTGCCTTGATACCCAAAACAAAAACTAAAAATAAAAATAAAAATAAAAATAAAAAAAGTTTCAAGCATACTACTATATTAAGAAGTCCTCGAACTTGACTAATTCTTACACTATCATCTTCCAGCCATGGGAAAAAAGCTACCGCTGCACATCGTCCTCTTCCCTGCCATGGCTCATGGCCACATGATCCCCATGCTTGAAATGGCCAAACTCTTCACCTCTAGAGGCCTCAAAGCCACCATCATCTCCACCCCTTCCTTCGCCGCCCCCATCGCCCGCGCCCGCGACTCCGGCCTCGACATCGGCCTCCAAGTCACCCCATTCCCCCCACAAGGCTCCTCCTTGCAAGAAAATATCTTCAGCTTGGACCAGTTGAGCACCTCCGACCTCTTTTCCGACTTCCTTCGTGCCATGGAGCTCCTCCAAGGCCCCGTCGAGACCATCCTACAAAAACTCAGCCCCGACTGCCTCATCTCCGACATGTTCCTGCCTTGGACGGTCAACTCCGCTGCCCGATTCCGTATCCCCCGAATCGTCTTCTCCGGCACCAGCTTCTTCTCCCGGTGCTTATCGGAGCAGATGCAAATCCACAAGCCTTATCGAAAGGTTTTGTCCGACTCCGAGCCCTTCCTCCTCCCCGGCCTCCCGCACGAGTTCCGGTTCGTGAGGTCGCAGATTTCGCCGTTCCAGCTGCTTGAGGACGGTGAGAACAAGTTCTCGGACTTGTTCAAGAAAATGGGGGAGTCTTTGAAGAGCACGTTTGGTGAAGTGTTCAACAGTTTCCGTGAGCTTGAACCCGCCTACGCCGATCACTACACGAACGTCATTGGAAGGAAGGCGTGGAGCATCGGCCCTCTCTTGCTATGCAGCAACGAGGAAGGCGGAAGAGATCGCAGAGAGGGAAGGAGTCTGCCGTCGACGTGCATGAGTGCCTAGCCTGGCTCGATTCGAGGCGGCCGCGCTCCGTCGTCTAGTTCTGCTTCGGGAGCATCGCCACCTTCACCAAGGCGCAGCTGCAGGAGATGGCGGCGGGGCTCGAGGCGTCGGGCCAAGACTTCATCTGGGTGGTGAGGAAGAAAAAGGACCAAGATCAACAAGAAGAGGAAGATTGTCTGCCTATAGGGTTTGAGGAGAGGGTGAGAGAGAGAGGGATGATCATAAGGGGGTGGGCTCCGCAGGTGACGATCCTCGGCCACCCGTCGGTGGGGGCCTTCGTGACGCACTGCGGGTGGAACTCGACGCTCGAGGGGATCTGCGCCGGCGTCCCGATGGTGACGTGGCCGGTGTTCGCGGAGCAGTTCTTCAACGAGAAGCTGGTGGTGGAGGTGCTGGGGATGGGGGTGTCCGTGGGGAACAAGAGGTGGATGAGGATGGACAGCGAGGGGGTGGGGAGGGAGGCAGTGGCAGAGGCGGTGGAGCGGGTCGTGGCAGGCGGAGACGCGGCGGAGATGAGGCGGAGGGCCGAGAGCTATAAGGAGAAGGCACACAAGGCTGTGGAGGAAGGAGGGTCGTCGTACGATGGTTTGAATGCTCTGATTCAGGATTTAATCGAATACGTTCATCCCAACATATCGTAAAATTTATTAATTAGGCCTTCTTTTTTATTCTCTTTTTAAATTTTGTTGTTTTATTTTGTCTAAATTGCTTACTATTTGAAATGGGTATTTGTGTTTCTGATTAGTGGAAAATGTATTAACTGGCTAAAAATTTATTTTCACTCTATGAAAAGTCTAATGCTGGAGTAGGAGTATTATGTATGGGTCTAATATTATATAGTACTCTTTGTCTCACTTTACTAGTCATGTTTATTTTTGACGCATAATTTTATGTGCAAGTGTTTGTATTAAAAATTAAGGATTAGTTCTATGTATCTTAGGAAATATGATTATAGAAGTTAGACAAATAATACACATATAACTAATATGAAGTGGGATAGATGAAGCATTTCGTCTGAACAATCGATAGGTTTTCAATTTGTACACGACAATCAATAATACAAACAAATAGATACAAATAAATGTCGCTTTGGAACTCTAAAAGAATAATGCCAACTTTTCACCGACTTCATCGACACTATCTACAGCTACACTCTTGAGTATATATTTTCGGCCTATTATTTTGTTTCATTTCGACACTCTTTCTATTTCAGATCAATTGTCTTATTTTACTTTACTATAAGATTTTAGATACAATATTAAAAGTAAAAAAATAAAGGGTCTATATTGAGAAATGAGAGTTAGTACTTGGAAACATGATAGTATTTCGTAAGAGACAACCCGATTAAGAAAACTGAACAATTGAGAAAGAGAGTACATATTCATTTTATATAACTCTATCCATTCTACCGAACAAGTTTCATTTTCCATTTGGACTTATTTCACATAACAAGTCCGCTTTTCGTTTATCCCTATGGAAAAAGTTCATTTCTTCAATATAATACAATATACCTTTTACTTACCATTTACCTAATATACCTTTTACTTACCATTTACTTTTTTTTTTTTTTTTTTTTTTTTTAGAAAAGGATTACTTGGGTAATATTTTTCAATACCCCTTTTCAAAAATCCCATGTACAAAATACCCCTTCTATAAAAACAATGTACAAAATACCCCTTGTTGGGAATTGTTAAGGACTAAATTGTTAAGGGGGAACTACATGGGATATTTGATAAATAAAGTCATTTGTTTTGATTAGATCCCAAAACCCCAAGCGTCCTATTCCCAAGCGACCCATTTTGATGTAGTTAATAGGTTAGAATTTTTCTAAGCCTACACTGTTAGGATGGCTCTTTTATTTTGCTTAGATTAGGCTTCAAAAGTTCAAGTGAAGGCCACTCGCTTGAGTGTGTTTTCCAAAGCGAAGCAAGTCAAGCAAGCTGAAGTGAAGCGTGCCGAAGAATAGCGAAGCGAAGCGATCGCTACAGTAGATTCTAAGTGAGTCTGCCAAAGTGAAGTGAAGCGAGCGCTACAGTTCAAAGCAAAGTGAAGCGAAGCGAGCGCTACAGTTCAAAGCAAAGCGAAGCGAAGCAAGCGCTACAGTGGAATCAAGTGAACCCACTAAAGCGAAGCGAAGCGTGCGCTACAAAGAAAAGCCGAAGCGAGTCAACACGAGTCAACACTTAATTTAGTAGTGTCACGGGAAATTTATTTCTCAAGTGACTCACTACAAATTTGACTGTGAAGCGACTCACTTCAGAGCGGCCACTACAACTTCAAAGCGAAGCGAGCCACTACCTACCAGAAAGCGACAGCACAAATTCCCGCTCCGAATTTGAACTTCAGTCAACAGGAGATCTCCGCATTAATTACGAGATCTCCACGTGTCGAAAGCGGAGAGGAGCAGAGGAGTTGACTGCCAGGCCGACAAAGGCGCCGCAACAGTACTGGGTCGCTCCAGTTACTGTTAAACTTGGAACTTAGCCATTTTCGGCAAAAGTCCAAATCTGCGCGTCTGCAAAAGCTACTGCCTGCGCAAGTACTGTCGAGAGGAGGAGGGACAAGGCCACCAACCAAGCAACGGATCTCAGCCAACCCTCCGCCTATAAATAGTGAAGGATGAAGACGTGAAGATGTAGAACACTACTTGAGCATACGAGCCTACTGCAAACAAACACTCCCAAGCCTTAGAGCAATCTTCGAGTTTTTGTTTCAAGTGTTCTCCGAGTTTCCAGTTCATCGGAACTCGTCTTCACAACCTTCACACTTAGAGCCTAAGCCCATTCCATATCCAAGCTTAGAAGAAGAACTCTAGCCAATCTTTGCATCTACTGTAAAGAGTTCTTCATAGTGTGTCGTCAACCAAAAACCCTATACTTGTCTGTTAGGTTTTTGAGTGTTGTCGTTAGGTTGTTTCGATCCAAGGCTCTTCTTTCATCGATTGAAGAAGCCTCGATCATAGAGTTGAGATCCAAGCTTACACTTACACCGTTTGTGTAAAGCTCGATCGAAGCTAGGCTGTAAGGAGAGCCCGGAATCTCCCTGTTGTTCGGACAGAAGCGAGTGAAGCTTCGTGTCCAGTTTAGGTCTTAGTAGTGAACCCGTAATCACTGCGTTGTACGTCAGATCCAGGCGAGTGAAGCCCGATCTCGACCAGGTTTTTGAAGGACCCGTAACCTTCAAGTTCTTGAGTGAAAAGAACAGTTGCCGTCGTGCAACAAAGTGGACGTAGGAGCGTTATCTCCGAACCACTATAAATCTTCGTGTCGTATCTCTCTAACCCTAAACTCTTTACTTTGTTTATCCATTGCACTTGCATCTAAACAACTTAATCTGGATATTTTAATTACTTAGGAAAAGATTATAGCTCACCAAATTCCGCACAAAGAGTAAAGTCTCACTCTTGATCAAGCTCTAAGCTTAGGTCAAGAGATTCGTGATTGCTTTAGATCTAGCCCTCGGCTAGGTCTAAGTATTTCCAAAGAGCACTTTACTTTATACTCTGAGTTAAGGAATTGAAGTTGAAAAACTTCAAAATACGTATTCACCCCCCCCTCTACGTATTTTTCCTATAGCAAACCGGGACCAACAAGTGGTATCAGAGCAGCGGTTCTTTCGAGCCTCTGCTTTGCATATCCGAAGCGAGTCCCCACTCGCTTCACGTTGTCTCACTGAACCGGATCCTATTTCCTAAGTGCATCAAAACCTCACCCACGCATATTGCATTTACTACTGATAGTTTGCCATGTCTACATACAGTGCATCAAATCTTCCACAGTTTTCGATCGAAGGATACGAGATATGGAGTTTCCGAGTCGAGAGCTTCCTATGCTCAATCCACGACCGGATGTGGGAAGTCATTGAGGACGGACCAATCGAAATCAAGAAAGCCATATCTGTGGAGGTTCCAGCCGCTGAAGGTCGTCCAGCCCATGTTCGACAACAGTACGTGGAGAAGGATAAGGACGAGTATACTCCAAATGACTTCAAAGTTGCCAACCTCGACAAGATTGCACGCCACACGATGCAGAGCACCGTGTCGGATGCCTATCTACCACGAATAAGGAAATGTGCAACGGCAAAGGAAATGTGGGAAACCCTAGCCCTCATTTCTCAAGGAACAGACAAAATCAAGGAAAACAAGCTCGCCGTTCAGATGCGGGAGTTTGAAAATTTGGTGATGAAGTCAGGAGAGTCCATCGACGCCTTTGAGCTGAGAGTTACCAACATTACTGCAACTCTCAACTCGCTTGGGAAGGAACTCACAGACAAGGAAGTAAACCTGAAAATAGTCCGTGCTCTCACAAGGAAGTGGCAGACTATGAAGGAGCTATATCTAGCTACCAAGGATCTAACGAAGTTCACGCCAGAAGTGCTGTTCTCCGAGCTCAAAGCTCACGAGTTTGATCTGAATCGAATGAGCCTCGACGACGAGGATGAAGCGCCCACTACGTCAAAAGGAGTAGCATTCAAAGCTGCCGAAGGGCCAAGCGAGCAGTCGCTAGCCAAGATGACGAGAGAAGAATTGGAAGAACACATTGCGTTCTTATCCAAGAACTTCAACAAAATGAACTCTCGAGTGGGCAAGTATAAAAGATTCTACAAGCAGTACAAAGGGAGGAGCACTGATGCTCGAGAAGGAAAAGGAAAGAGAGAAGAGACGACCAAGCCGATCCCGCGCGACATGATGGAAGTGGAGTGTTACCACTGCCACAAGATGGGCCACTACAAATCCGATTGCCCAAAGCTAAGTGCCAAAGAGCGCGAAGAATTGAAGGCTAAGAGGGATGCCCCAAGGCGAGCGCTCGTAGCGAGTGAAGTGCCGGTCGCTACAACTGAAGATCCACCAAGCGACTCAGATGCATTCACCGATCCAAATTCCAGTGATGGTGAGGATCTTGGATTTATGGCGCTCACCGATGAGGAAACAGGAGAGGTATTCTTCTATCCTTCAATCACTTCAATTACACTAGCACACACTGTCAATGAGGAAGAACAATCCTCTACATGGAGTGAGTTGTTTGACAAGCACCAAAAATTGTCAAGCGACCACGAAATGGTAAAACAAGCTCTGTCTCGAAGCGAGAAGGAGAACCGAAAGCTAGCCCGTGAGCTTGACGAAGTCAAACTTAATTTAAGGGCTATGACTAGTAAGTTCGAGGATCTCTTCGCTAGACATCAAAGCTTGGAGGGAAGGTATGAAACCCAGTCCACTCTAGTTGCCAACTTGAACAAAGCATCATATGCTAGGCAGGCACTAGAGGGCTCGCTTCTGCCTTTTGGTAGAAAAGCTGGCCTTGGATATGAGGGTGGACCTCCCAAGCCAACTGTCTTTGTTGGTGCTTCAAACACGACACCATCAGTCACTTTGGAATTGCCCACTGCATCCAAAGCGACCACCAACAAGGATAAAGGCAAAGTGGCTGAGAACCCTAAAAGGAAGCCAATGAAGATGTCTATATCTTTAAGGGCAGATCCGAAGGGCAAGCAAAGTTCAACAGTCCCTAGCACTCAACATGCTAAGTCTTACCAATCCAAGGGTAAAGGGAAAACTGTTGAAGCTTCTAAGTCTCAAGCCAAGACACGAGAGACAAAGGATCTACCTCCTAAAAAGAGGAGTAATGTCTATGTGTCACGATATCCGGACTGGAGATGGTCCAACCGGACTAACGTTGAGGGGGAAGAACTTGAAGCACCCAAGAGGCCGCTTCAAATTCCCAAGGTTTCTCAAGCGAGTCAGGGTCAAAACCCTAGTTGGACCGCTTCGAGGAAACCAAGCGAGCCGCTTCGACAGACTAGAAACCCTAAGTCAGTCTCTAAACCCAGAGCTAATCTGAAGCGAGTCGCTTCAGGATTTAAGCAAAGTGGGAAGTGCATAGGTAGGTCTGAAGCGAACCGCTACCCCTCTTGCACACACTGTTGCACGTGTGAAGCTGCTTCAAGGCAGTACACCAAGTTTTCGAAGGTCGAGAAGCCCAAGACACAAACTTCATCTCAAAAGAGAGTGAAGCAAGTGTGGGTACCTAAGGGAACTAACCTGCAAGGACCCAAACTGATTTGGGTACCAAAATCTGTCTAATTGCAGGTGAGCGCCGTGGATCCCATGCCAAGTGAGGGTCAACTAGTTTGGTACTTGGACAGTGGATGTTCAAGACACATGACTGGCATGAAAGCTCTACTTCAAAACTACATAGAGAAGAAGGGTCCACACGTAACCTTTGGTGACAACTCTCGAGGAAGCACCAGGGGATACGGCGCACTGAAAATTGGAAAGCTCACAATTGAAGAAGTCTCCTATGTGGAAGGACTCAAGCACAACCTGTTATCTATTTCACAGTTTTGTGATAAAGGGTACAGGGTGGAGTTCATCTCCAACAAGTGCATTGTGAAGAGCAAACTCACATCCCAGACTGTGCTCACTGGAGTTAGACAAAGGAATGTCTACATAGCACAATGGGACAGCTGCAAGGAGGAAACTTGTCTAGTTGCAAGAAGTGCTACAGAAATTGGATGGCTATGGCACAGACGCTTGAACCACCTCAATTTCAAAGCTATCAATCGCTTAGCTCGAAAAGGTTTGGTGCAAGGCATACCGAATGAAGTCTTCATCAAAGACCATCCATGCTCACCATGCCAACGAGGGAAGCAGACGAAGAAGCACTTCGCCAGTCTCGAAGAAGCCTCATCAAAGCGAGTGCTCGAGCTGCTTCACATGGATCTGTTTGGTCCAGTTACTCCAGTTAGTGTAAATGGAAGGAAGTACACTCTAGTTGTAGTCGACGATTTCTCTCGCTACACTTGGGTTGTATTTCTATTCAGCAAGAAGGAGACACTGACCAAACTGCCACAACTGCTCAAGCGATTGGCGGTGGAAAAGAATCAAGCTATAGTGACCATTCGCTCCGACAAAGGCACAGAGTTCCTGAACTCTACAATTGAAGCGTACTGCACGGAGCATGGCATAGCACATCAAACTTCTTCAGCACGCACTCCTCAGCAGAATGGAGTTGCTGAAAGAAGGAATCGAATCATCAAAGAAGCCGTTCGCACCATGATTGCTGACTCGAAGCTTCCGATGAAGTATTGGGCTGAAGCTGCCAACACGGCGTGCTACACACAGAATCGGACGCTTCTCAACAAACGGCACGACAAAACTCCATATGAAATATGGACAGGGAGAATTCCTAACATTTCTTATTTCCATATTTTTGGTTGTAGGGTCTTCATTCACAACAATGGGAAGTCACAGTTGAAAGCCTTTGAAAGCAAAGCTGATGAAGGAGTATTCTTAGGATACTCTACATCTAGCAAAGCCTACAGAGTATTCAACTGTAAAACCCTAATTGTGGAGGAATCACCCCATGTCGTATTTGATGAATCTTCTTTAAGTCTTCCACAGGAACAGGCCCAAGCGAATGAAAAGGATCAAAGCAAGGAACCCTCAGATCAACTCACCTGGGACGTGCTTGATGAAGATGATGAGATCAAGGACTCAAGCGAGCAGGATCCCAAAGGAGAAGTCGAAGCTGCCCCCAAGATTCCTGAAGCTAGTGCAGACCAAGCACTCAATCCAGTCGCTTCAGACGGTGAAGCGAGCAACAAGGAAGCGGATGAAGATGAAGCTGACGGATCAAAGCGAGCGTGGCTCAAGGATCACTCACCTAGCCAAATCATTGGAGATCCATCCAAGGGTGTAGTGACCAGAAGTCAAGTGTTTGGAGAAAGTGCCATGTTCAGTTGCTTTCTCTCAAACATTGAGCCATCAAGCGTGGAGGAAGCCCTAGCCGACTCCAACTGGGTGTTAGCCATGCAAGAAGAGCTCAACCAGTTCACCAGGAACGACGTATGGTACCTCGTGGATCGTCCCAAGTTTCAACATGTTATTGGCACCAAGTGGGTGTTCAAGAACAAGACGGACGAGGACCACAACGTAGTGAGGAACAAGGCGCGACTTGTTGCCAAAGGCTACTGCCAAGAGGAAGGAATCGACTTTGACGAGACCTTCGCTCCAGTGGCACGGCTTGAAGCTATTAGATTGTTTCTAGCCTATGCAGCAGCCAAGAAATTCAAAGTGTACCAAATGGATGTGAAGAGCGCATTCCTCAACGGTGAATTGAAGGAAGAAGTGTATGTGGAGCAGCCACCGAGTTTCGAGCAGGGAGATAAAGTGTATCGCTTGAAGAAAGCCCTGTATGGGTTGAAGCAAGCTCCCAGAGCTTGGTACGATACATTATCTCAATTCCTAGTGGAAAATGGATTCCAAAAGGGAAAGATAGATCGGACTCTCTTCACCATCAATCATGGAGAAGATATGCTTTGGGTCCAGATCTACGTGGATGACATCATATTTGGGTCACCAAACCAGTCGCTTAGCGAGAAGTTTGGAGAGCTAATGAAGACCAAGTATGAGATGTCAATGATTGGCTTGATGAGCTGCTTTCTAGGTCTTCAAGTGAAGCAGCAGGATAATGGAATTTTCATCAACCAGGCCAAGTACACTCGAGATATGCTTGCCAAGTTTGGTGTTCAACATGCTAAAGCTGTAAAGATTCCTATGAATACCAACTGGAAGATGGAGCCAGACGAAGGAGGAAAATCTGTAGATCCTACAGATTATCGTGCCCTAATTGGGTCACTTCTCTATCTCACTGCAAGCAGGCCAGACATTGCTTTTGCAGTCGGAGTCTGCGCTCGCTTCCAAAGTAACCCCAAGCACAGCCATCTTGAAGCTGCCAAGAGAATTCTTCGATATTTAAAGGGCACTGTCAACATGGGTCTGTGGTATCCAGCAGAAGACAATTTGGAGCTCACTGGATATTCCGATGCTGACTATGGAGGCTGCCGAGTTGATAGGAAATCAACGTCGGGCACGTGTCAGTTCTTGGGAAGCAAGCTAATCTCGTGGTTCTCAAAGAAGCAAACAAGTGTAGCCACTTCAACAACGGAAGCTGAATATATGGCCGCTGGAAGCTGCTGTTCTCAAATTCTTTGGCTTCGTCAACAATTGAAGGACTACAAAGTTGAAGCGAATGAAATTCCGATCTTCTGCGACAACAAAAGTGCCATATGTATCTCGCAGAATCCAGTGCTTCACACCAGGTGCAAGCATGTGGAAATTCGACATCATTTCATTCGTGATCATGTCGAGAAGAAGGATATCAAGCTCGAGAAAATCCATACTGATCTCCAGCGAGCAGATATCCTCACCAAGCCTCTAGCTGAGTCTCGTTTCAACCAGCTATGCATGGAATTAGGGTTATTAGACCCTGGTGAAGAATGCTAGTTCCAGGATGCACGAAGGAGTGTTCGCTTGTTCTCTTGAGCGTCACTCGCTTCGGATCTTCACCAACTCAAGCGAGCCACTTCAAATCTCACTCGCTTGAAGAAACTGAAGTTAGGTGGAGAAAGGTGGAGTATTGGAAGAAGTTCCCTACCAACTTATTGGAATTGTTAAGTATATGGTTAAGGGGGAACTAATGCTTCTCTCGGAGCAAGCTACTTCCAAAGCAAGCAAGAATGCTGCAATCTTGAATTCTGCATTGCTTCAATTTGCCCTAGCTTGGGTCCAAGCGAACCAACTGCAGATTCATTCTTTAGAATGTAGGAAAGCTTGAAGGTTTACCTTTTTATACAAAAGGTTGCAGGGCTGGTGACATGCTTCTGCGTAAAATACGAGATTGTCTTGTCAGAGCATTCTCACTGTCATCCTGTCCATTTCTGCTCTGAGATAAGGACTTGTACTCATCCCCCATTCGTCGTGAATAAGTACACTCACGTGATGCTCCCTTCGGGTTGTAGTAAGCTTGTGTACTTTATTCATTTTCTCCCTCATTCACTTCGATGGAGGACTCTCTAATTCGTAGAGGAAGATGAATGCCATGAAGATGAATGCCATGAAGATCTAACTCAACGTGTAGCATTCAACATGTGGTATATAATTCAAGTAAAGTCTTCGATTTGTGGTATCAATCTCCTACGAAGTGAGATTGACTGGTAAGTGTTTCAATTTTAAGTACACTAAGTGAGCCGAAGCGTGCTAGAAACCTTCACTCACCACGTGGAAAATATGAAATGAATCTGACACAAATACAAAGAGGAAAACACTCTTGTTTATCCTCGAAGTATGTAAGTCAGAAACATTTTAAATTAAGCAAAGAAATTCAATTTCTTATTCCAGTCGCTTCAGATGGCCAAGCGAGTGCTTCGTCACTCAAAGCTAGCCATCGCAAGCGAGTGCAGAACAGTCACTCAAGCGAATGCCTCTCAAGCGAGTCAAGGCCAAGCGGCCCAACTCGAAGCGAGCGAGCATGAAGCGAGTATGAGCTGTCTGCACTCGAGTGCAATTTTACTTTCTGCTGTGCATTTAATGCAGGTGCAGGAACGACGGAAATAACGGGCGCGTGTTCACACGTTTGAATTTGAAGCGGGAAAAGGCGGAGAAAATCCAGCCGTCGAATCTTAAATCAAAAAGTGAGCTCCTCAACACCAAAAAGGCTCTTGACTCACTTCGAACTGAGTTGAAGGGAGTCAAGGATGAGAGTGCAGTTGACAAGAGGGAACTGGAGAGTCTGAGGAGCAGTGCACAGGCTCTTGACTTGAAGAATGCTGAACTGTCAATCCTACTGCAGAAAGTCAAGAGACTGAAAGAAACTCTCACAGTACGGATCACTGCAGATGCCGAATTTCACAACTCTCTCAATCGAAGGGAAAGGAGACTTGCCGGGATGAAGGCAGAACTTGAAGCGTCCAAGGAACACTTGGATCTTACACTTCAAGAAGAAACCAAGAAGATCACCAAAGCCATAGAAGCGGAGCTGGAGGCTCGCTTCAGAGAGGTGGAGCCTTTAGAGAGCATGATGGCGTCTGTTGTAGAGCGAGAGAGGCAGTGCGAATATCTACTTGAAGAGATATCGATCAAGACTGCTGAAATTGTGGCGCCATCCATGGACAAAACCCAGCAGATGCTTCAGACTGTCCTCAACACAGTCAATTCACTACAACAATCCCTCTCTGGAAAATCTATAATCCTAACCCCCGGCTTTGATGATGCCAAAAAGGGGGAAGGACAAATGAGGGAAGGGCAAGTAGAACAAGGTGAAGCTGGAGGTTCAGGAGGAAGGAGAGTCGGAATGGAGTTGATGTTGGAGGGTGGAAGTGGTGCAGGTGAGAAGGAGGATGTGGATGAAGCGAGGTCTATGGGCAAGACAAAACTCACGGAGGAGGAGTTACTGAAACAACTTGGAAAGCCCAGTAGGCCGCTTCAAGAAAAAGTGCTGAGTGCTTCTATTGCACGACATCCTCCAGTGACTGTAATAACGAAGGAGGAAAAGAGGGTGCAGGTGGAGAAGGATGCTGCCTTGGCGTGGGAGATGGAGCAGGGGAAAGGAACTTAAAAGAAAATTACAAACGAAACTGCAAAGGAAGCAGTCGCTTGGAGTTCCCTTCACGGTTAGATAGACTAGATTTATTTTTATCTAAGTCGTATGGGTTTTGGCATCATCAAAAAGGGGGAAATTGTTGGGAATTGTTAAGGACTAAATTGTTAAGGGGGAACTACATGGGATATTTGATAAATAAAGTCATTTCTTTTGATTAGATCCCAAAACCCCAAGCGTCCTATTCCCAAGCGACCCATTTTGATGTAGTTAATAGGTTAGAATTTTTCTAAGCCTACACTGTTAGGATGGCTCTTTTATTTTGCTTAGATTAGGCTTCAAAAGTTCAAGTGAAGGCCACTCGCTTGAGTGTGTTTTCCAAAGCGAAGCAAGTCAAGCAAGCTGAAGTGAAGCATGCCGAAGAATAGCGAAGCGAAGCGATCGCTACAGTAGATTCTAAGTGAGTCTGCCAAAGTGAAGCGAAGCGAGCGCTACAGTTCAAAGCAAAGTGAAGCGAAGCGAGCGCTACAGTTCAAAGCAAAGCGAAGCGAAGCAAGCGCTACAGTGGAATCAAGTGAACCCACTAAAGCGAAGCGAAGCGTGCGCTACAAAGAAAAGCCGAAGCGAGTCAACACGAGTCAACACTTAATTTAGTAGTGTCACGGGAAATTTATTTCTTAAGTGACTCACTACAAATTTGACTGTGAAGCGACTCACTTCAGAGCGGCCACTACAACTTCAAAGCGAAGCGAGCCACTACCTACCAGAAAGCGACAGCACAAATTCCCGCTCCGAATTTGAACTTCAGTCAACAGGAGATCTCCGCATTAATTACGAGATCTCCACGTGTCGAAAGCGGAGAGGAGCAGAGGAGTTGACTGCCAGGCCGACAAAGGCGCCGCAACAGTACTGGGTCGCTCCAGTTACTGTTAAACTTGGAACTTAGCCATTTTCGGCAAAAGTCCAAATCTGCGCGTCTGCAAAAGCTACTGCCTGCGCAAGTACTGTCGAGAGGAGGAGGGACAAGGCCACCAACCAAGCAACGGATCTCAGCCAACCCTCCGCCTATAAATAGTGAAGGATGAAGACGTGAAGATGTAGAACACTACTTGAGCATACGAGCCTACTGCAAACAAACACTCCCAAGCCTTAGAGCAATCTTCGAGTTTTTGTTTCAAGTGTTCTCCGAGTTTCCAGTTCATCGGAACTCGTCTTCACAACCTTCACACTTAGAGCCTAAGCCCATTCCATATCCAAGCTTAGAAGAAGAACTCTAGCCAATCTTTGCATCTATTGTAAAGAGTTCTTCATAGTGTGTCGTCAACCAAAAACCCTATACTTGTCTGTTAGGTTTTTGAGTGTTGTCGTTAGGTTGTTTCGATCCAAGGCTCTTCTTTCATCGATTGAAGAAGCCTCGATCATAGAGTTGAGATCCAAGCTTACACTTACACCGTTTGTGTAAAGCTCGATCGAAGCTAGGCTGTAAGGAGAGCCCGGAATCTCCCTGTTGTTCGGACAGAAGCGAGTGAAGCTTCGTGTCCAGTTTAGGTCTTAGTAGTGAACCCGTAATCACTGCGTTGTACGTCAGATCCAGGCGAGTGAAGCCCGATCTCGACCAGGTTTTTGAAGGACCCGTAACCTTCAAGTTCTTGAGTGAAAAGAACAGTTGCCGTCGTGCAACAAAGTGGACGTAGGAGCGTTATCTCCGAACCACTATAAATCTTCGTGTCGTATCTCTCTAACCCTAAACTCTTTACTTTGTTTATCCATTGCACTTGCATCTAAACAACTTAATCTGGATATTTTAATTACTTAGGAAAAGATTATAGCTCACCAAATTCCGCACAAAGAGTAAAGTCTCACTCTTGATCAAGCTCTAAGCTTAGGTCAAGAGATTCGTGATTGCTTTAGATCTAGCCCTCGGCTAGGTCTTAGTATTTCCAAAGAGCACTTTACTTTATACTCTGAGTTAAGGAATTGAAGTTGAAAAACTTCAAAATACGTATTCACCCCCCCCTCTACGTATTTTTCCTATAGCAAACCGGGACCAACAAGTGGTATCAGAGCAGCGGTTCTTTCGAGCCTCTGCTTTGCATATCCGAAGCGAGTCCCCACTCGCTTCACGTTGTCTCACTGAACCGGATCCTATTTCCTAAGTGCATCAAAACCTCACCCACGCATATTGCATTTACTACTGATAGTTTGCCATGTCTACATACAGTGCATCAAATCTTCCACAGTTTTCGATCGAAGGATACGAGATATGGAGTTTCCGAGTCGAGAGCTTCCTATGCTCAATCCACGACCAGATGTGGGAAGTCATTGAGGACGGACCAATCGAAATCAAGAAAGCCATATCTGTGGAGGTTCCAGCCGCTGAAGGTCGTCCAGCCCATGTTCGACAACAGTACGTGGAGAAGGATAAGGACGAGTATACTCCAAATGACTTCAAAGTTGCCAACCTCGACAAGATTGCACGCCACACGATGCAGAGCACCGTGTCGGACGCCTATCTACCACGAATAAGGAAATGTGCAACGGCAAAGGAAATGTGGGAAACCCTAGCCCTCATTTCTCAAGGAACAGACAAAATCAAGGAAAACAAGCTCGCCGTTCAGATGCGGGAGTTTGAAAATTTGGTGATGAAGTCAGGAGAGTCCATCGACGCCTTTGAGCTGAGAGTTACCAACATTACTGCAACTCTCAACTCGCTTGGGAAGGAACTCACAGACAAGGAAGTAAACCTGAAAATAGTCCGTGCTCTCACAAGGAAGTGGCAGACTATGAAGGAGCTATATCTAGCTACCAAGGATCTAACGAAGTTCACGCCAGAAGTGCTGTTCTCCGAGCTCAAAGCTCACGAGTTTGATCTGAATCGAATGAGCCTCGACGACGAGGATGAAGCGCCCACTACGTCAAAAGGAGTAGCATTCAAAGCTGCCGAAGGGCCAAGCGAGCAGTCGCTAGCCAAGATGACGAGAGAAGAATTGGAAGAACACATTGCGTTCTTATCCAAGAACTTCAACAAAATGAACTCTCGAGTGGGCAAGTATAAAAGATTCTACAAGCAGTACAAAGGGAGGAGCACTGATGCTCGAGAAGGAAAAGGAAAGAGAGAAGAGACGACCAAGCCGATCCCGCGCGACATGATGGAAGTGGAGTGTTACCACTGCCACAAGATGGGCCACTACAAATCCGATTGCCCAAAGCTAAGTGCCAAAGAGCGCGAAGAATTGAAGGCTAAGAGGGATGCCCCAAGGCGAGCGCTCGTAGCGAGTGAAGTGCCGGTCGCTACAACTGAAGATCCACCAAGCGACTCAGATGCATTCACCGATCCAAATTCCAGTGATGGTGAGGATCTTGGATTTATGGCGCTCACCGATGAGGAAACAGGAGAGGTATTCTTCTATCCTTCAATCACTTCAATTACACTAGCACACACTGTCAATGAGGAAGAACAATCCTCTACATGGAGTGAGTTGTTTGACAAGCACCAAAAATTGTCAAGCGACCACGAAATGGTAAAACAAGCTCTGTCTCGAAGCGAGAAGGAGAACCGAAAGCTAGCCCGTGAGCTTGACGAAGTCAAACTTAATTTAAGGGCTATGACTAGTAAGTTCGAGGATCTCTTCGCTAGACATCAAAGCTTGGAGGGAAGGTATGAAACCCAGTCCACTCTAGTTGCCAACTTGAACAAAGCATCATATGCTAGGCAGGCACTAGAGGGCTCGCTTCTGCCTTTTGGTAGAAAAGCTGGCCTTGGATATGAGGGTGGACCTCCCAAGCCAACTGTCTTTGTTGGTGCTTCAAACACGACACCATCAGTCACTTTGGAATTGCCCACTGCATCCAAAGCGACCACCAACAAGGATAAAGGCAAAGTGGCTGAGAACCCTAAAAGGAAGCCAATGAAGATGTCTATATCTTTAAGGGCAGATCCGAAGGGCAAGCAAAGTTCAACAGTCCCTAGCACTCAACATGCTAAGTCTTACCAATCCAAGGGTAAAGGGAAAACTGTTGAAGCTTCTAAGTCTCAAGCCAAGACACGAGAGACAAAGGATCTACCTCCTAAAAAGAGGAGTAATGTCTATGTGTCACGATATCCGGACTGGAGATGGTCCAACCGGACTAACGTTGAGGGGGAAGAACTTGAAGCACCCAAGAGGCCGCTTCAAATTCCCAAGGTTTCTCAAGCGAGTCAGGGTCAAAACCCTAGTTGGACCGCTTCGAGGAAACCAAGCGAGCCGCTTCGACAGACTAGAAACCCTAAGTCAGTCTCTAAACCCAGAGCTAATCTGAAGCGAGTCGCTTCAGGATTTAAGCAAAGTGGGAAGAGCATAGGTAGGTCTGAAGCGAACCACTACCCCTCTTGCACACACTGTTGCACGTGTGAAGCTGCTTCAAGGCAGTACACCAAGTTTTCGAAGGTCGAGAAGCCCAAGACACAAACTTCATCTCAAAAGAGAGTGAAGCAAGTGTGGGTACCTAAGGGAACTAACCTGCAAGGACCCAAACTGATTTGGGTACCAAAATCTGTCTAATTGCAGGTGAGCGCCGTGGATCCCATGCCAAGTGAGGGTCAACTAGTTTGGTACTTGGACAGTGGATGTTCAAGACACATGACTGGCATGAAAGCTCTACTTCAAAACTACATAGAGAAGAAGGGTCCACACGTAACCTTTGGTGACAACTCTCGAGGAAGCACCAGGGGATACGGCGCACTGAAAATTGGAAAGCTCACAATTGAAGAAGTCTCCTATGTGGAAGGACTCAAGCACAACCTGTTATCTATTTCACAGTTTTGTGATAAAGGGTACAGGGTGGAGTTCATCTCCAACAAGTGCATTGTGAAGAGCAAACTCACATCCCAGACTGTGCTCACTGGAGTTAGACAAAGGAATGTCTACATAGCACAATGGGACAGCTGCAAGGAGGAAACTTGTCTAGTTGCAAGAAGTGCTACAGAAATTGGATGGCTATGGCACAGACGCTTGAACCACCTCAATTTCAAAGCTATCAATCGCTTAGCTCGAAAAGGTTTGGTGCAAGGCATACCGAATGAAGTCTTCATCAAAGACCATCCATGCTCACCATGCCAACGAGGGAAGTAGACGAAGAAGCACTTCGCCAGTCTCGAAGAAGCCTCATCAAAGCGAGTGCTCGAGCTGCTTCACATGGATCTGTTTGGTCCAGTTACTCCAGTTAGTGTAAATGGAAGGAAGTACACTCTAGTTGTAGTCGACGATTTCTCTCGCTACACTTGGGTTGTATTTCTATTCAGCAAGAAGGAGACACTGACCAAACTGCCACAACTGCTCAAGCGATTGGCGGTGGAAAAGAATCAAGCTATAGTGACCATTCGCTCCGACAAAGGCATAGAGTTCCTGAACTCTACAATTGAAGCGTACTGCACGGAGCATGGCATAGCACATCAAACTTCTTCAGCACGCACTCCTCAGCAGAATGGAGTTGCTGAAAGAAGGAATCGAATCATCAAAGAAGCCGTTCGCACCATGATTGCTGACTCGAAGCTTCCGATGAAGTATTGGGCTGAAGCTGCCAACACGGCGTGCTACACACAGAATCGGACGCTTCTCAACAAACGGCACGACAAAACTCCATATGAAATATGGACAGGGAGAATTCCTAACATTTCTTATTTCCATATTTTTGGTTGTAGGGTCTTCATTCACAACAATGGGAAGTCACAGTTGAAAGCCTTTGAAAGCAAAGCTGATGAAGGAGTATTCTTAGGATACTCTACATCTAGCAAAGCCTACAGAGTATTCAACTGTAAAACCCTAATTGTGGAGGAATCACCCCATGTCGTATTTGATGAATCTTCTTTAAGTCTTCCACAGGAACAGGCCCAAGCGAATGAAAAGGATCAAAGCAAGGAACCCTCAGATCAACTCACCTGGGACGTGCTTGATGAAGATGATGAGATCAAGGACTCAAGCGAGCAGGATCCCAAAGGAGAAGTCGAAGCTGCCCCCAAGATTCCTGAAGCTAGTGCAGACCAAGCACTCAATCCAGTCGCTTCAGACGGTGAAGCGAGCAACAAGGAAGCGGATGAAGATGAAGCTGACGGATCAAAGCGAGCGTGGCTCAAGGATCACTCACCTAGCCAAATCATTGGAGATCCATCCAAGGGTGTAGTGACCAGAAGTCAAGTGTTTGGAGAAAGTGCCATGTTCAGTTGCTTTCTCTCAAACATTGAGCCATCAAGCGTGGAGGAAGCCCTAGCCGACTCCAACTGGGTGTTAGCCATGCAAGAAGAGCTCAACCAGTTCACCAGGAACGACGTATGGTACCTCGTGGATCGTCCCAAGTTTCAACATGTTATTGGCACCAAGTGGGTGTTCAAGAACAAGACGGACGAGGACCACAACGTAGTGAGGAACAAGGCGCGACTTGTTGCCAAAGGCTACTGCCAAGAGGAAGGAATCGACTTTGACGAGACCTTCGCTCCAGTGGCACGGCTTGAAGCTATTAGATTGTTTCTAGCCTATGCAGCAGCCAAGAAATTCAAAGTGTACCAAATGGATGTGAAGAGCGCATTCCTCAACGGTGAATTGAAGGAAGAAGTGTATGTGGAGCAGCCACCGGGTTTCGAGCAGGGAGATAAAGTGTATCGCTTGAAGAAAGCCCTGTATGGGTTGAAGCAAGCTCCCAGAGCTTGGTACGATACATTATCTCAATTCCTAGTGGAAAATGGATTCCAAAAGGGAAAGATAGATCGGACTCTCTTCACCATCAATCATGGAGAAGATATGCTTTGGGTCCAGATCTACGTGGATGACATCATATTTGGGTCACCAAACCAGTCGCTTAGCGAGAAGTTTGGAGAGCTAATGAAGACCAAGTATGAGATGTCAATGATTGGCTTGATGAGCTGCTTTCTAGGTCTTCAAGTGAAGCAGCAGGATAATGGAATTTTCATCAACCAGGCCAAGTACACTCGAGATATGCTTGCCAAGTTTGGTGTTCAACATGCTAAAGCTGTAAAGATTCCTATGAATACCAACTGGAAGATGGAGCCAGACGAAGGAGGAAAATCTGTAGATCCTACAGATTATCGTGCCCTAATTGGGTCACTTCTCTATCTCACTGCAAGCAGGCCAGACATTGCTTTTGCAGTCGGAGTCTGCGCTCGCTTCCAAAGTAACCCCAAGCACAGCCATCTTGAAGCTGCCAAGAGAATTCTTCGATATTTAAAGGGCACTGTCAACATGGGTCTGTGGTATCCAGCAGAAGACAATTTGGAGCTCACTGGATATTCCGATGCTGACTATGGAGGCTGCCGAGTTGATAGGAAATCAACGTCGGGCACGTGTCAGTTCTTGGGAAGCAAGCTAATCTCGTGGTTCTCAAAGAAGCAAACAAGTGTAGCCACTTCAACAACGGAAGCTGAATATATGGCCGCTGGAAGCTGCTGTTCTCAAATTCTTTGGCTTCGTCAACAATTGAAGGACTACAAAGTTGAAGCGAATGAAATTCCGATCTTCTGCGACAACAAAAGTGCCATATGTATCTCGCAGAATCCAGTGCTTCACACCAGGTGCAAGCATGTGGAAATTCGACATCATTTCATTCGTGATCATGTCGAGAAGAAGGATATCAAGCTCGAGAAAATCCATACTGATCTCCAGCGAGCAGATATCCTCACCAAGCCTCTAGCTGAGTCTCGTTTCAACCAGCTATGCATGGAATTAGGGTTATTAGACCCTGGTGAAGAATGCTAGTTCCAGGATGCACGAAGGAGTGTTCGCTTGTTCTCTTGAGCGTCACTCGCTTCGGATCTTCACCAACTCAAGCGAGCCACTTCAAATCTCACTCGCTTGAAGAAACTGAAGTTAGGTGGAGAAAGGTGGAGTATTGGAAGAAGTTCCCTACCAACTTATTGGAATTGTTAAGTATATGGTTAAGGGGGAACTAATGCTTCTCTCGGAGCAAGCTACTTCCAAAGCAAGCAAGAATGCTGCAATCTTGAATTCTGCATTGCTTCAATTTGCCCTAGCTTGGGTCCAAGCGAACCAACTGCAGATTCATTCTTTAGAATGTAGGAAAGCTTGAAGGTTTACCTTTTTATACAAAAGGTTGCAGGGCTGGTGACATGCTTCTGCGTAAAATACGAGATTGTCTTGTCAGAGCATTCTCACTGTCATCCTGTCCATTTCTTCTCTGAGATAAGGACTTGTACTCATCCCCCATTCGTCGTGAATAAGTACACTTACGTGATGCTCCCTTCGGGTTGTAGTAAGCTTGTGTACTTTATTCATTTTCTCCCTCATTCACTTCGATGGAGGACTCTCTAATTCGTAGAGGAAGATGAATGCCATGAAGATGAATGCCATGAAGATCTAACTCAACGTGTAGCATTCAACATGTGGTATATAATTCAAGTAAAGTCTTCGATTTGTGGTATCAATCTCCTACGAAGTGAGATTGACTGGTAAGTGTTTCAATTTTAAGTACACTAAGTGAGCCGAAGCGTGCTAGAAACCTTCACTCACCACGTGGAAAATATGAAATGAATCTGACACAAATACAAAGAGGAAAACACTCTTGTTTATCCTCGAAGTATGTAAGTCAGAAACATTTTAAATTAAGCAAAGAAATTCAATTTCTTATTCCAGTCGCTTCAGATGGCCAAGCGAGTGCTTCGTCACTCAAAGCTAGCCATCGCAAGCGAGTGCAGAACAGTCACTCAAGCGAATGCCTCTCAAGCGAGTCAAGGCCAAGCGGCCCAACTCGAAGCGAGCGAGCATGAAGCGAGTATGAGCTGTCTGCACTCGAGTGCAATTTTACTTTCTGCTGTGCATTTAATGCAGGTGCAGGAACGACGGAAATAACGGGCGCGTGTTCACACGTTTGAATTTGAAGCGGGAAAAGGCGGAGAAAATCCAGCCGTCGAATCTTAATCAAAAAGTGAGCTCCTCAACACCAAAAAGGCTCTTGACTCACTTCGAACTGAGTTGAAGGGAGTCAAGGATGAGAGTGCAGTTGACAAGAGGGAACTGGAGAGTCTGAGGAGCAGTGCACAGGCTCTTGACTTGAAGAATGCTGAACTGTCAATCCTACTGCAGAAAGTCAAGAGACTGAAAGAAACTCTCACAGTACGGATCACTGCAGATGCCGAATTTCACAACTCTCTCAATCGAAGGGAAAGGAGACTTGCCGGGATGAAGGCAGAACTTGAAGCGTCCAAGGAACACTTGGATCTTACACTTCAAGAAGAAACCAAGAAGATCACCAAAGCCATAGAAGCGGAGCTGGAGGCTCGCTTCAGAGAGGTGGAGCATTTAGAGAGCATGATGGCGTCTGTTGTAGAGCGAGAGAGGCAGTGCGAATATCTACTTGAAGAGATATCGATCAAGACTGCTGAAATTGTGGCGCCATCCATGGACAAAACCCAGCAGATGCTTCAGACTGTCCTCAACACAGTCAATTCACTACAACAATCCCTCTCTGGAAAATCTATAATCCTAACCCCCGGCTTTGATGATGCCAAAAAGGGGGAAGGACAAATGAGGGAAGGGCAAGTAGAACAAGGTGAAGCTGGAGGTTCAGGAGGAAGGAGAGTCGGAATGGAGTTGATGTTGGAGGGTGGAAGTGGTGCAGGTGAGAAGGAGGATGTGGATGAAGCGAGGTCTATGGGCAAGACAAAACTCACGGAGGAGGAGTTACTGAAACAACTTGGAAAGCCCAGTAGGCCGCTTCAAGAAAAAGTGCTGAGTGCTTCTATTGCACGACATCCTCCAGTGACTGTAATAACGAAGGAGGAAAAGAGGGTGCAGGTGGAGAAGGATGCTGCCTTGGCGTGGGAGATGGAGCAGGGGAAAGGAACTTAAAAGAAAATTACAAACGAAACTGCAAAGGAAGCAGTCGCTTGGAGTTCCCTTCACGGTTAGATAGACTAGATTTATTTTTATCTAAGTCGTATGGGTTTTGGCATCATCAAAAAGGGGGAAATTGTTGGGAATTGTTAAGGACTAAATTGTTAAGGGGGAACTACATGGGATATTTGATAAATAAAGTCATTTCTTTTGATTAGATCCCAAAACCCCAAGCGTCCTATTCCCAAGCGACCCATTTTGATGTAGTTAATAGGTTAGAATTTTTCTAAGCCTACACTGTTAGGATGGCTCTTTTATTTTGCTTAGATTAGGCTTCAAAAGTTCAAGTGAAGGCCACTCGCTTGAGTGTGTTTTCCAAAGCGAAGCAAGTCAAGCAAGCTGAAGTGAAGCGTGCCGAAGAATAGCGAAGCGAAGCGATCGCTACAGTAGATTCTAAGTGAGTCTGCCAAAGTGAAGCGAAGCGAGCGCTACAGTTCAAAGCAAAGTGAAGCGAAGCGAGCGCTACAGTTCAAAGCAAAGCGAAGCGAAGCAAGCGCTACAGTGGAATCAAGTGAACCCACTAAAGCGAAGCGAAGCGTGCGCTACAAAGAAAAGCCGAAGCGAGTCAACACGAGTCAACACTTAATTTAGTAGTGTCACGGGAAATTTATTTCTTAAGTGACTCACTACAAATTTGACTGTGAAGCGACTCACTTCAGAGCGGCCACTACAACTTCAAAGCGAAGCGAGCCACTACCTACCAGAAAGCGACAGCACAAATTCCCGCTCCGAATTTGAACTTCAGTCAACAGGAGATCTCCGCATTAATTACGAGATCTCCACGTGTCGAAAGCGGAGAGGAGCAGAGGAGTTGACTGCCAGGCCGACAAAGGCGCCGCAACAGTACTGGGTCGCTCCAGTTACTGTTAAACTTGGAACTTAGCCATTTTCGGCAAAAGTCCAAATCTGCGCGTCTGCAAAAGCTACTGCCTGCGCAAGTACTGTCGAGAGGAGGAGGGACAAGGCCACCAACCAAGCAACGGATCTCAGCCAACCCTCCGCCTATAAATAGTGAAGGATGAAGACGTGAAGATGTAGAACACTACTTGAGCATACGAGCCTACTGCAAACAAACACTCCCAAGCCTTAGAGCAATCTTCGAGTTTTTGTTTCAAGTGTTCTCCGAGTTTCCAGTTCATCGGAACTCGTCTTCACAACCTTCACACTTAGAGCCTAAGCCCATTCCATATCCAAGCTTAGAAGAAGAACTCTAGCCAATCTTTGCATCTACTGTAAAGAGTTCTTCATAGTGTGTCGTCAACCAAAAACCCTATACTTGTCTGTTAGGTTTTTGAGTGTTGTCGTTAGGTTGTTTCGATCCAAGGCTCTTCTTTCATCGATTGAAGAAGCCTCGATCATAGAGTTGAGATCCAAGCTTACACTTACACCGTTTGTGTAAAGCTCGATCGAAGCTAGGCTGTAAGGAGAGCCCGGAATCTCCCTGTTGTTCGGACAGAAGCGAGTGAAGCTTCGTGTCCAGTTTAGGTCTTAGTAGTGAACCCGTAATCACTGCGTTGTACGTCAGATCCAGGCGAGTGAAGCCCGATCTCGACCAGGTTTTTGAAGGACCCGTAACCTTCAAGTTCTTGAGTGAAAAGAACAGTTGCCGTCGTGCAACAAAGTGGACGTAGGAGCGTTATCTCCGAACCACTATAAATCTTCGTGTCGTATCTCTCTAACCCTAAACTCTTTACTTTGTTTATCCATTGCACTTGCATCTAAACAACTTAATCTGGATATTTTAATTACTTAGGAAAAGATTATAGCTCACCAAATTCCGCACAAAGAGTAAAGTCTCACTCTTGATCAAGCTCTAAGCTTAGGTCAAGAGATTCGTGATTGCTTTAGATCTAGCCCTCGGCTAGGTCTTAGTATTTCCAAAGAGCACTTTACTTTATACTCTGAGTTAAGGAATTGAAGTTGAAAAACTTCAAAATACGTATTCACCCCCCCTCTACGTATTTTTCCTATAGCAAACCGGGACCAACAAGTGGTATCAGAGCAGCGGTTCTTTCGAGCCTCTGCTTTGCATATCCGAAGCGAGTCCCCACTCGCTTCACGTTGTCTCACTGAACCGGATCCTATTTCCTAAGTGCATCAAAACCTCACCCACGCATATTGCATTTACTACTGATAGTTTGCCATGTCTACATACAGTGCATCAAATCTTCCACAGTTTTCGATCGAAGGATACGAGATATGGAGTTTCCGAGTCGAGAGCTTCCTATGCTCAATCCACGACCAGATGTGGGAAGTCATTGAGGACGGACCAATCCAAATCAAGAAAGCCATATCTGTGGAGGTTCCAGCCGCTGAAGGTCGTCCAGCCCATGTTCGACAACAGTACGTGGAGAAGGATAAGGACGAGTATACTCCAAATGACTTCAAAGTTGCCAACCTCGACAAGATTGCACGCCACACGATGCAGAGCACCGTGTCGGACGCCTATCTACCACGAATAAGGAAATGTGCAACGGCAAAGGAAATGTGGGAAACCCTAGCCCTCATTTCTCAAGGAACAGACAAAATCAAGGAAAACAAGCTCGCCGTTCAGATGCGGGAGTTTGAAAATTTGGTGATGAAGTCAGGAGAGTCCATCGACGCCTTTGAGCTGAGAGTTACCAACATTACTGCAACTCTCAACTCGCTTGGGAAGGAACTCACAGACAAGGAAGTAAACCTGAAAATAGTCCGTGCTCTCACAAGGAAGTGGCAGACTATGAAGGAGCTATATCTAGCTACCAAGGATCTAACGAAGTTCACGCCAGAAGTGCTGTTCTCCGAGCTCAAAGCTCACGAGTTTGATCTGAATCGAATGAGCCTCGACGACGAGGATGAAGCGCCCACTACGTCAAAAGGAGTAGCATTCAAAGCTGCCGAAGGGCCAAGCGAGCAGTCGCTAGCCAAGATGACGAGAGAAGAATTGGAAGAACACATTGCGTTCTTATCCAAGAACTTCAACAAAATGAACTCTCGAGTGGGCAAGTATAAAAGATTCTACAAGCAGTACAAAGGGAGGAGCACTGATGCTCGAGAAGGAAAAGGAAAGAGAGAAGAGACGACCAAGCCGATCCCGCGCGACATGATGGAAGTGGAGTGTTACCACTGCCACAAGATGGGCCACTACAAATCCGATTGCCCAAAGCTAAGTGCCAAAGAGCGCGAAGAATTGAAGGCTAAGAGGGATGCCCCAAGGCGAGCGCTCGTAGCGAGTGAAGTGCCGGTCGCTACAACTGAAGATCCACCAAGCGACTCAGATGCATTCACCGATCCAAATTCCAGTGATGGTGAGGATCTTGGATTTATGGCGCTCACCGATGAGGAAACAGGAGAGGTATTCTTCTATCCTTCAATCACTTCAATTACACTAGCACACACTGTCAATGAGGAAGAACAATCCTCTACATGGAGTGAGTTGTTTGACAAGCACCAAAAATTGTCAAGCGACCACGAAATGGTAAAACAAGCTCTGTCTCGAAGCGAGAAGGAGAACCGAAAGCTAGCCCGTGAGCTTGACGAAGTCAAACTTAATTTAAGGGCTATGACTAGTAAGTTCGAGGATCTCTTCGCTAGACATCAAAGCTTGGAGGGAAGGTATGAAACCCAGTCCACTCTAGTTGCCAACTTGAACAAAGCATCATATGCTAGGCAGGCACTAGAGGGCTCGCTTCTGCCTTTTGGTAGAAAAGCTGGCCTTGGATATGAGGGTGGACCTCCCAAGCCAACTGTCTTTGTTGGTGCTTCAAACACGACACCATCAGTCACTTTGGAATTGCCCACTGCATCCAAAGCGACCACCAACAAGGATAAAGGCAAAGTGGCTGAGAACCCTAAAAGGAAGCCAATGAAGATGTCTATATCTTTAAGGGCAGATCCGAAGGGCAAGCAAAGTTCAACAGTCCCTAGCACTCAACATGCTAAGTCTTACCAATCCAAGGGTAAAGGGAAAACTGTTGAAGCTTCTAAGTCTCAAGCCAAGACACGAGAGACAAAGGATCTACCTCCTAAAAAGAGGAGTAATGTCTATGTGTCACGATATCCGGACTGGAGATGGTCCAACCGGACTAACGTTGAGGGGGAAGAACTTGAAGCACCCAAGAGGCCGCTTCAAATTCCCAAGGTTTCTCAAGCGAGTCAGGGTCAAAACCCTAGTTGGACCGCTTCGAGGAAACCAAGCGAGCCGCTTCGACAGACTAGAAACCCTAAGTCAGTCTCTAAACCCAGAGCTAATCTGAAGCGAGTCGCTTCAGGATTTAAGCAAAGTGGGAAGAGCATAGGTAGGTCTGAAGCGAACCACTACCCCTCTTGCACACACTGTTGCACGTGTGAAGCTGCTTCAAGGCAGTACACCAAGTTTTCGAAGGTCGAGAAGCCCAAGACACAAACTTCATCTCAAAAGAGAGTGAAGCAAGTGTGGGTACCTAAGGGAACTAACCTGCAAGGACCCAAACTGATTTGGGTACCAAAATCTGTCTAATTGCAGGTGAGCGCCGTGGATCCCATGCCAAGTGAGGGTCAACTAGTTTGGTACTTGGACAGTGGATGTTCAAGACACATGACTGGCATGAAAGCTCTACTTCAAAACTACATAGAGAAGAAGGGTCCACACGTAACCTTTGGTGACAACTCTCGAGGAAGCACCAGGGGATACGGCGCACTGAAAATTGGAAAGCTCACAATTGAAGAAGTCTCCTATGTGGAAGGACTCAAGCACAACCTGTTATCTATTTCACAGTTTTGTGATAAAGGGTACAGGGTGGAGTTCATCTCCAACAAGTGCATTGTGAAGAGCAAACTCACATCCCAGACTGTGCTCACTGGAGTTAGACAAAGGAATGTCTACATAGCACAATGGGACAGCTGCAAGGAGGAAACTTGTCTAGTTGCAAGAAGTGCTACAGAAATTGGATGGCTATGGCACAGACGCTTGAACCACCTCAATTTCAAAGCTATCAATCGCTTAGCTCGAAAAGGTTTGGTGCAAGGCATACCGAATGAAGTCTTCATCAAAGACCATCCATGCTCACCATGCCAACGAGGGAAGCAGACGAAGAAGCACTTCGCCAGTCTCGAAGAAGCCTCATCAAAGCGAGTGCTCGAGCTGCTTCACATGGATCTGTTTGGTCCAGTTACTCCAGTTAGTGTAAATGGAAGGAAGTACACTCTAGTTGTAGTCGACGATTTCTCTCGCTACACTTGGGTTGTATTTCTATTCAGCAAGAAGGAGACACTGACCAAACTGCCACAACTGCTCAAGCGATTGGCGGTGGAAAAGAATCAAGCTATAGTGACCATTCGCTCCGACAAAGGCACAGAGTTCCTGAACTCTACAATTGAAGCGTACTGCACGGAGCATGGCATAGCACATCAAACTTCTTCAGCACGCACTCCTCAGCAGAATGGAGTTGCTGAAAGAAGGAATCGAATCATCAAAGAAGCCGTTCGCACCATGATTGCTGACTCGAAGCTTCCGATGAAGTATTGGGCTGAAGCTACCAACACGGCGTGCTACACACAGAATCGGACGCTTCTCAACAAACGGCACGACAAAACTCCATATGAAATATGGACAGGGAGAATTCCTAACATTTCTTATTTCCATATTTTTGGTTGTAGGGTCTTCATTCACAACAATGGGAAGTCACAGTTGAAAGCCTTTGAAAGCAAAGCTGATGAAGGAGTATTCTTAGGATACTCTACATCTAGCAAAGCCTACAGAGTATTCAACTGTAAAACCCTAATTGTGGAGGAATCACCCCATGTCGTATTTGATGAATCTTCTTTAAGTCTTCCACAGGAACAGGCCCAAGCGAATGAAAAGGATCAAAGCAAGGAACCCTCAGATCAACTCACCTGGGACGTGCTTGATGAAGATGATGAGATCAAGGACTCAAGCGAGCAGGATCCCAAAGGAGAAGTCGAAGCTGCCCCCAAGATTCCTGAAGCTAGTGCAGACCAAGCACTCAATCCAGTCGCTTCAGACGGTGAAGCGAGCAACAAGGAAGCGGATGAAGATGAAGCTGACGGATCAAAGCGAGCGTGGCTCAAGGATCACTCACCTAGCCAAATCATTGGAGATCCATCCAAGGGTGTAGTGACCAGAAGTCAAGTGTTTGGAGAAAGTGCCATGTTCAGTTGCTTTCTCTCAAACATTGAGCCATCAAGCGTGGAGGAAGCCCTAGCCGACTCCAACTGGGTGTTAGCCATGCAAGAAGAGCTCAACCAGTTCACCAGGAACGACGTATGGTACCTCGTGGATCGTCCCAAGTTTCAACATGTTATTGGCACCAAGTGGGTGTTCAAGAACAAGACGGACGAGGACCACAACGTAGTGAGGAACAAGGCGCGACTTGTTGCCAAAGGCTACTGCCAAGAGGAAGGAATCGACTTTGACGAGACCTTCGCTCCAGTGGCACGGCTTGAAGCTATTAGATTGTTTCTAGCCTATGCAGCAGCCAAGAAATTCAAAGTGTACCAAATGGATGTGAAGAGCGCATTCCTCAACGGTGAATTGAAGGAAGAAGTGTATGTGGAGCAGCCACCGGGTTTCGAGCAGGGAGATAAAGTGTATCGCTTGAAGAAAGCCCTGTATGGGTTGAAGCAAGCTCCCAGAGCTTGGTACGATACATTATCTCAATTCCTAGTGGAAAATGGATTCCAAAAGGGAAAGATAGATCGGACTCTCTTCACCATCAATCATGGAGAAGATATGCTTTGGGTCCAGATCTACGTGGATGACATCATATTTGGGTCACCAAACCAGTCGCTTAGCGAGAAGTTTGGAGAGCTAATGAAGACCAAGTATGAGATGTCAATGATTGGCTTGATGAGCTGCTTTCTAGGTCTTCAAGTGAAGCAGCAGGATAATGGAATTTTCATCAACCAGGCCAAGTACACTCGAGATATGCTTGCCAAGTTTGGTGTTCAACATGCTAAAGCTGTAAAGATTCCTATGAATACCAACTGGAAGATGGAGCCAGACGAAGGAGGAAAATCTGTAGATCCTACAGATTATCGTGCCCTAATTGGGTCACTTCTCTATCTCACTGCAAGCAGGCCAGACATTGCTTTTGCAGTCGGAGTCTGCGCTCGCTTCCAAAGTAACCCCAAGCACAGCCATCTTGAAGCTGCCAAGAGAATTCTTCGATATTTAAAGGGCACTGTCAACATGGGTCTGTGGTATCCAGCAGAAGACAATTTGGAGCTCACTGGATATTCCGATGCTGACTATGGAGGCTGCCGAGTTGATAGGAAATCAACGTCGGGCACGTGTCAGTTCTTGGGAAGCAAGCTAATCTCGTGGTTCTCAAAGAAGCAAACAAGTGTAGCCACTTCAACAACGGAAGCTGAATATATGGCCGCTGGAAGCTGCTGTTCTCAAATTCTTTGGCTTCGTCAACAATTGAAGGACTACAAAGTTGAAGCGAATGAAATTCCGATCTTCTGCGACAACAAAAGTGCCATATGTATCTCGCAGAATCCAGTGCTTCACACCAGGTGCAAGCATGTGGAAATTCGACATCATTTCATTCGTGATCATGTCGAGAAGAAGGATATCAAGCTCGAGAAAATCCATACTGATCTCCAGCGAGCAGATATCCTCACCAAGCCTCTAGCTGAGTCTCGTTTCAACCAGCTATGCATGGAATTAGGGTTATTAGACCCTGGTGAAGAATGCTAGTTCCAGGATGCACGAAGGAGTGTTCGCTTGTTCTCTTGAGCGTCACTCGCTTCGGATCTTCACCAACTCAAGCGAGCCACTTCAAATCTCACTCGCTTGAAGAAACTGAAGTTAGGTGGAGAAAGGTGGAGTATTGGAAGAAGTTCCCTACCAACTTATTGGAATTGTTAAGTATATGGTTAAGGGGGAACTAATGCTTCTCTCGGAGCAAGCTACTTCCAAAGCAAGCAAGAATGCTGCAATCTTGAATTCTGCATTGCTTCAATTTGCCCTAGCTTGGGTCCAAGCGAACCAACTGCAGATTCATTCTTTAGAATGTAGGAAAGCTTGAAGGTTTACCTTTTTATACAAAAGGTTGCAGGGCTGGTGACATGCTTCTGCGTAAAATACGAGATTGTCTTGTCAGAGCATTCTCACTGTCATCCTGTCCATTTCTGCTCTGAGATAAGGACTTGTACTCATCCCCCATTCGTCGTGAATAAGTACACTCACGTGATGCTCCCTTCGGGTTGTAGTAAGCTTGTGTACTTTATTCATTTTCTCCCTCATTCACTTCGATGGAGGACTCTCTAATTCGTAGAGGAAGATGAATGCCATGAAGATGAATGCCATGAAGATCTAACTCAACGTGTAGCATTCAACATGTGGTATATAATTCAAGTAAAGTCTTCGATTTGTGGTATCAATCTCCTACGAAGTGAGATTGACTGGTAAGTGTTTCAATTTTAAGTACACTAAGTGAGCCGAAGCGTGCTAGAAACCTTCACTCACCACGTGGAAAATATGAAATGAATCTGACACAAATACAAAGAGGAAAACACTCTTGTTTATCCTCGAAGTATGTAAGTCAGAAACATTTTAAATTAAGCAAAGAAATTCAATTTCTTATTCCAGTCGCTTCAGATGGCCAAGCGAGTGCTTCGTCACTCAAAGCTAGCCATCGCAAGCGAGTGCAGAACAGTCACTCAAGCGAATGCCTCTCAAGCGAGTCAAGGCCAAGCGGCCCAACTCGAAGCGAGCGAGCATGAAGCGAGTATGAGCTGTCTGCACTCGAGTGCAATTTTACTTTCTGCTGTGCATTTAATGCAGGTGCAGGAACGACGGAAATAACGGGCGCGTGTTCACACGTTTGAATTTGAAGCGGGAAAAGGCGGAGAAAATCCAGCCGTCGAATCTTAATCAAAAAGTGAGCTCCTCAACACCAAAAAGGCTCTTGACTCACTTCGAACTGAGTTGAAGGGAGTCAAGGATGAGAGTGCAGTTGACAAGAGGGAACTGGAGAGTCTGAGGAGCAGTGCACAGGCTCTTGACTTGAAGAATGCTGAACTGTCAATCCTACTGCAGAAAGTCAAGAGACTGAAAGAAACTCTCACAGTACGGATCACTGCAGATGCCGAATTTCACAACTCTCTCAATCGAAGGGAAAGGAGACTTGCCGGGATGAAGGCAGAACTTGAAGCGTCCAAGGAACACTTGGATCTTACACTTCAAGAAGAAACCAAGAAGATCACCAAAGCCATAGAAGCGGAGCTGGAGGCTCGCTTCAGAGAGGTGGAGCCTTTAGAGAGCATGATGGCGTCTGTTGTAGAGCGAGAGAGGCAGTGCGAATATCTACTTGAAGAGATATCGATCAAGACTGCTGAAATTGTGGCGCCATCCATGGACAAAACCCAGCAGATGCTTCAGACTGTCCTCAACACAGTCAATTCACTACAACAATCCCTCTCTGGAAAATCTATAATCCTAACCCCCGGCTTTGATGATGCCAAAAAGGGGGAAGGACAAATGAGGGAAGGGCAAGTAGAACAAGGTGAAGCTGGAGGTTCAGGAGGAAGGAGAGTCGGAATGGAGTTGATGTTGGAGGGTGGAAGTGGTGCAGGTGAGAAGGAGGATGTGGATGAAGCGAGGTCTATGGGCAAGACAAAACTCACGGAGGAGGAGTTACTGAAACAACTTGGAAAGCCCAGTAGGCCGCTTCAAGAAAAAGTGCTGAGTGCTTCTATTGCACGACATCCTCCAGTGACTGTAATAACGAAGGAGGAAAAGAGGGTGCAGGTGGAGAAGGATGCTGCCTTGGCGTGGGAGATGGAGCAGGGGAAAGGAACTTAAAAGAAAATTACAAACGAAACTGCAAAGGAAGCAGTCGCTTGGAGTTCCCTTCACGGTTAGATAGACTAGATTTATTTTTATCTAAGTCGTATGGGTTTTGGCATCATCAAAAAGGGGGAAATTGTTGGGAATTGTTAAGGACTAAATTGTTAAGGGGGAACTACATGGGATATTTGATAAATAAAGTCATTTCTTTTGATTAGATCCCAAAACCCCAAGCGTCCTATTCCCAAGCGACCCATTTTGATGTAGTTAATAGGTTAGAATTTTTCTAAGCCTACACTGTTAGGATGGCTCTTTTATTTTGCTTAGATTAGGCTTCAAAAGTTCAAGTGAAGGCCACTCGCTTGAGTGTGTTTTCCAAAGCGAAGCAAGTCAAGCAAGCTGAAGTGAAGCATGCCGAAGAATAGCGAAGCGAAGCGATCGCTACAGTAGATTCTAAGTGAGTCTGCCAAAGTGAAGCGAAGCGAGCGCTACAGTTCAAAGCAAAGTGAAGCGAAGCGAGCGCTACAGTTCAAAGCAAAGCGAAGCGAAGCAAGCGCTACAGTGGAATCAAGTGAACCCACTAAAGCGAAGCGAAGCGTGCGCTACAAAGAAAAGCCGAAGCGAGTCAACACGAGTCAACACTTAATTTAGTAGTGTCACGGGAAATTTATTTCTTAAGTGACTCACTACAAATTTGACTGTGAAGCGACTCACTTCAGAGCGGCCACTACAACTTCAAAGCGAAGCGAGCCACTACCTACCAGAAAGCGACAGCACAAATTCCCGCTCCGAATTTGAACTTCAGTCAACAGGAGATCTCCGCATTAATTACGAGATCTCCACGTGTCGAAAGCGGAGAGGAGCAGAGGAGTTGACTGCCAGGCCGACAAAGGCGCCGCAACAGTACTGGGTCGCTCCAGTTACTGTTAAACTTGGAACTTAGCCATTTTCGGCAAAAGTCCAAATCTGCGCGTCTGCAAAAGCTACTGCCTGCGCAAGTACTGTCGAGAGGAGGAGGGACAAGGCCACCAACCAAGCAACGGATCTCAGCCAACCCTCCGCCTATAAATAGTGAAGGATGAAGACGTGAAGATGTAGAACACTACTTGAGCATACGAGCCTACTGCAAACAAACACTCCCAAGCCTTAGAGCAATCTTCGAGTTTTTGTTTCAAGTGTTCTCCGAGTTTCCAGTTCATCGGAACTCGTCTTCACAACCTTCACACTTAGAGCCTAAGCCCATTCCATATCCAAGCTTAGAAGAAGAACTCTAGCCAATCTTTGCATCTACTGTAAAGAGTTCTTCATAGTGTGTCGTCAACCAAAAACCCTATACTTGTCTGTTAGGTTTTTGAGTGTTGTCGTTAGGTTGTTTCGATCCAAGGCTCTTCTTTCATCGATTGAAGAAGCCTCGATCATAGAGTTGAGATCCAAGCTTACACTTACACCGTTTGTGTAAAGCTCGATCGAAGCTAGGCTGTAAGGAGAGCCCGGAATCTCCCTGTTGTTCGGACAGAAGCGAGTGAAGCTTCGTGTCCAGTTTAGGTCTTAGTAGTGAACCCGTAATCACTGCGTTGTACGTCAGATCCAGGCGAGTGAAGCCCGATCTCGACCAGGTTTTTGAAGGACCCGTAACCTTCAAGTTCTTGAGTGAAAAGAACAGTTGCCGTCGTGCAACAAAGTGGACGTAGGAGCGTTATCTCCGAACCACTATAAATCTTCGTGTCGTATCTCTCTAACCCTAAACTCTTTACTTTGTTTATCCATTGCACTTGCATCTAAACAACTTAATCTGGATATTTTAATTACTTAGGAAAAGATTATAGCTCACCAAATTCCGCACAAAGAGTAAAGTCTCACTCTTGATCAAGCTCTAAGCTTAGGTCAAGAGATTCGTGATTGCTTTAGATCTAGCCCTCGGCTAGGTCTTAGTATTTCCAAAGAGCACTTTACTTTATACTCTGAGTTAAGGAATTGAAGTTGAAAAACTTCAAAATACGTATTCACCCCCCCCTCTACGTATTTTTCCTATAGCAAACCGGGACCAACAAGTGGTATCAGAGCAGCGGTTCTTTCGAGCCTCTGCTTTGCATATCCGAAGCGAGTCCCCACTCGCTTCACGTTGTCTCACTGAACCGGATCCTATTTCCTAAGTGCATCAAAACCTCACCCACGCATATTGCATTTACTACTGATAGTTTGCCATGTCTACATACAGTGCATCAAATCTTCCACAGTTTTCGATCGAAGGATACGAGATATGGAGTTTCCGAGTCGAGAGCTTCCTATGCTCAATCCACGACCAGATGTGGGAAGTCATTGAGGACGGACCAATCGAAATCAAGAAAGCCATATCTGTGGAGGTTCCAGCCGCTGAAGGTCGTCCAGCCCATGTTCGACAACAGTACGTGGAGAAGGATAAGGACGAGTATACTCCAAATGACTTCAAAGTTGCCAACCTCGACAAGATTGCACGCCACACGATGCAGAGCACCGTGTCGGACGCCTATCTACCACGAATAAGGAAATGTGCAACGGCAAAGGAAATGTGGGAAACCCTAGCCCTCATTTCTCAAGGAACAGACAAAATCAAGGAAAACAAGCTCGCCGTTCAGATGCGGGAGTTTGAAAATTTGGTGATGAAGTCAGGAGAGTCCATCGACGCCTTTGAGCTGAGAGTTACCAACATTACTGCAACTCTCAACTCGCTTGGGAAGGAACTCACAGACAAGGAAGTAAACCTGAAAATAGTCCGTGCTCTCACAAGGAAGTGGCAGACTATGAAGGAGCTATATCTAGCTACCAAGGATCTAACGAAGTTCACGCCAGAAGTGCTGTTCTCCGAGCTCAAAGCTCACGAGTTTGATCTGAATCGAATGAGCCTCGACGACGAGGATGAAGCGCCCACTACGTCAAAAGGAGTAGCATTCAAAGCTGCCGAAGGGCCAAGCGAGCAGTCGCTAGCCAAGATGACGAGAGAAGAATTGGAAGAACACATTGCGTTCTTATCCAAGAACTTCAACAAAATGAACTCTCGAGTGGGCAAGTATAAAAGATTCTACAAGCAGTACAAAGGGAGGAGCACTGATGCTCGAGAAGGAAAAGGAAAGAGAGAAGAGACGACCAAGCCGATCCCGCGCGACATGATGGAAGTGGAGTGTTACCACTGCCACAAGATGGGCCACTACAAATCCGATTGCCCAAAGCTAAGTGCCAAAGAGCGCGAAGAATTGAAGGCTAAGAGGGATGCCCCAAGGCGAGCGCTCGTAGCGAGTGAAGTGCCGGTCGCTACAACTGAAGATCCACCAAGCGACTCAGATGCATTCACCGATCCAAATTCCAGTGATGGTGAGGATCTTGGATTTATGGCGCTCACCGATGAGGAAACAGGAGAGGTATTCTTCTATCCTTCAATCACTTCAATTACACTAGCACACACTGTCAATGAGGAAGAACAATCCTCTACATGGAGTGAGTTGTTTGACAAGCACCAAAAATTGTCAAGCGACCACGAAATGGTAAAACAAGCTCTGTCTCGAAGCGAGAAGGAGAACCGAAAGCTAGCCCGTGAGCTTGACGAAGTCAAACTTAATTTAAGGGCTATGACTAGTAAGTTCGAGGATCTCTTCGCTAGACATCAAAGCTTGGAGGGAAGGTATGAAACCCAGTCCACTCTAGTTGCCAACTTGAACAAAGCATCATATGCTAGGCAGGCACTAGAGGGCTCGCTTCTGCCTTTTGGTAGAAAAGCTGGCCTTGGATATGAGGGTGGACCTCCCAAGCCAACTGTCTTTGTTGGTGCTTCAAACACGACACCATCAGTCACTTTGGAATTGCCCACTGCATCCAAAGCGACCACCAACAAGGATAAAGGCAAAGTGGCTGAGAACCCTAAAAGGAAGCCAATGAAGATGTCTATATCTTTAAGGGCAGATCCGAAGGGCAAGCAAAGTTCAACAGTCCCTAGCACTCAACATGCTAAGTCTTACCAATCCAAGGGTAAAGGGAAAACTGTTGAAGCTTCTAAGTCTCAAGCCAAGACACGAGAGACAAAGGATCTACCTCCTAAAAAGAGGAGTAATGTCTATGTGTCACGATATCCGGACTGGAGATGGTCCAACCGGACTAACGTTGAGGGGGAAGAACTTGAAGCACCCAAGAGGCCGCTTCAAATTCCCAAGGTTTCTCAAGCGAGTCAGGGTCAAAACCCTAGTTGGACCGCTTCGAGGAAACCAAGCGAGCCGCTTCGACAGACTAGAAACCCTAAGTCAGTCTCTAAACCCAGAGCTAATCTGAAGCGAGTCGCTTCAGGATTTAAGCAAAGTGGGAAGAGCATAGGTAGGTCTGAAGCGAACCGCTACCCCTCTTGCACACACTGTTGCACGTGTGAAGCTGCTTCAAGGCAGTACACCAAGTTTTCGAAGGTCGAGAAGCCCAAGACACAAACTTCATCTCAAAAGAGAGTGAAGCAAGTGTGGGTACCTAAGGGAACTAACCTGCAAGGACCCAAACTGATTTGGGTACCAAAATCTGTCTAATTGCAGGTGAGCGCCGTGGATCCCATGCCAAGTGAGGGTCAACTAGTTTGGTACTTGGACAGTGGATGTTCAAGACACATGACTGGCATGAAAGCTCTACTTCAAAACTACATAGAGAAGAAGGGTCCACACGTAACCTTTGGTGACAACTCTCGAGGAAGCACCAGGGGATACGGCGCACTGAAAATTGGAAAGCTCACAATTGAAGAAGTCTCCTATGTGGAAGGACTCAAGCACAACCTGTTATCTATTTCACAGTTTTGTGATAAAGGGTACAGGGTGGAGTTCATCTCCAACAAGTGCATTGTGAAGAGCAAACTCACATCCCAGACTGTGCTCACTGGAGTTAGACAAAGGAATGTCTACATAGCACAATGGGACAGCTGCAAGGAGGAAACTTGTCTAGTTGCAAGAAGTGCTACAGAAATTGGATGGCTATGACACAGACGCTTGAACCACCTCAATTTCAAAGCTATCAATCGCTTAGCTCGAAAAGGTTTGGTGCAAGGCATACCGAATGAAGTCTTCATCAAAGACCATCCATGCTCACCATGCCAACGAGGGAAGCAGACGAAGAAGCACTTCGCCAGTCTCGAAGAAGCCTCATCAAAGCGAGTGCTCGAGCTGCTTCACATGGATCTGTTTGGTCCAGTTACTCCAGTTAGTGTAAATGGAAGGAAGTACACTCTAGTTGTAGTCGACGATTTCTCTCGCTACACTTGGGTTGTATTTCTATTCAGCAAGAAGGAGACACTGACCAAACTGCCACAACTGCTCAAGCGATTGGCGGTGGAAAAGAATCAAGCTATAGTGACCATTCGCTCCGACAAAGGCACAGAGTTCCTGAACTCTACAATTGAAGCGTACTGCACGGAGCATGGCATAGCACATCAAACTTCTTCAGCACGCACTCCTCAGCAGAATGGAGTTGCTGAAAGAAGGAATCGAATCATCAAAGAAGCCGTTCGCACCATGATTGCTGACTCGAAGCTTCCGATGAAGTATTGGGCTGAAGCTGCCAACACGGCGTGCTACACACAGAATCGGACGCTTCTCAACAAACGGCACGACAAAACTCCATATGAAATATGGACAGGGAGAATTCCTAACATTTCTTATTTCCATATTTTTGGTTGTAGGGTCTTCATTCACAACAATGGGAAGTCACAGTTGAAAGCCTTTGAAAGCAAAGCTGATGAAGGAGTATTCTTAGGATACTCTACATCTAGCAAAGCCTACAGAGTATTCAACTGTAAAACCCTAATTGTGGAGGAATCACCCCATGTCGTATTTGATGAATCTTCTTTAAGTCTTCCACAGGAACAGGCCCAAGCGAATGAAAAGGATCAAAGCAAGGAACCCTCAGATCAACTCACCTGGGACGTGCTTGATGAAGATGATGAGATCAAGGACTCAAGCGAGCAGGATCCCAAAGGAGAAGTCGAAGCTGCCCCCAAGATTCCTGAAGCTAGTGCAGACCAAGCACTCAATCCAGTCGCTTCAGACGGTGAAGCGAGCAACAAGGAAGCGGATGAAGATGAAGCTGACGGATCAAAGCGAGCGTGGCTCAAGGATCACTCACCTAGCCAAATCATTGGAGATCCATCCAAGGGTGTAGTGACCAGAAGTCAAGTGTTTGGAGAAAGTGCCATGTTCAGTTGCTTTCTCTCAAACATTGAGCCATCAAGCGTGGAGGAAGCCCTAGCCGACTCCAACTGGGTGTTAGCCATGCAAGAAGAGCTCAACCAGTTCACCAGGAACGACGTATGGTACCTCGTGGATCGTCCCAAGTTTCAACATGTTATTGGCACCAAGTGGGTGTTCAAGAACAAGACGGACGAGGACCACAACGTAGTGAGGAACAAGGCGCGACTTGTTGCCAAAGGCTACTGCCAAGAGGAAGGAATCGACTTTGACGAGACCTTCGCTCCAGTGGCACGGCTTGAAGCTATTAGATTGTTTCTAGCCTATGCAGCAGCCAAGAAATTCAAAGTGTACCAAATGGATGTGAAGAGCGCATTCCTCAACGGTGAATTGAAGGAAGAAGTGTATGTGGAGCAGCCACCGGGTTTCGAGCAGGGAGATAAAGTGTATCGCTTGAAGAAAGCCCTGTATGGGTTGAAGTAAGCTCCCAGAGCTTGGTACGATACATTATCTCAATTCCTAGTGGAAAATGGATTCCAAAAGGGAAAGATAGATCGGACTCTCTTCACCATCAATCATGGAGAAGATATGCTTTGGGTCCAGATCTACGTGGATGACATCATATTTGGGTCACCAAACCAGTCGCTTAGCGAGAAGTTTGGAGAGCTAATGAAGACCAAGTATGAGATGTCAATGATTGGCTTGATGAGCTGCTTTCTAGGTCTTCAAGTGAAGCAGCAGGATAATGGAATTTTCATCAACCAGGCCAAGTACACTCGAGATATGCTTGCCAAGTTTGGTGTTCAACATGCTAAAGCTGTAAAGATTCCTATGAATACCAACTGGAAGATGGAGCCAGACGAAGGAGGAAAATCTGTAGATCCTACAGATTATCGTGCCCTAATTGGGTCACTTCTCTATCTCACTGCAAGCAGGCCAGACATTGCTTTTGCAGTCGGAGTCTGCGCTCGCTTCCAAAGTAACCCCAAGCACAGCCATCTTGAAGCTGCCAAGAGAATTCTTCGATATTTAAAGGGCACTGTCAACATGGGTCTGTGGTATCCAGCAGAAGACAATTTGGAGCTCACTGGATATTCCGATGCTGACTATGGAGGCTGCCGAGTTGATAGGAAATCAACGTCGGGCACGTGTCAGTTCTTGGGAAGCAAGCTAATCTCGTGGTTCTCAAAGAAGCAAACAAGTGTAGCCACTTCAACAACGGAAGCTGAATATATGGCCGCTGGAAGCTGCTGTTCTCAAATTCTTTGGCTTCGTCAACAATTGAAGGACTACAAAGTTGAAGCGAATGAAATTCCGATCTTCTGCGACAACAAAAGTGCCATATGTATCTCGCAGAATCCAGTGCTTCACACCAGGTGCAAGCATGTGGAAATTCGACATCATTTCATTCGTGATCATGTCGAGAAGAAGGATATCAAGCTCGAGAAAATCCATACTGATCTCCAGCGAGCAGATATCCTCACCAAGCCTCTAGCTGAGTCTCGTTTCAACCAGCTATGCATGGAATTAGGGTTATTAGACCCTGGTGAAGAATGCTAGTTCCAGGATGCACGAAGGAGTGTTAGCTTGTTCTCTTGAGCGTCACTCGCTTCGGATCTTCACCAACTCAAGCGAGCCACTTCAATCTCACTCGCTTGAAGAAACTGAAGTTAGGTGGAGAAAGGTGGAGTATTGGAAGAAGTTCCCTACCAACTTATTGGAATTGTTAAGTATATGGTTAAGGGGGAACTAATGCTTCTCTCGGAGCAAGCTACTTCCAAAGCAAGCAAGAATGCTGCAATCTTGAATTCTGCATTGCTTCAATTTGCCCTAGCTTGGGTCCAAGCGAACCAACTGCAGATTCATTCTTTAGAATGTAGGAAAGCTTGAAGGTTTACCTTTTTATACAAAAGGTTGCAGGGCTGGTGACATGCTTCTGCGTAAAATACGAGATTGTCTTGTCAGAGCATTCTCACTGTCATCCTGTCCATTTCTGCTCTGAGATAAGGACTTGTACTCATCCCCCATTCGTCGTGAATAAGTACACTTACGTGATGCTCCCTTCGGGTTGTAGTAAGCTTGTGTACTTTATTCATTTTCTCCCTCATTCACTTCGATGGAGGACTCTCTAATTCGTAGAGGAAGATGAATGCCATGAAGATGAATGCCATGAAGATCTAACTCAACGTGTAGCATTCAACATGTGGTATATAATTCAAGTAAAGTCTTCGATTTGTGGTATCAATCTCCTACGAAGTGAGATTGACTGGTAAGTGTTTCAATTTTAAGTACACTAAGTGAGCCGAAGCGTGCTAGAAACCTTCACTCACCACGTGGAAAATATGAAATGAATCTGACACAAATACAAAGAGGAAAACACTCTTGTTTATCCTCGAAGTATGTAAGTCAGAAACATTTTAAATTAAGCAAAGAAATTCAATTTCTTATTCCAGTCGCTTCAGATGGCCAAGCGAGTGCTTCGTCACTCAAAGCTAGCCATCGCAAGCGAGTGCAGAACAGTCACTCAAGCGAATGCCTCTCAAGCGAGTCAAGGCCAAGCGGCCCAACTCGAAGCGAGCGAGCATGAAGCGAGTATGAGCTGTCTGCACTCGAGTGCAATTTTACTTTCTGCTGTGCATTTAATGCAGGTGCAGGAACGACGGAAATAACGGGCGCGTGTTCACACGTTTGAATTTGAAGCGGGAAAAGGCGGAGAAAATCCAGCCGTCGAATCTTAATCAAAAAGTGAGCTCCTCAACACCAAAAAGGCTCTTGACTCACTTCGAACTGAGTTGAAGGGAGTCAAGGATGAGAGTGCAGTTGACAAGAGGGAACTGGAGAGTCTGAGGAGCAGTGCACAGGCTCTTGACTTGAAGAATGCTGAACTGTCAATCCTACTGCAGAAAGTCAAGAGACTGAAAGAAACTCTCACAGTACGGATCACTGCAGATGCCGAATTTCACAACTCTCTCAATCGAAGGGAAAGGAGACTTGCCGGGATGAAGGCAGAACTTGAAGCGTCCAAGGAACACTTGGATCTTACACTTCAAGAAGAAACCAAGAAGATCACCAAAGCCATAGAAGCGGAGCTGGAGGCTCGCTTCAGAGAGGTGGAGCCTTTAGAGAGCATGATGGCGTCTGTTGTAGAGCGAGAGAGGCAGTGCAAATATCTACTTGAAGAGATATCGATCAAGACTGCTGAAATTGTGGCGCCATCCATGGACAAAACCCAGCAGATGCTTCAGACTGTCCTCAACACAGTCAATTCACTACAACAATCCCTCTCTGGAAAATCTATAATCCTAACCCCTGGCTTTGATGATGCCAAAAAGGGGGAAGGACAAATGAGGGAAGGGCAAGTAGAACAAGGTGAAGTTGGAGGTTCAGGAGGAAGGAGAGTCGGAATGGAGTTGATGTTGGAGGGTGGAAGTGGTGCAGGTGAGAAGGAGGATGTGGATGAAGCGAGGTCTATGGGCAAGACAAAACTCACGGAGGAGGAGTTACTGAAACAACTTGGAAAGCCCAGTAGGCCGCTTCAAGAAAAAGTGCTGAGTTCTTCTATTGCACGACATCCTCCAGTGACTGTAATAACGAAGGAGGAAAAGAGGGTGCAGGTGGAGAAGGATGCTGCCTTGGCGTGGGAGATGGAGCAGGGGAAAGGAACTTAAAAGAAAATTACAAACGAAACTGCAAAGGAAGCAGTCGCTTGGAGTTCCCTTCACGGTTAGATAGACTAGATTTATTTTTATCTAAGTCGTATGGGTTTTGGCATCATCAAAAAGGGGGAAATTGTTGGGAATTGTTAAGGACTAAATTGTTAAGGGGGAACTACATGGGATATTTGATAAATAAAGTCATTTCTTTTGATTAGATCCCAAAACCCCAAGCGTCCTATTCCCAAGCGACCCATTTTGATGTAGTTAATAGGTTAGAATTTTTCTAAGCCTACACTGTTAGGATGGCTCTTTTATTTTGCTTAGATTAGGCTTCAAAAGTTCAAGTGAAGGCCACTCGCTTGAGTGTGTTTTCCAAAGCGAAGCAAGTCAAGCAAGCTGAAGTGAAGCGTGCCGAAGAATAGCGAAGCGAAGCGATCGCTACAGTAGATTCTAAGTGAGTCTGCCAAAGTGAAGCGAAGCGAGCGCTACAGTTCAAAGCAAAGTGAAGCGAAGCGAGCGCTACAGTTCAAAGCAAAGCGAAGCGAAGCAAGCGCTACAGTGGAATCAAGTGAACCCACTAAAGCGAAGCGAAGCGTGCGCTACAAAGAAAAGCCGAAGCGAGTCAACACGAGTCAACACTTAATTTAGTAGTGTCACGGGAAATTTATTTCTCAAGTGACTCACTACAAATTTGACTGTGAAGCGACTCACTTCAGAGCGGCCACTACAACTTCAAAGCGAAGCGAGCCACTACCTACCAGAAAGCGACAACACAAATTCCCGCTCCGAATTTGAACTTCAGTCAACAGGAGATCTCCGCATTAATTACGAGATCTCCACGTGTCGAAAGCGGAGAGGAGCAGAGGAGTTGACTGCCAGGCCGACAAAGGCGCCGCAACAGTACTGGGTCGCTCCAGTTACTGTTAAACTTGGAACTTAGCCATTTTCGGCAAAAGTCCAAATCTGCGCGTCTGCAAAAGCTACTGCCTGCGCAAGTACTGTCGAGAGGAGGAGGGACAAGGCCACCAACCAAGCAACGGATCTCAGCCAACCCTCCGCCTATAAATAGTGAAGGATGAAGACGTGAAGATGTAGAACACTACTTGAGCATACGAGCCTACTGCAAACAAACACTCCCAAGCCTTAGAGCAATCTTCGAGTTTTTGTTTCAAGTGTTCTCCGAGTTTCCAGTTCATCGGAACTCGTCTTCACAACCTTCACACTTAGAGCCTAAGCCCATTCCATATCCAAGCTTAGAAGAAGAACTCTAGCCAATCTTTGCATCTACTGTAAAGAGTTCTTCATAGTGTGTCGTCAACCAAAAACCCTATACTTGTCTGTTAGGTTTTTGAGTGTTGTCGTTAGGTTGTTTCGATCCAAGGCTCTTCTTTCATCGATTGAAGAAGCCTCGATCATAGAGTTGAGATCCAAGCTTACACTTACACCGTTTGTGTAAAGCTCGATCGAAGCTAGGCTGTAAGGAGAGCCCGGAATCTCCCTGTTGTTCGGACAGAAGCGAGTGAAGCTTCGTGTCCAGTTTAGGTCTTAGTAGTGAACCCGTAATCACTGCGTTGTACGTCAGATCCAGGCGAGTGAAGCCCGATCTCGACCAGGTTTTTGAAGGACCCGTAACCTTCAAGTTCTTGAGTGAAAAGAACAGTTGCCGTCGTGCAACAAAGTGGACGTAGGAGCGTTATCTCCGAACCACTATAAATCTTCGTGTCGTATCTCTCTAACCCTAAACTCTTTACTTTGTTTATCCATTGCACTTGCATCTAAACAACTTAATCTGGATATTTTAATTACTTAGGAAAAGATTATAGCTCACCAAATTCCGCACAAAGAGTAAAGTCTCACTCTTGATCAAGCTCTAAGCTTAGGTCAAGAGATTTGTGATTGCTTTAGATCTAGCCCTCGGCTAGGTCTTAGTATTTCCAAAGAGCACTTTACTTTATACTCTGAGTTAAGGAATTGAAGTTGAAAAACTTCAAAATACGTATTCACCCCCCCCCCCCCTCTACGTATTTTTCCTATAGCAAAACCGGGACCAACACCCCTTAACCTATAATGCCCCTTATCCTTGTCTATTTGCAACCCCAAAATTGCTATGGACGAGAATTTCCTTTGTTTAAAGTATTTATCCATCGTATAATTAGTAAAAATGGGATGAGAATCTTGTTTTCGCCAATTATGATCCAACGCTTCTAAAATGGTATCAGAGCTCATGGTTTATTTGGGAATTATATTTATTTATTATATATTTGATTATTAACTAACGGAGGAGACACCAAGTTAAAATGGAACCGGACTTTTGTCCGAGTTGCGAGTGTTACCGAGGATACCTCGAATTTTTGAGGAATCAAAAAGAGTTCGAGCTTTCTAAATTGAGAGAAAGCGAAAGAATTCTCCGAGACGTTCGAGAGTATGCCACTCCCGACCAAATCCAGACCGGAGAAGAGATCGTGAAGAGTTACTTGGATTGCCTTTGGGTAAATCATTACCTAGAAGGAGTCCTAAGGCGAGCCATGAGTTTATATCATCAAACTCATACCAGATGACGGAGTCAACCGGAGGAGTTGGCCCTAATTTCCTAGAGATTGAACCTGATTCATCAAAAATCTCTAAGGATTTAAGGGAGATCCAGAAGACGGTGCAAAACTACGGCAACTGCCAGTACGGAGTACCACAACAAGTTGAAAAGATATCTTCTCAACAAGATGAAATCCTTAACATCTTGAAAGATATCCATCAACGAGTGGAGAAATTGGAACATCCACGTTCCAGTTCCTTCAGAAGGAATTTCGTCTTCAAAGGCGAATCTAGCAGTTCCCAGATGGTACTGCCCATTAAGGATCCTAATCTTAAGGATCCAAAGCAAGAATTCATAAACAAACTGATACGAGATGGCAAATCTTGAAAGGATCGGTTTGGAAGATCTACAGGAGTTGGCAGAATCATTTGCTGACCTCAGAATGGTGGATCTAAAGGTGAACGAGAGAGAACCGGAGCAAAAGCCATTTGTCGAAGCCGGATCCTCGTTCCATGAGCATCTTGAGGATAGGAGTTATGAAGCTCACAGAATCAATATGCGAAATTCAAGGTGGAAGCCCTCCAAAACACATGACACTCTTGTAGGAAAGGCAACGATGGAACCCATCCATCCATATGGAATTCATCTCAACCTCGACGATGTCAACTTCAACGAGAGAGAGGAAGCCATAGAGGAATGGAAAAATTCCATGATTATTGCAGCAGCCACTCTTGATATGAGTCAAGATAGCTTTGCAAAAACTCTCGAGGTGAGCCTCGTGGGTGTGGTCAGGATTGCTTGGGAAGGAATGAGCCAAGATACAAGAGACAAATGCCTAAAGGGAGACTATCAAAACATGGCTCCTTCCATGGCGGATGTATTGAAACATCATTTCCTAGGGGAAGGATACTTCAAGGGTTATGATGAGGAGAAAAAGAAGAAATACTTAATGGCGTTCTACAATCTGAGGCTCGTGGTCTTGGAGCAGAAGACGCTCAACAAGTTTTTAAAACTCTTCACCTTATATCAACATCAATCTAGGATTGATGAAGAGAAGGCCAGAGAAATTTTCTTCCTAAAATTTCCAAGCCCTTGGAGAGAAATGCTGATTCAAGGATATACTACGGATATCCATGATAGCGTTGCTAAAAGGATGTCTTATGTGCATGCCAAGTTGATGGAATGGTGTCAACAAGCTACTGCACAGAAGAACGTGAAGAAGTTGAGGAGAATGAACAAAACCACCCTCAACTGTGAAGGCAGTGATCTACCAATGGTCATTGGAGAAGAACCTTCGGTAAAACGAAGGTATAAGAAGAATAGGTTCCAACCCTATTCAAAAGAAGGAAAATCTAGGAGAAAATCTTGGAAGGCAAGAACTATGTGGTCCAGACAGAAGGCCGGATCATATAAATATGGATAGCGAAGCGGTCCATCCAGGAGCAGATTTCAACCCAGAAAGACGGACCAGTCTAAGGCGGACCAGTCTAAGGGGAAATTTGCAGCCAAGAAAACCTTCAGAAAAGCCCATGCCAGGGCAAATGAAAGTTTTAAAGATTGCAACTGCTGGACGTGCGGTGCACTTGGGCATATCTCAACCAATTGCCCAGAGAACAGGAGGATGAATAGATTCGAGTCAACACCCGACATCGAAGACGCGATCTATTTCAAGGATCTGGTACAAGTTTATCAGTTCGAAGATATACCCTCTGATGAGAGTATATATGAAGCCGAAGAGGACTTCGACAGTGAAGATTCTGATGGATCCATGATTCAGAATCCAACTGAAGAAGAGATACATCATCAGGAATGTGAGGATAGAACCGGATATTCTAGCCGAACAATTATCTCACAAAGCCAGATTGATAAAATCATGAAGAAAAACCTGAGTATACAAAGATATCAAGGTTTTTCAGCCGGGAACATAGACCAAGTTCTAAGGAACTTCAGTCTAAAGAGCCGAAAGCACCATATTGTCTATGGAATCACGAGACGAGAAATGGCGCTACCAATCGAGCTCACGGGGAATCAAGTGGAGATGCAGTTGATTCCAGCAAGCGATATCCGGGAAGATCTATCAAAGATGAAACCGGAAGTTGCGGAAAAGATGAATTGGATCCACATCGGAGCAATTCAACTCGTGCTTAAATCAGCCTTGTTCGTAGGAGTCGATTCACCAATTGACATTGCCATATGCGACAGGCGAGTACGAAACCTGCAAGATTCTGTGATGGGAACCATCGCAGGAAACCTATGTGCTGGACAAGTGGTGGGGATTATATATCCAAAGATTGCTTACAATCTTAACGACACCAGCTTCAGCAAAGCCCTGACGTTGTATCAGGACTTCAAAAGAAAGGATTTAGTGGAAGAAGGGAATAGACCTTATTCCATCACATATCAGGTATCCTATGCGCTTTCCAACTCCCATCATACTGAGTTGTTTTTGGGAAAGCAATTCATTGAGATACCAGATATCTTCAAGAAGGTGACAACGGCGATTTGTCCCGATAGAGTCGAAATTCCACGATTGAGAGATGTGGATATCCAAATCCAAGACAGGGTAGTCATAAGACATGATCAAAGTCTTAGATTACATTCTGGAAGATTATCATTCCAGGGAGATAGGATTACTTCTCAACCTTTGGGAAGGAGCCTGAGTCTAAGACAACCAACCCAACCAAGGTTGTTAGACTTCAACAAAACGGTTATTACCATCAAATGTCCAGAAGGATGGAGAGGAGTAACCACCAGATTTGATACTACAAGATGGGAAAATAATTTTCCTTGTAATATCTTGTATTATCTGGAACAACCAGAAATCCAGCACTACAAAGCCATGATTGAGATGGGTGGATGGAAGGTTGAAGTCAAAGGCCGAGCAGGGAGAGAGGAAAATATTCTTATCCTCGGTCAAGATTTCCTTGAGAAATACAAGCCCTGGAGAAGCAGGGAAGGAGGAATGGAGATTACGATCAATGAGAAAAAATTATTGATCGAATGACAAGTCCATTCTCAATATACATTCCTATTGGAGTGTTATATGAGAAATATAAGGCAGAATATTTTGCTGCTTATATTGACTCAGGTGCAGGAATATGCACAGCAAGACGTGAAATCTTCCCAGCAGAAATTGAGGAAGAACTACCACGGATTGCAGGACGAGATTTTTCCAAGAGGATTCTGATTCTATCTAAAGGAATCAAGGCCATGGAAATCTTGATTGGAGGAGCAGGTCAGACGCCTTGGTATAAGGTTAAAACCCCTCCAATTTATTTTCATGATACCGGTGCAGATATCTTGCTCGGTAACAATTTCTTGCAGATGTTCAAAAGATATATGTAGGATAATGAGAGACAAAGATTAGTGTTCACAACGCAGTGTGATCATAAAATCATTGTTCAGAGATTAGGAGGAGCATTTAATCGACAAATGCCGATCAAATTTCGCAGCAAGCGTGTTGATGAAGGACTACTTCGACACCCAAAAATGCAAGACCAAAGAAGATTCAACGAAGTATTGTTGGATTTTAGGGTCAAAGGGGAACTCGAACTTAGCGAGAATGATGAGGAAAACGTTGCTAAGATCCAGATCCTAAAGGTATCTTTAATTTGTAAAGATATTGAAGTTGATACACAAGTATCATTGGAAGATGTCAAAAGGAAAATTGTACGTTGTTACAATGAGAATCCTTTGGCATGGTGGGAGAAGAATCAACTCAGAGCAACCTTGACGGTCAAACCTAACAAGGTTCACGAGTTTGTTCGATACAGGCCGATCTTGATGAATATCAAAGATCAAGAGGACATGAAAGGCATCATCAAGGAGCACCTTGACATGAAGCTGATTGAACCAGGAAATTCACCATACAGTAGCCCAGGCTTCTTGGTAAGGAATCATGGTGAGATTAAAAGAAATAAACCTCGACTTGTTATTAATTACAAAGGTATTAATGACATTTTGGAATTCGATGGTTATTTCATACCAAGTAGAGAACACCTTATTAACTGCATAAGAAATGCAAAGGTTTTCTCAAAGTTTGATTGCAAGTCAGGTTTCTACCAGATTCGCATGGAGGAAGGGAGTAAGAAGTTCACAGCTTTTTCCACTCCATAAGGACATTACGTTTGGAACGTGATGCCAATGGGGCTAGCTAATCCACCCCAGATATTTCAAAGGAAGATGGATAATTTATTTAAAGATTATTCATCATTTATGTTCGTTTATATTGATGACATTCTTATAACGTCAAAAGATATGAATAAACACAATAAACATTTTGAGATCTTTGCAGATGTTTGTTATAGAGAAGGGCTAGTACTGTCTGAGAAAAAGGCAGTTATAGCAACCCGGAAAATGGAATTTCTGGGAATCGAGATCGATGAGACGGGGATTATTTTGCAGGATCATATCGTACAAAAGGTGAAAGATTTCCCAGAAGATCTTAAGAAAAAGAAGCAACTTCAAAGCTTCTTAGAAGTTGTCAATTTTGCAGGAGCATTCATTAAGAATCTTGCAAAATACAGGAAGGTCTTTAGTCCACTCCTAAAGAAAGATGTTCCATTCATCTGGACTGAGGAACACAAAGAAGGAATGAGAATATTGAAAGGAGTATGTGGGAATCTCCCCAAACTTTCAGTGACACGGGACGAAGATGATTTAGTCCTGTACACTGACGCAAGTGATCATTGGTGGACAGCAGTCCTTACAAAGATCACACTGAAGGGAGAAGAACCATGCAGATATTGTAGTGGGTTGTTCGCAGCAAATGAGGCCGTCAGATGGCACATTAACGAGAAAGAATTCTTTGCAGTTCGAAAGGCGTTTAAAAAATGGCCTTTATTTTTATTAGCAAAGAAATTTACTTTGAAAGTTGATAACACGCAGGTTAAGGCTTTCTTAAAAAACAAGATAGAATCTAAACCTGAAAAGGCTAGATTACTAAGATGGCAAGCTGAATATCAATATTTTGTTTTTGACATTGTTATTGTGAAATCTCATGAGAATGTTCTTGCAGATTTCTTGACAAGAGATGGAGCCAACTGAGTGTAGCTCCATCATGATTTCCCAGAAGCATCTCCGAGAAAACCTCGAGATGTTATCAAAGGAATGGGACGAGTGTGTCTTGAGGGCTGAACAAGCCGGAAAGATACAAGCTGTCGATAAGACGAAAGTCACCGACATGATACAAGCTTGCAGGATGGCACAAACCCAGTGCTGGAATGCAGTACAAGCGCCACTCCTTCGGGTGTCCTCTAAGGAAAAAGAAGTGATTCGGTTGCCGGCCCCTATAACGGCAGCAGAGGATTCAAATACCTCTAGCACGAGTCCTAAGTTGGTAGCATCGATAGATCTATCGGCCCAAGGAAAAGATGAGATTCAGGTGTCCAAACCTGAATCATCATGTCAACCCAGCACCTCTGGGGTAAAAGAGGGAGAGATCAATCTTAGGCCAATGACTGGCAAATCTAAGGTTGATACTAACCAAGTTATTCAAGTTTCTTCCTTTTGGCAGGCATATCAAGCTAGCTGGGAAAAGCTTCTTACAAGGCGGGGAATAAATCTGAGCTATTGTGTAATCGATGGCTCTGGAAAGTATCCCAGGATGTGGATGAAGCCAGGTGCAAATCCACATGATGTCAAGCAATGGTATGAGTTTGGAGCATTAGCTTCGGTTCATACTATATCACCCTCATTCACAGAACTCAAGAATCTACCCAGATGGATTCAAGAAGCTGTGTATGATTCGTGGGCTAACAATGATCAGCTTAGCCGCGGTAATGTTCTAGAGTTATACTTTATTAGTGCAGCTCCTGAACCAGCAGGAAAAGGGAATCACGAAGCCTTTCACTACATAAGGCTTAGGAGACCCGATGAAAGAGCCTTGAATGCAGTTAAGGCACTGGATGGAGACGTTCCACTCCACCATTTCAGATGATGAAATCTCAACTCGACGAGCTTGGGGTTTATGGGTCTGTCTCACAGAGATGGACAAAGTCAAGTACCAGTTCAAATTTTCTCAGAACTCGGTAAACGGATCCTTCCTGTTAAATACTATGACAGGAAAAACAACAAGATATGCAGAGGAAGCTTTCGAAAGGAAAAGAACTCTGCTATGAGAAAACAAGCTGGTGGTGAGCAAAGAGACTCATCGCAAATACTGTAACATGGGTCATTTTGGCCATTGGGATGAATGCATCTGTTCGTCATGCCCAAACCAGAAAGAGCTTGAGTTCGGGAAAGGATTCATGCCAAGAGCAGGACACACCCGAGCCACCGACAAGAAGGAGTCACAGGCATTTCCAGCCAAGAGAATTCCAAGGGCCCCGGGGAAAGGTTTTCCCAACAAGAAGTAATAGAGTCATGTGACTCTACGCAAGAGAAACCCCACCCAAAAAGAAGACGACAAGGGTGGGTGGACGGACAATGAAGTTTCACCAAAGTTTCGGTGGAATTCAAAAATGGAGGTCCCAGACTCCATTCATCAAAAACGCATTATCATCACTTTCGGTGAAGATAATGACAGCCAACCCTTACCGAATGCATTATTGAAAGCTTTCGGTGGAGATAAAGACAGGTCGGCCCTCACCACTACCAAAATTTTCGGTAAAGGAGGAATATGCCAACGCATTTGGCATCCAAGGCAATAATGCAGGAACTAGGAGAACCAATCCTGCATCTATATAAAGAGAAGAACGAAGGAGGAGAAGATCATCGAATATTTTCTTCAGCTTCTTCATAATAAACTCTGTAATAGTTTTTAGCTTTCTAGTGCATGAGTGTTTCCATTTCCGCTACCATAGGTAGCTAAACAAGTTTGTCTCCTCCCAAAAGGAGATAATCTTATGTAATAAATATTTTATAATTCCCTAATAAAAGTTTGGGCTTTTGCTCATCACCTGTCGCCAGATTTTAATTTTTTGTTTACCAACAAAATACTCTACGCCCCGGGTAGAAAACGAACGAGGGCTGTGCTGTTTGCTGCTGAAGGAATCCGTGGCTGGAACCATCCGGTGCTCCGCGTGGTTGGAATGCGTTTGCCGTAAAACCCAGACGGATAGGACCCGGCAGCAACTCGGTCAAAAGGTATGAAGTTGGTATTTACAAGAAATTTTAATTTTACGGAAGAGTGATGGGCCTGATGAAATTTTGCATGGCTGGAGTGGAAATATACAAAACAAAGAAAAATTCATAGTATAAAGGGCATTAATGACATTTCAATTTATAAAGGGGTAGTTTGTACATGCTTTTATGTTGAGGGGTATTTTGTATATGGATGAATTGAATAAGGGTATTGGAATTTTCTACCCTTATCACTTTACGTAGGGCTTTTAAAATTCAATTTTGAAGACTTGATTAATTTTATCCGACCTTTTTTAGTTTGTACTCAAACAACATAACCGTAACGCCATGAGCTAGGAGTTAAAATTGAGATTCGAACGAAATTAGTTTGTGGACAGTTTAGTTTCTAATCAGATTAAATTTTGGTAAATTTGAATGATGAACTAATTTAGTGACTAATGTGAGCTTGTGATTTAGTTTATACACTCTGTATAACTTCATTTGTCATATATGCTAGTTTGAGTCGTCACATTTCGTCTCAATAGCACCGTTTTCTAAAATAAGAATTAACTCTTACTTTTCAACGTGGACTCCATACTTTTTATTTTTAATAATTGCACATAAAATCACGTGAAAACGAAGTATGACTAGTGGTAATGAACTGATTAAGGGCTTTTGAAGCCCATCACCATGTCACTGGAGGCCCAACAGAGTATAAAGGTCAATCTCCTAGTCGCGGAATTATAAAGTTTGAAAATTTTAGTAGATACACTATATATATAAATCAACAAACAACCAAAAATCGCATCGAAATTGTGTACGGTGTTGGCTTAGTGATTGGCTAACTTAGCTTAGTGGTAGGGGTTATGACTAAAAATTTTGAATTCAAATCCTTATTTGTAGTAAGAAACCAACTATTGACTATTTGGTGATTTGGTTTCGATTCCTCTTCAACTATTCATATCTGGTTCGAACCAGAACCGTAACCGTGGAGAGCTCTAACCTACCCACTTCTTCTACTTCCAATTACACCCCACACAAATATAATATTTTATATATATATTTTTGAACCATCATGCATCTATATTTTATTTTATACTTTCTTCCAACTCAAGTCTTTGCCTTGATACCCAAAACGAAAAAAATAAATAAATTTGACATCTCTCTCTCTAGTACTATATATATTAGTAGTAAGACTTAAAGAAGTCTTCGACTTGGGACTAAATCTCACACCATCATCTTCCACTTAATTACTCAAAACCCATGGGACTGCACATCGTCCTCTTCCCGGCCATGGCTCACGGCCACGTGATCCCCATGCTAGAAATGGCCAAACTCTTCACCTCTAGAGGCCTCAAAGCCACCATCATCTCCACCCCTTCCTTCGCCGCCCCCATAGCCCGTGCCCACGACTCCGGCCTCGACATCGGCCTCGAAGTCACCCCACTCCCGCCACAAGGCTCCTCCTTGCCGGAAACATCGTCAGCTTGGACCAGACGAACACCTCCGACGACCTCGTCTCCGACTTCCTCCATGCCATGGAGCTCCTCCCAGGCACCGTCGAGACCATCCTGCAAAACCTCAACCCTACCTGCCTCATCTCCGACATGTTCCTGCCGTGGACGGCCGACTCCGCCGCCCGACTCCGTATCCTCCGCCTCGTCTTCTCCGGCACCAACTTCTTCTCCCTGTGTGTATCGGAGCAGATGGAAATCAACAAGCCTTTTCAGAGGGTTACATCGGATTCCGAGCCCTTCCTCCTCCCCGGCCTCCCGCACGAGCTCCGGTTCGTGCGGTCGCAGATCTCGCCGTCCCTTCTGCATAAGGACGTCGAGGGCGAGTTCTCGAGCTTGTACAAGAAAGTCGAGGAGGCTTCGAAGAGCACCTTCGGCGAAGTGTTCAACAGTTTCCATGAGCTCGAACCTGCCTACGTCGATCACTACATGAACGTACTCGGAATGAAGGCGTGGAGCATAGGCCCTTTGTTGCTTCGCAAAGAGTCCGCAGTCGACGTGCACGAGTGCCTAGCCTGGCTCTACTTGAGGCGGCCGCGCTCCGTCGTCTACGTCTGCTTCGGGAGCGTGGTTCACCAAGGTGCAGCTGAGGGAGATGGCGGCCGGGGAGAGTTCAAACCAATATTTCATTTGGGTGGTGAGGAAGGACAAGGACCAAGAACAACAGGAAGAGGAAGAAGAGTGTTTGCCTTTAGGGTTTGAGGAGAGGGTGAGAGAAAGGGGATGATCATAAGGGGGTGGGCCCCTCAGGTGGCGATCCTCGGCCATCCGTCGGTGGGGGCCTTTGTGACGCACTGTGGGTGGAACTCGACTCTCGAGGGGATCTGTGGCGGCGTCCCGATGGTGACGTGGCCGGTGTTCGCTGAGCAGTTCTTCAATGAGAAGCTGGTGGTGGAAGTGTTGGGGATGGGGGTGTCAGTGGGGAAAAAGAGGTGGATGAGGCGGGATAGTGAGGGGGTGGGAGGGAGGCGGTGGCGGTGGCGGAGGCGGTGGAGCGGGTCGTGGCGGGCGGGGTGATAGGATCACAACTCTCCTACCAACGACGAACGAGAAGTTCGCCAAGATTTCCCGGCCAAGGCAGTCGCGGGCTCTCCCCGTCGATCACGCCGCAACAAAAAAATAAAGAACATGGAAAGAAAAGATACTAGAACTAGGGTTTATATTATTGATAGATGATAATACAACCATATTTCTCGATATATATACTAGGACCCTGGTAGGTTCGACTCATACGTTCTGGAAAAGAACCAACAAGAAAACCCGAACGGAGCTAATAAGGCTCGACTCGACTAAACTAATATCGGGCCAAGCCCAACACAAAAATAAAGAAATTAACGAAAGATAATGACCCACTCTAACGATAAGCTATGAACCCATCAAACTTCTTGGGCTCCCGCGTCACCCGCCTCGGTCTCTCACTTCTTCCATCCGCATCTTTCTCCTCAACGACCTCCTCCGTCATATCAAACACCACTGCCATTTTCTCCCCTTCGTTACCCTCCTTCTCTTCACTCTCCTTCTCATCCCTCGGTTTAGGGTTAGGGTTAGGGTTCGTATCAACCCCCTCCCCGTTAAAACCCTCCTTGTCCTCAAGGAGTAAAGCCGGAAATCTCCTCTCAATCACCGCAAGTGGCTCCCACGATGGCGATGCTCCACCATCATCATCCCAAGAAACCAGCCTTTCATCAACTACTACGCCATTCTTCCTCACACTTCTACGGTCAAGTAAGGCCACTGGCCGAGCCACCGCTCTACCCCGCGTGAAAAAGGACGGGAAAGGTGGAAATTCGCTGCACTACTTTCCACAAATGGCCGAAGGAGGTTAACGTGGAAAACGTCGTGGATACGGCTATCTTCCGGGAGCTTCAAGAGATACGCAACCTGCCCAATTTTCTCACACACCTCGAATGGCCCATAAAAGCGATGGCCAAGCTTCGGAGATATAGGTTTGGCCATCGAGTGTTGCCGGTACATTTGAAGCTTCAACTAAACCCGATCACCCACCTTGTACTCAACATCACGGCAGCCCCGGTTAGCCGTCTCACGCATCCTTTGTTGCGCCCTCTCTAGATTCCAACGAAGCTGTTTCACTAAAAAGTGTTCGCAATAGAACGAAATCTATCCTAGCACTTAGTAAGTAAAAACCCAATGTCGAATCCCAAGGAAAACTTTGCAGGGCAAATAATCGTGTAGCAAAACAATCCTAAACTAGCCTAAATCTAAGAAAGCAAGTAAAAAGAATTTGGTTTGGTTTTGTTTAAATCCTAGGCAAGAAAATAAATAAGCAATAAATAAAAGCAAGTAAATAATCTAATCTAGAAAACAAAGAAATAAATCTAAGAATTAAACTTAAAAGAAAACAACTAAACTACCTAGGCAAGAATCGAAAAGAAAGCAATAAAGGAAGCAACGAAGAAAACAAAAACTACTCTAGACATGATTTAAACTACATCTGGAAATCTGGAAATTAAAGTAAATAAATCTAACTCTAAGAACGTGGAAAACGAAGTAATCGAAACAAGGAAAAACGAATCTAAACTAAGAACTTAAAATCGAACGAACGGAATTAAATAAACGAAATTAAACAAAGCAATTACGAAATTAAATCTAAATCTAAGGAACTCAAATAAAGCAATTAAATGAAAGCAATAAATAACTTACGAAATTGAACGAAGAACGAAGAACTTAAATTAAACGAAGAAGTCTTGAATTAAACGAACAAAACGAACAAGGAATCCGGATCCGAACAAGGAAAAACTAAACTAAAGTATTTGAATGCGAAAACTAAAGCTAAACGAAGGTAAAAGTGTTATAGAATTCGTGTACAAGGGGTAGTATTTATACTAGGTATGAAAACCTAGTTATAGAAGGAAATTACAGCTGGCCGAAACGTTGGACGGTCGTCCAACGTAGCACTCGCATTGTATCTTCAAAACCTTGGACGGTCGTCCAACGTACGTTGGACGGTCGTCCAACTCTGGACGATTGCGCGCCTTTCTTGTTTCGGTCGTATCTTCCTCGTCCGAACTCCAAATTGACCTCCGTTTTCGCCTACATGCTCCTATCGAATCCCTCTTCGATATAACGCTTCTTTCTTCTCGTTTTCTTCTCATTTCCGCCCTTTGTATCCTACAATACCAAAGACTCCAAAGCAACCAAATCATAGCCACAAACAACGAAAACACACAAAAATTAAGGGAAAACGGACACGAAAAGACAACTAAAAACCTTACATCTAGACACCAATCAAAATCCCCCACACTTAGAACTTTGTTTGTCCTCAAGCAATATACTCATACAACTTAGACTCAATTCAAATAATTCAAATCATAGAACATTTAATCACCGGAATCGACAAGCAACGAACGAAGTCACCTTAATCCCAAGTTATGAACAATCAATCATCAATGCACTATGTGGCTTATAAATCAAATCCAAGTATGAGAAAAAGCAATGATAAACACATCTCACAAAATATTTAAAATCACCACAACTTTGACGTCTAGCCTACTTCCCCTTTTATTCAACACAAGCATATATATATATTTTTTTTACATGTGAACGATTTGGTACATATTTCACTAGGTTTAATCATCGATGGGTCACATCGAGCCTCCTAGTGCGGTTTCCCGTACTCATTGTCAAGAGGAGTAGAGTACCTACGAACACTTTATTCTAACATACACGAGTATCATTTAGGACATAATTCATGAAATGTAATCATTCGAGGGTCTCTCAAAGCCTTTTCATGTGGTTTCCCATGCTCATTACTCTAGTATTTATATACGTTACAAGTAAGAGGAGCAGAATCCTATCAACTCTTTTAATCACAATAAAGCACAACTTTTATATATAAGGGGAAAGTAAACTAGCAATCCATAGTTGCAACAATCTAGATTTATCACTCATAATCCAAAATCATTAATCAATTCCTCACAACTCAAATCAATCATGCCCCACAATTCATCAAATCATAATCAATCACAACTCAAGACTAAACCAACCTAACTCATGCTATCAATTCCAACAACTAAATACTCCATCATCAAATCATTCAAATCAATCCTAAGTCACATGCTTATAAGCTCGAATTCAACCAAATTCCTAAGTGGGGAAAAACAATAAAAACTCAATCACATACTAGACTCGATCAAACAAACAAAAACAAACAAATTATGCCAAAAGTTTCAAAGACCCTCCCCCACACTTAAAATCAAGCAATGTCTTCATTGCAAGAAAATAAAAAGGAGAAGGAAAGAAGAACTTATCGCATGACGACCAATAACTCAAAATCTCGAAAGACTCCAAGTAGTACCTACAAAACAAAGTCAAAGACAAAACACAAAAGCGTAAAAGTGCACAAAATAAAGAAAAACTAAAGACTCAAAATAAAAAGACACAAAAGAAAGCTATGGGTTGAATGGACCTCGGTTTTGTGGATCGTAGAAGCGAGGATCATTGGGATCATGGAAACGAGGATCATTGGGATCCCGAGGCGGCTGAGATGGGGGACAAATATACGTTGGACGCTCGTCCAACGCAGCCTTCGCTGGGAAATTGGAGAAACTCGGAATACTTTGGACGCTCGTCCAACGTGCGTTGGACGCTCGTCCAACGCGGCCTTCGTGAATAGTTGCACAAATTCGATCCTTTGCTCCCTCTCGAGGCCTTCCTTGCCATTGCAATCCTTAAAAACTACTCCCTGCACGAATACCAAAAAGAAAAACGAACGAAAAACAACAATAATAAAGAAAATAAATCCTATTCTACAAAAAGAGAGATTTTTTTTTTACGTGGGTTGCCTCCAACCAAGTGCTTGTTTATCGTCATTAGCTTGACGTATGATGTTATCAACCGAAGCCCGTAGCACCAAGCAACGTGTTGGTGCTCTTTGAGAAATACACACGCTTCTTTCTCGAACAATCCCGAAGATCAAGAACTTGGTCATCATCAACTCTCGACTCCCCCACACTTCGTTCGAACTCCTCCTCAAACATCTTCGAGTTAAACTCGACAAGAAAAGATGTTTCACAATTGGTGATGTTAGAAAGAAAAGAGTTAATGACAACTTCCTCATTCGATGCATGTGTCGATTTTTCCTCTTCTACTCCTTCAACCTCCTCCAAATTCCGTAAAAATTGCTCGATTATGTCCTCTTCCTCATCCACACAACTAAAGAATTCGTCATCTTCAATAGACTCTTCATCTTCAAGGAATTCTTCAAGAGCTGTTCCCTTGTCTAAAATCTCACAAATATTTTCCTCAACACGAGAGTTAGCAAGCTTAACATAAGAGCATAAATGAAAAGAAGAAGTAGGAATAGAAGGTGAATTTCCAAATACCGAAAATGTTACCGAACCTCCTTCACCGGCCATGCTCAATGTGCCGGTACCTACATCAATCCGAGCTCGAGTAGCCATAAATGGTCGTCCCAACAAGAGTAGATGTCCGGTTGCACTCTTAGCTCCATTGCCTTCATGAAGCACAACAAAGTTGGTAACGACTCGAATTCCACCAACGAGGATAGTCACATCTTCCACAACCCCCAATGGACAACTCACAGTTCCATCCGCTAGCTCAATGCGAATGTCGGTGGCTTGAAGGATTCTTGAGTTCATCTTCTCGAAAATAGAATACGGCATTAAATTCACAGCAGCTCCTAAATCCATCAACCCCGAGACGGTCTCTTCGCTATCCAAAATAATACTCAAGTCGAAACCTCCCGGATCCCCTCTCTTTGGAAACGAGTTGAGAGGCACGAGATCATTTCTCTCCCTCTTCACAATACCTCGAATAGGCGGAATATAAGGACTGGGCGTCTTGTGAAGAGGTTGGGTCTCCTTCGCAGCTTTCTCGAACTCCGTGCATAGCTCGGCGGGGTTGGAAGGTCGTCCAACGTTGGCTGGACGCTCATCCAGGGTGTTCGCATTCTGCTCCTCTTCAGCGTTAGACGGTCGTCCAACGTGCGTTGGACGCTCGTCCAACACGCGCTTTGCTGGTGGAATTGCTGCGTTGGACGGTCGTCCAGAGACGTTGGACACCCGTCCTGCGTGGTGCGCTGCCGAATTTTGCGTCGAACTCAAATAAGGAGTCGGGCTCCATCTATCACTCGAACGGCTTTGAGGCGGCATCATAACTCCATTGTCCACCGGTCTTCCGCTCCGCAACACCTAGACTGCATGGGCTTGATGAGGTGGAACAGGAGGAACGTATGGAGGATATGGGGCTTGTACCTCATGAGCTTGTTGTGGTAGCATCCCTTGACTCGGAATCTGCCCCGGTTGTTGCATCAAGTGCATGGAACCAGAAATTTGACCAATGGCCATCTCGAGCCTCTTAATAGTAGCATCTTGAGCCTCTCGGGCCAATTTTGCTTCATGGAAGAATGTGGAAAGGCTCTCATCGACGGGAGGCTTTTGAGGCGGTCCTTGGGGACGAGGAGTAGGGTGTGGTGGTGGTGGTGTATGAGTAGGTTGAGGTGAGTAGTATGGAGGTGGTGGATAATATGGATTTGGAGGATATTGTGGAGGTGGATAATATGGTGGTGGAGAGGAGTAGTATGAATTTTGAGGAGGGTAGGGATTGTTATATGGAGGGGGGCGACGATATTGAAAATTCGGGTTCGTACCTTGCCCTTGAGGTGGTGGTCCTTGTGGCATGTAACCTTGGGCAGCATAGACATCGGCTCCTCCTTCATAAGTGAATGCTCCCATGTTGTGGCAAACCTCTTTGATGTGTCCCAACTCTCCACAAATCTCGCATTGGTCCAACTTCCTCTCTTCCTCCTTCGGGGCCGGTGCACTCTGCTTCATCTTTAAATTCTCGAGATCCCTATACATGTCGGCAATTTGTTTCTTCATATCGGGGCTCATCGAGATTGCACTCGCCTCCACTTTCCTCGGCCTAGCTGATTTTTGTTGAGAACTCGCAGCGAGCGTCTCGAAAATATTCTTCATCTCATCAACTGTCTTGACCGTTATGTTGCCTCCGGCCGAACTATCCACCATGAACTGACAAGTTTGATTGAGTGTGTCGTAGAAATATTGCCAAAGCAACTCCGATGCCATTTGATGATGTGGGCATTGTTGAAGTAGCTCTTGGAACCTCTCCCATGCTTCGTGAAACGACTCATCATTGTTTTGGGAAAAGTTCATAATCTTCGACCGAACCTCTTGAGTCTTGCGGTTCGGGTAGTACTTGAGCATGAATCTCTCGCAAACGGCATTCCATGTTTCGAGAGAGTTGGCCGGGAGAGACAAATACCACGACTTTGCTCGATCCTTGAGGGTGTACGGGAAGCACTTCATCTTCAAGTTGTCCTCTGTGAGTCTCGAGAGTGGGAAAGATTGTACCACCGTGCAATACTCTCGAATGAACGTCAATGCATCCTCGTTGGGCAGCCCGTGGTAGGATGGGAGCAACGCCAAGTGGTGAGGTTTAAGCTCATGATACCTGACCGCTTCCGTCAGGACAATCGCCGAAGTGGTGGCTGTGAATGTGAGGCGAGCAAAATCGCCCATGACTCTAGCTGCCATGGCTTCGGGCTCTGCAAATAACAAGACCAAAGAAAAGTCTTGGGAATCGATCTCCTCCTCCTCCTTTGCGGCTAAAATCGCTTTCCTCCTGTTGATGTTGTCGATGTGTGGCGCTAATTTCCTTTGAAGACTTTGGCGACCATGCATACACAACAATCAACAAAAGGGTAAAACGAACGAGTGGGAGGAACAAGAAATCGAATAAACACAAATTAAAATAAAATACAATAAATACTACACAATTAAATAGCCTAAAGTTTTCCCCGGCAACGGCGTCAAAATTTGTTTCACTAAAAAGTGTTCGCAATAGAACGAAATCTATCCTAGCACTTAGTAAGTAAAAACCCAATGTCGAATCTCAAGAAAAACTTTGCAGGGCAAATAATCGTGTAGCAGAACAATCCTAAACTAGCCTAAATCTAAGAAAGCAAGTAAAAAGAATTTGGTTTGGTTTTGTTTAAATCCTAGGCAAGAAAATAAATAAGCAATAAATAAAAGCAAGTAAATAATCTAATCTAGAAAACAAAGAAATAAATCTAAGAATTAAACTTAAAAGAAAACAACTAAACTACCTAGGCAAGAATAAAAAAGAAAGCAATAAAGGAAGCAACGAAGAAAACGAAAACTACTCTAGACATGATTTAAACTAAATCTGGAAATCTGGAAATTAAAGTAAATAAATCTAACTCTAAGAACGTGGAAAACGAAGTAATCGAAAATAAGGAAAAACGAATCTAAACCAAGAACTTAAAATCGAACGAACGGAATTAAATAAACGAAATTAAACACAGCAATTATGAAAGTAAACCTAAATCTAAGGAACTCAAATAAAGCAATTAAATGAAAGCAATAAATAACTTACAAAATTGAACGAAGAACGAATAACTTAAATTAAACAAAGAAGTCTTGAATTAAACGAACAAAACGAACAAGGAATCCGGATCCAAACAAGGAAAACTAAACTAAAGTATTTAAATGCGAAAACTAAAGCTAAACGAAGGTAAAAGTGTTATAAAATTCGTGTACAAGGGGTAGTATTTATACTGGGTATGAAAACCTAGTTATAGAAGGAAATTACAGCTGGCCGGAACGTTGGACGGTCGTCCAACGTACGTTGGACGCTCGTCCAACGTAGCACTCGCATTGTATCTTCAAAACCTTGGACGGTCGTCCAACGTACGTTGGACGGTCGTCCAACTCTGGACGATTGCGCGCCTTTCTTGTTTCGGTCGTATCTTCCTCGTCCGAACTCCAAATTGACCTCCGTTTTCACCTACATCTCCTATCGAACCCCTCTTCGATATAACGCTTCTTTCTTCTCGTTTTATTCTAATTTCCGCCCTTTGTATCCTACAATACCAAATACTCCAAAGCAACCAAATCATAGCCACAAACAACGAAAACACACATAAATTAAGGGAACACGGACACGAAAAGACAACTAAAAACCTAACATCTAGACACCAATCAGAAGCCATAACAACAACTCTCCTCTTTACTTAATCACTTTAGCTACCGAATCTGGACATGCCGCCGCCGGTCTAGGCGCCAACAATGTTGGGGATTCCCTCCCGTACAAGGCTTGAAAGGGAGACATTCCTAGACCCTCATGATAAAAGCAATTTAATGCGAACTCGACCCACGGAATAAAATTCGTCCACTTCACTGGGTTATCTGCCACAAACGCTCGCAAGTATTGTTCGAGTCCCTGATTTTGAACTTTCGTCTGACCGTCGGACTGCGGGTGATAAGCTGTAGTGAAATGAAGCTTCGTACCGCTTAAACGAAGCAAATTTTCCCAATCTTCATTCAAGAAAACCGAATCTCGATCAGATACAAGCGAAGCCGGGAAACCATGATGTTTTACAACGGTATCCACAAAGGCGTTGGCCACACGCCAAACAACTAAACGCGTTGGCAACGGCGCAAAATGCGCATACTTGGACAAGCGATCGACCACCGCCATAATCGCCGTAAATCCTTTCGATTGAGGTAACCTCGTGATGAAATCCATCGACACATCTTCCCAAACTTGCGATGGTATCGGTAGGGGCTGAAGCAACCCTGCAGGCTTCTGCGTAGAGTACTTCGTAGTCTGACAATCGAAGCACGACGCCACAAATTGCTTCACCTCACGCCGCATATTCGGCCAATAAAAAGATTGAGCTAGCCGGCGGAATGTCCGTTCCACACCGGGGTGTCCAGCCAACGGCGTCGAGTGAAACTCATAGAGAATAGTCGGCTTGGCCGTAGAAGTCGATGCTACAACCACCCAACGCCCCGATATATCAAGCCGTCCCGAAATTGAAAGTCGTGCGAAGCCGTCCCTTTCTCAATTGCTGCCCTTAAATCAATCAACTCTGAAATCGAACGCACATCCTCATACAAGATCTCAAAAACCTCCGGCATTGGTTGGGATACCGCGACCAACAACGTAGTATCCTCACGTGCCGTTGTTGTCAATTCATCGTCTTGACGAGACAATGCATCCGCTATTTTATTCAACACCCTCGGTTTGTACTCGATCGTGAATTTAAAGCCCATCAATTTCCTAGCATATAGCTGCTGATCGGGTGTCTGAATCACTTGTTGGAGCAGCTCTCGTAGACTCTTCTGGTCTGTACGAATGATAAATTCCCTGCCCAAAAGATACTGTCTCCACTTCTGAACGGCCTCAACTATAGTGTACAACTCCTTGTGATATGTCGAGGTCACCCGACGTCGAGGTCCCAGTTTCTTGCTAAAATAGGCAAGGGGATGTTTGCCTTGCAAAAGAACTGTGCCAATACCGGTCCCTGAAGCATCGGTTTCGACGATGAATTGCTTGGAGAAATCTGGCAATGCCAACACTGGAGCTGACGTCATGGCCTTCTTCAACTCCACAAAACTTGCTTCAGCCGAAGAGCTCCATTCAAAAGCATCTTTTTTTAGTAAATCGGTCAACGGAGAAGCGATGAGAGCATACCCGGCGATGAACCGACGATAATACCCAGTAAGGCCCAAAAATCCACGCAATTGCTTCACCATTTTAGGCCGAGGCCACGCCACCATCGCTTCAATCTTCGAAGGGTCCGCCCGTAGTGAACCGTCGGTGATAATGTGGCCGAGGTAGTCCACCGTTGAACTACAAAACACGCACTTAGATAGTTTGATGAAGAAATAGTGACGCTGCAAGATCCCTAAGACCTCCATTAAGTGCTACTACTGTGGCGAATAATGCCCATCTCTAACATCTCTTTGACCTGACGCTCTATTTTCGCCTTCTGAAAATAAGGGTATCGATATGGTCTCACATTGACCAGTTTGGTGCTCGGCAATAGATGTATCCGGTGATCGAACATACGTTTCGGAGGAAGGCCGGAAGGCACTGCAAAAACAGACGAATGTTGCGTGAGTACTTGCTGCACGGGCACCGGCACGTCCTTCGGAAACTCCAACGGCGGCTGCTCGGCTCCAGGGGAGGGGTCATCGGTCTTGCTATCCATAGCCACTATCTCAAAAAGCGACGCTGTATCTGCTCGAAGGAAAAATGACGCAAATTTGTGCACTGAAACCTGTCGAGGAATCCGAGGTGTGACTCTCAGGCAAACCGAACAGCCGTCCCTCTCAAATTCTAAGGTCCCCTCGTCGTAATCACCGGTTACACGGTGAAGGGAACGTAACCAAGCCATCCCCAAAATGAGGTCCTGTCCATGCACGGGTAAAACAAACAAATCCACCTCAAACAATTGCTCTTGAATCGTCACTCGTGCTCCCGAACTCATATAAGAACAAACGAGAGATTGGTCGTTTCCCATGTAGACCCAAAACGGTCTAATCGACTTCAGATCCAAGCTGCATCACTCCGCCACCTTCGGATGTACGAAATTATGGGTACTGCTGGTGTCCACTAATATAGAAATCTCTGCACGGCCCAATATACCTCGCAGCTCCATCGATGAGGCTTTCAGGCGGCTATCCAAACTATATAAATGAGATAAATCGGAGGTTACCACCTCCGGCTCCTCTACCTCCTCTCCCGACGGCTGGACCTCTTCCTCCACATCATCGGCGCCCATATACGCGAGCACCGACGTCTTGCACACATGGCCGACACTCCACTTATCCGGGCAATACCAACACATCCCTTTACTCGTTCTCTCCCGTTTTTCTGCTGCGGACAGCTGCACAATCGGTAGCCGTGACAAATCCCGAGGCCGGCCCGAAGATTGAGCCGATGGCAAGGCCTTGTGTGCTTCGGCTGTAGGCGACGGCGGCACAAGTGGCGACGGACTGCTCCTATTCTGCCACGGTTTCCGCACAAACGAATTATTTCTTTCCGTGGAACTCTCGAACTCCGTGGCGAGAGCCATTGCCGCGGCTATGGAGTTCGGATGCTGGAACCGGACTTGGCTACGAATAGATTGCCGAAGACCACCCATATCTATTGGTAATAATATCGACTCCGACACGCCGTGGATTTGATTCATCATCCTTTTGAACTCCCGGTTATACTCCCCCAACGTCCCAGTTTGCGTGAGCTTCGCTATCAACTCAATGTAGTTGACATAATAGTGGGGATCAAAGCGCCGTCGAACATCATCCAAGAATTTCGCCCACGTCGCGTCCGGGTTGTTAGCTCGATAGGTGAATACCCAATCAGAGGCCGGTGGAGAAAACAACAAAACAACAAAGTGTAAGCGTTGTTCGATGGGTAACATAATATGATTGAAATAGTATTCTATGCGTGTTACCCAACTTTGAGCGTCGGATCCGTCGAATATCGGCGGATCCATCTTGAAGAGGCGGCCGGGGTCGGCTGCCGAAAATTGCGAAGGTCCCCGGGAAACTGGAGGTTCCCATGCCAACGGATGGGGCCGCACGTCCGCGGTCCGTGGTGGCGGTCTGTCCCAAGCTGTACAAGCTGGTGACTCGGAAGGACGAACCTGGTTCCCGGTGAAGTGCCCGGCACCCTCGTGGTTCACGACGTCGCTATACGGCCAGTAGGAACTCAACGACGACGATGAAGGCTGTAGAGGAGTCGGCGTTGTCGTTACTGCCATCGTAGAAATACCCTCCGGTGACCACGATTTCTCCTGCCATCCCGGTGGCATCCCGTATGGGGGATCCGGCTCAGGCCGTGATGGGCGAGGGTTCGCCGATTTCTGATCCGAGGAATCCAGCTTAGCTTCCAAACGCTGCAGCACCGAAATTAGGGTATCCATAGGCACGGAGTCCACCGTCGCAGCCGTGGACGGCGGTTTCATCGCCGAAGACACGAACGAAGGTCTCGGCGTGGCTCCAAAAAGCGGAAAATTCCCTCGAAAATTGTTCATCCTCGTACACGAGCACAGGGTTCAAGATGAAAGCACCACTTGATAGGATCACAACTCTCCTACCAACGACGAACGAGAAGTTCGCCAAGATTTCCCGGCCAAGGCAGTCGCGGGCTCTCCCCGTCGATCACGCCGCAACAAAAAATAAAGAACGTGGAAAGAAAAGATACGAGAACTAGGGTTTATATTATTGATAGATTATAATACAACCATATTTCTCGATATATATACTAGGACCCTGGTTGGTTCGACTCATACGTTCCGGAAAAGAACCAACAAGAAAACCCGAACGGAGCTAATAAGCTCGACTCGACTAAACTATTATCGGGCCAAGCCCAACACAAAAATAAAGAAATTAACGAAAGATAACGACCCACTCTAACGATAAGCTATGAACCCATCAAACTTCTTGGGCTCCCGCGTCACCCGCCTCGGTCTCTCGCTTCTTCCATCCGCATCTTTCTCCTCAACGACCTCCTCCATCGTATCAAACACCACTGCCATTTCCTCCCCTTCGTTACCCTCCTTCTCTTCACTCTCCTTCTCATCCCTCGGTTTAGGGTTAGGGTTAGGGTTCGTATCACGGGGACGCGGCGGAGATGAGGCGGAGGGCGGAGTGTTACAAGGAGAAGGCACACAAGGCTGTGGAGGAAGGAGGGTCGTCTTACGATAGTTTGAATGCTTTGATAAAGGATTTGATCGACTACGTTCATCCCACCGTATCAAACATCACATAATAGTAGCATTTATTAATCACTTTTTTCGAGTAATTATTAGCAACCATAGTGACGTAAGCAATGGAGCAATGTATTCATTTTGCATATATACGACAATTAAATATATAGAGTTGACTCTAAATCTCTAATGAACTTTCTTCTAGAGGATCAAAGACCTTACATTGTCAAAAACGTCCTCTCAAACAAAGTTGGGAATCCATCTTTTTTAATGGCAAACTCGAAACTAAGGGGGTGCTTGGCTAATCTTATTGGAAAGATCTTATAAGCAATAAAGCAATAAGAGTTTATATTACTCCTTTTATTCCATGTTATTTGTTCACAATCGAAATACTACAGATACCAATGCGGAATGAGATAAGTTACAGAGACAATTAGGATAAGACAAAGGGGAATATAAGGTTAAAGAGGAAATATCTCCTACCTATCGTGGACACAGTCCACTGATGGCGTGATGTATTACTAATAATAAAAGCTAATCAATCTAAAAATAAATAAATCCTACACCTATCACATCAGAGGTGGGTACAAAACACATGCTTAAGGTGGGTAAATGAGTGTTTCTCTGAGGACAAAAAGCTTATAAGGTGTAAAAATAAGTTGAGATGAATGAGCTTATTTTGTCAGATAAGTATGTTTTTTAAATTTTACTCCCTCCGTCCCACTTCACTTGTCCTCAATACTATTTTTGTCCGTCCCACTTCACTTGTCATCTTTCCTTAAAAGGCAAAAATTAACCTTTACTTTTTGATGTGGACCCCTTACTTTTTCAATTTAACACTACGCATAAAATCTCGTGCCGAAAGAGGACAAGTGAACTGAGACGGAGGGATTATAATTTATTTTGACGAGCTTATAAGCTTAGCCATACACCGCCTAAATAGATAGATCTGAAACTGCGATTGCCGGTAATGGAGATGAATCCAAGAAAGAAGTAAGTAGGATTTAATTTTGATGATAAAATCCCTCAGAATTGGAAAATACGTCAGCAGATGCGTAAGCCGATCTAAGTTTCCCCATTGCCCATCTACCTTTTGCTAATTTCTTCCAACACAAATCTTGCCTTGATACCCAAAACAAAAACTAAAAAAAAAAAAAAAAAAAAAAAAAAAAAAAAAAAAAAAAAAAAAAAAAAAAAATCAAGCATAGTAGTATATATCAAGAAGTCTTCGAGTTGGGACTAAATCTCACACTATCATCTTCCACTTAATAATTCAAAAGCCATGGGAAAAAAGCTACCACTCCACATCGTCCTCTTCCCTGCCATGGCTCATGGCCACATGATCCCCATGCTGGAAATGGCCAAACTCTTCACCTCTAGAGGCCTCAAAGCCACCATCATCTCCACCCCTTCCTTCGCCGCCCCCATCGCCCGCGCCCGTGACTCCGGCCTCGACATCGGCCTCGAAACCACCCCATTCCCCCCACAAGGCTCCTCCTTGCCGGAAAACATCGTCAGCTTGGACCAGTTGAGCACCTCCGACCTCTTTTCCGACTTCCTTCGTGCCATGGAGCTCCTCCAAGGCCCCGTCGAGAACATCCTACAAAAACTCAACCCCGACTGCCTCATCTCGCGACATGTTCCTGCCTTGGACAGTCGACTCCGCTGCCCGATTCCGCATCCCCCGAATCGTCTTCTCCGGCACCAGCTTCTTCTCCCGGTGCTTATCGGAGCAGATGCAAATCCACAAGCCTTATCGAAAGGTTTTGTCCGACTCCGAGCCCTTCCTCCTCCCCGGCCTCCCGCACTAGTTCCGGTTCGTGAGGCCGCAGATGTCGCCGTTCCAGCTGCATGATGAGGACGGTGAGAACGAGTTCTCGAAACTGTTCAAGAAAATGGGGGAGTCTTTGAAGAGCACCTTCGGCGAAGTGTTCAACAGTTTCCGTGAGCTTGAACCCGCCTACGCCGATCACTACATTGGAAGGAAGGCGTGGAGCATCGGCCCTCTCTTGTTATGCAGCAATGAGGGAGGTGGGAAGAGATCGCAGAGAGGGAAGGAGTCTGCGGTCGACGTGCATGAGTGCCTAGCCTGGCTCGACTCGAGGCAGCCGCGCTCCGTCGTCTACGTCTGCTTCGGGAGCGTCGCCACCTTCACCAAGGCGCAGCTGCGGGAGATGGCGGCGGGGCTCGAGGCGTCCAACCAAGACTTCATCTGGGTGGTGAGGAAGAACAAGGACCAAGAACAACAAGAAGAGGAAGAATGGCTGCCTCTAGGGTTTGAGGAAGGGTGAGAGAGAGAGGGATGATCATAAGGGGGTGGGCTCCGCAGGTGACGATCCTCGGCCACCCGTCGGTAGGGGCCTTCGTGACGCATTGCGGGTGGAACTCGACGCTCGAGGGGATCTGCGCCGGCGTCCCGATGGTGATGTGGCCGGTGTTCGCGGAGCAGTTCTTCAACGAGAAGCTGGTGGTGGAGGTGCTGGGAATGGGGGTGTCCGTGGGGAACAAGAGGTGGATGATGACGGACAGCGAGGGGGTGGGGAGGGAGGCGGTGGTGGAGGCGGTCGAGCGGGTCGTGGCGGGCGGGGACGCGGCGGAGGGCCGAGAGCTGTAAGGAGAAGGCACACAAGGCTGTGGAGGAAGGAGGGTCGTCTTACGATGGTTTGAATGCTCTGATTCAGGATTTAATCGAATACGTTCATCCCAACATATCGTAAAATTTAGTACTAATTATGCCTTCTTATTTATTTCTAGTGTTGATTTGAAATGGGTATTTGTGTTTATGATTAGTGGAAAATGTATTAATTGTTGGCTAAAAAATTATTTTCACTCTATGAAAAGTCTAATGCTGGAGTAGGATTATCATGCATGGGTCAAATATTATTATAGTGTTCCCTATATCCCACTTTACTGGTAATGTTTATTTTTGACATATAATTTTATGTGCAAGTGTTTGTAATAAAATTGAACGATTAGTTCTATGTATCTTAGGAAATATGATGGTAGAAGTTAGACAATCCGAAATCTATATATATATATATACTAAAGTAAAATATTTTGTTTTTGTTTTCCCTCCTAAATTCTTGATTTTTGAGCCTTTTTTATTTTTTATAAGTATAATTAAGTGTTTATTTGTATTATGATCATTTTCAATGCAATATTTTTAATGCACTTATTCTTATGGGAATGTTCATTAAAGTAAAACACATTAATTCAATTTCAAGTATGAGTAACAAAATTTGACCAAGTAATTTGTTCATGTTTTTCTCAAATGTGTAAATGCTCTTCAATTTCATATCGTATATATGTGACTATAAAGAATTTAAATACTATAATCTCTTTATGCATCCTCATTTTTTCTTCACACACCTGCATAATTGATTAACAATAGATCGTGCACTGCAATATATAGTACTACATGTTATGAATCATATCAAATTACAATTACAAAATTTATCCATACTTGAAACTTTGATAAGAAATTCTATGAAAATGAACTAGAAATCTAAAAATGTATGGTATTATACTCATCCATGCAGCATAAAAATCGTGTCATGTTCGTATAGGAATTCCTTTTTTTTTGGTTTAAGAAACAAAATTAAATTATTAATTAAAGCAACAATTATATATCTTTGAATTAATATCACTCATACTATTTGTATTAAATTATAATTATGTATGTATAATACTAAATATTAATACTATAGTATGTTATAAATAAAACTAATGCAATATGTTTTATAAATACAATATATTGTAGTACTTGAAAAAAAAAAAACTAATTTTCCATGCATCGTACGGGTACAAGACTAGTAATACATACAACTAATATGAAGTGGGATAGAAGAAGCATTATTTACTATCAATAGGTGTCAGTTTGTACACGACAATCAATAATGCAAACAAATGGACACAAATAAATGTCGCTTTGGAAACTCTAAAAGTATAATGCCAACTTTTCACCGACTTCGTCGACACTGTCTACAACTTTAAAAGCATTATATACTCGTGTTATGTTTCATTTCGACACTCTTTTTATTTCAGATCAATGGTCTTATTTTATTTTACTATGAGATTTTAGATGTAGTATTAAAAGTAAAAGTTAAAAGATCTCCATTGAAAAGTAAGAGTCGATTCTTTATTTTAAGAAACATGATAATTCGTATAAGACGACCCGATTAAGAAAACTGAACTATTAAAATTGGAAAGAGAGTACTCGTATTCATTTTATATAACTATAGTCGTACTACCAAACAAGTTTCATTTTCCATTTCGAACTATTTCACATAACAAGTCCTTTTCGTTTATGAAAAAAGTTCATTTCTTCTACATAATATACCTTTTACTTATCATTTATCTTTTCCTATTATTGTGGCCCAATTGACCCAGGACTTGTTCAATGGAACGAAGAAGTATTAAAGTAAGTGCAAATAAGTGCAAATAACAATTTGACACAAATAAGTGCAAATGGACGTGGATAATTTAGTGACTAAAGTGAGCTTTGTGATTTAGTTTATAATCCCCGTCTCACTTAATTAGTTATGTATATTAGTTTGAGACGTCTCATCTCAATAGCACCGATTTCTAAAATAAAGAATTAACTCTTACTTTTCAGCGTGGACTCTATAGTTTTTTCTTTTTTTATATATATATATATATAATAATTGTGCATAAAATCACGTGGAAACGAAATTGACTTATGAAGCCCATCACCATGTTACCGGAGGCCCAACAGAGGGAAAAGGTCAATCTCCTAATCTAGGAATTATAGAGTTTGAAAATTTTAGTAGATATACTATATATATATCAACAAACAACCAAAAATCGCATCGAAATTGTGTCTGGTGTTGGCTTAGCGTGGTTGGCTAACTTGGTTTAGTGGTAGGAGTTAACTAAGTTTCAAGACAAAAATTTCAAATTCAAATCCTTTATAGTACGAAACCCCAGCTATTGACTATTTGGCGGTTCAATTTCGATTCCTCTTCAACGGTTCAAATCTGGTTCGAACCAGAACCAGAACCAGAACCGTGGATAGCTCTTACCTACCCACTTCTTGTGCTTCCAATTACACCCTACACAAATATAATATTTTTTTATACGTATACTTTGAACCATCACCTATGTTTTATTTTATACTTTCTTCCAACTCAAGTCTTTGCCTTGATACCCAAAACGAAAAAAATAAATAAATTTGACTTCTCTCTCTATAGTACTATATATATTAAGACTTAAAGAAGTCTTCGAGTTGGGACTAAATCTCACACCATCATCTTCCACTTAATTACTCAAAACCCATGGGACTGCACATCGTCCTCTTCCCGGCCATGGCTCACGGCCACGTGATCCCCATGCTCGAAATGGCCAAACTCTTCACCTCTAGAGGCCTCAAAGCCACCATCATCTCCACCCCTTCCTTCGCCGCCCCCATCGCCCGCGCCCGCGACTCCGGCCTCGACATCGGCCTCCAAGTCACCCCATTCCCGCCACAAGGCTCCTCCTTGCCGGAAAACATCGTCAGCTTGGACCAGACGAACACCTCCGACGACCTCGTCTCCGATTTCCTCCATGCCATGGAGCTCCTCCAAGGCCCCGTCGAGACCATCCTGCAAAAAATCAACCCCAACTGCCTCATCTCCGACATGTTCCTGCCGTGGACGGCCGACTCCGCCGCCCGACTCCGTATCCCCCGCCTCGTCTTCTCCGGCACCAGCTTCTTCTCCCTGTGTGTATCGGAGCAGATGGAAATCCACAAGCCTTTTCAAAGGGTTGCATCGGATTCCGAGCCCTTCCTCCTCCCCGGCCTCCCGCACGAGTTCCGGTTCGTGCGGTCGCAGATCTCGCCGTCCCTCCTGCATGAGGACGTCGAGGGCGAGTTCTCGAGCTTGTACAAGAAAGTCGAGGAGGCTTCGAAGAGCACCTTCGGCGAAGTGTTCAACAGTTTCCATGAGCTCGAACCTGCCTACGTCGATCACTACACGAACGTACTCGGAATGAAGGCGTGGAGCATAGGCCCTTTGTTGCTTCGCAAAGAGTCCGCAGTCGACGTGCACGAGTGCCTAGCCTGGCTCGACTCGAGGCGGCCGCGCTCCGTCGTCTACGTCTGCTTCGGGAGCGTGGCCACCTTCACCAAGGTGCAGCTGAGGGAGATGGCGGCAGGGCTCGAGGCTTCAAACCAATATTTCATCTGGGTGGTGAGGAAGGACAAGCACCACGAACAACAGGAAGAGGAAGAGTGGCTGCCTCTAGGGTTTGAGGAGAGGGTTAGAGAGAGAGGGATGATCATAAGGGGGTGGGCTCCGCAAGTGGCGATCCTCGGCCATCCGTCAGTGGGGGCCTTTGTGACGCACTGTGGGTGGAATTCGACGCTCGAGGGGATCTGCACCGGTGTTCCGATGGTGACGTGGCCGGTGTTCGCTGAGCAGTTCTTCAATGAGAAGCTGGTGGTGGAAGTGTTGGGGATGGGGGTGTCAGTGGGGAACAAGAGGTGGATGAGGCGGGGTAGTGAGGGGGTGGGGAGGGAGGCGGTGGCGGAGGCGGTGGAGCGGGTCGAGGCGGGCGGGGACGCGGCGGAGATGAGGCGGAGGGCGGAGTGTTACAAGGAGAAGGCACACAAGGCTATGGAGGAAGGAGGGTCGTCTTACGATTGTTTGAATGCTTTGATAAAGGATTTGATTGACTACGTTCATCCCATCGTATCAAATGCCGCCACGTAATAGTATTTATTAATTAGGGCTTCTTTTTATTCTAATATTAGTTTTTGTTGTTTTTATTTTGTCAGAATAAAATCAGGTTTCGAGTATTGTATATATAACATTTGGTATGTACAAGAGGTGTTCAATTTGCACACGACAATTAATACAAACAAATCGATACAAATATGAGTATTAAATACTATATGTCGCTAGCTCAACATTAGAAGTCTAGTAGTTGAAAGCAAAATTTCACCGACTTCATCGACCCAATGTCCCTATTTACACGAACACTATTATATGGTATTCATTTTAAACTATTATACTCACTGTCCCAGTTCAATTATCATGTTTCTTTTCGAAACGAGATCTTAGATGTAATGTTAAAGTAAAAATGAGTGAGTTTATATTAAATTATAAAGATTAATTCTTTCCATTTTAGAAAGCAAGACAATTCATACGAGAAAACTCGATTAGAAAATCATGACAATTGAAGTGAGGACGGGAGAGAGTAAGTAGCTAGTAATTTTCATATATGAAATATAACCAATTGACACAATTAAATTAAATTAATAAGTGCAAATAGACGTGGTCTTCTGCTTATTTATTTAGTGATATTATTAATATTATTGCCCGAGTCCAATAATGTTGCAGAGACCGGCCCTTTCTAAATGCGTACCACATGAAATGACGTGTTATTCATCCAATGGTGTGTAAATTCGCAATTTATTAATTTTAGCATTATCTGTTCGATTTTTTCAATCGTAATATACTCTAATATGAATATTGAAATCATTGAAATTAATTGATTGAGCGCTTTTGAAGCCCATCATCTTAATTGGTATGAAGCATACGTTTTTCGAAGCCCAATAGTGGGAAAAGGGCCAATCTCTTAATGAGTCATGTAGTGGAATTTTGAAAGATGTATTCATGGAAACATAAGGTTTGAAAAATTAAGTAGATAGAAAGACATACTATGAACAAACAACCAATAATTGCACGGAATTGGAGCTAGAAAGTGTGTAGATCTGTTTACTAATAGCTAACCAGAAACGGTAGAAGGGAGGAGATGTGCAGGCGAGCCATCAGAATGTGACGATCAATACCGTTTCTAATAGCACGCTAGTCACTGTTAGTGGGAACATGCAAAGTGAAAGGTTCCTAATGGGGATGATTGAGCTATATATATTACTTTGTCCGATGGTTGTCATTTGTTAATTTCAAAACGTTGCTCGGTTGAATCTTTTGTACAAATGTTCTGTATCAATTTAGGTTGCACTAAAAAAGACGCATGCTTAGATCACTTCTTCATCAAAGGGTAAATGAGGAAAAAGGAAATAATAGTAAACAAAAGATGGAGGAATTGAAATTATCGACTATAGATAAATTAAAGTAAGATTAAGATTGATAATTTAAAAGGGACATTCCATTGAAAACGCCGTTTTTTGAAATTGGTATCGAGGCCGGCATTTGTTGTGTGGAATTACGAAAACAGCCTCGAAATCCGTAAAATGCGGGGAACACGAACCATTATTAGCGCCATAACTAACTATCAATTCAATCCCCCATCATTTACTATGCATCCCATGTCCTTTAAGGCTTTAACTCCCCAACTCTTTGCCTAATGCATAGAGTACCACAGCTATTTTGATCCGTGTTTTAAAAATCGGATTAAACCAACTTTAGAATCGAGAATTAGTTATGTTTTATGTTGGCGGTTTTCTTAGTTAAGTTTTTGTCGGTTTAACTGCAACTCAACTCAAAATTGAAAACCGAAAGTCTTAATGCTTCGACCTTCAATTCGGTTTTTCAAACAATGATTTTAAAACACAACTAATATAGAAACTTAATTATAGTTAAAAGTTATTTATTACTCCATTATTAATTGTCTAGTACTAGTGTACTACTATGTTATATTATTACCTCAATCCTATGATAGACAAACATAATTTTTCATTTTCGACTTATTTAACATAATACCTAAATAAGCTCCCGTCTTACAAACAAAAAATCCGAAAGATGCGTTTCATAGAGTTTAAGGTTGCGTTCTCTTAGATGCGAAAGAAAATGAGAGAAAAGAGAAAATTACCCTATAAACTCCACTCTTTTTCTCACATTTTCTTACTTTTTCTATTTTTCGCCTTCATTTGCACTACAATGGAGAGAAAATATTATCTCTCCAATTTGGTGTTGTAAATATTTTCTCCAATTTAAGGAGTAAAATCCTCCTTCATTGATAAAAGGTGAGAAAAGGGGAGAAAAGGGGTGGAATTTATAGTGTAATTTTCTCTTTTCTCTCATTTTCTTTCGCATCAAAGAGAACGCAACCTAAGTCATCAATATTCACTCGTGAGTCGTGACTAATATTTAAAACTCGTGCAAAATAATGCTAAGGATGTTTATCACGGACGGACACTTAGGACCTCTTTGGTAGCCTAGTTAGAATTAACCAAGTTAAGTTTAAAGTAAGATAGTAGTACAAGGTTGATAAGATAGTTATGCAAAAGATTGCTATTTGTTAGATATGATTACAATCTGATTGGTGTTTAGTTGTTAGGTTTTTCGTTGTGTTTTCGTGTTCGTTTTCATTGTGTTTCGTGTCTTTTAGTGTGTCTTTTGGCTATGATTCGTTTGTTTGGAGTTTTTGGTACTTGTAGGATGAAAAGGGCGGAAACGAGAAGAAAACGAGAAGAAAGGTTGTTGAGCAATCATTGACCTCGAGTTCTAACCTCTCATGATTTTATTGAAGATTCATTTTGGATGTAATGAAAGCATTATATCGAAGAGGGGTTCGATAGGAGCACATAGGCGAAAACGGAGGTCAATTCGGAGTTCGAATGAGGAAGATACGGCCGAAACAAGAGAGTCGCGCGCGAACGTGCCAGTACGTGATCTGGACGACCGTCCAGATTTCATGCAGCATCTGGACGAGCGGCCAAACATATGCGAAGGGTTTATGCAGTTTCTGATCTGGACGACCGTCCAGATTTCATTCAACATCTGGACGATCGTCCAGATGTCGGCGTCCAGCTGTGTTTCCTTATTTAACTAGGTTTTCTTCCTAGTATATATATTAGTGCCTTGGACGAATTTTGTAACATCTTAGACATCTTTTATCAGTTTTTAGCATTAGTTAGCTTTAGTTTTCAGCACTTAAACACTTTAGATTAGTTTTACTTTGTTCGGATCCGGATTCTTAGTTCGTTGCAATTCAATTCAAGTCTTTTCTTTTACTTCGCGTTCTTCGTTCTTCGTTTAATTCTCGTAAGTTATTTATTGCTTTCGTTTACTTGCTTTAATTGCTTTACTTAGTTTTAGATTCGTTTTCTTAATTGCTTCTTTTAATCTCCTTAGTTTAATTTCGTTCTTTCGATTTTAAGTTATAAGTTTAGATTCGTTTTTCTATTTTCGATTCTCTAGTTTTTCAAAGCTTTCAAAGTTAGATTTATTTTCTTTTAAATTTCCAGATTTCATTCATCATGTCTAGATTAGTTATTGCTTTCTTTGTTGCTTTCTTTATTGCTTTCCTTTCGATTCTTGCCTAGGTAGTTTAATAGTTTTCTTAGTTTAATTCTTAGATTTATTTCTTGCTCTTTAGATTAGTTATTTACTTGCTTTTATTTATTGCTTTGATTTATTTTATTTGCCTAGGATTTAAAACAAAAACCCCAAAATCTTATTTACTTGCTTTCCTAGATTTAGGCTAGATTAGGATTTATTACATAATTAATTGCCCTGTTAAGTTTTCCTTGAGATTCGATACTTTGGTTTTACTTGCTAGTGCTACGATAGGATTTCGTTCTATTGCGAACACTTTTTAGTGAAACAAATTTTGGCGCCGTTGCCGGGGAAAACTTTAGGCTTTTGATTGTGTAGTATTTTTATTTGCTTTATTTTTATTTGTGTTATTTCGATTTCTTGTTTCTCCCACTCGGTGCGTTTAACCCGTTTGTTGAGTGTTGTTTATGCATGGTCGCCGAAGTCTTCAAAGGAATTTAGCGCCCTACTTCGACAACATCCATCAAAGGAAAGCGATCTTAGCCGCGAAGGAGAAGGAGGAGATCGATTCTAAAGACTTTGGTTTAGTCTTGTTGTTTGCAGAGCCCGAAGCCATGGCAGCTAGAGTCATGGGCGATTTTGCTCGCCCCACATTCACAGCCACCACTTCGGCGATTGTCCTGACGGAAGCGGTCAGGAATCATGAGCTTAAACCTCACCACATGGCGTTGCTCCCGTCCTACCACGCGCTGCCCAACGAAGATGCTTTGACATTCATCCGAGAATTTTGCACGGTGGTTCAGACTTTCCCACTTTCGGGACTCACGGAGGACAATCTCAAGATGAAGTGTTTCCCGTACACCTTGAAGGATTGAGCAAAGTCATGGTATTTGGCGCTCCCGGCCAACTCTCTCGAAACATGGAATGCCGTTTGCGAGAGATTCATGCTTAAGTACTACCCGAACCGCAAGACTCAAGAGGTGCGGTCGAAGATCATGAACTTTTCCCAAGACAACGATGAGCCGTTTCACGAAGCATGGGAGAGGTTCCAAGAGCTACTTCAACAATGCCCACATCATCAAATGGCATCGGAGTTGCTTTGGCAATATTTTTACGACGCCCTCAACCAGACTTGTCAGTTCATGGTGGACAGTTCGGCCGGAGGCAACATAGCGGTCAAGACAGCTGACGAGTTGCAGACGATATTCGAGACGCTCGCTGCGAGTTCTCAACAAAAATCAGCTAGGCCAAGGAAAGTGGAGGCGAGTGCAATCTCGATGAGCCCCGATTTGAAGAAGCAAATTGCCGACATGTATAGGGATCTCGAGAACTTGAAGATTAAGCAAAGTGCACCGGCCCCGAAGGAGGGAGAGAGGAAGCCGGACAAGTGCGAGATTTGTGGAGAGTTGGGACACATCAAGGAGGTTTGCCAAAACATGGGAGCACCCACTTATGAAGGAGGAGCCGATGTATATGCTGCCCAAGGGTACATGCCACCACCCCAAGGGCAAGGTACGAACCCGAATTTTCAATATCGTCGCCCCTCTCCATATAATAACCCCTACCCTCCTCAAAATCCTACTACTCTCAACCTCCACCATATTATCCTCCTCCTCAATATCCTCAAAATCCCTACTATCCACCACCTCCATACTACCCCCCTCAACCTACTCCTACACCACCACCATCATACCCAAATTCTCGTCCTCAAGGACCTCCACAAAAGCCTCCCGTCGATGAGGATCGTCTCCATGCACTTGATGCGAACATAAAGAGGCTCGAGTTGGCCATTGGCCAAATTTCTAGTTCCATGCACCTGATGCAACAACCGGGGCGAATTCCGAGCCAAGGGATTCAACCACAACAAGCCAACGAGGTGCAAGCCCCATATCCTCCATATGTTCCTCCCGTTCCACCTCACCAAGCTCATGCAATCACGGTGTTACAACGCAATGGAGTTCCGAGGCCCCCCCAAGGGCCCATGGGAGATAGACGGGGCCCGAGCCCTCGATGGAACGGTCCGAGAACGCCGGCAACAACCTTCGGCCAAACCCGTCCAGGAGGTGATCTGGACGGTCGGCCAGAATCTGGCCGCTCGGCCAAAACTTCCAACGTGCGCGAGATCTCAGCATCCAATCTGGACGATCGGCCAAGTCAAGTCGACTTTGGCCGATCGGCCAAATCCGGCAGAAAGCACACGGAGTCCGAGGAGCCCGAGAAGGAGTCCCCACCTCTTCACAAGACGCTCAACCCGTATGTTCCACCTATTCGGAGTATCGTGAAGAAGGAGAAGAAGGATTTCAAGCCTATCAATTCGTTTCCAAAAAGAGGAGATCCGGGAGGTTTCAACTTGAGTATTGTCTTGGATAGCGGAGAAACCGTCTCGGGATTGATGGACTTAGGAGGTGCGGTGAACTTAATGCCGTACTCTATTTTCGAGAAGATGAGCTCAAGAGTCCTTCAAGCTACCGACATGCGCATTGAGCTAGCAGACGGCACCGTGAGCAGTCCCTTGGGAGTTGTGGAAGATGTCACTGTCTTAGTTGGTGGAATTCGAGTCGTCACCGACTTTGTTGTGCTTCACGAAGGCAAAGGAGCTAAGAGTGCAACCGGACATCTACTTTTATTGGGAAGACCATTCATGGCCACTACTCGAGCTCGAATTGACGTAGGTACCGGCACATTGAGCATGGCCGGTGAAGGAGGTTCGGTAACATTTTCGGTATTTGGGAACTCACCTTCTATTCCTACTTCATCTTTTCATTTATGCTCTTATGTTAAACTTGCTAACCCTTGTGTTGAGGAAAATATTTGTGAGATTTTTAACAAGGAAGCAGCCTTTGAAGAATTCATTGAAGATGAAGAGTCCATTGAAGATGACGAATTCTTTAGTTGTGTGGATGAAGAAGAGGAGATAATCAAAGAATTTCTAAGGAATTTGGAGGATGATGGTGGAGTGGACGAGGAAAGCTCGACACATGCATTAAATGAGGAAGTGGTCATTAACTCGTTTCTTTCTAACCTCACCATTTGTGAAACACCTTTTCTTGCAGAGTTTAACTCGAAGATGTTTGAGAAGGAGTTCGAACCAAGTGTGGGGGAGTCAAGAGTTGATCTTCGAGATTGTTCGAGGAGGGAGTGTGAGTGTGTCGCAAGGAGCATCAAGACGTCACTTGGCGCCACGGGCTTAGGTTGATTGTATCCTTCGTCTAGCTAATGACGTTAAACAAGCGCTTGGTGGGAGGCAACCCACGTGAAAAAAAAAAAAAAAAAAAAAAAAAAAAAAAAGGACTTTATTCCTTTTTAAGTATTTCTTGTTATTATTTGATTTTTCGTGTTAGTTTTAGTGTTTTTGCACGAATTGGCGTCGGGCAGTCAGCCTCTCATTTGGCCGATCGGCCAGATTCGTAGGGAAATCTGGACGATCGTCCAAATCCGTGCAACCAAGCATCTACCAGTCTCTCATTTGGCCGATCGGCCAGATTCCTAGGGTAATCTGGACGATCGGCCAGAATCAGTTCCACCGGACCCGAATGATCCTCGTTTTTGGTCTCCTCTTGATCCCGTTGGCAAGATCCGAGGTTCCAAGTTCCATTCAACTAATAGCCTTGTTTTGTTATATTTGAGTCTTTTATTTCTTTTTCTTTGTTTTGTGCAATTTTACGCTTTGGTATTTTGTTTTGTAGGTACTACTTGGAGTCTTTCGAGATTTTGAGTTATTGGTTGTCAACATGCGATAAGTTCCTTCTATCCCTTTCCTTTTTATTTTCTTGCAATGGGGACATTGCTTGATTTTAAGTGTGGGGGAGGGTCTTTGAACTTTTGGCATGAAGTTTTTGTGGTTTTGTTGTCTTGTTGATCGAGTCTAGTTGATCGAGTCCTCATGTTCCCTCACTTAGGAATTTGTTTGATTTTGAGCCCTATAAGCATGTAACTTAGGATCAATGTGAATGATTCAACGATGGAATCTTTAGTTGTTGGAATTGATTTGAGCATAAATTAGGTTGGTTTAATCTTGAGTTGTTGTTGATTATGATTCGATGAGTTGTGGGGCACGAATTGATTTGAGTTTGAGGAAAATGATTTATGATTTTTGGTTGAGTGATAAATCTAGATTGTTGCGACTTGGATTGCTAGTTTACTTTCCCCTTAGAAAAGAAAAGAAAAAAAAAAAAGAAAAGAAAAAAAGTTGTGTTTATGTGTGAATAAAGAGTTGATAGGATTCTGCTCCTCTTACTTGTAACGTATGAAAATACTAGAGTAATGAGCATGGGAAACCACATGAAAAGGCTTCGAGAGACCCTCGAATGATCACATTTCATGAACTTTGTCCTAGATGATACTCGTGTATATTAGAATAATGTGTTCGTAGGCATTCTACCCCTCTTGACAATGGGTACGGGAAACCGCACTAGGAGGCTCGATGTGACCCATCGATGATTAAACCTAGTGAATTATGTGCCAAAAACGTTCACTTGTGTAAAAAAAAAAAGAAAAAAAAAAGAGAGTTGTTTATGTATTGAATAAAAAGGGGAAGTAGGCTAGACGTCTAAAGTTGTGGTGATCTAGATATTTGTGAGATGTGTGTATCATTGCTTTTCCTCTTGCTTGGGTTGATTTATAAGCCACATAGCTCGTTGATGATGATTGATCGTAACTTGGGATTAAAGTGACCTCGTTTGAGTTTGTCGATTCCGGTGATTAAATGTTCTATGATTTGAATTGTTTGGATTGAGTCTAAGTTGTATGTTTATATTGCTTGAGGACAAGCAAAGTTCTAAGTGTGGGGGATTTTGATTGGTGTTTAGTTGTTAGGTTTTTCGTTGTGTTTTTGTGTTCGTTTTCATTGTGTTTCGTGTCTTTTAGTGTGTCTTTTGGCTATGATTCGTTTGTTTGGAGTTTTTGGTACTTGTAGGATGAAAAGGGCGGAAACGAGAAGAAAACGAGAAGAAAGGTTGTTGAGCAATCATTGACCTCGAGTTCTAACCTCTCATGATTTTATTGAAGATTCATTTTGGATGTAATGAAAGCATTATATCGAAGAGGGGTTCGATAGGAGCACATAGGCGAAAACGGAGGTCAATTCGGAGTTCGAATGAGGAAGATACGGCCGAAACAAGAGAGTCGCGCGCGAACGTGCCAGTACCTGATCTGGACGACCGTCCAGATTTCATGCAGCATCTGGACGAGCGGCCAAACATATGCGAAGGGTTTATGCAGTTTCTGATCTGGACGACCGTCCAGATTTCATGCAACATCTGGACGATCGTCCAGATGTCGGCGTCCAGCTGTGTTTCCTTATTTAACTAGGTTTTCTTCCTAGTATATATATTAGTGCCTTGGAGGAATTTTGTAACATCTTAGACATCTTTTATCAGTTTTTAGCATTAGTTAGCTTTAGTTTTCAGCACTTAAACACTTTAGATTAGTTTTACTTTGTTCGGATCCGGATTCTTAGTTCGTTGCAATTCAATTCAAGTCTTTTCTTTTACTTCGCGTTCTTCGTTCTTCGTTTAATTCTCGTAAGTTATTTATTGCTTTCGTTTACTTGCTTTAATTGCTTTACTTAGTTTTAGATTCGTTTTCTTAATTGCTTCTTTTAATCTCCTTAGTTTAATTTCGTTCTTTCGATTTTAAGTTATAAGTTTAGATTCGTTTTTCTATTTTCGATTCTCTAGTTTTTCAAAGCTTTCAAAGTTAGATTTATTTTCTTTTAAATTTCCAGATTTCATTCATCATGTCTAGATTAGTTATTGCTTTCTTTGTTGCTTTCTTTATTGCTTTCCTTTCGATTCTTGCCTAGGTAGTTTAATCGTTTTCTTAGTTTAATTCTTAGATTTATTTCTTGCTCTTTAGATTAGTTATTTACTTGCTTTTATTTATTGCTTTGATTTATTTTATTTGCCTAGGATTTAAAACAAAAACCCCAAAATCTTATTTACTTGCTTTCCTAGATTTAGGCTAGATTAGGATTTATTACATAATTAATTGCCCTGTTAAGTTTTCCTTGAGATTCGATACTTTGGTTTTACTTGCTAGTGCTACGATAGGATTTTGTTCTATTGCGAACACTTTTTAGTGAAACACAATCTAGGATAACATATTTGGCCATTTGGTAGCAATGCTTATTCACTAGATTAAAAGCTTGAATTACCTTAAATAACTAGATTATTTAAAAAACATGATGAAACATTCAAAACTTATTTATTTAAATACAAAATGTTATTTAAAAAGATAATTAAAAATTATAATATATAAATCAAAATTTTGAAAATGAATTTTTTTTTTGAAAAAATAATATTTTAAATCAAATCCGGGTGTTCGGATAAACTTTGCAAAATATTATGGGATAATTACACTCCAAATGGTTATACTATTCAATTTTGTTAATAATATCATAGGGGTTGGATGAGTCGAATAAGAAGAAGGAGAATAGTAAATTATGGTCGGGCCTTGTTAATCTCACGGGCCGATGAGTTATCTAACATAGCTACCAAATGGTTAGTTAAGGCAAGATTAGTAAGCAATCTTGGTCTTAACTAGGCTACCAAATATACCCTTAGTGCTTGTTTGGTAGAAAAAGTGTGATATGTGAGTAGAATAGTAAATCATGATATCATGGTTACTATTCAAGTGCAATAACTAATCATGAGGGGGAGGTGTGATAAGATTTGAGGGTGTAACAGTGTTTTTCTACCGGGTCGATCAATAGTAATGGGCCTTCAACTTTTTAATCATGGAAACCAAACATGTGATAAAAGCATGATATCTTGGTCTAAACCATGATATCACCCCTACCAAACATGCACTTAGGAGATAGGATGTGAAGTGATATCGTAAGATTATGCATGTGTGTTCTCTCTCAAATTCCATGTTCTACTGCTCGTGAATCGAATTCTATGATGATTTTTTAAATCAGGCTACTTGTAGAAAATGGAGCTCAATCTCCATATGAAAACTGAAGTAGAGAGAGAGAATAGAAAAAACGAGAGAAGAAACCTTCAATTCAAAAAAGGAAATCAGTTTCAACATCAAGTCAACACAAACTAACTAATACAGTATTTATACCTAATTAACTAACTAATACAGTAACAAGAAACGTGATAGCGTTTCTTCTAGTAAAGAAATATTAATCTCAACTGTTAGATGGAATCAACGGTTGAGATTATATCTCACTTATTACAAAGATAAAGGGATCGAGTCCCATTGGCAACAAAATAACAGGAAAAATGCTACTTCTTCAGTTTCTTCTTCTTCTTTGCTGCACCATCTTCAGTCACAACTTCTTCCTGTGTGTTCGTCTCTGCAACTCTTCCAACTCCATTCTCCATCAAATCACTACACCCCCCCCCCCCCCCCCTCAAGCTGGAGTTGGTGGATATCCACCAATCCAAGCTTGGACAATAAAGAAGTAAAACGAGGAGAGGCCAAAGCCTTGGTGAAAAATCAGCTAATTGCAGAGTTGAAGAAACACCAGTAAGAGTTAAGAAACCTGAAACATAACGTTCCCGAATGATGTGACAATCCATATCTATATGCTTGGTTCGCTCATGAAACATGTTGTTCTTGGTGATATGGATTGTTGCGAGAGTATCAGAAGGAATAGGAAGATGGACAGGAACTTGAAGATCTTGAAGCAAATAGGTGATCCAAAGAAGCTCACGAGTAGTGAGACTCATAGATCTATACTCTGCTTCTGCTGTGGAAGAAGCAACAGTCTGTTGCTTCTTGCAACGCCAAGATAGGAGGCCATCCCCTAAGAATACACAATAACCACAGAGAGAGCGCCGTGTATCCACACAAGTGCCCCAATCTGCATCCGAATAAGCCCTCAACTGGAAATTGCAAGTAGAAGAGTAGAAGACTCCAAAGGATGGACTCCCTTTGAGATAACGCAGCACATGTAGAGTTGTATTCCAGTGAACCGTAGTTGGACGAGCTACATACTGACTCAATTGCTGAGCTGCATAGGAAATGTCTGGGCGAGTGAGATTGAGGTAAAGGAGCTGCCCAACAAATCTGCGATAAGGCTCAGGATCAGCCAAATACTCTCCATCTTTCCTAGAAAGTGTAATACCAGGAGGAAAGGGAGTCAAAGCAGGTCTGCATTCAATGAGGCCTGCAGAAGAGACAATGTCAAGTATGTATTTCCTTTGATTGAGAATGATTCCACTGGAGCTACGAGCAATCTCCATTCCAAGAAAGAACTTAGCATGCCCAAGATCTTTAATTGTAAAGGCATCATCAAGAAACTTCTTAAGTGCAGCAATTGACTCCTCTTTTGGACCAGCAATAAGAACATCATCCACATATACGAGGAGGCAAAGAAACTCTGCACCTTTTAACCTTTGGTAAACAAGCAGTGATCGCTTTGAGATTGAGTGAAACCAAACAAGCGAAGCTGTCTGGTAAACTCAGCATTCCACTCCCTTGAAGCTTGCTTCAAACCATAGAGGCTCTTCACTAATCTGCACACTTTGTTAGGCTCTGCGGTGTGTAAACCAGGGGGAAGACACATATATATCTCATCCTTTAAGAACCCATGGAGAAACGCATTATTGACATCAATTTGATGAATAGGCCAATGATGAGCAGCAGCAATAGCAAAGATAAATCTCACTGTAACCATCTTAGCTACAGGGGAGAAAACTTCAGTATAATCAATGCCATATTCTTGGTTGTAGCCCTTAGCCACTAGCCTTGCCTTGTACCTTTCCACGATACCATTAGGATTGAGTTTTACTTTATAAACCCACTTACATCCTATAGGATGTTTACCAGGAGGCAGATCACATATTTCCCAGGTTTTATTCTTATGCAAAGCCTCTAGTTCCCTATCCATTGCCTCAACCCACTCAGCTGTAGTACATGCCTCTTTATAGGATTTAGACTCAGTAATCATGGACAAATTAAAGAGGTATGTAGTATATGAAGTGGATAAAGCTGGTGAGACAGTATAGGGAAAGGTAGGAGGAGTAAGGCAAGAAGAATTAATACCTAAATGTGAACCACTAACCAGATTGCAGACATAGTCTTGCATCCAAACAGGTGGCCTACGATTTCTACCTTGATCTACAGGTGGAGATAAGGCATCTTGACCCACAATTGTAGATGAAGGTACTAGTGGTGTATCAATAACAGTAGGCTCACCCTCTGTTATATCACTAGGATGAGTATCATCCATCACTGAATCAGATTCAGGAAAGGAAATTGTAGCTGAATCATCATGCAGTGATGAAGGCTCTACATGATTCTCATCATCTGTAGAAGGAGGCACAAAACAATCATTATCTGAGAAAGGTAATGCAACAGTAGAAGGTTCACTATTATTAGGCAAAGAAACAGAAGGTGTATCACTCTATTTGAAAAGATATTTGTCAGGAAATAACTTTACATCTCTAGATGTAAAGACCTTATGGGAAGTAAGATCATATAAAGTAAATCCTTTATAATGAGCATCATATCCTAAGAAAACACACTTGATACTTCTACTATCAAATTTACCTCGAGTAGGAGTTAGATCCACTGCAAATGCCAAGCATCCAAAAGGCCTTAGAAGCCCAAAGTCTGGTTTATGTTTGAACAGAATCTCATATGGACAACCCCACTCCAAAACTCTGCTTGGCACCCTGTTCACTAACCATGTAGCAGTAAGTAGAGAATAGGGCCAAAATTTCCTGGAAAGACCACTAGTAAACATGAGAGCCCTGGCTGTGTTGAGCAAAATTCCGTGTCTCCTCTCCACTACGCCATTTTGCTGTGGAGTGTACTTGCATGATCTCTGATGAAGAATTCCATTATCTGAAAACAACTTGTGCACAAATCTGTTTACAAATTCACTACCATTATCTGTCTTAAATTGCTGAATTGGTATATGAAATTGTGTCTTAATCATATTGATGAAAATCCTGAAAATCTCTGCAACCTGCTCTTTTCCCGTCAGCAAATAGATCCAGATCATACGGCTATGATCTTCAACCAATGTCAACATGTACTGATCCCACATATGTTGTCCTCTGTATAGGGACCCCATAAATCTGCATACACAAGCTGAAACAAAGAAGAAGTTCTTTTGTTTAACACAGGAAACTGAAGTCTTGCCTGCTTTGCTTGCAAACAAATCTCACATCCTTCAATGGCATCTTTCTCCAACAGCAGCTTCTGTTTATCCAGTAGATCCATGTGTGTTATGGCTGTATAAGAAGGATGTCCCAAATAAATGTGTCATTCCATCAGTGTCATTTTCTTTGTGTTAAAGAAATTCACATGGTAATTCTCTGTAGTGGAGTTGATAATATACAGATTTCCCTTCATTCTTCCAACTCCTAACAACTGATCTGAATTATCCCTCTGGAAAACACAATGACTTTGGTAGAAAATGCATTTGATACCAAAATCAGTGATTAGCCTTGCTACTGACAGCAGATTGTGAGTAAACCCTGGAATATAAAGCACATTGATCAGCACTATATCTTTGTTCAATCTTACTTTCCCTCCACTCTTAACTAATCTAGTTGATCCATCAGGGAGATGAACAATCACTTGTTTCTCCAGCAAGCAGACACTGCTAAATAACTCAAGAGTAGAACAAATGTGTGTACTGGCTCCCGAGTCCACAACCCATACTGTTTTATCCATGCTTGATAGAATGCTGAAAGCATAATGTCCCTCAAAGGGTGTGCTCTTCACAGTGGCTTCATGAACCATGTTCACATCAGTTTTAGTAAAATTACCTCCCTGCTGCAAATAGCTGCTCATATATTTGGCAATTTCTGATTGAATAACCTTGCTCATATCAATATTCTCCTTACCTTCTCCACCATTTTGTGAAGACTGTCCATCATCTTCATTCTCTGCATAGTTAATCCTAGCCTGCTGCTGTCTATTTTCCTTAAATCTTTTGTACCAATCTGGTACTCCATGCAACTTGAAACAAGTGTCTGCCTCATGTCCATTCTCATGACAATGTGAGCACCTCAGCTTCTTTCTATCTTCCTTAGACAACCTTTGCTTGTAAGGACCTCCTTTAGTACCTCCAACATTATCATAGAATCCCTTCCCAACTTGATTCACATTCATACTCATATATCCATCACTCTCATTAGTTGCATTCATCATCTTCCTTTCTTCTACTTGCACAATCAATGCATAAGCCTTTTCCAAGTCAGGTAGAGGATCTAACATCATGATTTGGTCTATAACAGACTCATACTTGTCATTTAATCCTTCCAAAAACTTAACCAAACGCTGCTGCTCCTCTCTAGCAACAATAGTACCTCTAGCAGTGCATATACATTCAAGTGGAGGCAACACAACATCTAATTCATCCCACAAACTCACCAGATTATTAAAATACTCTAAAACACTTTGAGAACCCTGACAAAACTTATAGATCTTCCTTTGAAGTCTATATATCTTCGGTCCATTTTTCCTACCAAACCTCAAAGTTACAGCTCTCCATAACTTTGCAGTAGAATCTATGTGTGTAAAAGCATTTACAAATTCCTTAGAAATTGAGTTTGTAATCCAAGTAGACACCATACAATCTACCTTCAACCACTGAGCATAATATCGAGAAGTAGGAGGAGGTTCTGTAAGCGTACCATTGATGAATTCCAGTTTAGAACGAGCTGCAAGTGCACGACGAATAGATCTGCTCCAGTTGATGAAATTTGTTGCTGTTAGCTGAGCACTCACGATTTGGATGCCAGGATGATCTGACGGCGGCAAATACAGTATTTCTCCGATTTGCCGAGCTGTGAAACCTATCGGAATATCCTCATTTCCTCCTTCTCCATCGGATCCATCTCCACCGGGTCCATCTCCTTCATCAGTAGTTCCACCTACTACACGCGGCGGTGTCTTGTCCGGAACAAATCGTGGCTTCGTCTCAGGATTGAAACGTCCATTGTTGGACGATTCACCCTGCTCTTCCTTCCTCAGCTGCTCAAAATTGAGGCGCTGCTGCTTCACCATGGATAATACTCAAGCAAAATCGAAAAACACAGGTATGAAAACAATCTCAAACCCTAACAATGGCTCTGGATACCATGTAGAAAATGGAGCTCAATCTCCATATGAAAACTGAAGTAGAGAGAGAGAATAGAAAAAACGGGAGAAGAAACCTTCAATTCAAGAAATCAGTTTCAACATCAAGTCAACACAAACTAACTAATACAATATTTATACCTAATTAACTAACTAATACAGTAACAAGAAACGTGATAGCGTTTCTTCTAGTAAAGAAATATTAATCTCAACCGTTAGATGGAATCAACGGTTGAGATTATATCTCACTTATTACAAAGATAAAGGGATCGAGTCCCATTGGCAACAAAATAACAGGAAAAGTGCTATATACTTCTTCAGTTTCTTCTTCTTCTTTGCTGCACCATCTTCAGTCACAACTTCTTCCTGTGTGTTCGTCTCTGCAACTCTTCCAACTCCATTCTCCATCAAATCACTACACTAATATGTAAAATTTATCAATGGTAAGTTTCCTAAAGAAAATTACTAGAATTTCAAATTGTTGGAGCCCAAATTGAAAGATTAGGGTTCAAAGATTTGTACGCTCCTAAAGCAAATAAATAATGATGAGATTCAAAGGAAAGCAAGCACTTTCTTGTCGGGGCCAAATGTCACATGCATATCCTTAATTTCCTTATTACTACTAATAATTATGATTACTTTCAAACAATCCATAATTACACCCTCCGTCTTTAAATAAGTGTCCCCCTCCGTGAGAGATGAGGGGACACTTATTTAAAGACGGAGGGAGTACATGCTTTAATAACACATGTCAACCAAAATAATGCTCCAATTTATTAAAATAAAAAAAATCATTATTTAGAAACATCGCTAATGAGATACAAATGGCAATTACTTACTCAAATCTCAAAAGTGTGAGATATGTTAAATATGAAATAAATCATTTTAAGGCAATGTTCCAAGCTACATTGAATGCATTATCATTTTCTTCTAGTTGTTACACCTCCACAATAAGAAATAATATTTTTTTTTTTTAAATGTATACACACGTGATCAGTCGTATACTCCCTCATCTCATTTCAATTTTCTCAGGTCGTCTCACATAAATTATCACAGTTTCACTTTTAACATTACGTCTAAAATCATGTTAAAATAAAACTGGTCAATTGATGTGAGACGAACAGAGTAATAAATAAAATAAATAAATGTTATATAGTATCATAACCTTGATTTTGTAGATGAGATACCTTACATGCTAAAATAAAATACTTAATTATATAGTAACAACTCTTAAATGTCAATGCTTGTATTATTTTCCTATAATTAACATACATTCATTTATTGCACCTGATCAGAGCGTGGGTATAAAAAGCACAAGCCCCATGCTTTTCTTTATCAAACAACTCCTTCATTCAAGCCTTATTTTACTCCTAATTTATTAATTAATCAAATTCCCCCCCCCCCCCCCCCCCCCCCCCCCCCCCCCCCCCACCTTTTCTTCTTCCAATTCCACCCCCACCCACTGACCCACATCCAAAATTCCCATCTCTTTTTTAATTCATAATTCAACCTTTTCAAGTACTCCGTACTTATTTAATTATTATTTCTTTGAATATTATAGCAAAATACTCTATAATTGATTTTTTTTTGCCACAGTCGGTGGGTATTTTTATTTTATTTTTCTATTTTTTTTCAAGATATTTAATTGTGGCCCATCTCTCACTATAAATTGGGACCCCCAATTTCCAAATTTCACCCCCTTTTTTTTTTTACATCAAATCATTTTCCCATTATTTACTTCTTCACTGCACCAAAAATAAATAATATAGTAAGTAAAAAAAAAAAGTTTCAAAAATTAATTATATAAAAATAGTACACACAAACAGTGCACGCACCTCACCTAGTAACTAGTGCCACTCTCTCTCTCTCTCTCTCTAATTTTCAGATTTGAAAAAAAAATATATACAGAGAAATAAAGAAAGGAAGAAGGGAGGAAGAAGGGAGACGAAAAATCCAGACATCGACCGGATTTTTTCAGTTGGGGATTTTCATCAAACACCTTGCCTTCATACCAATGAAGACGGGGGCAAAGTTCATCGTCCTCCACCCGAAGCTCGCCGGCGGGGCGGGTACCGGCGCCTCCCACCGCGCGTGGCTCGCGGCCTTCGTGCTCTTCTTCATCTTCACATTCGCCTTCACCCTCTTTACCACCAGGGACGCTGCCTCCGCGTCCAGGACGGCCGCCGCCGCCGCCGCGAGATCCAAGTCCCAGCTGCCGAAGCCGGTCTTCGACGCGCTCCTCCACTACGCCGCACTCAACGCCACCACCGCCGGCCGGATGTCGGCCGACGAGCTGAAAACCATCGCCGCCGTCCTCCGCCGCTGCCCCTCCCCCTGCAACTTCCTCGTCTTCGGCCTGACACACGAAACCCTACTCTGGAACTCCCTCAACCAGAAGGGGCGCACCGTCTTCGTCGGCGACAGCGCCTACATGGTCTCCAAATTGGAGGAGAAGCAGCCGTCGATCGAGGCGTACGACGTCCAATTCACGACGAAGGTGAGCGAATTGTACGATCTGATCGAGTACTACAAGGGGGAGGTAACCGGCGAGTGCCGGCCGGTGCAGAACCTCCTCTTCTCCGACTGCAGGCTCGCCATCAACGACCTGCCCAACCACATATACGACGTCGCTTGGGACGTGATCCTCGTCGACGGACCCAGGGGGTACTTCGGGGCGGCGCCGGGGCGGATGACGGCGATCTTCACCGCCGGCGTGCTGGCGCGGAGCAAAAAGGGCGGCGCGTCGGAGACACACGTGTTCGTACACGAATTCGACAGGGAGGTGGAGAGGGTCTGCAGCGAGGAATTCCTGTGCGGGGAGAATTTGGTGGGGACGAAGGATTTGTTGGGGCATTTCGTCATCGGAAAAAGGAAGGAGAAGAGTAGAAGGTTTGGATTCTGTTCGGTTCCTGCTTCTTCTTCTTCCTCTGTTCCTCAGAATTCTATTTGATATATATATATATATATATATATATATATATATATATATATATATATATATATTTTTTTTTTTTTTTTTTTTTTTTTTTTTGGTGTGTGTGTTTAATTTAATTTGAGGCAAAATTGTAGTAATATTTATATAGGATTTTCAAAATGTTAAATATATATATTAGCACTATTCTCTTGTCTTTTTTTTTTTTTTTTTTTCAATATGAAAATTGTTCATAAAATGGCTTTTGAATTTGTTCTGTAATTATCCATTGATCAAATTTTAAGATTTGGATTTCTAATTCTATTTTTTCTGACATTTTTGCATTGTCGGATGCTCGGATGCTTGCTATGTATTAAAAATATTTTTTTAATTAATTATAAATAAAAATATGGTTTTTGAACGAAAATGATAGTTTTAAACATGTTTTTGACATTTGTCAATCGTATACATTGAAAAATGTTAAACTAGAAGATATCAATATTTTAAAATTTGAATTTTAAAAATCGAATTGAAAGTTGAACTGACGAGGTCATCAATTCTTATTTTTTTTTAGTTGAATCATCAATTCTTATTTTTTTTAGTTGAATTGCCGTTCAACGCAATAGAATTGTAAAAATTGAGGAAAACATTGACAGAAATAATGATCAATTCTTGGTTCAATCGATTCAACCACTAGTTCAATTCGATTTTGATTTTATATTTCCTTTCTTTTTTTAACTATAACAATAGAATTTTATATTCAGTGCAATTATTGGAACTCGAAACTTTTGACTCTAAAGTTTTACCTCTATACAAAACCGCACATATTATTTCCCCTTATTTTGATTGATTTACTACTCCCTCCGTTTATCTTCATTTATCATCTTTATTTTTGACATCGTGTTTAAGAAATTCAAGTTTATAACGTAAAGGTAGAGATAAATGTTGTGTTAATGTTATAAAAGTGAAGATAAGTGAAATTTAAGAAAATAAATGGAGTGTTAATGTAAGTTGGTGGACTTAAAATAGAAAGGGACGAAATGAAAATAAACGTTCTAATTAAAAAATATGGTCAAATTGAGATAAACGGAGGGACTTCTACATTATTTTCATGACGTCCTAATTCCGTATTTTAGTTTTATGAGTGTACGAAATATAGAAAGGGAACATAGTGATTTTTTTTTTTGTTTTTTGAAGACATAATTGAGGTAGAAGATGCTACCAAATCTAACCAACACAATGTCGTTCACGAATTTCTCGAAACCAATTTATGGGCAAAATTGAGGGAAAAAAAAATAGGGGAAAAAAAACGTCACGTTGTCTGAAATTAATTTTGTTTTGTGTAACGAAAGTCATTATCTAAAAATAATCTTCAAATTGAAGAAGGTAGGTTTACTATAATTATTATATGGCATTTATTATAGTCCGAACTCCATCATTAATTACTAATACTCCCTCCGTCCACCTATTTCTGACACGCTTTCCTTTTTGGGCCGTCCACCTATTTCTGACACGTTTCCTTTTTTGGAAAGAATTAGCCACTAAGTAGTACAATTAGTAAATCCCTTATTACACTTAACATTCCATACTTAAATCTCATCCACTCATTTTTTCTGCACGTAGTTCGATATAATTTAAATTTCGAAAGTTTAAATTATTATAACTTGCTCGTTTGTTATCGGATTTTTATGATTTTTATATCAAATTAAAGGTCTTTATACGATCTTTCATTTAAGATCAGACAAGAATATGTTTTTATGCATATATGATGCTCTGTTTCTAAAATATGTTTATTCCCTACAAAATACACTTTATACACTACACCCCAAAACACTATACACTTAACACACTAACCACTCCCGTCTTAAAACCCGTGCAAAAAGCAAACGTGTCAGAAATAGGTGGACGGAGGGAGTACTATAGTTAGTATTTTAATTCCCTTGCAAAAAATACGTGTTGTGCACCTCATTATTAATTTATAGTTAATTTATAGTACTATATGCTTTTAATATGTGGTCCTCTTCACGCTTCATGTGTTCGAGGGGCACTTTTCATGTCCATCTTAGGACTGTTGTACTCGATCCACAAATTGACCATTTGAATTTTTGAAAATTTGAAATGTCTTGACGATATCCCGTTTGTTCCTTTTTACACTGTAAATTGTCTGTAAATGGAAGTGAGTATGGTTTGATTATCAAATTGAATCGAGTCGAATTATTCAGACTGGTATGACAGAATTCGTTATCATCGAAAATCAGAATCGAACCAAACAATGTGAAAATCAGACATGTCTTAAGGAAACGAAGCAAAGTCGTTGACAAATAAAGAAATTGTTTGCAAGAAAAGCGCGGGAATAGTAGAGTAGGGGGTGTCGGTGGTGTGGGATTTTGTGGCGTACAAATGAGTATCATATTCTATGTTTTCTGTCGGTTTTCATATTTTTAATTTTTTAATTGATTATAATATTATTTATTTATTAAAAATTATTAACCAAATCCATAAATTAAATGCGCCTGGGCGGATAATATAAATTGTCGAATATTGAATACTTACTTAAATTCTACTATATTTCAATTTAATAATTATATGCACACGAGATTCTTATCCTATGGTACTCCCCGTCCTTAAATAAGTGTCCCGAGCCGCCAAAATTTTTGTCCCATAATAAGTGTCCTACTTTCAATGTAAAATTTTGGCTAAACTACCAATTTTACCCCTATTATCATTACACTTTTTTTCACTTTTTCAATTTTCAATGTAATGATTAGGGGTTAATATGGTAAATTTATACAATTCCTTGGTTATTGCACTTTGGCGGCTCGAGACACTTATTTAAGGACGGAGGGAGTAGAAGAGAAACATTTAGCGTAATGGAATATTTTTATTTTTAATTAATCGAACCTAATTGAATATTTATAAGAGTGGAATTATAGAGTGGTTAGAGAATAAGGTGAAAAGGTACACAAATTTAGGGGTAAATTAGTAATTTACGTTGGTTTGTAGTACTCCGTATTATTTAATTTTAAAAAATTAAAATTAGAAAGGGTCCCTCCCTCCACAACTAACAAGCAACAACCCTTTAGCTATTTTATTCTCATTATTGAATTTTTTAGATTCTACACAAGTTTATTGCATGTAAACTAATTATCAAGCTAATTATGTCATTAGTTTTGCTATTTGTTTCTCATAGCTATTTAAAGAAATTTGTCATCGTGATTCCAATAAATTCTGATTGGATCGAATCTTTATACGCTCGTCGAGATATAGAGCCTGAAGGTTGAGCATCAGTCATACGTTCTACAATCCATCTAATATAAAAAATATCCGTCCCTTTATCTGAATCAGTTCGTAACAAATCGGGTAAAGGCATTTAGGGAAAGTTACCAAATAGTTGTGTTCCAATGTTAGTTGAATCAAAATATTGGTATGTAGAATTATAGAGACATGTTTAAATTAGAATTAGTAGGTAAGAGTACCATAAGGGGGCGTTTGGTAGGGATGTTGGGATACAGGGCCCGAACATAAAAATGCAGATAACAACACGAAAATCGTGTTATGGGTTTATTTATTGACTGTTTGGTATCTAAGAATTATAACTTGTGATTAGAAATTTTGTGTTTGGTACATGATATTGAATATGAGATATCATTGTGAATTGTCCTAAAAGTCCCTTCAATAACTAGCAGCTTCGTTACCACTCCCCAATCGAATCCCTGCATATCAATAGAGGTAAATTAAGAAATTAAATTTTTCCTAGTTTCAAAAACTAGTTGATTAAATACCTACACTCCTGTCCAAAAAAAAAATATAAATAAAAATGAAGATCTCACAAGAACAGGGGAATTTTCGCATACAAATGTACAGTAACGACCCACAATTTCAGAGCAAGTGGCGTTGTTATAAGGAGTTACGATAATACCTTTGCCGGAAAGAGTAATTCACAGCTCAAATTCGCGGAGGAATCTACTGTTTGAGATACGGCGCTGCAGCTCCAGGCGTAGCTCCAGTAGCAGATCCAATCGGAGAGAATACTCTCGGAGACAACGTAAATCGTGGAGGAGACCTCTTTCGCTCAGTTGACGGCCTCCGATTATAGGAATCGCATATCCGTTCGCATTTCCCCTTCCACGCAAGAACCCTAGAAGTGTGGTGGCGAGATGAATTGAAATGGTCTGCACTTTTTGTTGGGAAGAAAGCAAGGGTAGAAATGTATTTTCCTTAGTTACTGTAGCATCCACGATAATTAACGGGGCCAAACCAACCCGATTCATTTACTGAAGGTGAACAGTGTTACGAAGCGGGCCACTATTTTTATCTCGGGCCAACCCAATTCACAACATGGCTACCAAACAACAATAGTGGCCCATTTAAGGGGGCTTATCTTGGGTAAACATGGCTACCAAACGCCCCCTAATTAGAAGAGATATTTATGGTGGTTAAAGGGGGTGACGTGGAGGGAAAGTAACTAAACTTGAGAATTATGTCAGTGAATATCACGTGAGGCATTTGGATTTGGTCCTTACCTTTATTACACCACCACGTGAATCACGTGACAAAGGGATTGAATTTCTCTAAGTTTTACTCATTTCATCAAGTACACATTCTATATTTGTACAAACTTCATAACTCACATTTCCTTTTTCTTGTAGGGGTTTGATGGAGTAGTAAATAATAATGTAATAATGTGTTCTAAGCAAAGAACTTTGTAGGGTAATAATCGAAAATTGATGTCTGAGTGTTGGCCTAGCTATAAACGATTAAGTTTCGGGTTAAAAGTTTTAAGTTCGAGTCTTCTGTGACGTGACACTAAATTTTTATTGTCAAAGCTTTAAGAAGATAATTATGAAATTCGGATCCACAAATGATCAAACCCTTTTTGAAAAGAAAAACATTAACTATATATATAGGCAAAGTATAATGTTAAATTCCATAACAAAAATGAATAATTAAATCATGAATTTATAAAAAAATTGTGGGTGAGGTGACAAATTGAATAAGGTCCTACGGAATGGGAGGAGCAGATGCGTAAGGCCAATAAAATTAGTACTGAGTTTTTTTTTTTCAGAAATAATTTGTTTAGTATCCACAATTTTTAGCACACAAATTAATGAAATTATAGTCAAATTATTTCAAGATATGATGATCGAAAATAAAAAGTCTCGAAAGTTCTTGAAAAGAAAATAAAAATTGTGCGTAATCTGATGAAAAATAGACGGAGAGGGAGTGGAGGGTCAAGGGTGTATTGGTGGTTGCACGGATGCGGCCAAGATCAGAAATGCTGTCCCATTTTAGATTCGCATTATTTTCCTATTTGGACCCCCTCCAATTATTGGATCACCACATTATATTGTTAATTAATCAAGAACAACTATAGTTTATTAGTATAATCTATTTTATCATATCATTAATTTATGTTTTAGTTTTTTTGTTTGTTTATAATCTTCTCAAATAAACAACATGATCATTATCATCTATATATATAAAGAGATTACAATTTTGGCAGTTTTCAATTTTGCATTGATTTCGAGGTCAATTTTGTAATAAATGAAAATTTCAGGGGTCTAAACCTAAAAACTATAATTTAGGGGTCTAAAACTAAAAACTATGGCCCAGTGTGAACACAAAAAATCATCGTCATATTTTCTTCTCTTTCCCCTCTTCCCTTTCCTCATTGCCACTTTGCGAATATTTATTGTTGGAAATAATTATATCAAAATAAATCTTATTTTCAAAATAATGGAGATAAATATTTATTTAAAAAAAAAATTAAATTATACCATAAATTATGATATTCAATTCTCTACAAATAGACACCAATATTGCTATACTTTGAATAAATAAAAAAAAATCTTCTCATCTCATTTTCTATTATTTGATATTTTGATTTTGTATTTCAAATAATTGTAATTTTGTATTTAAAAAAATATTTATAATTTACTTTTATTTTATTTAATGTCACGTGTTAAATTCTCTCCTATTTATTCCAGTTTTTTTTCCTGTAATTTTATTTAACTTAGTGGTCTAAAACAATAAGATATCGGCCAAAGTTTAATGGGTCCGAAAATAGAACATAAATAAAATAAATATACCATACATTGGGTGACACAATATTTATAAGTCACTTAAAAAAAATCATGAAAAACCTAATTGTTCATATATGTAAATTTCATAAACAAACTGTAATTTACGGTTTTCACTTAAATCAATACATGACTTTACGTTTTTTTTTTTTTTTTTTTTTTTCCCTTCTTTTCTTATTCACATTTGCAAAATAGTCTTTTTTTAGGGTTCAGTTTTTTTTAGGATTCATTTTTTTTAAGGGTTTAGTTTTTTTGATTTAGTAACTGACGTTGACGCATCAGCCGGGATGACAAATGTTGTATATAAGGAAGTGTTCCGAAATGTATAACATAGTACGTTCTGTTTCGCTGCTCTTATTAAATATTCGTAACTTACGGAGTCGCGCATCGCGCGTGGGCGAGTACTAGTTCACCTAAAAAGATTCCACATCTCAACAAAATCAACTCTTTTGGGGCGTGTTATTCAAAATGACCAGTTTTTTTATTTTGGCCTAACAAATCCATGTGCACACTCATTAACCCCTTAATATACTACTTTTATATACTAAACCTCCATTTTAAGTATGTGGACCACCACTATTTTACAATAAACCTCATTTTTCTTAATACGCATGCCCAAAACAAAGTGGCCGTTTCCGAAAAACAGAGGGAGTACTTGCAAAAACCAAAAAAAAAAAATGAAAAATGAAAAAAAGGGAAATAAATTAGTCTAACAATTATTGTCAACTACCACTCCGGTCCTAGCTTCTTGACTCATATTCCTTTTTGGGACGTCCCATGTTTGTTGACTCATTTCCTTTTTTGGAAAGAATTAGAGTATAATTAGTACAATTTAGTAAACCCCTTATTACACTTAACATTCCATACTTAAATCTCATCCACTCATTTTTCTGCACGTAGTTCAATATAATTTAAATTTCGAAAGTTTAAATTATTATAACTTGCTCATTTGTTATCGGATTTTTATGATTTTTATATCAAATTAAAGGTCTTTATACGATCTTTCATTTAAGATCAGACAAGAACATGTTTTTATGCATATATGGTGCTCTGTTTCTAAAATATGTTTAAATACATGAACCACATTACATTCCCTACAAAATACACTTTATACACTAAACATTTTCGTCTTAATTCCCGTGCAAAAAGCAAATGAGTCAAGAAGCTTGGACCGGAGTGGTATATATTCTTATTTCCCTTTTATTTCATTTGTATGCTTGACTTTTTGACTCCAGCCAGCCGGCAATTGTGGCTCGGCTCATAGACTCCTCATAAACATCACATCACTACCTCTCTCATTTTATAATTTACTCCCTTTATGTGTTTTTTGTTTTTCTTTATATTTTTTTTATGTTAATTTTTGTTATTGAATTAAAATTAACTCCCTTTACGTTTTTTTTGTTTTTCTTTATATTTTTTTTATGTTTATTTTTGTTATTGAATTACTTATTAGATTAGTTGAATGTTTTATTTTACAATTAAATAATCTGTAAAGGAAATTGATATTTAAAATATTTGTCTAAATTATCATAATTATCAAAGAAAGCAAATTAATTGGTAAATCTTCAAATTCGTACCAATCTTCAAAATAAACATTTAATTCAATGCAAAATATCGACTGGTAAGCATAATGGATTCAATCAAGGTTACGAGAATCATTGCATTTTAAGTCAGTTATAATGGTTGCCCGAACAGTTAAGCATTAGAGACTTCAATCAAGGTCATAAGTTTTCAAATACTCATAAAATCACTAAGTAACCTTCCAATTCACAATCCATTAATATAGGGTTAAGTTTTATTTTAGTTCATCCCACTGATATAAGGATATTACGTAAAATGACAAAATATCCCCATTAAAACTTATTCAGACTACTTTATCCACTATCATCACTCTCATCTTAATCTCGTACCGAGAAAATATTATTCTTATATCAATGGGACGGAGAGAGTAAGAAATAAAGCAATCATGCATGATAATAGCTTGAAAGACACGGTTAGAACGATTGAAATCGAAGAAAGCGAGATATTTGATCAATTAACCAGAGCTCAATTAGGCTTTTATGAGTCGATAGATAGTCAAATGACTTCAAATTTGAATATGATCTTCATAAATAATCTTAATCCATCGCAAAATAGTAATTGATTTAGTTACGTAGAGAATCATTACATTATTAGTAAGTTTACAATCAAATCTATTTTCATTAACTTATTAGTTTTTATATAAATTTTATATTCTACAATAAAATTTATATTTTTCAATATATATTATTCATGTTTATTATTCCCTCCGTCCTAACCGACTTGGCTAATGGAGCGAGACGGACGGGATTAAATATATGCAATCATTATATATGATCAATAAAAATTAAATGATGACAACATATAAATCATTAATTCAATTTGCAGATTTCTTTATTCGATTATTGTAACAGTAAAGAATTTTATTTGACTTAATATGAAAATTGTTATCATCATACTTTATTAATTTATAGTCACACAATATAATTTGTATAATTTTTTTTTTAATTTATTGAATTGAACTCTAATTAAGTTTGCGACTTTAATGAGTATTATATATTTTGGGATGATTAGTAACAATATTAATTTAATATTAAAAAGTCTGTATAAATTGAAGAAAAAATGAATAAATTATGATAATTTGAGATTCATAACTCAAATTATATTGAAATGTATGTAGATGCCTTTAAGTGTTTGATATCATATTTAAATCTCAATTATTATTTCTTAAAATTAAAAGATCCCAAAGAACTTGGAACATTCTAATACAGATATATCAAAACAACTTAAGACATATTTTTAAATATTAAGAGAATCAAACAAATATTTTAAATATAATAAGCCGCATATGTTTTAAATATCAACTTCGTTTATGAAGTATTCAATTGTAAAATAAAACATTAAACTAATCTAAGTAATTCAACAACAAAAATGCAAAATAGACATAAAATAAATAAATAAATGAAAGGAAAAAAAAATGTAAAGGGAGTTAATTATAAAATGAGAGAGGTGGTAAGGTGATTTGATGTTTGAAAAGTGAGTCTACGAGCCGAGCCACAACCACAATTATCGGCTGGTTGTAGTCAAAGAGTCAAGTATACAAATTAAATAAAATGGGAAAAACATTATACATGTGGCTCATTGTGATTGGAGGTCTGCACAAAAAATGCTACAGACGTATTCAGCATCGCCCTGACCCGCAAGAACCACATTGATTTTTTCTCCTTTTATTTTAATTTTTTTTATTGCAAAGGTAATTTTTTATGCTTACAACGACATAAAAATAAACTCGAACGAAATTGTTTTTATTTTCTCCTAATTAATGTCTTCTCTCTCTCTCTCTTTGTTTTTCTTCTTCCATGAATCAACAACTTACCATCTGAATTGCGTTTCGTCGACTATGAAGTAGTATAGGGTTTTGAAGTTGGGTATACTCTCACGAGCTCATATGATGAATTTCGAAATCTCCATTTGGCCCAATGAATTGGAAATCTGGCCCATTAACATGTTATGGATCGTGTCGAATATTATATAATTGGGCCTTTTCATAAGCCCAATAGTGAAAGTGATGAAACGAAGGCCTAAATTATGAAGAAAATTCTGGGGTGGGACCAGACTGGGAAATATTGTTAATTTGTTGGAGAAAATGACTTTCGTATGGAAAATTGACAAGTCAGCTCTAATTCTTCATTAAATGTTTGATTTGTGAAAGTTTATGTGTGTGACGAGCTCAGTTGATAATTTATATGTATAAAATTGCTATTATCATTGGATTTTTGTTGCTTGGAAACTATTGCTCTACTTCAATTTTTTCATAAATTTTTTCATAACAAAATTTAAGATGTTTATGATAATTTGATTTTCGATTGATGCAATAAAAGCCGGAAACGACCGGCGTGTAAAAGAACATGGAGTTCAATATTAAAATGGTCAAGTAGCATGTGAAATCGAAGACTTGATGCATCTTTTATTATATTCAAAGACATCAAATTTTCATACGTCTCTGATCTCTCTCTCTCTCTCTCAACACACTCATCATCATCTTCTTCTTCTTCTTCTTCTTCATCTTCATAAGTACAGAAAATTCTCTGCTACTCAGAAAGCAAGCAGCAGCAGCATGGATTCAAAAGCTCACAAACTCCACATCTACTTCCTCCCGATGATGGCGCCGGGCCACATGATTCCGATGATCGACATCGCCAGGAACTTCTCCCGCCGCGGCGCCAGATCCACCATCATCACCTCCCCCTCAAACGCCTCCCTGTTCTCCCAAACCATCGACGCAGATCGCGAAGCCGGGGCCGACATCTCCATCTCCCTCGTCGACTTCCCCTGCCGCGCCGCCGGCCTTCCCGACGGCTGCGAGAATCTCTCCGCCACCACCACCGCCCAAATGACCCTCGACTTCCTCCGCGCCCTCGACCTCTTCCAGCAGCCGGTGGAGCAGATCCTGAAGCACGGCGATCCGGACTGCATCATCTCCGCCGCCTTCTTCCCGTGGACGGCCGCCACCGCCGCCGAGCTCAAAATCCCAAGGATCAGCTTCTACGGCACCGGATTCTTCCCCATGTGCGTCTTCACCACCCTCAGGGAACAGAGGCCTCACGACGCAGTCGAATCGGAGACGGAGGAGTTCGAGGTCCCCGGCTTGCCGGACAAAATCATGGTTTCGAGGCGCCAATTGCCGCCCCATTTCAAGATCAAAGACGAAAACTCCGACGATCCGCTTCTAGAACTTACTAGAAGAGTCCTGAAAGCGGACGAATCCGGTCTTGGAATCATCGTTAACTCCTTCTTCGAGCTCGAGCCGGCCTACGCCGCTCATTACCGGAAAATGATCGGAAACAAAGCTTGGCACATCGGCCCCGTTTCCCTCTTCAACAAATCCGACGAGGACAAAACTCGCCGGGGCCGCGTAACTCAGGACTGCTCGAGTTGGCTCAGCTCGAAGGAGCCCAACTCAGTCGTTTACCTCTGTTTCGGCAGCATGTCAATTTTTCAAACACCTCAGCTGCACGAAATCGCCGCCGCCCTCGAAAGCTCCGGCCTCAATTTCATCTGGGTAATCGGAAACAAGGCGAAGGAAGACGACGGCGCCGATCTCCTCCCACCGGACTTCCAATCGAGGACGGAGGGGCGAGGCCTGATCATCAGGGGATGGGCGCCGCAGGTACAGATCCTCGACCACGAAGCCGTCGGAGGATTCGTAACTCACTGCGGGTGGAACTCGGTGCTCGAAGGGGTGGCGGCGGGGGTTCCGATGGTGACGTGGCCGCTGTCGGCGGAGCAGTTCTACAACGAGAAGCTGGTGGTGGAGGTGCTCCGGACGGGGGTTCCGGTGGGGGCCGAGGAGTGGGCGAAGAGGACGGACAAGAGGGAGGCGATTGGGAGGGAGAAGATAGAGAAGGCGGTGGCGGAGGTGATGGGAGGGGAAGGAGGAGAGAGAAGGAGAGGTAGAGCGAGAGAGCTCGGAGAGATGGCGAAGAGGGCGGTGGAGGAAGGTGGGTCTTCAGATCTTGATTTCAAACGTTTGATGGAAGATATAAGGAATTTTCGCGCTTGATTTTGTACTATTTGAGCGGTTTGTATGAAGTTTAAATCGAAACGAACCAAAATTTTCGGTTCGATTATGGTTAAATATCGAAAACTCGAATTATATGCTATCGTTTCAATCTGTATACTATTGTTACTAAAACAGTGAAATAAAATTGCATTTCGATCATTCACTTCAACCTCCAAATTAGAATCAACGTATGTCGAGTGATCAAAACACAAAGAATAGAAGATTATATTAAAATGTTAGGTTACAGGAGCATATTTTTAACGAAAATAAGAGTATATAATTTGGTTCAGAAATTGGTATTTCGGTTTTTTGACTTCTGAAATCGAAACATGAGACCGAATTTCATTGAAATCAAATCGCTTGACTCAATATAACCGGATCGAGTAATATGTTGATTCGGTTTAATTCGGTCTTTTTATTTTGCCGAATAATAGAATCTTGCTCATCCTTACTGATTACGCCATACTAATTGGAGACTAAAAATAAAATTTCATTAAAAAAAAAAAGGCAACGCGTATTTTCATTACAAACTAGAATGTTTGCCCGTGCAATGCACGGGTTATATTTTATTGGAAAGTTTTTGTAAGATTATAAAGTCATACTCATGGACTTATATACTCTTTAGTCTTTACTCTTATAGTAAAAAAAAATTAAAAACTCTTTACTCTTATAGCACTTTTTTTTTTTTTTTTTTTTTTTTTTTTTTTTTTTTTTTTTTTTAATATTAACATAATTAAAAATTATTTAGTAAGAACTATAAAATTATGTGAGTTAGTTAATTCTTTGATGGGTACTCTTTTTTTTTCTTCATCTAGGTCGTGTTCTCACTGATGCGAAAGAAAATGGATATTTACCCTTTAAATCTTCCTTATTCTTCACCTTTTCTCACATTTGGCATATTTCCTCCTTCATTTGCTCTACAATGGAGAGAAAATATTATCTCTCCAATGTGGTGTTGTAAATATTTTCTTCAAGTTAAGGAGTAAAATTTTTCTTCATTGATAAAATGTGATAAAAGGTGATAAAAGAGTGAAATTTAAAGGGTAATTTTTTCTTTTCTCTCATTTTCTTTCGCATCAAAGAGAACGCAACCTTATTAATACACTTTTTTTTTCATGCATAGTTCTACAAGTTTAGGTCAATTATCCTTGAGCAATGCAATTTGTACAATAGAAGTTATCCGTCTCAATAAAGTGCCTACTGCAATGCAATGCAATCAAAATTATCCAGTTTAGTCATGAGAAACTCTTAATTAACACAAGTATTTATTAAAAAACATCTTTAAAAATTAAGTTGTTGCCTATATGAGCGTTGTAGACTTGTGGTATCAGGCTTATCAGCCTCCTAAAAGAGTATCCCGTTGAATATTACATTTTAGATTCATTAATTTTCATTTGAAACTACTAAATGCATGGATATAATTTTAAAAAATAAATAAGGATGATTAAATTATTCATTTCATAAATAAGATAAAATAACAAAATTCGATAAAAATTATTACAATGTATTGGAATATACCACAAAACTCATTATGCGCAGACATAAATACTTTAATTTAAGCAAATGAAAAGAGCATTTGCATTTCATGTTTATAAGAATATTTTACATTATATATGGATTATACACATGTTAATCCTTTTGTAAATGATTTATCATCATTTCAAACAAGAAATAATAATGTACAGTAGTATTTTTTATTTTCAGTGTACTTGAATCATTTTTTCTAGATTTATCTCCTCCCTCGCTAAAATACGGCCCTCCGATCAGTTTCAGGTGCAAATCTACTTCCCTGACCCTGCTTTTCGCTGCAAAATCGAGCCAAGCATCGATGTCGGAGGCGGTGCAGTGGTCGTATCCAAATATGATGTTAGGCCTTTTCGGGGGACTTTTAATTGCATATACTATTATTTAAATAAAAATAATTATGTGGATGTATATGTGTCTTATAAATCTATGTGGACGCTATGTGGATGACATGTCAATTTCCAAACTGACACATCAACGCTACGTCAGCTTTGATTTGGGGGAAATTAGAAATTAAGGGAAAAATTGGACAAAATAAAAAGTTTGTGATTTTATGGAAAAAATTGAAAGTTAATGGTTGAAACGGTACGTCAGATATGTTAGAGTTAACTAGTTTAACTCTATTATATTGTTTTGTTCTTTCTTCACTGTCTATTGTAGGGGGATGTTTACTCGAATGTTGACTCAACATAATCCATAATGGAGGAGTTACAACAGCGAAGTCTCGTTTACGTGGGAGGAAACCGTCACATTCATTCTCACATGATGATGGAGCGTAACTGCTAAATAATGGAGATGATGGAGATCATGGGGTTGAGTTAGAGGAGTTGCCTCTTGGACTATATAAGAAAAAGAAGAGTTTTTCAGATCGGTAACACACACAGACTCGGCACTTCCAGAGAAATATTTTGATTCTTTTACTGAGAGTGTTTTTGTAACATTCCTCACAACATCTTAGATTACGCTTTGTATTACGTGAGGAAATTGTTGGTTTTGTAACTCTCAGTTGTTTGTATCTTCAGTTCATCTATGCTGGAGATTGTTTTTGTAATTCACGATTATAGTGTATCCTTTCGCCCTGAGGCACCCGCAAGTTTTTTTATATAACTTGTGGAAAATTACGTGTGAGTTCATTTTGAATTCCGCTGCTATTTTTTATTGTTGTGTGTGGTGTTGTTACAACATTGTTGTAAGATCCCGACGAACAACGCTTTCAAGATAAAGTTCACGATTTTAAATGCATTTTTTCCTTTTTTTTAATTCAAACGTATAACATTTACAATATTTAGAATATGAAAAATAGTAATCTCTTTGTCTCATTTCAATTGTCTTGCTTTCAACCCACATTAATTATTTTGTTTCCTAAAACGGAAAAAATTAACCTCAAGTTTCAATGTGAATCCCTTATTTTTCACTTTTAACAATGAGCCTACAATTTCATGTCAAAATAAAACACGACTATTGAAGTTGGACGTAGAGAGTATTAAGGTGATAATTGTGAAATCCACATTATTGGAAAAAAAAAAGAAAAAAAAAAGAAAAAAAAAAAAAACAAAAAAACAAAAAACACCCTTATATCTAGGATTGTATGAACCTATATACTACAAATTTGGTATTGATTTTTTTAACATGTAATGATTTTATTTTAAGGAGACACGTCTACAAATTTAAAGAGCTCAGTATCACAGGAATTTCTTATCGACATGTTGCTGAAATTAAACACAAAATAAATAAAACAATTGTCAATGCTCTTGGCAAACATGATAAGTAACACATACCCCGAATAAAAAGGAAGAAAAAACAAATTAGATGATGAAAATAAAACAAAGTGTATCTTATAGGTTCCTATGGGAAATGTCATCCAAATTTAAAATTTGTTGGGAACCCCTTGCAGTTTGATTTTGATGATGTTTATCGAAACCACACTTAGGCATATTTTCACTTGTTTAGGGTCAAGGCCGATAGATCGACCTGCTACCTGTTAGTGCAGGTCGATGCTCTCTAATGTTTAAATGCAAGGTTGATCCACTCTGTAAGAGAAAGGTTGTTTATCGACCTGCCTCATTCGGATCGAGCTGGCATATCTAGTTGTCTATCGACCTTCCTTATCAAGCTTCCAGCCTGCTGTGACTTAGAAGATTTCAAGAGCTGGATTTCTATATCAAGGTCGTTGATCCACCTTCATGGAGCAACACGACCTGATCCTTGCCACGTGGTATGCCAGCAAGGACGAATCTTCCCAACGGCTAGAAGTGAGTCACGTCCCAACGGCTAGTGCCACATCATCCTGACTCCAACGGCTAGTTTTTCAAAACTGCCTATATATACTTCAAGCCATTATCGGATTCAAGCACGGGAAACTCAAGATATCAACGCAATACTATGCCAAAATCTCTCTCAAAGTTCATATCCATTCAAGTGTTCGAAATTCCATTAGTTTCCCAAACACTTGACAAAGAGAGATTTAGACTCCGATAAAAGCCACAACGACGAAGCGTTCACTGCTGCTTGTCGTTGATTCAAACAACTTCTTCTCCGACTCGTTCGAAGTTAGAAAGTTTGTTTTGTGTTCTTCGCCATTATAGAGTGAGTCAAGCTCTGTAATTCGTGAAAGGTTGTTTGTACATTTTCTGTACGAAAGGTTGTAAGGGTCACGACCCTAAACTCGTGTCTAGATATATTCAAGTTAGAGTGTATTTAGAACTGATACTCAGTCAGTATAAATAAGAGAGAAGTTGGATCCGAAGGTAAAGGGATTCTCAGGTCGAGTCGACCTGACGTGGACGTAGGAGGGTTTCTCCGAACCACGCTAAACTGCGGTGTCTCTCTCTCTCTCTTTATTTATCGCTCTTTCAATACTTTATCAATCTGACGAGCATCAACCTGCATTTCATGAAACAACCTGCATTTGCATAACGGCATTAGATTTTTCAAAGAGTAATCAACCTCCACCAACTTCCGCATAAACACAGTTTGATAAATCAAGCTTGTTTTCAAACGAGCTTGATAGATCAATCTGCCTTTGATAGGATCGACCTTGACAATCGACCTTCTGATCGACCTGATTTTCTAAAACGTAAAAAACGGTTGGCATTGGTGTATTCCCCCCCCCCCCCCCCCATACACCAATTACTCTTTTGCGGGACCAACAAGTGGTATCAGAGCAGTGGTTCTTTTGACCGCTGCTTTGCTTACTAAAAGTTTTTATCAAACTTTTGGTCATTTTGAACCGATCCTTTTGAAAAATCTTTTCATTCATTCATATCATATTATTTGCAATGGAGGCTTCTCTTCTCAGGGTCTGTGAAGATTTCTCCATTCAAGGCTATGAAGACTGGAGCTTCAGAATCAAGATGTGTCTCAAGGCACATCATGTCCTTATGTGGGAGATCATCGAAAATGGCCCCTCTCCCATTTATGCAGCGAAGATCATCGTTGATGGAACGTCCCCCGGGGAGGCCACATACGAAAAGGTCCTCAAAAATCCTCGCGACTACACAACCGAGGAAAGGAAGGAGGTCAGTCTCGATGATTACGCAAAGGGACTCATCTCTAGCACCGTAAAGGGCGTCTATCTTGCCAAGATCCGAAATCTTGAGACTGCCAAAGAGATGTGGGACACCCTCCGGTCCATCAGCCTGGGTTCATAGGAGATGAAGGAGAACAAGCTGTCCATGGCGTGCAACAAGTTCGATGACTTCAAGATGATTTCGGGTGAAACCATAGAAGCAATGAAGATTCGCTTCACCGAAATAATTCTCGAAGTCGCTGCAATCAACCCTCACAAATATACGCAGCGCGAGAAGAATCTTAAAGTAATGCGTGCTCTACCCGCAAATTGGCACGTAACGCCGCCATGCATCCAGCCCGTTCGGACTTCAACTCTCTCACCATTGAAGATCTTTTCGACATTCTTGTCGGAAATGAATATGAGATGATCCGCATCCACGGGTCAGTACAGCCTTCCACCAGCAAGAAGGCCGATGAAAAGAATAACAAGGAGGTAGCTTTCAAGGCCGACTCAGCCTCTGCTGCTACCCCAAGCTTGATTGACGAATCCATCGTCAAAAAGTTCGAGAAAATGACTCTCGACTATGCTCTCGCTGCTAGGAGAAATGAGAAGCTCCTAGGAAAAGTTGTCAAATACAAGAAATTCTATCGTGACAACAAGCGAAATTTCTCAAACCGCAACCACGACCGCCCTGACAAAAAGGGAGAAGGTAAACCCTCAACCTTCAATTCTTCTAACACATCCGAGGGTGGTTGTTTTGGTTGTGGCAGGCCGGGTCACTATAAGACCGATTGTCCTGATCTGACAAAGGCCGAGAGAGACGAGCTTCGTGCTAAGTGCGATAAGAAGCTCAAGGATCAACGAGCTGCCATGATCGCCGAAGAATCAAAGGAAACTCATCTCTCAGACAGCTCGTCAAGTGATGACGAGGGTTACATCGCTTTCGACGAAAGTGATGATGAAGAGTGTTTTGTTGGAGAACACCAACAAACCGAGGGATCTTCAAAGGTAGTTCCTCAACCTATTTCACTTTCCTTCTCTGACGATGAATGTGCAGAAGAGTGAAGAACTATCCGAGGCTGTGTCTTGGGAAGAAATCAAGAAACAGCTCGATGATTATGCCGATCTCGTGGATACACTCAAAGAGTTCGTTGAAGATAATGCTGAGCTGATGAACAAGAATGAAAAATACAAGCTAGCATTAGAAGAAAAATTCTCTCCCTATGATGAAGAAAAGGAAAGGGAGATCGAAGCCCTAAAGTAAAAAATTGAAGAATTGACTTTACGTGTAAAGAAGTTCGATACCAGGGAGCTCGAGAAGGACGAGTCCCTCAAAACCAAAGATGCCGAAATTCACAGCCTTACATCAAAGTTGACTGACTTGGTTATTCGACACAAACACCTCGTGGAAAAAGAAGGAAAGCTTCAACTCACTTTGAGTCAGTTGAAGAAAAGCGGAAAGAAATTGGAAGAGGTCCAATCCATGCAACGCAATCTGCGCGATCACTCTGGAATTGGATTTAGTGGAAAATCCAAGGAAAGCAAGGATAAAGACTGCGAGATCAAGTTCGTAAAGGCGCAGTCAAAATCAAAGAATTTCAGGAAAGCTCATCAAGCTCTCCCAGATAAGATGGTCAAGCTGAAGAATCCAGTTCGACAGCCCCAAGCCATCCTTTTAAAGCAACACAAGAAGGAACAACCTGTTCCTCAAAAGAAAGTGAGTCGACCTGCCCAGCATCGTCGACCTGCCTCCACTCATCAAAAGCAGGCTGTTCATCAAGGGCGATATGAAGGCCAGTACTATCAAATGCCGTATCACCCTCAGTTCTTATATCCTGATCAACAAGGGTGTTATTGCCACTATCCACCACAGTCAAACTTTCAAGACTGGCAGTATCAACCTGGTTTTCTTGAAGAACGTTATCGTCAGCCTCGCCGCCCTCGCTCAAAGAAATCTAAGGCTCCCAAGCCCAAGACCGCCACTGCCTCGTCCTCAGCCTCGGATAGAAGCAGACCGGCGAAACAAATATGGGTCCCAAAGGCCGTTCCCGCAACCGATGTAGCACCCAATCTCAAATGGGTTGCTAAGTTTAATTAATTGCAGGTCGGGAAGGCTCAAAGAAGGAGCCAAGCAGCTCATGGAGCTGTATGGATCATTGATAGTGGATGCTCCAAGCACATGACGTGTGACAAAACGCTACTATCAAATTATCAAGAACGAGACGGGCCACTTGTAACCTTTGGAGGAAATTCAAAGGGTCTCACAAGAGGCCAGGGCGATCTAAAAGTTGGAAAAACAACTATTTCTAACGTCTCGTATGTTGAAGGTCTTAATCATAATTTATTCTCTGTGTCGCAATTCTGCTCGAATGGTAAACGAGTAGAATTCACCGCTAACAAATGTCTCGTGAGAAATGAGGAAGGAGAAATACTTCTTACCGGAATTTTGTAGGATAGACTCTATATAGTTCAATGGACTGATTGGATAGAGACCTGCCTGATCACAAAGGCTGATTCCGAGACAAGCTGGCTATGGCACAAGAGGCTGAGTCATTTGAACTTCAAGGCCATCAACAAGCTCGCACGCAACAAATTGGTGAACGACCTGCCAGATCAAGTCTTCGATCGTGATCACATTTGTAAAGCCTGTCAAGCTGGAAAGCAAACAAGATCATCCTTTCCAAGTGTGACGGCACAAACTTCAAATCAAATTCTTGAGCTTCTCCATCTCGACCTCTTCGGTCCAGTCACTCCCTTGAGTATAAACGGTAGAAAATACGCTCTCGTTATTATAGATGATTATTCTAGATTTACGTGGGTTATTTTCATGTACAAAAAGAAGGAGACTTTGGAGAAGCTACCCGCGTTGCTGAGCAAGCTGTGCAATCAAAAGGAGAAATCCATCATCTCCATTCGATCCGATCGAGGCACCGAATTTATCAATGCAATGATCGAAGAATATTGCACAAAGAGTGGAATTCATCATCAAACTTCAGCAGCTCGCACACCTCAACAAAACGGCGTAGTGGAACGCCGTAACAGGTCGCTGAAGGAAGCAACTCGTACCATGTTGGATGAAACCAACCTTCCAAAGAAGTTTTGGGCAGAGGCCGTCAACACAGCCTGCTATACCCAAAACAGGTCGATAGTCACTACCAGACATGGAAAGACTCCTTACGAGCTGTGGAACAACAAGCTCCCCAGGTTAAAGTATTTTAAATCTTTTGGATGCTTGTGTTACATCCATAACAATGGGAAATCTCAATTAAAAACTTTTGATAGCAAGGCCGATCCAGGAGTATTTTTAGGATACTCGGAGGTTAGCAAAGCTTATAGAGTTTTTAATAAGAAAACCCTAGTTGTGGAGGTAACACCTCATGTTGTGTTTGATGAATCTACTTGTCTGTACAGAGAGATAAGTACATGTCCAAATCATTCCGCTACTAACAGGCCATCTAACTCCCCCATCGACGATCTGCTAGTGTAGACTCCAACTGATCTAGAGGAAGATGATCAATCTGATCCAAAGGTCACACAGCAAGGGGGATGCAAGTGATGTTCCCAAATCGAGCTGTAATACATCAGCCGGAATTAACCAGGCTGATCCCCCATCCTCAGTTCCCCAGACTGATGCTGTTAACGACCTTACATCAACAAATCGAGCAACTCGATGAAGCAATGAAGCAGCTCGATACTCAGTCCGAGCAGCAGCTTGATCAACAACCCGAACAACAGCACGTTCCCACTGATCAACCTTCAACTCACCCTGAGTTTGACGAACCTATTAATGAGCCCGATCCAATCATTACAAACGAAGAAAGATCACGATGATTGGTGTTTATTTGTTAGGTTTTTCGTTGCGTTTTCGTGTTCGTTTTAATTATGTTTTTGTGTCTTTTAGTGTGTCTTTTGGCTATGATTGTTTGTTTGGAGCTTTGAGTATCGTAGGAGCAAAATGTGAGAAATTGGAAGGAAACGGGACGAAAAGTGCAAGAAGAGAAGGAAAAGTCGTGAGAAGCAGTTCCTCATCTGGACGACCGTCCAGATTTCCTTCACAATCTGGACGATCGGCCAAACACACGCGAAGAGGTTATCCAGTGTCTGATCTGGACGACCGTCCAGATTTCATTCAACATTTGGACGATCGTCCAGATGTCGGCGTCCAGCTGTGTTTCCTTATTTATCTAGGTTTTCTTCCTAGTATATATATTAGTGCCTTGGACGAATTTTGTAACATCTTAGACATCTTTTATCATATTTTTAGCTCTAGTTTTCAGCACTTAAATACTTTATTAGCTTTTTATTGTTCGGATCCGGATTCGTTGCTCGTTTAATTCAAGCCTTCGTTTATTTAATTCAAGTTCTTCGTCTCAATTTTCGTAAGTTCTTTTATCGCTTTCGTTTACTTGTTTTAATTGCTTGCTTTCGTTTTAGATTCGTTTTCTTAATTGCTTCGTTTAAATTCCTTAGTTTAATTTCGTTCTTTCGATTTCTAGTTTAAAGTTTAGATTCGTTTTTCTTCGATTTCAATCCTTTCGTTTTTCAAAGCTTTTCAAGTTAGATTTATTTGCCTTTAATTTCCATATTTCAATTCATCATGTCTAGATTTATTTATGCTTCTTTCTTTGCTTTCGTTTCCTTCGTTGCTTTCTTTATTGCTTTCTTTTATATTCTTGCCTAGGTAGATTTATTGCTTTCTTCTAGTTTAATTCTTAGATTTATTTCTTGAGTTCTAGATTAGTTATTTAATTGCTTTTATTTACTTGCTTTGCTTTATTTTATTTGCCTAGGATTTAAAACAAAAACCCCAAAATATTCTTCACTTGCTTTCTTAGATTAGATTTTTACTACATAATTAATTGCCCTGTTAAGTTTTCCTTGAGATTCGATACTTAGGTTTTACTTGCTAGTGCTACGATAGATTTCGTCTATTGCGAACACTTTTTGGTGAAACAAATTTTGGCGCCGTTGCCGGGGAAAACTTTAGGCGTTTGATTGTGTAGTATTTTTATTTGCTTTATTTTTATTTGTGTTTATTCGATTTCTTGTTTCTCCCACTCGGTGCGTTTAACCCTTTTGTTGAGTGTTGTTTATGCATGCTCGCCGAAGTCTTCAAAGGAATTTAGCGCCCTACGTCGACAACGTCCATCAAAGGAAAGCGATCTTAGCCGCGAAGGAGAAGGAGGAGATCGATTCTCAAGACTTTGGTTTAGTCTTGTTGTTTGCAGAGCCCGAAGCCATGGCAGCTAGAGTCATGGGCGATTTTGCTCGCCCCACATTCACAGCCACCACTTCGGCGATTGTCCTGACGGAAGCGGTCAGGAATCATGAGCTTAAACCTCACCACATGGCGTTGCTTCCATCCTACCATGGGCTGGCCAACGAGGATGCTTTGACGTTCATCCGAGAGTTTTGCACGGTGGTGCAAACTTTCCCACTCTCGGGACTCACGGAGGACAACTTGAAGATGAAATGCTTCCCGTACACCCTCAAGGATCGAGCAAAGTCGTGGTATTTGGCACTTCCGGCCAACTCTCTCGCCACATGGAATGCGGTATGCGAGAAGTTCATGCTCAAGTACTACCCGAACCGCAAGACTCAAGAGGTGCGGTCAAAGATTATGAATTTCTCCCAAGACAACGATGAGCCGTTTCACGAAGCATGGGAGAGGTTCCAAGAGCTACTTCAACAATGCCCTCATCATCAAATGGCACCGGAGTTGCTTTGGCAATATTTCTACGACGCCCTCAACCAAACTTGCCAATTCATGGTAGATAGTTCGGCCGGAGGCAACATAGCGGTCAAGACGGCTGAAGAGTTGAAGGATATATTCGAGACGCTTGCTGCGAGTTCTCAACAAAAATCAGCTAGACCGAGGAAAGTGGAGGCGAGTGCAATTTCGATGAGCCCCGACTTGAAGAAGCAAATTGCCGACATGTATAGGGATCTCGAGAATTTGAAGGTTAAGCAAAGTGCACCGGCCCCGAAGGAGGAAGAGAGGAAGCCCGATCAATGCGAGATTTGTGGAGAGCTTGGACACATCAAGGAGGTGTGCCACAACATGGGGGAGTTTCAATACGAAGGAGGAGCCGAGGTCTACGCCGCTCAAGGATACCCACCTCAAGTACCACCTCAAGGATACCAAGGGGGATATAATGGACGCTACCAAAATCCGAGGCCGACACAAGGGCAAGGTAACCCCCCTACCTATCCAAATAGGCATCCTCCACCATATAATAACCCCTATCCTCCTCCACCAAATCCCTATTACTCTCAACCTCCACCATATTATCCACCTCCTCAATACCCTCCAAATCCATATTATCCACCACCTCCATACTACCCACCTCAACCTACTCCTAACCCACCACCACCATACTCAAATTCTCGTCCTCAAGGACCTCCACAAAAGCCTCCCGCCGATGAGGATCGTTTCCATGCACTTGATGCAAACATAAAGCGGCTCGAGACGGCCATTGGCCAAATTTCGGGATCTATGCACTTGATGCAACAACCGGGGCGGATTCCGAGCCAAGGGATCCAACCACAACAAGCTAACGAGGTGCAATATCCCCCATATGTTCCTCCTTTTCCACCGCATCAAGCCCAAGCCGTCTCGGTGTTGCGGAGCGGGAGGCACGTGGACAATGGAGTGACAATGCCACCTCAAGGACGCATGGGAGATAGATGGGGCCCGAGCCCCCGTTGGAATGGACCGAAGACGCCGGCAGCACCTCCACATCAACGCGTCCGTCCAGCACCCAATCTGGACGGTCGGCCAGATGCTGGACGATCGGCCAAAACGCAGGCGCCAGAGCCCCGTCCAGTACCTGATCTGGACGGTCGTCCAGATTCTGGACGCTCGTCCAGATTACCCAATTCGCCCAAGAACCCAGCAGCTAATCTGGACGATCGGCCAAGTCACCCCGACTCTGGCCGATCGTCCAAATCAGGTGAGCAGCACACGGAGTCCGACGAGCCCGAGAAGGAAGCCCCACCTCTACACAAGACTTCCAATCCTTATGTTCCTCCCATTCCTTATCCAAGTCGTGTGAAGAACAAGAAGCGTGATCAACAATTCGCCGATCTTTACAAGCTTCTTTCAAAGGTGGACGTGAACTTGCCTCTCCTTGATGTTATTCGCAACGTGCCACCGTTCGTGAGGTTCGTGAAGGAGTTGACATCGAGGAAGAATCCGTTCGATGAGATGGAGACAATTGCGGTTTCGGAGGTGGCGACATCAATTATGCAACACCCTCTTCCACCTAAGCAACGAGATCCAGGTTCTTTCGTTATCACTATCTCTTTAGGTAATGGTAAGGAAGCATGTGGTATGCTAGATTTAGGTGCCGGTATTAATCTTATGCCTTATTCTATCTTTAAGCAATTAGAGTTAGGAGAACTTAAACCCACTCGCATGAGCCTTCAATTGGCGGATAGGTCTATTAGTACCCTAGAGGTATTATTGAGGATATTCTTGTTCGCGTAGGGGGTTTGATTGTTCCCGTTGATTTCGTGGTTTTAGAGATAGGTGAGGTGCAAGAGCACGGTATTGAGCACACACTTTTGCTAGGTCGTCCTTTCATGGCTACTACTAATACTTTGATTGATGTGAAGAGTGGTGTGATAAAGATGTCCGTTTTAGGAGAGGATGTTTCATTTTCTGTGCATAAGAGTCGGCCTATGTCATCGGTTAATTTAATTGATAATTGTTCTTTCATCGATAAGGTTGATGCCTTGGCCGAGTGCTCTTTTGTGCAGGATTTTGACCCCGAGGAGGTGTGTTGGGGATCCGGAGATCAAATGGAGTGGGAGCGAATGGAGAGAGACATCGGGATCAAACTCCCGTTTCCCCCTCAAGACCCCGAGCCCGGCTCGAAGATTCCGGAACCGTTGGAGTTGAAAGAGCTGCCATCGCATTTGAAGTATATATTTTTAGAGGGAGGCAATCAAAAACCCGTAATCATCTCTTCTTCTTTGTCTCTTGCAGAGGAAGGAGCATTGGTGGGCATACTTGTATTAACCCGCATTTTTAAATACTAGAAAATAGAAAATAAATAGTTTCCTTTAATATAATAAGCTTTTCATAATTTATATAGTAAAATAATGAAAGGATATTTAAATTTAAAAGCTTTAATATTATTAGTTATATGATTTTCTTAATAAAAGAATTTTAGAATATTTAATCTAATTAAAATTAGTTAACTAAAAATATTATTTCTAACTTAATAAAATTTCAAAAATGTAATGTTAATATATTTAACCTAATTTTGACATTAATAGAATTATGAAAGAAGTTATGTATTTTTCGGATAAACGGTTAAGAAAACCAGAGTCGCCATTTGTCTATTTTCGATCTTTTCGCTTCTTTAAAAATCTTCGAGCTATCAAATTCCTTCCGAAAATTCTTTAACCTATATCGTTGTGTTCGATATTTTTCGTGGATTCCGTAAACCCTTTGAAATCTTGAATCGGAATTCGTTGCCGGAAAAATATCTTTTCATCGGGAAACGAGACATTCGATCGGAGACGGGATGACCCCTATAAATAGAGGCCATCACCGCCTCATTGATCATATACTATCCCATTTCCATCATCATAAGGAATTATCCACCAACTCATCTCTCTCTCTCTAACCGACCTCCATCTCCACCTCCGCCTCCCCCTTTCGCCGGCGGCAGTACCTCCGCCATCTCCGCCATCCTCCATCTCCGATCACCTTCACCATCTTCCGATCACCTCCATCATCATCCTTCCCATCTCCCTCACTCCACCGATCATTCATCCACCAGCCACCCCACCTTCGTCTCTCTCTCTAAAGAAGCCGAAGGAGAGCAGCCAGCAGCAGCCCCACCTCCGATCATCCGCCACCGCCGCCGATCATTTCCTCCGATCAAGCTGCAGCAGCCGCTGCTTTCATCTTCTTCAGCTTCATCTTCCGTCATCATCTTCTTCTTCAAGCCAAGAACAGCCCGATCGTCTTTTCGAGCATATCTTCTTCTCCGATCATCGGAAAGGTATGTCGTTCGCTTCTATGAACTCGTAGGAAGATTTCGATCCTAGGGATATTGGTTGATCGTCGCCGCGAAATCTCGAAGTAGGACATGCATCATTTCTCTTCTTCTCCGTGCCGTGCAATCGCCCTTTCTTTGGTGGTTGCCGGTATTCCTTTTTGCATCCATATAACCGAATTAAAGTTGTTCGTAACCTAATAATTAACATCTTGATCGGAATGAATTTTGTGAAAATGGATTGTTGTTGGTATACTTTCTTGTTCATGGATAATGATCCCTGCATGTCGAGACTCTGTCCAAATGTTTTGAAAATATTAATATAGTTTCGAAATGAGATTAACTAGCATCCTATAAAATTTGGTAACAATCGGAATCACCGTTAATTTTCTAAAAATGAAACTGTGTTCATTTCGAGTCGAAGGACCCTTACCCGTTTTGCATGTCTAATATTTTTGCACCAAAATATTCCTAATGATTAGTTGAACAACTTTTGTGTTGAAGTCTAAGCCATGCAAACGACGAAAACATAAGAAAATAATTATAGAAGGTTAATAAGTTATATATATAATTTTAGGGAATATTAAATATTAAAAAGGAAAGTTATGTTAGAAAATTCTAAGGATGAAACTACGAACGTAACTTAACTTCAAGAAATATTTGTAGGAAGACTCTCCGAAGAAGCTGACTAAGATTCGAACCAAAGAATCGAGTAACCGGTAAAGGTGGGGATCTATTTATTCGAACTTGTTAAAATCCTTGGGGATTCTTGTTTCTTAATAACTCTTGAGCTAGTAAGCTCTATATTTTTCAAGTGCAGGCTTTGTTTCAGGATTAAATTGTGAATCACAGGTTTCCCAGGTTTAATGCTCTAATCTTTTACGATATCGGGTTGACATCGTTAGGTCTAACACACCAACGAGCAACTGGTGTACACCGGGATCGGGAGTGGGGTTTACCACGGAAATCTCGATCCCTAGCCGATAGACTTGCATATAACTTATTTATGCCGTCTAGCATAGCTGATGGGTTTATATACACTTTATGTATGTCACCCTGCAAATGTTCTTATAATCCGACAGGTGGTTTAACCGGGATTCGATTACGAGTAACCTCGGGAATACCTAAATGGACGTCTAAATGGTTTGGTCATATGGGATCAAGACCTATTCTTTCTCTTCTCTCTTTTGAAATCCTGAAAGCCCTGCTTTTGTTTTCCTTTGATTGGCAATGATTCCCACTGAGTGCTAGTTGTACTCAGCCCTGTGAAACTTTCTTTGTTTTGCAGATTGGGAGCCGGAGGCATAGTGACGGGGCGAGAAGAGAGAGAAAAAGAAAGGAGGAATAAACAAGAGACGAGGATAATAAAACTAAAACCGTTAGACTCTTTCCCGTTTCTTAAACTTTTATCTTGGTTATAAACAATTTACGTATGCTTTGAATCGTTAAACAATTTCCCTTTTCGTTACTTAGATAACCGAATCATCATACTATTATTCGAAATGGGAATTATGGTTTAGTTAACTTAGAAAGTTAATGTTCGTTTAAAGTTTATTCGTTATTCATTTGTTAGTTTAAAACTTGACGTTTTAAAAATATGAATTTATTTAACGAAAACTTAAACGAATTTATAAAAACTATAACGGTTGATAAAGGAATGTTTATTTATTCGCTTCCGCTATTTAAAACGCAACTTTGATGTAACTATATATTCTGGACCCAACTGTAGTGCGGTCTGGTCCGCCACGGTTGTTATGCTTTCGATATGTATTTTGGATCCGATGATGGCGCGGTCTGGTCCGACCTCATTGTTATGGTTTATGTACTTGTTTAGCTGATGTTAGGTCTTTGGTATTTACTACGACTTGATCCTGGTTTTTAAGGGGAGATGCTGCCCAAATTTCCGGGCTAAACTAAATGAACTTTAATTAAAATTAATTAAAATGAATTGAATATAAATCTCCCTTTTTATTTTACCCTTCGTCGCATCCCGATTTAATTGGTTATAATTAAAATTGATTATTTTTAGAGTTAGGAAAATCGGGGTGTGACAGCATGGTATCAGAGCGTAGTCGTTCTGAATACCGAAGACTTAATGAACTTAAAATTTGGAAATTGTTAGGAAATTTTATCCTAAGTGTAAATCATGTATGGACCTAAGGGACTTTGAATATTATGGACTTAAGAAAACATTGGACCTATGCATTCTCTCTCTCTCGATCACTATTGCTCCGAGCTCATCGTCGAGGTACATTTCGAACTCTTTGATTATATGAGACTAACGAATTGGTGGTGTGCTTATGTGAAACGTTATGTGAAACGTTGTGTTAAACTTATGTGAACTTTATGTGAAAATATGGCCTATGTGATATTATTCGAAGGATGTTTATAAGATGTGGAATAAGTGTAACTTACGTGAGAAGTTTATTGAAAATCTAGGAATTTGAAATTGAAAAATCGAACCTTAATCTTCATTTGACTATTGTTATGAACTAACATTTCGTGTTTTATGAATGCATTGAAAACGTTTGCATTAGATTAAGGAATTGGGTGTTGCATTATTCGTGTGCATTGCATGCATTTGATCATGAGCATAACAGGGTGACTTCTTCTCGGGAACTCACGACCCGAGTGGAGTGGGAAAAGGAGTCTTGCACAAATTGAAATTTCTGTTGGAATGTTGGTGACCGTTGTGGACGAGCTACGCACGATCGTGCACGGAAACAGGTTGACACCCGAGGAGGTCGAGAGGCGAGTCCGAGAGCGCACCCCACCACGACGCCCCGGGCCTATTTTCGGTAGACCGCCACCAGCCCGACGTAACCAGCGCCGACGACCCAAGATCCTTCGCAGCGGACCATTGAAGTACAGACGTCGAGTTAGAGCTTGGACAGGCCAGTCAGAGTCAGATTCAGATTCGGAGGATGACAACGATGATGATGAGGAGGCCGAGGGTTCGAGCCGAGAGGGGAGTGACATGGATATTAGTGACGAGGAAGGAGGAGACAGCGAGCCTTCGGTTGGGAACTAGTAGGAGTAGGGCAAGTATATGCAGACGGAGATGCCGACGAAGCCATAGATGACGACGCTTCGCAAGCCGGGATTTTTTGGTGTGGGCCTACAAAGCCGCCCCGACTTCATCTTTGCATCTGCATTTGCATGTTTGTTATATATGTTATGTGGGAAAGTCCTCGTGGAGGCAAACTTCGTATGATATTATGTTATTATCTTGCTTGGTAGGGATGACATACGTTATATATGATATGTATGACATGATATGGGCAGGTTGAGATTCGTTTCTAAACGAATCGATTTTGGGGCAACATATATATGATTATGGCTATGATGATGGTTATGTTTATATGATTTTGTGACTTGGTGATCTTATGATTATTTGCAAGGAATATGTGATTAAATGCGAAAGGTGAACTATATGAAAAACGAAACGTGAGAATTTACGAAATGTGAAAGTGTGCATTGTTTGTTGCAAAATGTGAAGTTATATGTTAAGAATTGTAAATTGTTATAATCCGGGCAGGGATTTATTTTTGAAACATGAATTGTGACAGGTTTAGTACCGAGATATGATACGAATGAATTATTATCATCCGGGGAGGGATTGATATTTGAAATTGATTATTATCATCCGGGGAGGGATTGATATTTGAAACTGATTATTATCATCCGGTGAGGGATTGATATTGGAAACTTGACGATTGATATGGTTTTGAAATTTTGTGATTATATCGGGTTACGATATATATGTGACTTATGTGATTATATCGGGCTTACGATATATGTGTGAATTATGTGGATATGTTTTTTCTACTTGAAAGAATGAGTATATTTTGAAATATTGAATCCCCTTAATCAAAATGCTATTTATGGATATAGCATAAAATTTTTTCTTTTAACAAAACCTATGCTGTTATGGATATGACATAAACTCTTGATAAAGCTTACTAACGTTTCTTTGACAACTATATCAATTCAGCTTCTCAAAAGAGAACAACATCAACCAAACTTAGCAAAACAAAATGGTACGTGGAAGGAACGGTAATGTAGGTGAGCCCCTAGATCGAGTTCAGGTGCCTAGGAATGATGAGAGTTTCCGTAGACAGAATCCTCCGACTTTTAATGGGTTAGGTGAACCAGCCGATGCCGAGAGATGGGTTAGAGTTGTGGACAAGATCTTCAACTACCTCAAATGTACCGAGGCTGACAAACTTGATTATGGTCTTCATCAACTAGTCGATGAAGCTGATTTCTGGTGGGAGTCAGTCAAAAGGACTCTCACAACTGCTCAATGGGAACGATACACATGGGAAGACTTCAAAGACGAGCTTCTTGAGAAATACATTCCGGGTTGTTACCGCCAGCGTCGCCAGAATGAGTTCTGGAACTTGCAACAAGGAAAGAGGACGGTCGCCGAATATGATCGTTTGTTCAACCAACTATCTCGTTATGCTCCGCAACTCGTGGAGACGGATCTTGCTTGTGCCGACAAATTCAGACGCGGCCTTCGACATGAGATTGGCATATCCCTTGCCAGTCATGGTTCTCTTACTTATGCACAGACACTGAGCCGAGCCATGGATATTGAGTCCATGCTACCGAAAGAAAGAGACAGAAGCAACGAGCAAAGCGTTGGGTTCAATCCAGCTTTTGGGAAGAGAAAGTTTGAAGGAGGAAACTCTAGCAACCAGATCAGGCCCCAAGGATGGAGAGGCAATCCTCAACCGCCTCAACAATTCCGAGCTGCACCACGGCCCCAACCACCTCGGCCAAGTGCACCGAACCGGAACCTTCCTTTTTGTCGACATTGCCAAGGAAACCATGTAGGTGAATGTCGCCTAAAGACAGTGGAATGTTACCGTTGCGGAAAGAAGGGACACTACGCCAACAGGTGCAACCAGAACTTAGGAGGCCAGCCTCAGCGTCCACCTCCGCCGCCACCTCGGAATTTTCCGGGAAATGCTGGGAATCAACAGAACCAGCGTCCATTCCAGCCGGCTAGGGCTTATGCTTTGAACTGCGACGAGGCCGCTCAAGCCCAGGAGAATCTAGCAGGTATGATCCTATTCAACGACATACCAGTTTTGGCATTATTTGATACAGGAGCATCACATTCATTTATATCTCAACGAGCTTGCCAAACCTTATCCATAAAACCGGAGAAAATAAGCCCAGCTCTCCAAATAAGTGTACCTTCAGGAATGACCATGTTAAGTGAGAAAGCCTGTAGGGATCAAACACTTAAGATAGGGGATCAGGAGTTTCGAACGGATCTATATGTTATCATCATGATGGAGTTCGATGTTATCTTGGGAATGGATTGGTTGGAAAAGAATGGAGCCACTATCAACTGTCAGAACCGAGAGATATCTTTCCGAGTTGATGCCAAAGATGCTACCAGAGTGCACGGTGTTCGTATTGGAGGAAAGGTGCCGATCATTTCCGCCATGAAAGCCATTTCAATGTTACGCAAGGGCGATAGCCAATGCTTTTGGGTAACGCTTGAAGAACCACCAAAGACAGCAAGATCAATTCAAGAAGTGCCAGTCGTTCAGGAATTCGAAGATGTGTTTCCAGAAGTGTTGCCAGGATTACCACCAGATAGACAGATTGAATTTTCTATCGATCTAGAGCCAGGAGCCGCCCCGATGTCCAAAGCACCTTACAGAATGGCGCCAAAAGAACTACAAGAGCTTAAAATTCAGTTGTAAGAGTTACTCGACCTAGGTTTCATCCAACCTAGCGTGTCGCCATGGGGAGCCCCAGTGTTGTTCGTGAAAAAGAAAGATGGAAGCATGAGGACGTGTATTGATTACCGAGAGCTCAACAAACTCACAATCAAGAACAGGTACCCGTTGCCAAGGATTGACGACCTCTTCGATCAACTTAAGGGAGCGTGTGTGTTCTCCAAGATCGATCTCAGATCAGGATACCATCAGCTGAAAGTCAGAAAGGAAGACGTGCCAAAGACAACTTTCAGGACCCGTTACGGCCATTACGAGTTCACAGTGATGCCGTTCGGACTAACCAACGCACCCGCAGTATTCATGGATTTGATGAACAAAATCTTTCATCAATATCTAGATGGATTTGTTCTCGTGTTCATTGACGACATTCTCATCTACTCAAAGACTCAGAAAGATCACGAGGAGCATCTCAGAATCGTGCTCGAGACGTTGCGAACAGAGAAGTTATACGCTAAGTTTAGCAAGTGCGAGTTTTGGCTACGAGAAGTAATGTTTCTTGGCCATATCGTCTCTGCCGATGGAATCAAAGTCGACCCAGCCAAAGTGGAAGCAGTTAGTCAATGGAAGACTCCAACAAGTGTAACTGAGATCCGAAGTTTCCTAGGACTCGCAGGTTACTATCGAAGATTCATCGAAGGATTCTCAAAGTTATCCAAACCAATGACTTCACTTTTGAAGAAGGGTACCAAGTACGTATGGACGGAAGAATGCGAAAAGAGTTTTCAGGAGCTCAAGAAGCGACTTACAACCGCGCCGATACTAACAGTTCCAGAAGGCAATGAAGGATATGTGATCTACACCGATGCATCAAAGCAAGGATTGGGATGTGTCTTGATGCAAAATGAAAAGGTGATCGCCTACGCATCTCGACAACTGAAACCACATGAAAAGAATTATCCTACTCATGATCTCGAGCTAGCAGCGGTAGTTCATGCCTTGAAGATATGGAGGCATTACCTTTATGGAGCAAAGTGTGAAATCTTCACCGATCACAAGAGTTTGAAATATTTCTTTGAACAGAAAGAGCTCAACATGAGACAAAGGCGATGGCTTGAGTTAGTCAAGGATTATGATTGTAAAATCGACTATCACCCAGGAAAAGCCAATGTTGTTGCCGACGCCTTAAGCCGAAAGACCCAAGGGAATCTCGCTTATGTGGTTACAAATGAAGAAGGACTCGCTCGAGAGTTTGCCAAGTTGAACCTGACCATTCTTTGCTCGCCAGCAACAACAAATGGATGCATTGCTACAATTGTTGCAAAGCCGGACCTTCGAGAACGAATCATTGCCGGCCAGCAAACCGATGCACGCATGGAAAAGCTACGATCACAGGTTGGCTCAGAAGGATGCAACGATTTCGTGAAGGATTGCAAAATCAGCACCGATGGTGTGTTACTCTATGGAGACAGGTTATGTGTGCCAGACGACAAAGTATTGAAAGAAGAGATTATGTACGAGGCTCACAATACACCCTACACAGCACATCCAGGTAGCACCAAAATGTATCGGGATCTACGACAGAAATTTTGGTGGGAGTCCATGAAGAAAGACGTCGCTTCGTTTGTGGAAAGATGCTTGGCATGCCAACAAGTGAAAGCTATACATCAGAGGCCATACGGAACCTTACAGCCGTTGCCTATTCCAGAGTGGAAGTGGGACCACATCAACATGGATTTTGTGGTGAGTTTTCCGAAGTCATCCAAGGGAAACACCGCAATTTGGGTTATCATCGATCGACTCACAAAGTCAGCTCACTTCTTGCCGATTAAGATGACATTTGGATTAGAGAAGTTGGCCAAACTCTATGTCAAGGAAATAGTGAGACTTCACGGAATTCCAGTCTCTATCACTTCAGATCGCGACTCCCGTTTCACGTCAAAGTTCTGGACGAGTTTGCAAGAAGCCATGGGTACTCAGTTAAAGTTCAGCTCTGCTTTTCACCCTCAGACCGACGGACAGTCAGAACGTATGATCCAAATCTTAGAAGACATGCTGAGAGCAGTTGTTGCCGACAGAGGAGATAATTGGGAAGAAATTTTGCCATTGGTGGAATTTGCTTACAACAACAGTTTTCAATCTACTATCGGAATGGCGCCATACGAAGCTTTGTATGGAAGGAAGTGCCGTTCACCTCTCTATTGGGACGAAGTCGGAGAACGAAAGCTTTTGGGACCAGACGTAGTTCAAGAGATGGTAACTATTGTTGACACAATTCGGCAGCGAATCAAAGAAGCTCAGAATCGACAAAAATCTTATGCCGACAAAAGAAGGACCGAATTGGAGTTTGAAGTTGGAGACAAGGTGTTCTTGAAGATCAGTCCAACCCGAGGAGTCATTAGATTCGGAAAACGAGGGAAGTTGAGGCCGAGATACGTTGGACCGTTCGAAATCCTAGAGAAGATCAAGAATGTAGCATACCGCCTAGCACTACCTCCTAGCCTAGCAAATGTTCACGATGTCTTCCACGTATCCATGCTTAGGAAGTACGTGTTTGACCCCAAGCACGTGATTAGGTATGAAGAGGTAGAACTTAACCCTTATTTACATTATATAGAAAAACCTGTTAGGATTTTGGATCGAAAGATCAAGGTCCTTAGGAACAAGGAGATTGCCACAGTTAAGGTGTTGTGGAACCACCACGACTTGGAAGAAGCCACGTGGGAACCGGAGGAAATGATGAGAGCCCAATACCCCGACCTAGTATATGAAGGTACTTAAATTTCGGGACGAAATTTCTTTTAAGGGGGTGGTAGTGTAATAACCCGCATTTTTAAATACTAGAAAATAGAAAATAAATAGTTTCCTTTAATATAATAAGCTTTTCATAATTTATATAGTAAAATAATGAAAGGATATTTAAATTTAAAAGCTTTAATATTATTAGTTATATGATTTTCTTAATAAAAGAATTTTAGAATATTTAATCTAATTAAAATTAGTTAACTAAAAATATTATTTCTAACTTAATAAAATTTCAAAAATGTAATGTTAATATATTTAACCTAATTTTGACATTAATAGAATTATGAAAGAAGTTAAGTATTTTTCGGATAAACGGTTAAGAAAACCCGAGTCGCCGATTGTCTATTTTCGATCTTTTCGCTTCTTTAAAAATCTTCGAGCTATCAAATTCCTTCCGAAAATTCTTTAACCTATATCGTTGTGTTCGATATTTTTCGTGGATTCCGTAAACCCTTTGAAATCTTGAATCGGAATTCGTTGCCAGAAAAATATCTTTTCATCGGGAAACGAGACGTTCGATCGGAGACGGGATGACCCCTATAAATAGAGGCCATCACCGCCTCATTGATCATATCCTATCCCATTTCCTTCATCATAAGGAATTATCCACCAACTCATCTCTCTCTCTCTAACCGACCTCCATCTCCACCTCCGCCTCCCCCTTTCGCCGGCGGCAGTACCTCCGCCATCTCCGTCATCCTCCATCTCCGATCACCTTCACCATCTTCCGATCACCTCCATCATCATCCTTCCCATCTCCCTCACTCCACCGATCATTCATCCACCAGCCACCCCACCTTCGTCTCTCTCTCTAAAGAAGCCGAAGGAGAGCAGCCAGCAGCAGCCCCACCTCCGATCATCCGCCACCGCCGCCGATCATTTCCTCCGATCAAGCTGCAGCAGCCGCTGCTTTCATCTTCTTCAGCTTCATCTTCCGTCATCATCTTCTTCTTCAAGCCAAGAACAGCCCGATCGTCTTTTCGAGCATATCTTCTTCTCCGATCATCGGAAAGGTATGTCGTTCGCTTCTATGAACTCGTAGGAAGATTTCGATCCTAGGGATATTGGTTGATCGTCGCCGCGAAATCTCGAAGTAGGACATGCATCATTTCTCTTCTTCTCCGTGCCGTGCAATCGCCCTTTCTTTGGTGGTTGCCGGTATTCCTTTTTGCATCCATATAACCGAATTAAAGTTGTTCGTAACCTAATAATTAACATCTTGATCGGAATGAATTTTGTGAAAATGGATTGTTGTTGGTATACTTTCTTGTTCATGGATAATGATCCCTGCATGTCGAGACTCTGTCCAAATGTTTTGAAAATATTAATATAGTTTCGAAATGAGATTAACTAGCATCCTATAAAATTTGGTAACAATCGGAATCACCGTTAATTTTCTAAAAATGAAACTGTGTTCATTTCGAGTCGAAGGACCCTTACCCGTTTTGCATGTCTAATATTTTTGCACCAAAATATTCCTAATGATTAGTTGAACAACTTTTGTGTTGAAGTCTAAGCCATGCAAACGACGAAAACATAAGAAAATAATTATAGAAGGTTAATAAGTTATATATATAATTTTAGGGAATATTAAATATTAAAAAGGAAAGTTATGTTAGAAAATTCTAAGGATGAAACTACGAACGTAACTTAACTTCAAGAAATATTTGTAGGAAGACTCTCCGAAGAAGCTGACTAAGATTCGAACCAAAGAATCGAGTAACCGGTAAAGGTGGGGATCTATTTATTCGAACTTGTTAAAATCCTTGGGGATTCTTGTTTCTTAATAACTCTTGAGCTAGTAAGCTCTATATTTTTCAAGTGCAGGCTTTGTTTCAGGATTAAATTGTGAATCACAGGTTTCCCAGGTTTAATGCTCTAATCTTTTACGATATCGGGTTGACATCGTTAGGTCTAACACACCAACGAGCAACTGGTGTACACCGGGATCGGGAGTGGGGTTTACCACGGAAATCTCGATCCCTAGCCGATAGACTTGCATATAACTTATTTATGCCGTCTAGCATAGCTGATGGGTTTATATACACTTTATGTATGTCACCCTGCAAATGTTCTTATAATCCGACAGGTGGTTTAACCGGGATTCGATTACGAGTAACCTCGGGAATACCTAAATGGACGTCTAAATGGTTTGGTCATATGGGATCAAGACCTATTCTTTCTCTTCTCTCTTTTGAAATCCTGAAAGCCCTGCTTTTGTTTTCCTTTGATTGGCAATGATTCCCACTGAGTGCTAGTTGTACTCAGCCCTGTGAAACTTTCTTTGTTTTGCAGATTGGGAGCCGGAGGCATAGTGACGGGGCGAGAAGAGAGAGAAAAAGAAAGGAGGAATAAACAAGAGACGAGGATAATAAAACTAAAACCGTTAGACTCTTTCCCGTTTCTTAAACTTTTATCTTGGTTATAAACAATTTACGTATGCTTTGAATCGTTAAACAATTTCCCTTTTCGTTACTTAGATAACCGAATCATCATACTATTATTCGAAATGGGAATTATGGTTTAGTTAACTTAGAAAGTTAATGTTCGTTTAAAGTTTATTCGTTATTCATTTGTTAGTTTAAAACTTGACGTTTTAAAAATATGAATTTATTTAACGAAAACTTAAACGAATTTATAAAAACTATAACGGTTGATAAAGGAATGTTTATTTATTCGCTTCCGCTATTTAAAACGCAACTTTGATGTAACTATATATTTTGGACCCAACTGTAGTGCGGTCTGGTCCGCCACGGTTGTTATGCTTTCGATATGTATTTTGGATCCGGTGATGGCGCGGTCTGGTCCGACCTCATTGTTATGGTTTATGTACTTGTTTAGCTGATGTTAGGTCTTTGGTATTTACTACGACTTGATCCTGGTTTTTAAGGGGAGATGCTGCCCAAATTTTTGGGCTAAACTAAATGACTTTAATTAAAATTAATTAAAATGAATTGAATATAAATCTCCCTTTTTATTTTACCCTTCGTCGCATCCCGATTTAATTGGTTATAATTAAAATTGATTATTTTTAGAGTTAGGAAAATCGGGGTGTGACAATACTCAAGGAAAACAAGCTCGCTTTTGGATGGAGCTTGGCGGATATACGAGGAATTAGCCCGACCACGTGCATGCATCGCATCAATCTCGAAGAAGGCGCTCGCCCCAAACGAGATGGACAAAGGAGGCTCAACCCAATGCTCATGGAGGTCGTGCGCAAGGAAATCTACAAACTATTGGCGGAGGGTATTATCTATGCCATCGCCGGTAGTGAGTGGGTTAGCCCGGTGCACGTCGTTCCAAAGAAGGGAGGAATCACGGTGTCAAAGAACGAGAAGGACGAGTTGGTCGCCTCGCGCCCGGTTACCGGTTGGAGGATGTGCATCGACTATAGGAAGCTCAACGCTTCCACCAAAAAGGACCACTTTCCTCTCCCTTTTATTGATCAAATGCTTGATAAGTTAGCCGGGCAAGAATTTTATTGTTTTCTAGATGGTTTGTCAGGTTACTATCAAATCGCGATAGCTCCGGAGGATCAAGCAAAGACGGCCTTCACAAGCCCTTTTGGGACCTACGCTTATAGGAGGATGCCATTTGGTCTCTGCAACGCACCGGGTACGTTCCAAAGATGCATGATGTCTATTTTTTCGGAATTTATCGGTGATTTTGTAGAGATCTTTATGGATGATTTTTCTGTTTTTGGGTCGTCTTTCCATGATTGCTTGATGAAAATAGAGAGAGTCCTTAAGAGATGCATTGAGAGTGGTCTTACTTTGAGTTGGGAAAAGAGTCATTTTATGGTTAGAAGTGGAATTGTTCTAGGCCATGTAGTTTCGAGTAAGGGCATAGAGGTCGACAAAGCGAAAGTGGAGGTGATTGAAAAATTGCCACCACCTAGTGATGTCAAAGGTATTAGGAGTTTCCTTGGTCATGCGGGCTTTTATAGACGATTCATTAAGGATTTCTCTAAAATTAGCCAACCTCTTTGTCGATTGCTTGCTCAAGATGTGCCTTTCCACTTTGATGAGTCTTGTATGAATGCTTTTCTCACTTTAAAAGAAAAACTCATCTCTGCTCCCGTTGTAGTTGGTCCCGATTGGTCATTGCCTTTTGAGATTATGTGTGATGCGTCGAATAATGCCGTAGGGGCTGTTTTGGGTCAAAGAGTCGATAAGATGCTTCGTGTGATTTACTATGCTAGCTTATCTCTTAATATGGCTCAAGTGAATTACACCACCACCGAACAAGAGATGCTTGCCGTTGTTTTTGCCTTAGATAAATTTAGATCTTACATCATAGGGTCTAAGGTGATTATTTATAGTGATCATGGTGCTCTTAAACATCTTTTGACTAAAGCCCAAGCAAAACCTAGGTTGATTAGATGGGTCTTATTATTGCAAGAATTTGATATTGAAATTCGTGATAGGAAAGGTAGTGACAATCTTGTGGCCGACCATCTTTCTCGTCTCGATTCACCTCCCCCTTATGCTTCTCTTGATGATATTTGTGATTCCTTTCCCTTTGAGAATGTTAATGAAGTGAATGCTACTCCTTGGTTTGCCGATATTGCTAATTACTTGGCCGATAAGGACACTAAACCCGTCCTTAACGCTCAAGAAGAGAAAAGGTTTCTTCGTTTGTGTAGGCAATACTATTGGGAGGATCCTCACTTGTTCAAGCTTGGGAAGGATGAGGTGATTCGAAGGTGCGTTCCCGACCATGAGCAAACCGAGGTGTTGCGACATTGTCACGAGGAGCCGAGTGGAGGCCATTTTGGTGGGCAAAAGACTGCGCATAAGGTACTTCAAAGTGGGTTATATTGGCCCACTCTTTTTAAGGATGCCCAAGCCTTCTACCTTTCTTGTGATCGTTGTCAACGTGTTGGCTCGATTAGTCGGCGCAATGAGATGCCCTTGAATCCTATCTTGGTGGTTGAGGTATTTGATGTGTGGGGAATTGATTTTATGGGTCCTTTTCCCAAGTCTCATGGATTCGAATATATTTTACTTGCCGTCGATTACGTGTCTAAGTGGGTAGAAGCCATACCCACGAAGACATGTGATTCTCACGTTGTCTTGAAGTTTGTGCAGGAAAATATCTTGTGTAGGTTTTGTTTCCCTCGTGTGATCATTAGTGATGGGGGAAAGCATTTTTGCAACAAGTTGTTCGCCAAGCTCATGAAGAAAAACGCCATCACACACAAGGTGGCGACTCCCTATCATCCACAAACTTCGGGACAAGCGGAGACGAGCAATCGACAAATCAAAGGGATCCTCGAGAAGACGGTGAAACCATCTAGGAAGGATTGGGCCGACAAGTTGAACGACGCTCTTTGGGCATATCGTACGGCTTACAAAGGTGTGCTTGGGATGAGTCCCTATAGGCTCGTCTATGGGAACTCGTGCCATTTGCCCGTTGAGATCGAGTTCAAAGCATATTGGGCTCTCAAGCGCATCAACTTCGACCTCGACGATGCTCACGATCGGGGAATCTTGCAAATGGAGGAGCTCGACGAGCTAAGGAACGAAGCCTATGACAATGCCAAGATCTACAAGGACAAGGTGAAACGTCTACATGATAGACGCATAGCCTTCAAGGAGTTCAAACCCGGAATGAAGGTACTTCTCTTTCACTCTCGTCTTCGTTTATTTCCGGGTAAGCTTAAGTCTAGGTGGGGAGGTCCATACACGGTGGTGCAAGTTTTCCCCCATGGTGCGGTGGAGATCAAGAACGAAGATTCGGGATACATCTTCTCGGTCAACGGGCAACGATTGAAGCCGTACATCGAAGGGACGACACTTCCTCACACGGTGGAGACGGTTCTCATCTCCGACCCCCCACTTTCCTCTTGAGTATTTGGTACGTCAAGCTAATGACGATAAACAAGCGCTTGGTGGGAGGCAACCCACGTAAAAAAAAAAAAAAAAATTTAGATTTAGTATTTTTCATAGTTTTTCGTGTTAATCTTCGATTTTCGTGTTAGTAAGTGTCTTTTTGCAGGAATAGGCGTCGATTACCAGCAGCTGATCTGGACGATCGGCCAGATTCCCTAAGGATTCTGGACGACCGTCCAAAACTGAGCAAACTAGATCGTGGCCAGTAGCTAATCTGGACGACCGGCCAGATTCTTTACGAAATCTGGACGATCGTCCAGAATTTCGTGGGCCCCACTCCTTGCCGAGTCAGCCATAACTTTTGGCCCATTACGTGTTATTTGACCTATATTTTTCTCCTTCACCTCTCTTCTCTTATCTCCTATCTATCTCCACCTATTTCCTCCCACAGCTCCCATCCAGCTCACACACCAGCGCCACAAACCTCCGCCAGCAGCCTACCGCCCGCCGCCGTTCAGAGCCACCGCTGCCGCCGTCAGTCCGCCGTCAGCACGCCGCCGGCAGCCACCCATAACGCCACCGTTAGCCACCGCCGTTCACCCATCGCCGCCAGCTCGCCGACGTCGTTCGAACAGCCCTCAGCCGCCGCCGTCGTCACCGCCTTTCAGCCTCGCCGCCGCAGCACCGCGCTCGTCCAGTTTCCCGCGACCGGCCAGAAATTTTTGGACGACCGTCCAGAATACAAGGAGAATCTGGACGACCGTCCAGATTAGAGGCTGCCCGATTTTCATCTTCGACGTTCGTGTCCCGATTCGCGTGCCATCCTTCATCAACCTCCTCAGCCCATCACCATGATTCGTACTCCATACATTGTGAGTCTCGATCGCCACTCACCGGGTGACAATGAGCAAGAGTACGGGCGTCGCGAACAGGTTCCTTTTGAAACCGATAGGTACGCGACTACTAATCTCTACCTCCGTTTGAAGAATCTTGATATACGTCCTCCTAGGCACTACAATATGGATTTTTTGAGGCGTTTGTCTATTTTTCCGACTATTCGCGAATATGCTCTTCGATTAGGATTAATGCAATGTATGTCTAGACAATGGGAGGCGCATAATAGTTTGTGTCTAGAGATGTGTAGTAGTTTTCGATTATCTAGACGTGGTGACGAGGTTGTGATGGAATGCACTTTTCGTGGTGTCTTGTGTGAAGTTTCTAAGGAAACGATGAAATCAGTGTTTGGTTTTCGTGCTAACCCTAATATCTCTGATTGTGTGCCTGCTGATTTTAATGTTAATGAGGCTTGGATGGAATTGACGGGTGTTAATAATTTTAGAACTTCGGGTGTGTCTAGTTCCTTTTTACGCGATGATGCTTTGATTATACTCCATCGCTTCATATCTAACATGGTCACCGGTAAAAAGGAGGCTAGTAAGGTAACGGGCATGGAGGTTTATTTGCTTTGGTGTGCTAGGTTCAATCGGAAGGTGTGTTTGGCCCCATTCATATGGACGTAGCTCTCACACGTGCAGTCGAAGAACGGCGCCCATCCCACTCTTGGATACGTCGCGACGGCTCTAGCTCGTCACTTTGGAGTGGATATTTCGGAGGCTGACGGGTTGGTGCAAAGCGTGGAGATGTCATCCACCGAGTTGATCAATGCCCACTTAATGAGGAGTCCAACCGAGTTCACTCGAGTCGAGGACCGAGCTTCTGTTCGTGCTTACTATGCTGACCCGCGTCGTATTCAAAGAGCCGGGCAAGAAGCTGAGCACCAAGAGGAGGAAGACGCTGAAGGAGAAGAAGAGGAAGACGAGGAGGAAGTGGAAAACGAGGACGACGGGAACGGAGACGAGGAGGAGCAGCAGCATGTTCCGGACGATGATGAGCGCATTATTCACTACTACACTCGAAAAGATCGCGTCCGAGCTCGTCAGGCTATGGAGGCCGAGATTCCTCCATATTGGGCTGATTTTCAACAAGGGATGTTTGCTCGTTTCGATTCCATGTCTACCCAAATGACGGGTTTGTCTAACCAAATGGCGGGTTTGTCTACACACGTGTCTGGCTTGGATAGGAGGGTGTCGAACATTGAGGGCCATTTGATGCGGTACACCGACTTCTCCATTGGCTCCACCTCCGCTCCACCAAACCCGAATGATCCCCGTTATTGGTCTCCCCACGATCCACGTTGGCAAGAACCACGGTTTGGAGGTCCATTCAATTGATCATAGCCATGTTTGTGTCTTTTATTTTTGTTGAGTCTTTTATTGTTTTCTCTTTATTTTGTTCGATTTTACGCTTTTGTGTTTTGTTTTGTGTTTGTTTTGTAGGTGATACTTGGAGTCTCTCGAGATTTTGGGTATTTGTGTTCGTCATATTGCGATAAGTTCTCTTTATCCCTTTCCTTTTTATTTCTCGCAATGGGGACATTGCTTGATTTTAAGTGTGGGGGGGGGGGGGGGGGGGGGGGGGGGGGGTCTTTGAACTTTTGTTGAGTCTTAGGTGTTAGTTGAGTCAAATGAGCATGTGATGATAGTATTGTGGACTTGGCCAATGATAGAGAATTGTTGATTTTTGAAAAATTCATGATCTTTATTATGCATGGAACCTTGGCGAAGCGACGCATTTTATTCGATGAATTTGATGTATGCTATGATGTCGGGAACTAGTTAGTTTGAACCCGTGAGATTTGAGCTATTTGTGCATATTTATGCCTATTCTTTGATTGAGTGATCATGCTTGCTTTGTTGTTTCTAGAACTTGCCTTGTTTCTCCATCAAGACCTTAGTATATTTACGAACTAGGAGATGATCTTAGGCCATTCTTTCGTAGCCACATGATTCCTATACACTAACCTTGTTCATAATCCTTTGTTTACCCCTTTTGAGCCTTTATTAGCCGTTCTTTGTGAAACCGGATGATAGGAGGTTTGGATGATTATGGGTATCCTTAGTTGTAGTTGGTGATATGGAAGGAGATGATTGGAAAATATTTGTTGTGGTGTAGAAGGAGAGAAAGAGAAGAAATTTTAGATGCTTGATTAAGTGTAGTTAGCTATCCCTATAAGCTTAAAAAAAAAAAGAAAAAAAAAAGAGATAAGAAAAAAAAAAAAAAAAAAATAGAGCCTTTGTTCAAATTAGAAAGAACATGTATTAGTTGAGCTCTAGAGAAAAAGAACGAAAAGAAAAGAAAAAGAGAAAAAAAAAAAAATAAGCATAAGGGGATAGTTAGCTTTGATTTGTATAGTTTAACATCTTTGAGTTTGTATTTGGTGTGTTGGAGGGTAGAAGATGGAGATAAAAATCCATACTTTGGTTGGAGTTGAAAAAAAGAGAGGTTGATGATTTAGAGCATTTTGAGTCACTTAGCCTATATATTCCCTACCTTAACCAATGTCCCTACATTACAAGCTTATATAAAGACCTTTTTGATCCTAGTTTGTAAGTATTACATTAGGTGGAGATGTTGAGATTGAAGGCAAGCTTATGGTAAACATGTTGCATTGCATTGATGTTGAGTGAACCCTGTTGATGTGCATTATATTACATCTTTGCTTTGAGAGAGTTGAGTGTTCACTTTCATATACAAAATTTCACATGTTGGAGAGTGTTCTTCGATGGATTAGCATACTTGAATTAGTTGAATAGATTGTGTTGATTGATGCTAAGGTTGTGTGCATAGTTTTGATCATGATCATGAGAGTTTGTTTTTGAAAAGTTTTTGAGGCCTATATAGTTCACGATACTTGAGTCTATTGTTTATTTTGTTTTGCTTGAGGACAAGCAAAGGTCTAAGTGTGGGGGAGTTTGATTGGTGTTTATTTGTTAGGTTTTTCGTTGCGTTTTCGTGTTCGTTTTCATTATGTTTTTGTGTCTTTTAGTGTGTCTTTTGGCTATGATTGTTTGTTTGGAGCTTTGAGTATCGTAGGAGCAAAAGGTGAGAAATTGGAAGGAAACGGGACGAAAAGTGCACGAAGAGAAGGAAAAGTCGTGAGAAGCAGTTCCTCATCTGGACGACCGTCCAGATTTCCTTCACAATCTGGACGATCGGCCAAACACACGCGAAGAGGTTATCCAGTGTCTGATCTGGACGACCGTCCAGATTTCATTCAACATTTGGACGATCGTCCAGATGTCGGCGTCCAGCTGTGTTTCCTTATTTAACTAGGTTTTCTTCCTAGTATATATATTAGTGCCTTGGACGAATTTTGTAACATCTTAGACATCTTTTATCATATTTTTAGCTCTAGTTTTCAGCACTTAAATACTTTATTAGCTTTTTATTGTTCGGATCCGGATTCATTGCTCGTTTAATTCAAGCCTTCGTTTATTTAATTCAAGTTCTTCGTCTCAATTTTCGTAAGTTCTTTTATCGCTTTCGTTTACTTGTTTTAATTGCTTGCTTTCGTTTTAGATTCGTTTTCTTAATTGCTTCGTTTAAATTCCTTAGTTTAATTTCGTTCTTTCGATTTCTAGTTTAAAGTTTAGATTCGTTTTTCTTCGATTTCAATCCTTTCGTTTTTCAAAGCTTTTCAAGTTAGATTTATTTGCCTTTAATTTCCAGATTTCAATTCATCATGTCTAGATTTATTTATGCTTCTTTCTTTGCTTTCGTTTCCTTCGTTGCTTTCTTTATTGCTTTCTTTTCGATTCTTGCCTAGGTAGATTTATTGCTTTCTTCTAGTTTAATTCTTAGATTTATTTCTTGAGTTCTAGATTAGTTATTTAATTGCTTTTATTTACTTGCTTTGCTTTATTTTATTTGCCTAGGATTTAAAACAAAAACCCCAAAATATTCTTCACTTGCTTTCTTAGATTAGATTTTTACTACATAATTAATTGCCCTGTTAAGTTTTCCTTGAGATTCGATACTTAGGTTTTACTTGCTAGTGCTACGATAGATTTCGTCTATTGCGAACACTTTTTGGTGAAACACACGACGCAAACGATGGATCGATGATCATCCAAAAGAGCTCATTATTGGGAACCCAAACCTAAGAGTGCGGACAAGAAGAACGATTGGTGATAGTGCGCTACTAAGCTGCTATCTCTCTCGTATTGAACCCAAAGATGCCATTGAAGCTCTTCGTGATGCTGACTGGATTGAAGCCATGCAAGAAGAACTCAATGAATTCAAAAGAAATGAAGTATGGTCTCTAGTTGATCGTCCTTGTCATCAGGGCGTCATTGGAGTCAAATGGGTCTACAAAAACAAGAGAGATGAATCTGGAGAAGTTGTCAGAAATAAAGCCCGACTGGTAGCGAAGGGTTATTGTCAACAAGAAGGAATCGATTATGATGAGACGTTTGCCCCCGTCGCAAGATTAGAAGCTATAAGGTTGTTTCTAGCCTATGCCGCTCATCAACGATTCAAAGTCTACCAGATGGATGTAAAAAGCGCGTTCCTCAATGGCGTTCTCGAAGAAGAAGTCTATGTGGAACAGCCTCCTGGATTCGAGGAGGGTGATTCGAGCAAAGTCTACAAGCTACACAAGGCCGTCTACGGACTTAAGCAAGCTCCTCGAGCTTGGTATGAGACGCTATCATCCTTTCTCATCGAATCGGGATTCAAGCGTGGATCAGTCGACAAAACGCTATTCACTATCAAAGTGAATGAACATATCCTTTTAGTACAAATTTATGTTGATGACATTATTTTTGGATCTAAATCTCCCATATTATGCGAAAAATTTGGTAACCTCATGACAGACAAATACAAAATGTCTATGATGGGGGAAATGAATTTCTTTCTAGGGTTGCAGGTCAAGCAGTCCGATGAAGGAATCTTCATTAGCCAAACAAAGTACGCACACGAGCTGGTCGATAAGTTTGGTGTCAAAGACAGCAAGCCCGTCAAAATACCAATGCTCTCTGGTGGGAAGATCGACCCGGATCCAGAAGGAAAACCTGCCAACATAACGCAGTACAGGGGTATTGGTTCATTACTTTATCTAACTGCGAGTCGACCTGATATCACTTTTGCAGTTGGAGTGTGTGCTCGATTTCAAGCTAATCCGAAGGAATCTCACTTGGAAGCGGCAAAGAAAATTCTTCGATACATCAAAGGAACCACAAAATTAGGTCTTTGGTATCCTTGTGATGATAATTTGCAGCTTACAGGTTATTCAGATTCTGATCATGCAGGGTGCAAGCTCGATAGGAAATCTACCTCGGGTACTTGCCACTTTCTCGGAAACAAGCTGATATCATGGTTTTCAAAGAAACAAACTTCAGTAGCCACCTCCACCACAGAGGCTGAGTACATGGCCGCAGGGAGTTGTTGTGCACAAATCTTGTGGATCAAACAACAACTCAAAGATTATGAAGTTGAAGTCAGTGAAGTGCCTATATTCTGCGACAGCTCGAGTGCTATCGCCATTACTCAAAATCCAGTTCTTCATTCAAGATGCAAACACGTGGATATTCGACATCACTTTATTCGTGATCACGTGGAAAAGAAGAACGTGGTTATTGAGAAGATACACACTGATATTCAACTGGCTGATATCCTAACCAAACCACTAGCCGAAGAAAGATTCAAAATGCTGTGTGGAAAGTTAGGGTTATTAAATGTTGATTCAATAGGCCGTTATCGCTAGAACAGGCCGTTTCTCTCAACAGGCCGTTCGTGTCTCAAACAGGCCGTTCGTGATTCAACAGGCCGTTATCGCTAGAACAGGCCGTTTCTCTCAACAGGCCGTCATCCTTTCAACAGGCCGTCATCCTTTCAACAGGCCGATAGTCAAATGACAGATCGTTCCCTATCAACAGGCCGTCGACAAAACAACAGATCGACCCGTGTTCCTCAAATTGAGGGGGAACACTTGCCCAAATGATCCATCATTTGAGGGGGAACAAAGGCCGATATCTGCCACCAGGCCGATATCACAAGTCCATGCCGTTCTCACTTCATCAGGCCGATATCACAAGTCCACACTACTACAAAAATGCACATAGATGACACTTCATAGATGACGTTTTTTTAGGTAAAACGTCATCTATGTGCGCTCACATCGTATACATGACAGTTATTTTAAAAAACGTCATCTATGTGCATCTATACACGACGGTCCATTTATAAACGTCATCTATGTGAATCTATACACGACGGTTCATTTAGAAACGTCATCTATGTGCGTTTATTTTTGCTTAATTATATATTAATTTATTTTTGTTTTGTATTTTTTATTCCCTTACCTTATAGTAGTATTAGCTAATTTAAAAAAAAATAAGAATTGAGTTGTGGGTTTAGACACTTAAAATTTTTTCGCTCTGGTTAGAATCGCGAAGAAACGAGAGCTGTGGGTTTTTCTCTGCTTCATCGCTGCTGTGAGAGAACTCGCCGTCGCCGGATTTTCGTGCCCTAGCTCCCAATCATGGTACTCTGCCTCTCTCCGCCGCTGATTCAAATTCAATTAAATCCCCTCAGAATCTCACTCAACCCTAGTTTTCATCTTTTAATTTCTCCTCTGCCTCTCTCCGCCGCTGATTCATCTTCCGCCTCTCTCCGCCGCTGGCTCTTTCTCGACAGTGCTCCCTCCTCTCCGGCACCGTGAATCTCTCTCTCTCTCTCTCTCTCTCTCTCTCTCTCTCTCTCTCTCTCTCAGTCTCAAAATTTCAATTTTCACACTCGCTTCCTCTGACGCCGCTCGCCTGTCGTCGATCCTTCTATCAAGGTTAGTTCTTTTTTTTTTTTTTTTCAGCTTCTCCCCATCTTCCATGGCTGCTGGAGTACTAGACGAATCCCAGGGTGAAACATTGCCGCCTTCTGCCTTTGCCCTAGGTATCAATTTCTCTAGAATTTTTCCAATATTTGGAGCAATTCTATGCGTGAATAATTGAGTAGATTTTAGTGTTTGTGCCCTTCTTGTTCTAATAAGTTTGTGGACTGGATTCCACTTTTTATTGCCGTGTTGGTAGGGTAATTGACTCATTGAAGTGTTCATATTTTTCGTTTTTGTTGCAGTGAAGTGATTAGGGAGAGACTTCCAAGCAATGTCATATATCAGGTGATTGCTGTAATTTTTTATTCAATTACTTAACTGGTAGATTTTCTGTCAGTCTATGTGAGAGAATAATAGTGTTTTTGCCTATGAATCAAGTGTCGAACCATGATTTTCGATTATATAATCGTCTTGTTCTCGTTCTGTTGTCTAGTTTTATAATTTCGGTCCCGTTCCAGTCATGAGATGGTCACTGGAATGGGAGTTTTATCACTTCATGTGATGTATTTATGTGTTCCATCAGATAGCATCGTTATGGATTCAGAATGCATGGGTTATCTATGCCTTGTTGTGCAGCAGCAACCATACAGTCCGTTTCTTAATCTTGATTTCAAAATGTTTGTAATATTTTGGTTCATATTTTGTTTGTGTGTGTAGTGTACATAACATGAGGTAAAAGGTGTATAAATCTTCAGATGAAGACTTCAATTCTAGAAGAGTTCTTCTGCAAAAACAGGGCTAGGTTGAGTTTTTTTGGGTCTTCTGTTTTGCTGATGGAAGTTTCCTTGTGCTTATTTGGCATGAAGCAGTTTGCTCCCCTTGATATACCATCTAGTATGGATGCTTTTCTTCAATTTTGGAGGCCAAATGCAGTCTCATGCTAATGGAAAGTGAATTGTGGCCAAATCTCATTATGGGAGCTGCAAGATATGGCGTAAGACTTTTCTCTTCTTACTATAAATTATGATTATGAATGGATTGCTTGCATCCAATTGATCTTCTGAGGGCACTATGCAGACTCCGATTTCCAGATCCAAGTAATGTTTTGGAGAAATATGTTGGATTATTCTAATTAGTCTTTAAGAAACTTTGGATCGACTAAAAGGCGGTGCACTTCTTGTTGGTCTGTTTTTGTACCTTCTCCAGCTATAGCAGATTTTGGCACTTCCGTGGGAGTAAAAGAAAGTCTGAAAGAATTGCACGCACAGCTTTCCCATAGAAAAGTATGGATGGCGTCTCCAATTCATAAGGGTGAAGAGGAAGGTAACTGGATTCCACTTTTTATTATTTGTTCTACTTTATCAGTGAATTAGGAATATAACTCAATATTTTTGTAGTGTTCTACCCTTCATCTTATTTACTCAAAGTTGAACTGTCAAAATAGCCTAAAACTTAGACACTGATAAACGTAGTAGTTGAGATCCGAATATCAGTTATGTTTGCAGAAGATTTGCGTAAGTTAGTTGTGCATTATATATTCCGTTCACTGCTACACGTAAGTTTTATTGATTCCCTATGCTTTCTTTAGTGTTACATAGCCTGGTTTTCAAGGTTATGTGTATAAGATTTTTGCTTTTTACACAAGTGATGACTGATGATGATGGTTGAGGTGGTATGGTGATTTTATTCTTTTATACTTCTCATATTGTTTGTTAGCCACATTGAACTTTTGGTTTGATGGATTGCATCGTTTTTTCGTGGCAGGTTAATCACATTATTTTATGGATGCAAATGAATTACTCAGATGAGAAGAACTGATGTAGAAGGATGAGGGTCTGACCGTCGTTTTTTCGGTTTGGTTTTTGTTTAATTTTTTTTTTTTTGTGATTCTTCTGCAAGAGCTTGTTTAGATGTTTATGATTTATAGGCTCCTCGAACTGATTTTCTTTAGTTGAAGGGATATGATCATGCATGAGGCATAATGTATTTTTTAGTTATAGCTCTTTTGTAGTAGTACTATAGACGTTAATAGATTGGAGTTGAATACATTTTGAAACATGTATTTACTATTACATTTTTGAATATTATTATATATTATGGGATTTCAAGTGACAAGTACTGTATATTTTATTGTGAATGGTTTAAATTTCGATTTGAAATTAAAAAGAAAATGGTAAAAATTATCCATTTTTTTTAATAATTTAATTGGGTAAAGATGACGGTTTGGATATATAAGCGTCATCTATTTTGCTTCAAACATGACGGTTTTAACTAAAATAGAAGACAGTTCATAACTGTCATCTATAATGAGCTATAGATGACGGTTAATAAGCGTCATGTAAAGTACATAGAATAGATGACACCGCCAATCTTGACAGTTTTTAACGCACATAGATGACGGTTATAAACCGTCATCTATGTGCGTTTTTGTAGTAGTGCCAGGCCGTTCTCATTTCATCAGGCCGGTATCAACCTGAATGCAACCCGCATTAATGAAGGGGGAATCAAAAGGGCAGTATCACCCTTTTGTCTTTCATTTAACTTCTTTAATACGCATTGAATTCTCTATTTATTATTGATATTTATTTCTCAATGTGTTACATTGTTTAAGGCTCTGTTGTGTTGCAGATATTAAGGAAAAATGGAATAATCATTGCTATTTTTGCAACACATCTAGTCAAGTGTCAAATATTGACACATTGACCGATGTCGCATTTAATTCCCTGCCACCCTTTCTGAAAAAGTGCAAGTATACGCACGTTTTCCTTATCTCACGCGCGGATGTGAACTGTTTCACATTCCACGCTCTTTCATCGTTCGGACGTGAATTAAAGGGCGAACTTTAACCCTTTCAAATTCAAACGATCTCAACCGTTCAATATGCCTATATATATCATGTTGATTTCATTTGAAACGTTACTTTCTTCATCATCTGCAACCCTAATTTTTCAATTTCTGCTAAAAACCACCAGCTGCAGTTGTACCTTTTCGCCATTTTTCTTCCATTTTCCGTCAAACACTCATACACATCTACTCTAAAATGGCAGGAAAATCAACATCCGGCCCCAAGGAAATGGAGTGGGAGGAGATCGCTGCGTATTTGAACTCTCGCATCAAATACGAGCCGTACATGGTTCGTGAAACCTTCGGTTTCGCGATTTGGAATCGATGTATGCACTGGTGGAAACCTGCCTTCCGTTCCACCGGTTTATCTCCACCCGGCCGCCGAAGCAACTCACAAAGATCGTGAGTGCCTTTTTCTATAACTGGAACAAGGGCGACTCCGTCTCCACCCATACCGTGTCCCTCGGTACCCAGAAATCCATCCACCACATCAACGTCCTCGACGCTGTGAAGGCCGCCTTCAGCATTGGGGAGGGTGGGACGATGCAACTCTCCGAGATCACGCGCGATCAGTTGCAGCATGTTTCCTACCGTGTTCTTATGGAGCAAAGGCCGTACTTGGCAAGCACGTTCAAGAGGAACGAGCTCCACCCCAAGTATCGTGTTTTAATGGATTTCGTGCAGAAGTGTTTTTTAGGGCACATTGGGAATCACGACCAGGTCACGCCGTTGAAGTTCCAGATCATGACGGCCGTGATTCTCGACCTGCCCATCGGTTGGGCCAAATTGCTGGTCACCCTTCTTTGGGATGAGGCCAGGCAGATCGATTGCACGATGGAGGGAGAAGCTGTGGTGGGAGTGCGTCTCCACAGCGAGAAGAGGCCACTTTGTCTTGGGACGAAGGCGACCTGCATCATCACTTCCTTCTTCAAAAATAGGAAGTGGACTGATGAGCCGGCCTTCCCCCACATCTTCATTCCAAAAGATCTCCGTCAAATGGATATGGCTTTGGGGGTCGCGCCGCAGATTTTCTACGGGTCGCCAGACCATGTAAGGGCGCACCTTGCCAAGACTGGTGAGTCCAAGGTTGGATGGAGAGTGCCGCCTCGTCCTGTGCAAAAGAAGCGAAAGGCCGTTGACGAGCCGTTGCCCTCTCGCCCTGTAAAGAGGACTCCCCCTGCCAAGAAGACTCCTCCTCGTAGGACGCAATCAGCCTCTACAGAACCGATCAGGCCGATTCACCGGATTCTTCCCATGGAGGTCGAGGAGTCTGCTCCTGGCAGGCAGCCATCGCCCTCCCCATCGCCCTCGCCCTCGCCGGAACGGACTACCTCTCCAGTCCGTACCGCAGTTGAGCCGACCGCCCCACAGCATCGACCTGCATCCCCTCACCCGCAGGCCGATGTTCGCGCTAGCTCGATGGAGATCGAGGATCTCACGGAGGACGATCCCCAACCTTCCCCCTTCCGGCATGTCATCGAGGAGGAAGATGTCGTCCTGCCCGTTCAGCAGTTCATCGAGCAGCCCGTGTCTGCTGCTCACTCCATGGTGGCTTCGATGAAGGTTGAAGCCAGGCTGAAGGTGATCGACCTGATGCTGGGGATTGCGCAACTCCCCAAGTCCCTCGATCTAGCAGCTCGCCTCCAGTTTTATCTGGTTTGTAAGTCGAGCTACTACTATGTTTTTGAGGCATTGCTGCAGGTTGCCTCCCTCGATGAGCTGAAGGTAGAGGAGCTGGAGTTGGAGGCAGAGTTCAACTTTTTCAGCGTAGAGGATGCAGCCGCCAATTTCCAATCCCTCGTGCTGCGGCGCATGAAGGTCGAGGCCAAAATTTTGGGCATCGACCTTCGCCCCCTCTACACCAACTCTCGTGCCCTCTACAACTCCGCCACAATTATCGGAGACGAGTTTGATGCTATTCAAACTCCGGAGCAATCGTCACCAAGGAATGAAGGTGGTGATCAAGCTCTGACTGCTGCTGATTCTGCTCCCGACGCATCAAAGTTCGATGTGGAGACCGAGTTCAATTCCCTATCTGCAAAGCTCGAGTCTCTCACTCTCAGTATTCCGGAGCAGATCAAGCAGGCCATAGCAGAGGCCGGGTCGATATTTTGAAGGAGGCCAAGACCCAGGCCGATGATGCTGCCAGAGAGCGGGTCACGAAGTTTGCCGTGGAGCACTTGAAAGAATATACAGACAAACTTCTGCCGGCCCAGCTCGAGGCTCTCAATATGGCGTCCCGAGATCTGATCGGGGAAGTGTTGGAGGACGTGGCCAAGGTCGATGAGCGAGTGACCGACCTGACCTCTTCTATTTCCATTTCGGCATCGGCCTCCAACACCCAAATCAACGGCATCCTTGACACCCTCTCCAGCCTGCTTAACGGGCATCAACAATTGAGGGATGCCGTTGGCAAGCTGCAGGAGGAGGACACCTCTCTTCTTTCCCTCATCAAGTCCCTTTCTGATGATGTCGAAAAGGGGGAAGAAGCAAAGGCCGCCGCCGCCAAGAAGAAGAAGGCCGCCAAAACCAAATCCCCTTCATCTTCTTTGGCTCCTCCCCCTCCTCCGCCGCCAAGGAAGACCGTTCCCGAGGCCGCCGCCTCCAAGCCCGTTTCCGAGGCCGCCTCGGAAAAAGCTCGTTTGGCTCGCGAAGCCGAATTGATTACTGCCTTGCATCTGGCCGGAGCGACTCCGGAGCAGGCCGTGAATCCAAGCGAGCAACGGCGTTTCATTGCAGAGCGCCGGGCTGCCGAAGCGAGGAAGAAGGCCGAAGAGGACTGGATCAGCCAGTCGGCCTCCGAGCTGATTTTGGAAGCTGGAGTCCAGCAACAGGCCGTGGAGTGGCTCGATGAGAGCAAGAACACCCTGTTGAGGGAGCTCAACAGCTGTTTTATCCTCCTCTTTTACTGGATCCAAGACCCCTCCCTTCCTGAAGATGCTGATGATGCCTATGCGGCCTACATGCTCAAGTTTCCTCACCAAGATTTCGTTGGTGAACTGCGAAAGAAGGCTGCAGGGGCCGGTGTGTTTGTACGGGCTCCTTGCAAGCAATATTTCACGCCCTTGACAATCGGTGATTCGGGCTTCTTGGATTATTCCCGAATCGACCGGTACATTGCACTGACCGCTATCGGCATGAACGTAAACGTCTCTAATTCCGATCCCGTCTACTGCCGTATCAGGGATGGAATCTATGCAAGCATGAAGGCTAAGTCCAGGGAGCAGATCCAGGAAGAGCGAGTGGCAGCCCGTGCCCAGCAAAAGAAGTAGCAGTTTAGATGATTTTGTAAAATTTATGTAATTCATTTAAGTTCATAGCCTGCTTTGTAAATTCCCTATGTAATTTCGCTATCGAGCTGAATGAAGCAAAAATAATCTATTCGACCTGACGACAATACCTCTTTGTCCAGGCAAACTGCCTTTACTGCTTTATATTATTTATGTCATTATCTGCCTTTCTTATAATTCCTTATCAACCTTAATGGTTAATCGATCTTTCATCGTTTTATATCTTAGGAATTATTTGTAAAGTGTATGATTTCGACATCATCAAAAAGGGGGAAATTGTTGGGAACCCCTTGCAGTTTGATTTTGATGATGTTTATCGAAACCACACTTAGGCATATTTTCACTTGTTTAGGGTCAAGGCCGATAGATCGATTGCTACCTGTTAGTGCAGGTCGATGCTCTCTAATGTTTAAATGCAAGGTTGATCCACTCTGTAAGAGAAAGGTTGTTTATCGACCTGCCTCATTCGGATCGAGCTGGCATATCTAGCTGTCTATCGACCTTCCTTATCAAGCTTCCAGCCTGCTGTGACTTAGAAGATTTCAAGAGTTGGATTTCTATATCAAGGTCGTTGATCCACCTTCATGGAGCAACACGACCTGATCCTTGCCACGTGGTATGCCAGCAAGGACGATCTTCCCAACGGCTAGAAGTGAGTCACGTCCCAACGGCTAGTGCCACATCATCCTGACTCCAACGGCTAGTTTTTCAAAACTGCCTATATATACTTCAAGCCATTATCGGATTCAAGCACGGGAAACTCAAGCTATCAACGCAATACTCTGCCAAAATCTCTCTCAAAGTTCATATCCATTCAAGTGTTCGAAATTCCATTAGTTTCCCAAACACTTGACAAAGAGAGATTTTAGACTCCGATAAAAGCCACAACGACGAAGCGTTCACTGCTGCTTGTCGTTGATTCAAACAACTTCTTCTCTGACTCGTTCGAAGTTAGAAAGTTTGTTTTGTGTTCTTCGCCATTATAGAGTGAGTCAAGCTCTGTAATTCGTGAAAGGTTGTTTGTACATTTTCTGTACGAAAGGTTGTAAGGGTCACGACCCAAAACTCGTGTCTAGATATATTCAAGTTAGAGTGTATTTAGAACTGATACTCAGTCAGTATAAATAAGAGAGAAGTTGGATCCGAAGGTAAAGGGATTCTCAGGTCGAGTCGACCTGACGTGGACGTAGGAGGGTTTCTCCGAACCACGCTAAACTGCGGTGTCTCTCTCTCTCTCTCTCTTTATTTATCGCTCTTTCAATACTTTATCAATTTGACGAGCATCAACCTGCATTTCATGAAACAACCTGCATTTGCATAACGCCATTAGATTTTTCAAAGAGTAATCAACCTCCACCAACTTCCGCATAAACACAGTTTGATAAATCAAGCTTGTTTTCGAACGAGCTTGATAGATCAATCTGCCTCTGATAGGATCGACCTTGACAATCGACCTTCTGATCGACCTGATTTTCTAAAACGTCAAAAACGGTTGGCATTGGTGTATTCCCCCCCCCGTACACCAATTACTCTTTTCCGGGACCAAAAAAAGGTCACAAAATTACCAATAAGTCGATGTAATTAGCCTCAAATGAGATTTAGCTGCGTTAATGATTACTTTTGCAATTACCAAGCTCAACGGGAAAATTGAAAAGGTTAAAAGATAATAATTAGTACTCCCCCCGTCCCAGTTCACTTACCCTCTTTCTTTTAGGCACGGGATTTTATGTGTAGTGTTAAATTGAAAAAGTAAGGGGTCCACATAAAAAAGTAAGGATTAATTTTTGCCTTTTAAGGAAAGAAGACAAGTGAAGTGAGACGGAAGAAAATAGTATTGAGGACAAGTGAAGTGGGACGGAGGTAGTAGTTAATAAATTAATGAAGTAAGAGTAGTAGTTTAGGCGGGCAAAATTTTGGGCCACATGTTTTTGCTATATACTCCCTCCGTCCCATTGGAATAGGGACCTTTTTTTCTCGGCACGGGAATTAAGACGAGAGTGATGATAGTGTATTAAAGTGAAATGTTAGTGGGTTAAAGTGATGTGTCTGAATTTTATTGGGTTAAAATTTTTTTATTTTGAGAAAAGTCTATATATTAGTGGGACGTCCCGAACAAGAAAATGTCTCTTTATTGGTGGGAGTTATAAATAAACGGAGAGAGTTTTTGCAAAAACCCTAAAAAAAAAGGAAAAAAAAAAATTAGTCTAACAATTAATTTGTCATCTCTAGATTGGACACCGACGAATGTATTGTCAACTATATACCTAACTAAACTATTTAAGTAACGAAGTAGTTAATAATTAATTTAACTAAAACACTATAAATATTAATGTACAATATACGATATGCAACAACCACATTGATTTTTTCTCATTTTTTTTTTTTTTAATTGCAAGGGTAATTTTTTATGCTTACAACGACATAAAAATAAACACGAACGAAATTGTTTTTATTTTCTCCTAATTAATGTCTTCTCTCTCTCTTTCTTCTATGAACCGACAACTTACCATCTGAATTGCGTTTCGTCGACAACGGAGTAGTATAGGGTTCTGAAGTTGGGTATTCTCTCACGAGCTCATATGATGAATTTCGAAATCTCCATTTGGCCCAATGAATTGGAAATCGGGCCCATTAACATGTTATGGATCGTGTCGAATATTATATAAATGGGCCTTTTCATAAGCCCAATAGTGAAAGTGATGGGCCGAAGACCCAAATTATGAAGAAAATTCTGGGGTGGGACCAGAACGGGAAATATTGTTAATTTGTTGGAGACTTTCGTACGGAAAATTGACAAGTCAACTCTACTTAATTAAATGTTTGATTTGTGAAAATTTTATATGTGTGTGACGAGCTCAGTTGATGATTTATATGTATAAAATTGCTATTATCATTGTATTTTTGTTGTTTGGAAACTATTGCTCTACTTCAATTTGTTCATAACAAAATTTAGAGATGTTTATGATGATTTGATTATCGATCGATGCAGTAAGAGATAGTAATAACCGGAAACGACCAACGTGCAAGAGAACATGGATTTCAATATTAAATTGGTCAAGTAGCATGTGAAATCGAAGACTTGGTCTTGGTGCATCTTTTATTATTCAAAGACATCAAATTTCCATTCGTCTCTCTCTCCCTCTCTCTCTCTCTCAACAGTCAACGCACACTCATCTTCTTCTTCTTCTTCCCCATAAGAAAAGAAAATTCTCTGCTACTCAGAAAGCAAGCACGCAAGCAGCATGGATTCAAAAGCTCACAAACTCCACATCTACTTCCTCCCGATGATGGCGCCGGGCCACATGATTCCGATGATCGACATCGCCAGGAACTTCTCCCGCCGCGGCGCCAGATCCACCATCATCACCTCCCCCTCAAACGCCTCCCTCTTCTCCCAAACCATCGACGCAGATCGCGAAGCCGGCGCCGACATCTCCATCTCCCTCGTCGACTTCCCCTGCCGCGCCGCCGGCCTTCCCGACGGCTGCGAGAATATCTCCGCCACCACCACCGCCCAAATGTACCTCGACTTCCTCCGCGCCCTCGACCTCTTCCAGCAGCCGGTGGAGCAGATCCTTAAGCACGGCGATCCGGACTGCATCATCTCCGCCGCCAACTTCCCGTGGACGGCCGCCACCGCCACCGAGCTCAAAATCCCAAGGATCAGCTTCTACGGCACCGGATTCTTCCCCATGTGCGTCTTCATCCATCCTCAGGGAACAGAGGCCTCACGACGCCGTCGAATCGGAGACGGAGGAGTTCGAGATCCCCGGCTTGCCGGACAAAATCATGGTTTCGAGGCGCCAATTGCCGCCCCATTTTAAGATCAAAGACGAAAATTCCGACGATCCGCTTCTAGAACTTACTAGAAGAGTCCTGAAAGCGGACAAATCCGGTATCGGAATCATCGTCAACTCCTTCTTCGAGCTTGAGCCGGCCTACGCCGCCCATTACCGGAAAATGATCGGAAACAAAGCTTGGCACATCGGCCCCGTTTCGCTCTTCAACAAATCCGACGAGGACAAAACTCGCCGGGGCCGCGTAACTCAGGACTGCTCGAGTTGGCTCAGCTCGAAGCAGCCCAACTCAGTCGTTTACCTCTGTTTCGGCAGCATGTCAATTTTTCAAACACCTCAGCTGCACGAAATCGCCGCCGCCCTCGAAAGCGCCGGCCTCAATTTCATCTGGGTAATCGGAAACAAGGCAAAGGAAGACGAAGGCGCCGATCTCCTCCCACCGGAATTCGAATCGAGGACGGAGGGGCGAGGCCTGATCATCAGGGGATGGGCGCCGCAGGTACAGATCCTCGACCACGACGCCGTCGGAGGGTTCGTGACTCACTGCGGGTGGAACTCAGTGCTCGAGGGGGTGGCGGCGGGGGTTCCGATGGTGACGTGGCCGCTGTCGGCGGAGCAGTTCTACAACGAGAAGCTGGTGGTGGAGGTGCTCCGGACGGGGGTTCCGGTGGGGGCCGAGGAGTGGGCGGAGAGGACGGACAAGAGGGAGGCGATTGGGAGGGAGAAGATAGAGAAGGCGGTGGCGGAGGTGATGGGAGGGGAAGGAGGAGAGAGAAGGAGAGGTAGAGCGAGAGAGCTCGGAGAGATGGCGAAGAGGGCGGTGGAAGAAGGTGGGTCTTCAGATCTTGATTTCAAACGTTTGATGGAAGATATAAGGAATTTTCGCGCTTGATCTTGTACTATTTGAGCGGTTTGTATGTGATACGGTGATACTCTACGAGTTTATTTATTTTATTTATTTATATTTGATGTTGGGCTTAGCCCGTTTTAATTATTTGGGTCGTTCCTTTTCGGGTTTTCTTGTTGATTCTTTCCCGGATCGTAGGTCGAATCAATCCTAGGTATTTAGTATAAATAGGAGGATTGTATCTTATTTCATTAATCAAAAAATACAATACAAACCCTAGTTTATTTATTTGCCGCTTTTCCTTTTCGTATCGTAATCTGGCGTGTACGACGAGCAAGGTTCTCGCGTCTGCCGTTGTATATTTTATTTCTTTTCGTTTCTTGATAGAGGAAATCGCCCCATCCTCTATCAATTGGTGCTTTCATTGAGAGCTTCCGAAGTGGAGTCTTTTTGAGGGGGCGAAACATCGGTTCAAAATTGCTTCAACTTCTCGAGATTGGATTTGAAAATTGTGGTAAGGTTCGGAGTTTGTTGCGGCGATTGTGCGTGATTTTAATTAGGTGCCTGAGTAACATTTATTTACCAAGAAAATTCTAATTGGATTTGAGATGCTGCTATTTATCGTGGTTTGTTGGAAGTAAAAAATTATTAGGGGTTGCAGTGTGTGTTTGACCGTGAAAGAAAGAAATATTGTTGGCGGCTTTTGCGTGAGTGTTGTCATGAATTATGCGTATTCAGTTTCCTCGGCGCCCACCATGGCGCCGCCGCTTTCCAATTCTACTCTGGCTTCGATGGAAACACTCGTAGCCATGTTGGGCCGTGTAGTGGCTCGATTCGAGGCACAAGAACAACGCTTGGCCATGGCGAATACAACCCCTCGGCCGGAACCCGAGCCCGATCCGCTATTTGGCAGGCCACTCACTTCGTGGGATCTTCCAAGGCCTCGTATTGCTCCAAAAATGTGCAGCAACCGCTCAGATTGGAACTCTTCGATTCCGCGTGCTTTTGAGCCGCAGCCGCAACAACCGACGTATTTGGAGAGCTACGGAGGAGGAGACAGGTACTCCAATAATTACAACAATTACGAGTCCCAGGCGTGGTCCTACAACAATTATGAGTCGCAGGCGTGGTCATACAACAATTACGAGTCGCAGGCGTAGTCCTACAACACTTACGAGCCAGATCACTACAACCATGTTCCGCAGCCGGTGCAGTACGAACCTCCGCCACCAGCACAATACTATTCCGCTGCAGAGCCACCGCAACAACAACATTATTACCCGCCGAGTTATACCCCTGTGTTTGATGTTGATGCTACGCTGGAGACAGATGTTAATGATTCCGAGATTCGAGTGTACACTAGGGGGGATGAAATTGAGGCGGAACAACCACGTGATGAGATTGGTGAGGAGGAATCTACACCAATGACTGATACGAAGTTGGAGGCAGCTGATGCCGATGCAGGCTACGAGCAGCAGCTCTCGGAGTTGCAAACGGAGCTCAATGTGGGAGGTGATGAGTTAAATTCCACGATGGCTGAAGTTAGTGAAGAGAAGGTGATTTCATGACCAGTGATTCGAACGTTGGGGTAGCTGAAAGATTTGTAGATGGGAATCTGAGCAAAACTAAGCCATTCGGTGGCCAATGGGGTAATGATCGATTATGTCCTCAGAAGCTGTCGAATGATAGCAATGGCCTATTGTTATTTCCTCTACCCTTGTCTGCCAAGATTAGAAAAGGAGGAGTTATTGACTTTGCATATGAGAAAAGGGCCGATTTTGATTGGAGGTCGAATCGTCATGCGGCTGATGGAAATACTCCGAGAGTGCCATTCACTCAACCAAGGAGATCTTGGCGCAATGAAGATCAAAGGAATGTCAGTTTTGCTGAAAACGGTAACGGGAGTTACTGCAGGGAACTCTCATTTGGATCCCGACTCTTGGTTATTTTCGGCATCTACGCGCTTGAGGAAGTATATAAGGATCTATTGAATCTCCACCTTGAGGACAAGGTGATTCTCAAGGGTGGGGGAGTTGATACGAGTTTATTTATTTTATTTATTTATATTTGATGTTGGGCTTAGCCCGTTTTAATTATTTGGGTCGTTCCTTTTCGGGTTTTCTTGTTGATTCTTTCCCTGATCGTAGGTCGAATCAACCCTAGGTATTTAGTATAAATAGGAGGATTGTATCTTATTTCATTAATCAAAAAAGACAATACAAACCCTAGTTATTTATTTGCCGCTTTTCCTTTTCGTATCGTAATCTGGCGTGTACGACGGGCAAGGTTCTCGCATCTGCCGTTGTATATTTTATTTCTTTTCGTTTCTTGATAGAGGAAATCGCCCCCTCCTCTATCATACGGGTATATTTATTTTAATTATTTATTTTTGTCGTTGGGCTTAGCCCGTTTAATTTATTTGGGTCGTTCCTTTTTGGGTTTTCTTGTTGATTCTTTCCCGAATCATAGGTCGAATCAACCCTAGGTATTTAGTATAAATAGGTGGATTGTATCTTATTTCATTATCAAGAAATAGACAAAAACCCTAGTTTATTTATTTTGCCGCTTTTCCTTTTCTTCTCGTAATCTGGCGTGAACGACGAGCAAGGATCTCGTGTCTGCCGTTGTATCTTTTATTTCTTTTCGTTTCTTGATAGAGGAAATCGCTCCATCCTCTATCAACTGGTGCTTTCATTGAGAGCTTCCAAAGTGGAGTCTCTTTGAAGGGGGCGAAGTATCGGTTCTTGAATCAACGAGCCGAGGGTAGTGATTATCGACGGCGCTAGAAGTCAACGAGCAACGGCGATCCAAGTCTATCAATTGACGCTAGTATTTGGGAGTAGTCTATCAAATTGGTGATTATCCACAATTCAACCAACGTCAAATATATTGGGGGTTTCCATTGAATTCAGACTATGTGGATACCCAAAATTCAACCAACGTCGAGGCCTTCGGCAACCATCACGCCGAAGATGGTGTCTCACCCCCAGCCGAGCTGGATTGAGACAATAGCGGGCAGCACACAGCCGCTCCCTCCGCCGATTCTGTCGGCGTCATCCACGGCGGCGCCGTCGTCGTCCTTATCTGCTCCAGTTTCGATGGAAGACATTCTAGCAAGGATTGCTCGTTTGGCGGCTCGTTTGGAGGCTCGACTCAAGGTGACGGAACGACGTTGTGCCCCGATGTTCACTCCATCGCGAGCGGAAGCTGATCTGTCATTCGGTATGCAACGGGATTGGCGCTTTCCGACGTGGGATCCCGGCAGCCTTCCGACTACAACACCGACAGCCACCAACCTTGCGATGTCTCTGCCGGCGGTGCAGCACCAGCCCCTGCCCGCTTTCTACGACGCAGCAGGGCCCCCGTTAGGGTTCCGCCACCCTAGCCAACAATCGCGGCGATCGCCGCTGCCCCAGCAGGCACCATGGGACTCTCCATGGTTGCACACACATCACGAGTCGAGCTATTCACACTATGGGGGAGGATATTCTGGTGGAGGTTATGCAAAAGAGTATAGTCCCTATGTGTCGCCACCTCCTCCGCGGAACAGCTGCTACGTGCCGACTCTTCAACGGAATCCGCCGTCGTACACTCCACCTCAACAACCATGGGATCCGCCATGCTCTCTAATCACTCTCAATGATGCCCAATACAACACCGCTGCACAGAGAGAGAGAGTCCGAGCCACGGGCGAACCCTAACGCGCACGAGAAGGCGGAGTCGGGTAGCAGTGATAAGAATTCCGGACTCAATTTTGGGAAGATCGTTGCTGCAACTGGCAGTGGGCAGCAACATTGCAGTGGGTATTGGAAAATCGGAAGTTCGACGAAGTTATTTTCGTTGGATCCTAAAAAGTGGTTGAAGGATCAGCTCAATGATGCCTCCTCGGTGAAGGAGTCGCCTATATGGATAGTGTTGGAACGGATGCTTGAAAGCCGCCCGTAACCCAGATCTTGGATTGGTTGTGTCGATTCGATCGTGCACATAAATTCATGCAAGGGCACGAGTACATACCTTACGATTATGGAAGATGAAGAAATCGAGTCATGTCTGATCGATCTACAGTTCTGATCTTCTAGGATGTGATCCCACACCGCTAGATCCGAGACTTGGTGGGCGTCTCGAGATCACTGGAACCTCGATCTCCTTCACTCAAGAACGACGGCCGACTCTCTCTCTCTCGCCTAAGATTTCGTGTGAAATCTTTTGGATAACTCTAGTGAGGCTAGGGTTTCTGATGAGAGACTTAGAGTATTTATATGGTACATAAATAAGGAGATATGATTCCTTATTTATCTCCAACCATATCTATGCCAATCCCATATTTATCCTTTTTCCATAACCACAAATCTTATTCCCATAATTAATACACAATTAATTAGGAATTAATTTGTTCCGTTATGCGACTGTATTTCCGGAATTAATTCTAACAAAATAGAATTAATCCTAATACTAGTAGAAGAATAAGTAAATAAATATATACTTAATATATTTATTTATATGATATTTATCCCCATAAGATTTAATTAAATAAATCTTATCCTATTAGAATTAATCTTATCCTTGAATAATTAAACAATAACTAATTAGATTTAATCTTATCCAACATGATATAAATCTAAATTAATTATATTTAATATCCATTCATCGGATATAAATCCAATATATATCATATACTAGGCCTGAGTACAATTATTGAGTCCAAACTCAATAATACTATTTAGATCGATTCCCGAGGTCTGTTTGGACCATCCTAGGGATCGGATACCAGACATAGTTGGGCCTTATCTAATTTGATATTTCCATGTCCACCCCTGAACATGTATCTCATTAGAGCTATGACGCACTCCACTTAAGTGTCATAACTAATTCACCGCTCTATCCCAATTATGTAGATTGGGGCTGGTATTTTGTTTAGTTCGACCCCCGTGTTTAAGACCTTTCATATCCATTAATTAATTAGAGCTACCATGACTGCTCCTAATTAATTAATATCTTATTCCTCAAGTAGTACCCGTTCACACCTTATTATATACCTGAACTTAATCAGCATGCATGATTTGGTATAATAATCCTTGTGAACTCCCTGAGGGGATAACGTCAACCTATACTCACATAGGACACAACTTATTGATAACACTTATTAGACATACTATGCATTTCCGTGTTACCCAAAGTACGACATGATTGAGATGAACTAACGAGAAGTTCATATCTTCGTAAATCAAAGTAACATCGAAGAATACATATACATCTAATAGTTTACCAATGTTAAGATCGAGCTAAAGCCTGAGATGTGTAGCTCTTCACCTATATCACCTTTGTTACAGGGTCAGTATCAGAAGAGCATTATCTCTGTTGATCCTCAATACGTTCCACCGTACCAGCATAATTAGTGATTAGGACTCATCACTACCATTAAGCTGCAGTCTAGACCGACAGCTCAGCCCAAGCTATCTCGATTGTGAACTGTTTATATCTCATCATTATTAACGACCTTCGTGATCCTCTCCGAGCTCAGATCGACACGTGGTCTAAAACATGAGATAATGGGCTTTATTCTTGCTTATACATATTCTTCCAGATAGGGATTGTTAACAGTGGACCTGTGTCGTAACCACTAAAACAACCGGTTTTGCTTTAGATATACAACAACCCCAACAGATAGATAGTAGCATCACGGAGCAATGTAATGCCAGTGAGAAAGCCGTAGGTGGTGCAATGGAGCTGTCGAACCTCATGAGAGGTTCACTGGTCCACCGAACATGAGAATTGTTGAGACGCCGCAAGAAGCTTACAAAGATACGGAGAGAATTTCATTAGTTAGCTCTTACATGGCGTCACTTCTTATGGGGAGCTATGCGGCTATAGATCACACTGATGGAGCATGGATGCATTTGACATACATTAAGGAGAGAGCTTGGACGAAACAGATTTTGGGGTGCCAGCCCTACCTAAGCTTTCACCATTTTTTTTTACGTGGGAAGGCCCGATACAAGACCCCACAACCGTTACTAGAAACGACACTTGCGAGTGTTTATACCCACTCGCTAGGAATCCTAGGCTAGGTAGCAGCTTTCCTTGCTCGCTTTGGAAGTAGCTTGCTCCGAGAGCATACAATAGTTCCCCCTTAACCAATGGCTTAACAATTCCTGTAAGCGGGTAGGTGACAAACCGATATTTTGTATGCATTTCAAGATGTTTTAGTAGGTTTTGGCTTTGATATGTGTGCTTAAATGAATACGAAATGATAGGTTTTCATACTTATGCGTTTTCTATATGCTTTGCGTTTTCTCTCGAGTTCCGTGCCTATTTCAGGTGCTGTGGCAATTTTTTGGGAATGTTTGACTTATCCTATGTTGAAGAGGATCGAAAGAGGAAGCTGTAGCACTTTGCGGATTAATTTTCCGATGCCGGACGAGAGAGAACGAGCCAAAACCGTGGGAGCGCGCAGAGAATGGCAGATTTGGGCGAGAATGCACAAACACATGCCTTAGACAACTTTCCGGAAATTACAGATTTTACCCCACCTTCTCAACTCAAGTTTCTGTTATTTGCAATTTGACCCCAACTTATGGGAAGACTATAAATACTCCTTTATTTGCCTCATTTGGCATCTTTTATGACTTGTAATTCATTTTTGCACTCTCTCTTAGAACCCTAGCTATTTCCCTCTTTCCACTTTAGTATTTTCAAATTATGTTGAAGATTAGGCTTGGAGTTTGAAGAGATTATTGAAGATTTCTTCTCTACTTTTCTTCCTTGTTCTTTCCATTATGTTTTCTCTTATTTTTGATGGTTTGATTGCTAGATCTATTGCTAGCTAAGCACCTTTATGGTTCCAAGTAATGGATGATGTGATTTAGATGTTGGGTGCTAGAGTTTAGGATGTTGATTTACCTTCCCCTTGAATTGCCTATGGATTGGGACTTTATTTGAATGCATGACTAATTGATCACTAGGAGTGCATCTAAGGTGTTTGATGGAATGCCTAGGAAGCTTCCATTCATAGCACTTGGCATCAATTCATACTCATATCACTTGATTGCATCTCATATGATTCCTAGAAAGAATTAGATGGGTTGGATGATAGTTGGTAGGTTATCTTAGACTAAAATGAGCTATTTGGAGTTGGTAGGGCATTTAAAGGCTTAGAAAACATTTATTGTTCTATTGATCTACTTGTTGATCACCCTAGTAAGGTAGGTTAACATATATGATATAAGAGACCATTCAAGGTGGATTAAAGTGGTTTGAAGCATCTAAACTCTAAAGCCTTCATCATAATCACATCGGAAGTTACTTGGATCCATACCTTTATTACTTGAATTTTCATTAGTTTACTTGCTAGTTTCATTTACTTATTGCATGTTTAAGTTTGTCATTTACTTACTTCATTGCCTAGTTTATAGAAAACACTAAACCAAGTCTATGTGCTCAAATAGGATAATAGAGACAAGACGAACTACTTGATTATCTCTCGACACATTTACTCCTCGTGTTCGATATTCGGACTTCCATAGTTCGATATTATTGCTAGGTTAGAAATAGCCTAGTCAATTTTTGGCGCCGTTGCCGGGGAGTGAATAGATTGATGATCAATAGATTGTTTAGTTTCTTGTTGCTAATTTGAGCTTGTTTTATTTTTATAGATAGGATGGTATTGTGCTTGTTGATTCAAGCATTTTATTGGACTATTTTTGATTTCTTTATTGGTGTGCTTGATAGGTACACACTTCATAGATCCAATGTTAAACATGTGGAATCATTCGTTTTGGATCATGAGAAGAGAGAAAGAACTTCCAAAGAGCAAGATGTTGAAATCAATCGAGAAGTGGAAGTTCTTAGGAAGCGATTGGAGGTTATGGAAGCAAGAGTGAATGAGCAAAGGAGGAGAACTCAAGAGGCTCAATTACCTCCTATAATTGAGATATTCCAACCTCCAAAGGCTAGTTATCAAGGAATAGAATGGGGCACAATAGATGCACCCAACTTTGAGCTCAAACCGGGTTTGATTCGTTTGGTTCAAGCAAATCAATTTGGAGGAGAAGTCACCGAGGACCCAAACGATCGTCTATACTCATTCCTCGAAATTTGTGATACCCTCAAGCTTGAAGGAGTGTCAAATGACACAATCCGGATGAGACTCTTCGGATTTTCACTTCGTGACCGGGCTAAAATGTGGTTCAAAGGTCTCAATGGGAAGTCAATCAAATCATGGGAAGATCTATGCAAAGCTTTTCTCTCAAGATACTTTCCACCTTCCAAGGTACAACTCCTAATCTCGGAAATTTATCAATTTGCCCAACATGAGGATGAGACGATATTCGATGCTTGGGAGAGATTTCGTGAGCTCTTGAGGAAATGCCCTCCACATGGCCTAGATGAGAGTCGACAAATCTTCTTCTTCTATGGTGGTTTGAGTTCACAAACAAGAACGATTGTAGATGCTACCTCCGGAGGTTGCTTGCTAAATCTAGATGTGAAGGAAGCTAGGAGGATTCTTGAAGAGATGGTTTCCAATTCTTTTCAATGGCCTATGGAAAGGGCGAATTTAAAGAAAGATACCTCCATGTTGGACGATAAATATGAAGATCTTGCATTCCAAATTACCAACCTCAAGAAAGAGCATGAAGAGATTAGAAAGGCGTTGATGGAAGCACGAGCTTGGCAAAGACCTAAGAATGGAGGAATTCTTGGCCAAAGAGAGGCGATTCACATCAACCAACAATCTCTCTCGGTTTCTCAACAACTTGTAGAAGAGGATCCACTCCAATCTTGGAGTTTTGAGACTCCATTGGTTTCTCCACCTCCCATACCTAATCATGAGCTTCAAGAGAAGATAGAGCCCTATTTGCCGTATGCAATGATGGATGAAGGTACCTCTCTTACTCTTTTTCCCAAAACTTCTATGGAGAATGATGAGTTTGGGGGTGAGAAGATGGATGAGCTTGTGGAGAGTATTTCTCATGAGGAAGTTGTAGAGACGAGATTTGATAGTTTGGAAATGTTGAAGACGTTGGATATCAATGCCTCTTTGGTTGAGTTGTTGAGAACCATGCCAAATCATGAGAAGTTCTTGGAAGATGTGGACAAGAGAAAGATGATGATAAATGAAGTGAAGTTTCCATTGAGGATTGGAGATCCATGATGGATTTGTATAATAGAAAGCAGGCCTTTTAGCTTGTATGCATGTGTTGTCCATAGCCACTAACAATCTTCTATCTGATTAAGTATGAATTGTTATCTATGCATCAAACATCTATCCATTATCTCAAAGTTGTAGGCTTTATGGTGTGTTGTAGATCACAGAAGACCATAGTTGCCGGTTCCTCACGAGATATAAAAGGGTATCACAGTTGAGACAGTTCTGGATATAACTGTCGGTTTAGGCTGTAGTATAGGCTGCATAAGTAGCTTGTCTTGGCTACTTGTCTATACTAGTACGTGCGTGTACTGATAGGATCACGGTGAGGTGCATTCTTCTATTCTGACCGAATGTAGAAAGAATCAAGACCTCGGTGACTTAAGATGAACCTTAACTCTAGTTGAGTCCTAAGGGTGTATAGTTATAGTCTGCTTCTTTGATTTACCATGGGTGAGAGTTCAGAGTATCTATAACTCAATATGCTCCGTATCTTGGGAAGCAACTATAACTAGTACGACTCTTAGTGCAACTGCAACAGAGCACCATATCCTGGTAGAACAGGTTGATCACATCCCCTGAGGAATTCATTAAGGACTATCATACCAAACCCTGCAGGTGGATTAAATTCCGGTATGATGAGTAAGGTATGAATGGTACTACTCAGGAATATATAAAAGAAGTTGAATAACACGAGCAGACAGAAGCTCTAAGTTAATGAACGGATGTGGGATATCTTAAATATGGGGGTCGCTAAGTCTAATACTAGCCCTGAACTCAACAGGGGTAAAACAGGTAATTCAGTACTATTACTCTAGTGGAATGTTTTAGTACTTATGGACTAAATTATACTCTGGGCTGAGTATGGAGAATTTAGCCATTGGGAGGCCTCGGTTTTACCAGCTAGTAGATCCCTGATCTGGCCCAAAAAGCTCAACAGGCCACAGTATAAGGAATAAGTGGGCCACCATTTAATTGGGCCCAATGAGGGCGCCAATACTGCTATGGACGGCTAGTCCATGTGTTGCAGGCCTGGCCTGCAACTTAAGCCCAAGTCTCACTTGGTCTCCTCTATATATACCCCCTCAAGGTCTTGTTTAAACTGAATGATCAGAATAATCGAGTGCACTTAAATATTCTGAACAAGAAAGGGAGGCTAGGGTTAGAGAGAGAGAGACGCGCGGCCGGGCAGAGCAGTTCGGTGGGATCCCGTTTTCCGTGGCTGATTCCGAGGTTCGTTGTCCATCCAACGTCAGAATCAAGCAGGGATACAGATCAGAAGATCTATTCGCGAGTTCTCTAATTCTTCAGGTAATCGATCTATAAACCCCCTATGATTCCGCACTAAATTCATAGGAGCATAATAGGTTTTATTCGATAGTTAGATATCCGAAATAGATCCTCAGGCGAACCGATATTCACCGATCAGATATGGTTCCTTCAGTTGGTATCAGAGCCACGGATCAGATTTTCGGCTCTATCTGAGTAATTATCGATTATTATGCATGTTAGATCGATTAGGATGTCGTTTTTCATGGTGTTTGTCGTTTTTCGTGGCCGATTTGGCAAATCTATGTAATTTTTTGATCGCGAGATAATAAGGTGCGATCTAGAATAGGATTAGATAGGTTTTATTTCGTTTTGTACCTGCTGGACGAGACGAAGACGAAGAACGAAGGAGACGAGCACCAGCTGGACGCCGTCGCACGGGGCGGCGCGTGAATCACACGCGCCACCGCACGCGCCTGTGCGAGTCGTCCAACGGCGAGCTCTCCTCTTCGCCGGTGATCAACAAGACTCCAGCAGCTTGCTGGAGTTCAGGAGACGTCGGAGGAGGCTAGGGGAGGCCGGGAAGGCGGCGGCAGCACCGGAGGCGCGACGACGGCGCCGCGGCAGAACCCTAGGCAGGGCTCGACACCGCGGCAGACGCCGTGGGCTGCATGGGGGGCGACGACGGCGACCACGGAGTCCAGCAACGGACTCGACGTGGCCGCGAGCGTCGCCGGCAGCAGCAGGTCATCGGAGCAGCGCCGGGAGAGCAGCAGCCGCGGCGGAACCCTCCTTGGGTTTTCTGCCGCGACTTGCAGCGGCGACAGGCGACGGCGAAGGCGGCGGAGGGACGTCCAGCAGCAGCGGAGCACGCCGGCGACATCAACACCAGCAGTAGGAGCCGCGGCGGACATCGCCGGCGTTATGGTTCTACACCGCGAGCCTCGCCGGGACGGTTGCCGGCCGTGCCACCGGCAGGGAACGACGCCCAGCAGCAGCAGCGGTGCCAGGGAGGCGGGGGCGGCCTGCGGCAGGGCTTCACGCCGTCGGTCGCGTGGGCAGCCTTGCGCGCCCGTGCCCTAGCCCGTGGACGGGCCAAGGGTTTCCAACCCGGCCCGTTCTCGTTTACGGGCTGCCTCGAGCGTTCGGGCTTGGGCCCAGTCACGAATACGGGCCGTGTTAGGTTCGGTTTTGGGTTCGTGGGCCCATGAGAGTGAAACGAGCGCGGTTTGGGCCTTTTCGAGAGTTTTGGGTCACGTGGTGTGGGCCCAATCTCGGTTAGAGAAGCCCAATGGCAACGAAAATTAGAGAATAAATTATTTAATTAATTTATTTATTTTCGGGGAGAAACGGGAGATCAACTCGGAGGACTTATTCAAGACCAAAGCCTGTTTCGGATTTTATTATTATTATGTAATAGTTTAGATGGGTCGTCACACCACGAAAAGCGAGTTTTATTTTTGTTTTTATCTCGATTTTCTTAAGCATGCTATGGATGCAATTTTAATTATAATAGCATGTCTTGCTTGTCAAGGTGAATAAATTGCGCTTACTCGAGCATGTTTTAGGATTGTCAATATAAGCATGTTTTAATTTTCTGCGAGCATGGTTTATTTGCTGCGTTTAGAAAATTATGCTTAGGATTATGTGACAACGTGATCGAGCATGTCGACAAACCTTTTGAAAGAAAAATACTAAGCAGATAAAAACATTTTTGTTATAGAAAATGTTAAGACCTCCACAACTGACCTTAAGGTGAAGTTTGGTGCGAGTGTGTAAACGTCCACACGAACGTGGCTTGCACATCGTACTGGACGAGTTTGCCAGATTGAGGGTTTCTTAACAAAAATGTTCTAACCAAAATGAGAAGTGGGAGCTTTTATGAGTAAACGTCCACACTAACGTGGCTTGCTCGGAATAGTAACTACGGTTTTCTCTGGAGTTGGTTTTTGAACAAAGATAGCTTAAGGAAAATAGGGTTTTTTCCGAGTTAGGCTAAGATTGTGGTTAAAAGCTTAGATATTAGTTAGAATACAACTCCCCAACGGAGTCCCTTTTCTAATCTAATATGGTCTAGTAAGGTTCAACTGTTAGCTCTATTTGCCATAAGGATAGGTTGGCAAGATAAGTAGAGTTAAAGATCCGAGTATCTGGTCGAACAGTGGGAGCGTAAACGTCCACACGAACGTGGCTTGCGATCCGCATTGTTTGGGCTGTTGAAGGTTTCGAAATTATTGGTTTATCAAAAGGTTACAATAATTTTCGTTACGAATTGATGCATGATCTTTTCTTACTTGTGTCTACGTGTTTATTGCTTTTTCAGATATGACTTTAGGCCCGTTCATAAACATTCTCACTTCGAGTCCTCTCACAGATTCCAACTACATGGTGTGGAGGAAGAATCTCAATGCTGTCCTAGCTGCAGGCGAGTATACTGATATTCTCGCGACTCCAGCTTCTCCTATCCTTACAGATTCGGCATCACAAGAGGAGAAAGAGGTTCATGAGATTTGGCACAAGAAAAATGACGAGGCTATGAAAATAGTCTTGTCGTCTGTGTCAGATGGGATGCAGTACATGATTAAGCATATGGTGACTGCATACAGCATGATAGAAACTCTGGAATCTTTCTTGGTTGATGAAGTGGCGCCGAAGGCTGAACCAGTTGCAGAGTTTATTCAAGCTGTGAATAAAGCAACAGGAGTTACTCTGACACATGAAGATGTTAGAAGAATGGTTCGGAATGCAAGGGGAGCTGCGAAGGTGCCTCTCGGTGTTGTAAAGAAACTGAAGTTCAAGGGCAAGTGCTTCATTTGCGGTGAGAAAGGACACTGGAAGGCTCACTGCCCTCTAAAGAAGAAGAATTCTGGTACGTCATTCACATGTGTAACTGAAACATGCTTAGCTGCAAGTTCTACCCAGACTTGGGTAGTAGATACGGGAGCAACTGACCATGTATGTTAGTCCTTGCAGGGGTTTCTGCAGACAAGGGAGCTGAGTGATGACGAGATTACCATCTCCATGGGCGATGCATCGAGAGTTGCAGCTGTCGCAGTTGGAGATATTCATTTATCGTTTGATAGTACTGTTTTGGTTTTGAGAGACGTTTTGTATGTGCCTGCTTTTAGGCGAAACTTAATTTCTGTTTCGAAACTTTTTGTTTACGGATATTCAGTTGTTTTTGATAGAGGCGTTTCTATCATGAAAAACGATGAGGTTATAGTTTCTGGCACATTGTCCCGGTCTCTCTATACCATTACTTGTCCTATGAATGATTCTTCTTCTTATAATGCTTCCTCATCATTGAATACTAAAAAGAGGAAGAATCCGTCTCAAACGAACCAAACTCTATTATGGCACTTACGATTGGGTCACATCAACCAAAAGAGGATTCAAATGTTGATAAAAGAAGGTGTTTTGGATTTCCAAATAGAACCTTTATCAACATGTGAATTTGGAAGGAAAGATGGTGACCAGACCTTTCAAGTCCATAGGATATCGAGCTCAAGAGCTCTTAGAGTTGGTTCATTCTGACTTGTGTGGACCGATGTCCGTTCAAGCTCGAGGAGGTTACGAGTATTTCGTCACATTTATTGATGACTACTCGAGATACGGTTATATCTACCTGCTCCACAGGAAGTTCGAGTGCTTTGACAAATTCAAGGAATTCAAAGCGGAAGTGGAGAAGAGAACGGGTAGAAGTATCAAGTCACTTCGCTCTGATAGAGGTGGCGAGTACCTCGGAACTGAGTTTCGAACTTTCTTGTCAGAAAATGGGATTTCATCTCAGTTAACTACGCCCGGTACTCCCCAACAGAACGGTGTAGCTGAGAGACGGAATCGTACTCTTTTAGACACAGTGAGATCGATGATGAGCTATGCATCCTTGCCAATTTCATTCTGGGGATATGCCTTGGAAACAACAGGTTATCTCCTCAATCTAGTACCTACAAAGTCGACGGTTAAAACTCCTTCCGAATTATGGACAGGGCGCAAGCCCAGTTTGGGTCATATTCGGGTTTGGGGATGCCCAGCACACGTGCTGACCAAGGAGGCCGACAAGTTGAGGTCTAAGACTGAGGTTAGGCTGTTTGTAGGATATCCAAAGGGAACGAAAGGAGGTTATTTCTATAGTCCCCAGGATCAGAAGGTCATTGTGAGCACTAATGCCCGATTCCTAGAGGAGGACTTTATTAGTAACCATCGGACAAGGAGTGAAATAATGCTCGATGAGTTGTGAGCATCAGCAGTAGCCAGTATTCCAGAACAGCCGAGTGTACAAGAGGTTATACCACTAACTGCACCCTTATCCGATACTGTATCTCCGCCATCGCTTCGTCGCAGTGGGAGGGTTGTTCGTCAACCGGACCGTTTCATGTTCGTGGGAGAATCCACTGAACTACTCTCGGGTATCAAACATGATGAGATCGACCCCTGGACTTACAAGGAAGCGATGGAGGACGAGGATGCAGATTCCTGGAGAGTTTCTATGGATTCGGAGATAGAATCCATAGTTAACATGGACGTGTACGACCTTGCGGAGCTGCCGGATGGGGTAAAGCCCATCGGTTGCAAGTGGGTGTACAAGAGAAAGAGAGGACCTGACGGGAAGGTTTTAGCCTTCAAAGCTAGATTGGTGGCGAAAGGATTCACTCAGAAAGAGGGAATCGACTATGATGAGACATTTTCGCCGGTTGCCATGCTTAAGTCCGTCAGAATACTCTTGTCCATGGCGGCACATTTAGACCTAGAGGTTTGGCAAATGGATGTCAAGACTGCGTTCTTGAACGGGTACCTTGAAAAAGGTAGGGACATATATATGCGCCAACCAGAAGGTTATGTGAGAGATGGCCAGGAGCATCTCGTATGGAAGCTTAAGAAGTCCTTATACGGACTTAAGCAAGCATCCAGGCCCTGGAACATTCGTTTTGATAGAGTGATTAAATCCTTTGGATTTGTCCAGTGCTTAAACGAAAGCCTGTGCTCAGTTCGGACGGAAGCGTGGTATTCTTAGTACTGTACGTAGATGACATACTTCTCATTGGCAACAATGTGAACGTGTTATCAGGCGTAATATTGGTTATCTGAACAGTTTCAGATGAAAGACTTGGGAGAAGCAGGTTATATTCTAGGGATCAAGGTGATCAGAGATCGCCGTAAGAGGATGTTAGGCTTAAGCCAAGCTTCATATATAGATACTGTGATCGCCCGTTTCAGCATGCAGAATGCCAAGAAGGGTTTTCTTCCCTTCAGACATGGCATACCTCTATCTAAGGACATGTGTCCGAAGACACTAGAGGAGATAGAGGGCATGAAGACTATACCGTATGCTTCCGCGGTTGGAAGTCTCATGTATGCAATGCTGTGTACTAGACCGGATATCTGCTATGCGGTTGGCATGGTGGCAAGATATCAGTCTAACCCTGGTCAGGGACATTGGATGGCTGTTAAGCACATTTTGAAGTATCTCAAGAGGACAAGAGATCATGTGCTTGTTTATCAGTTCAATGAGATGATCCCGATAGGGTATACGGACTCAGACTTCCAAGCTGATCGAGATGAGAGAAAATCTACCTCAGGCTATGTGTTTACATTGGGAGGTGGAGCCGTCACTTGGAAGAGTGTGAAGCAGAAGTGCATCGCAGAATCGACCATGGAGGCCGAATATGTGGCTACTTGTGAGGCTGCTAAAGAGGCTGTGTGGCTCCTGAACTTCCTTAATGAGCTAGAACTAGTTCCCAGTTTGCCCAGAGGTATCACATTATATTGTGATAATGCTGGAGCAGTTGCAAACTGCAAGGAACCTAGAGCTCACAAGGCGAGCAAACACATAGAGAGAAAGTACCATCTCGTACGAGCAATCGTCGAAAGAGGAGAAGTAGAAGTGAAGAAAATCCCTTCAGCGGATAATCTGGCGGATCCATTCACAAAGAGCTTACCAGTCAAAGTGTTCGACAAGCATGTCGAAGGGATGGGACTGGAGCGCCTCCCACACTAATAAACTTTGAGTATAAGTGGGAGAAGATGTGTAATAGATGCTAGGTTGTAGACACTCTGCCTTTTGTCACATGATATCCTAAAAGTGTGCTTTAGTATAAGTGGGAGATTGATGGATTTTTATACTAGAAAGCAGGCCTTTTAGCTTGTATGCATGTGTTGTCCATAGCCACTAACAATCTTCTATCTGATTAAGTATGAATTGTTATCTACGCATCAAACATCTATCCATTATCTCAAAGTTGTAGGCTTTATGGTGTGTTGTAGATCACAGAAGACCATAGTTGCCGGTTCCTCACGAGATATAAAAGGGTATCACAGTTGAGACAGTTCTGGATATAACTGTCGGTTTAGGCTGTAGTATAGACTGCATAAGTAGCTTGTCTTGGCTACTTGTCTATACTAGTACGTGCGTGTACTAATAGGATCACGGTGAGGTGCATTCTTCTATTCTGACCGAATGTAGAAAGAATCAAGACCTCGGTGACTTAAGATGAACCTTAACTCTAGTTGAGTCCTAAGGGTGTATAGTTATAGTCTGCTTCTTTGATTTACCATGGGTGAGAGTTCAGAGTATCTATAACTCAATATGCTCCGTATCTTGGGAAGCAACTATAACTAGTACGACTCTTAGTGCAACTGCAACAGAGCACCATATCCTGGTAGAACAGGTTGATCACATCCCCTGAGGAATTCATTAAGGACTATCATACCAAACCCTGCAGGTGGATTAAATTTCGGTATGATGAGTAAGGTATGAATGGTACTACTCAGGAATATATAAAAGAAGTTGAATAACACGAGCAGTCAGAAGCTCTAAGTTAATCAACGGATGTGGGATATCTTAATATGGGGGTCGCTAAGTCTAATACTAGCCCTGAACTCAACAGGGGTAAAACAGGTAATTCAGTACTATTACTCTAGTGGAATGTTTTAGTACTTATGGACTAAATTATACTCTGGGCTGAGTATGGAGAATTTAGCCATTGGGAGGCCTCGGTTTTACCAGCTAGTAGATCCCTGATCTGGCCCAAAAAGCTCAACAGGCCACAGTATAAGGAATAAGTGGGCCACCATTTAATTGGGCCCAGTGAGGGCGCCAATACTGCTATTGTCGGCTAGTCCATGTGTTGCAGGCCTGGCCTGCAACTTAAGCCCAAGTCTCACTTGGTCTCCTCTATATATACCCCCTCAAGGTCTTGTTTAAACTGAATGATCAGAATAATCGAGTGCACTTAAATATTCTGAACAAGAAAGGGAGGCTAGGGTTAGAGAGAGAGAGACGCGCGGCCGGGCAGAGCAGTTCGGTGGGGATCCCGTTTTCCGTGGCTGATTCCGAGGTTCATTGTCCATCCAACGTCAGAATCAAGCAGGGATTCAGATTAGAAGATCTATTCGCGAGTTCTCTAATTCTTCAGATAATCGATCTATAAACCCCCTATGATTCCGCACTAAATTCATAGGAGCATGATAGGTTTTATTTGATAGTTAGATATCCGAAATAGATCCTCGGGCGAACCGATCTTCACCGATCAGATATGGTTCCTTCAATCCATTCCATGACAAACATGTAGGAGTGAAGCTTGAGGAGAAAGTTAATGAGCCATGTCGAGGAGGAGGCTTCACAAAATTTGGTGGAGTGAAGTTCAAAGAAAAGATTGTCGATCCATTCCATGAAAATTGTAGAAGAGTTCAATGTCTGGGAAAGAAGGCCTCGTTTGATGTCCCATGAGTTACATTGAGGTATCGTCGAGCTAGCGACGTTAAAAAAGCGCTCGTTGGGAGGCACCCCAACACGTATCCTTTGTTTACTCGTTTTTCTTTAAGTTTAGTTTGAGTCGTTTTATTCGAATAAGAGTTGAGAGTGGGTTAATATGCTATAGAAAGGAATTTCTAAGTGTTGGGTGTTTTTCTATGCCTTAAAAAATTGTTGAGATTTTTCAAGTTGGCAATTTCATGCCTTAGAAAAATTTTGAGAATTTTCATGTTTTTGAAGTCCAACACTTAGAAAAATTTTGAGGGTGTAAATTTCAATTTTGCGCAGTCCGGCGTTAAAATCAAAAAGAAATAGTAAAACTCGTCGGAATTTGATTCCGCCAATTGGAATGAGTTCGTAAGACCCGAGAGTAGGGGGGAGGATCATGGCCGGCCTCAAGGACCGTCCGGAGCACGGCGGCTGGCCGGAAAGTCAGCAAGTTCCACGACCCACACCACAGCCTGGCTGGGTCGTGGTTTTTGTGAGGATGATTTCCACGGTCAACGCCCGTTGGCCACGGTCAACGGCAGCTTCCAGCCCATTGACCGTGGTTTTTCCCCAATTTTCACTTTCAAATTTTTTTTCGTTTTGTCTTTCCCCCCTATTTTTCAATTTGTTTTTCTATTTTCTTTTTGATGTTATCTCTTGTCTTCTACCTCTCTTATACCTCATTACTCTTACCTATTCATTTCTTTCTCTTGAGATAGATGGCCATATTCTTGAAATTGAAAAGTCGAGAGGAGCTAAGCATGACGAAGGAAAGGATTCAACTTAATCGAGCACGTACCGGAATGGGTAGCATTGAACGTGATATCCATCCAAAGCTTGGACCTTTGTGAGTGTAGTTTAAATTCCTTATTATTTTCCCTCCAAACTCATTTTAGACTTTGTTACTAAAGGGGGGTAAGATAAGGTCTTTAAACTACTTTTCTCTCTTCGGTTTTTCATTAAGTCGTGTGCTTAGTGATTTATAAGCTTGTATTTGCTTGATAAAGTTGATTGTGTTTGATTTGGATGCTTGAAAAGGATGAATTTGTTTGAGTGTGTTTGGTATATGATGAGAGTGTCTAAGTTGAAATGTGATTCAAGTGGTTCATATGTGTGTAAATGTATGCTTACTTGCAAATTTTGCAAAATTTTTAAAATTTCTTTCGAATGAATCACTTGAAGTATTGGTTTTCATATCGTGTTTTTCACTCCTTTGCTTTCAAGAGAGATGTCGATGATGAAGTTGAGCGAAAAATGATATCATATTTTTGGAATCTTTCATATGTGTATTGAGCATGAAATGTTTGCGCGACACGATTAACTAGGAATGATTGATCTTAGGCACATGAACTCTAAATAAAAGCTTGTGAGGTTTGAGCCAAAACGTTGCATTGATAACGTTCTTTTATTTCTTGAGAGTTTGCCATGTATTGCATTGTTATCTTCTAGAACTTGCCTTTAATCTCGATCGAGGTTGCTATATGTGCCACGAGAACTTAGAAAGGATTTTAGGCCCTCACTTGTTAGCCTCATTATTCCCTAAGCACTTGATGGATTTGTATACTAGAAAGCAGGCCTTTTAGCTTGTATGCATGTGTTGTCCATAGCCACTAACAATCTTCTATCTGATTAAGTATGAATTGTTATCTATGCATCAAACATCTATCCATTATCTCAAAGTTGTAGGCTTTATGGTGTGTTGTAGATCACAGAAGACCATAGTTGCCGGTTCCTCACGAGATATAAAAGGGTATCACAGTTGAGACAGTTCTGGATATAACTGTCGGTTTAGGCTGTAGTATAGGCTGCATAAGTAGCTTGTCTTGGCTACTTGTCTATACTAGTACGTGCGTGTACTGATAGGATCACGGTGAGGTGCATTCTTCTATTCTGACCGAATGTAGAAAGAATCAAGACCTCGGTGACTTAAGATGAACCTTAACTCTAGTTGAGTCCTAAGGGTGTATAGTTATAGTCTGCTTCTTTGATTTACCATGGGTGAGAGTTCAGAGTATCTATAACTCAATATGCTCCGTATCTTGGGAAGCAACTATAACTAGTACGACTCTTAGTGCAACTGCAACAGAGCACCATATCCTGGTAGAACAGGTTGATCACATCCCCTGAGGAATTCATTAAGGACTATCATACCAAACCCTGCAGGTGGATTAAATTCCGGTATGATGAGTAAGGTATGAATGGTACTACTCAGGAATATATAAAAGAAGTTGAATAACACGAGCAGTCAGAAGCTCTAAGTTAATCAACGGATGTGGGATATCTTAAATATGGGGGTCGCTAAGTCTAATACTAGCCCTGAACTCAACAGGGGTAAAACAGGTAATTCAGTACTATTACTCTAGTGGAATGTTTTAGTACTTATGGACTAAATTATACTCTGGGCTGAGTATGGAGAATTTAGCCATTGGGATGCCTCGGTTTTACCAGCTAGTAGATCCCTGATCTAGCCCAAAAACCTCAACAGGCCACAGTATAAGGAATAAGTGGGCCACCATTTAATTGGGCCCAGTGAGGGCGCCAATACTGCTATGGACGGCTAGTCCATGTGTTGCAGGCTTGGCCTGCAACTTAAGCCCAAGTCTCACTTGGTCTCCTCTATATATACCCCTCAAGGTCTTGTTTAAACCGAATGATCAGAATAATCGAGTGCACTTAAATATTCTGAACAAGAAAGGGAGGCTAGGGTTAGAGAGAGAGAGACGCGCGGCCGGGCAAAGCAGTTCGGTGGGGATCCCGTTTTCCGTGGCTGATTCCGAGGTTCGTTGTCCATCCAACGTCAGAATCAAGCAGGGATACAGATCAGAAGAACTATTCGCGAGTTCTCTAATTCTTCAGGTAATCGATCTATAAACCCCCTATGATTCCGCACTAAATTCACAGGAGCATGATAGGTTTTATTCGATAGTTAGATATCCGAAATAGATCCTCGGGCGAACCGATCTTCACCGATCAGATATGGTTCCTTCAGTTGGTATCAGAGCCAAGGATCAGATTTTCAGCTCTATCTGAGTAATTATCGATTATTATGCATGTTAGATCGATTAGGATGTCGTTTTTCGTGGTGTTTGTCGTTTTTCGGGGCCGATTTGACAAATCTATGTAATTTTTTGATCGCGAGATAATAAGGTGCGATCTAGAATAGGATTAGATAGGTTTTATTTCGTTTTGTACCTGCTGGACGAGACGAAGACGAAGAACGAAGGAGACGAGCACCAGCTGGACGCCGTCGCACGGGGCGGCGCGTGAATCACACGTGCCACCGCACGCGCGTGTGCGAGTCGTCCAACGGCGAGCTCTCCTCTTCGCTGGTGATCAACGAGACTCCAGCAGCTTGCTGGAGTTCAGGAGTCGTTGGAGGAGGCTGGGGGAGGCCGGAGAGGCGGCGGCAGCACCGGAGGCGCGACGACGGCGCCGCGGCGGAACCCTAGGCAGGGCTCGACGCCGCGGCAGACGCCGTGGGCTGCATGGGGGGCGACGACGGCGACCACGGAGTCCAGCAACAGACTCGACGTGGCCGCGAGCGTCGCCGGCAGCAGCAGGTCGTCGGAGCAGCGCCGGGAGAGCAGCAGCCGCGGCAGAACCCTCCTAGGGTTTTCTGCCGCGACTTGCAGCGGCGACAGGCGACGACGAAGGCAGCGGAGGGACGTCCAGCAGCAGCGGAGCACTCCGGTGACATCAACACCAGCAGTAGAGCCGCGGCGGACGTCGTCGGCGGCTGGAACGGCGGCAGCGAGGTGAGGGGTGCCGCAGCGGAACCTTAGTTAGGGTTCTACGCCGCGAGCCTCGCCGGGACGGTTGCCGGCCGTGCCACCGGCAGGGAACGACGCCCAGTTGTAGCAGCGGCGCCAGGGAGGCGGGGGCGGCCGGCGGCAGCGCCTCACGCCGTCGGTCGAGGCACGGGCAGCCTTGCGCGGTCGTGCCCTAGCCCGTGGACGGGCCTAGGGTTTCCACCCCGGCCCGTTCGCGTTTACGGGCTGCCTCCAGCGTTCGGGCTCGGGCCCAGTCACGAATTCGGGCCGTGTTAGGTTCGGTTTTGGGTTTGTGGGCCCATGAGAGTGAAACAAGCGCGGTTTGGGCCTTTTCGAGAGTTTTGGGTCACGTGGTGTGGGTCCAATCTCGGTTAGAGAAGCCCAATGGCAACGAAAATTAGAGAATAAATTATTTAATTAATTTATTTATTTTCGGGGAGAAACGGGAGATGAACTCGGAGGACTTATTCAAGACCGAAGCCTGCTTCGGATTTTATTATTATTATGTAATAGTTTAGACGGGTCGTCACACCACGAAAAGCGAGTTTTATTTTTGTTTTTATCTCGTTTTTCTTAAGCATGCTATGGATGCAATTTTAATTTTAATAGCATGTCTTGCCTGTCAAGGTGAATAAATTGCGCTTAGTCGAGCATGTTTTAGGATTGTCAATATAAGCATGTTTTAATTTTCTGCGAGCATGGTTTATTTGCTGCGTTTAGAAAATTATGCTTAGGATTATGTGACAACGTGATCGAGCATGTCGACAAACCTTTTGAAAGAAAAATACTAAGCAGATAAAAACATTTTTGGTATGGAAAATGTTAAGACCTCCACAACTGACCTTAAGGTGAAGTTTGGTGCGAGTGTTTAAACGTCCACACGAACGTGGCTTGCACATCGTACTGGACGAGTTTGCCAGATTTAGGGTTTCTTAACAAAAATGTTCTAACCAAAATGAGAAGTGGGAGCTTTTCTGAGTAAACGTCCACACTAACGTGGCTTGCTCGGAATAGTAACTACGGTTTTCTCTGGAGTTGGTTTTTGAACAAAGATAGCTTAACGAAAATAGGGTTTTTTTCGAGTTAGGCTAAGATTGTGGTTAAAAGCTTAGATATTAGTTAGAATACAACTCCCCAACGGAGTCCCTTTTCTAATCTAATATGGTCTAGTAAGGTTCAACTGTTAGCTCTATTTGCCATAAGGATAGGTTGGCAAGATAAGTAGAGTTAAAGATCCGAGTATCTGGTCGAACAGTGGGAGCGTAAACGTCCACACGAACGTGGCTTGCGATCCGCATTGTTTGGGCTGTTGAAGGTTTCGAAATTATTGGTTTATCAAAAGGTTACATTAATTTTCGTTACGAATTGATGCATGATCTTTTCTTACTTGTGTCTACGTGTTTATTGCTTTTTCAGATATGACTTTAGGCCCATTGATAAACATTCTCACTTCGAGTCCTCTCACGGAATCCAACTATGTGGAGTGGAGGAAGAATCTCGATAATGTCCTCATTACTGAAGGGTACGTGTATGTACTCTCGACACCTCATCCTAAAGCCATCACTGAAAATTCGACTGCCGAAGAAAAGAAGTCGCATGAGGCGTGGCACGAGGGAAACAGAGTGATTAGATGGCTAGTCATAATGTCTCTCACGCCGGGATTGCAGGCTTTGTGTTCTCACTTAGCAGATGCTGCGGATATCCTAGAACTTCTTGAGATCTTTTGTGAATCGGATGATTTGAAGTTGGCTGAGGAGGAAGCTAGTGCGCTTATGTTTGGTACTCAGGCTATATTGCAAGATATTAGTGAGGCAAAGGTTCAAGGAAGCACTGAGAGCTTGAAGAAGGAAGATGTCGTATTGCCCGCCGAAGAAGCTAAAAAGTCTAAGGCAAAGGGCAAGTGCTTCAAGTGCAATGAGAAAGGACACTGGAAGGCTGACTGCCCTCTAAAGAAGAAGAATTCTGGTACGTCATTCACATTTGTAACTGAAACATGCTTAGCTGCAAGTTCTACCCAGACTTGGGTAGTAGATACGGGAGCAACTGACCATGTATGTTAGTCCTTGCAGGGGTTTCTGCAGACAAGGGAGCTGAGTGATGACGAGATTACCATCTCCATGGGCGATGCATCGAGAGTTGCAGCTGTCGCAGTTGGAGATATTCATTTATCGTTTGATAGTACTGTTTTGGTTTTGAGAGACGTTTTGTATGTGCCTGCTTTTAGGCGAAACTTAATTTCTGTTTCGAAACTTTTTGTTTACGGATATTCAGTTGTTTTTGATAGAGGCGTTTCTATCATGAAAAACGATGAGGTTATAGTTTCTGGCACATTGTCCCGGTCTCTCTATACCATTACTTGTCCTATGAATGATTCTTCTTCTTATAATGCTTCCTCATCATTGAATACTAAAAAGAGGAAGAATCCGTCTCAAACGAACCAAACTCTATTATGGCACTTACGATTGGGTCACATCAACCAAAAGAGGATTCAAAGGTTGATAAAAGAAGGTGTTTTGGATTTCCAAATAGAACCTTTATCAACATGTGAATCGTGTTTGGAAGGAAAGATGGTGACTAGACCTTTCAAGTCCATAGGATATCGAGCTCAAGAGCTCTTAGAGTTGTTTCATTCTGACTTGTGTGGACCGATGTCCGTTCAAGCTCGAGGAGGTTACGAGTATTTCGTCACATTTATTGATGACTACTCGAGATACGGTTATATCTACCTGCTCCACAGGAAGTCCGAGTGCTTTGACAAATTCAAGGAATTCAAAGCGGAAGTGGAGAAAAGAACGGGTAGAAGTATCAAGTCACTTCGCTCTGATAGAGGTGGTGAGTACCTCGGAACTGAGTTTTGAACTTTCTTGTCAGAAAATGGGATTTCATCTCAGTTAACTACGCCCGGTACTCCCCAACAGAATGGTGTAGCTGAGAGACGGAATCGTACTCTTTTAGACACAGTGAGATCGATGATGAGCTATGCATCCTTGCCAATTTCATTCTGGGGATATGCCTTGGAAACAGCAGGTTATCTCCTCAATCTAGTACCTACAAAGTTGACGGTTAAAACTCCTTCTGAATTATGGACAGGGCGCAAGCCCAGTTTGGGTCATATTCGGGTTTGGGGATGCCCAGCACACGTGCTGACCAAGGAGGCCGACAAGTTGAGGTCTAAGACTGAGGTTAGGCTGTTTGTAGGATATCCAAAGGGAACGAAAGGAGGTTATTTCTATAGTCCCCAGGATTAGAAGGTCATTGTGAGCACTAATGCCCGATTCCTAGAGGAGGACTTTATTAGTAACCATCGGACAAGGAGTGAAATAATGCTCGATGAGTTGCGAGCATCAGCAATAGCCAGTATTCCAGAACAGCCGAGTGTACAAGAGGTTATACCACTAACTGCACCCTTATCCGATACTGTATCTCCACCATCGCTTCGTCGCAGTGGGAGGGTTGTTCGTCAACCGGACCGTTTCATGTTCGTGGGAGAATCCACTGAACTACTCTCGGGTATCGAACATGATGAGATCGACCCCTGGACTTACAAGGAAGCGATGGAGGACGAGGATGCAGATTCCTGGAGAGTTTCTATGGATTCGGAGATAGAATCCATAGTTAACATGGACGTGTACGACCTTGCGGAGCTGCCGGATGGGGTAAAGCCCATCGGTTGCAAGTGGGTGTACAAGAGAAAGAGAGGACCTGACGGGAAGGTTTTAGCCTTCAAAGCTAGATTGGTGGCGAAAGGATTCACTCAGAAAGAGGGAATCGACTATGATGAGACATTTTCGCCGGTTGCCATGCTTAAGTCCGTCAGAATACTCTTGTCCATGGCGGCACATTTAGACCTAGAGGTTTGGCAAATGGACGTCAAGACTGCGTTCTTGAACGGGTACCTTGAAAAAGGTAGGGACATATATATGCGCCAACCAGAAGGTTATGTGAGAGATGGCCAGGAGCATCTCGTATGGAACCTTAAGAAGTCCTTATACGGACTTAAGCAAGCATCCAGGTCCTGGAACATTCGTTTTGATGGAGTGATTAAATCCTTTGGATTTGTCCAGTGCTTAAACGAAAGTTGTGTTTACAGGCTCAGTTCGGACGGAAGCGTGGTATTCTTAGTACTGTACGTAGATGACATACTTCTCATTGGCAACAATGTGAACGTGTTATCAGGCATAAAGGATTGGTTGTCTGAACAGTTTCAGATGAAAGACTTGGGAGAAGCAGGTTACATCCTAGGGATCAAGGTTATCAGAGATCGCCGTAAGAGGATGTTAGGCTTAAGCCAAGCTTCATATATAGATACTGTGATCGCCCGTTTCAGCATGCAGAATGCCAAGAAGGGTTTTCTTCCCTTCAGACATGGCATACCTCTATCTAAGGACATGTGTCCGAAGACACTAGAGGAGATAGAGGGCATGAAGACTATACCGTATGCTTCCGCGGTTGGAAGTCTCATGTATGCAATGCTGTGTACTAGACCGGATATCTGCTATGCGGTTGGCATGGTGGCAAGATATCAGTCTAACCCTGGTTAGAGACATTGGACGGCTGTTAAGCACATTTTGAAATATCTCAAGAGGACAAGAGATCATGTGCTTGTTTATCAGTCCAATGAGATGATCCTGATAGGGTATACGGACTCAGACTTCCAGGCTGATCGAGATGAGAGGAAATCTACCTCAGGCTATGTGTTTACCTTGGGAGGTGGAGCCGTCACTTGGAAGAGTGTGAAGCAGAAGTGCATCGCAGACTCGACCATGGAGGCCGAATATGTGGCTGCTTGTGAGGCTACTAAAGAGGCTGTGTGGCTCCTGAACTTCCTTAATGAGCTAGAACTAGTTCCCAGTTTGCCCAGAGGTATCACATTATATTGTGATAATGCTGGAGCAGTTGCAAACTGGAAGGAACCTAGAGCTCACAAGGCGAGCAAACACATAGAGAGAAAGTACCATCTCGTACGAGCAATCGTCGAAAGAGGAGAAGTAGAAGTGATGAAAATCCCTTCAGCGGATAATCTGGCAGATCCATTCACAAAGAGCTTACCAGTCAAAGTGTTCGACAAGCATGTCGAAGGGATGGGACTGGAGCGCCTCCCACACTAATAAACTTTGAGTATAAGTGGGAGAAGATGTGTAATAGATGCTAGGTTGTAGACACTCTGCCTTTTGTCACATGATATACTAAAAGTGTGCTTTAGTATAAGTGGGAGATTGATGGATTTGTATACTAGAAAGCAGGCCTTTTAGCTTGTATGCATGTGTTGTCCATAGCCACTAACAATCTTCTATCTGATTAAGTATGAATTGTTATCTATGCATCAAACATCTATCCATTATCTAAAAGTTGTAGGCTTTATGGTGTGTTGTAGATCACAGAAGACCATAGTTGCCGGTTCCTCACGAGATATAAAAGGGTATCACATTTGAGACAGTTCTGGATATAACTGTCGGTTTAGGCTGTAGTATAGACTGCATAAGTAGCTTGTCTTGGCTACTTGTCTATACTAGTACGTGCGTGTATTAATAGGATCACGGTGAGGTGCATTCTTCTATTCTGACCGAATGTAGAAAGAATCAAGACCTCGGTGACTTAAGATGAACCTTAACTCTAGTTGAGTCCTAAGGGTGTATAGTTATAGTCTGCTTCTTTAATTTACCATGGGTGAGAGTTCAGAGTAATTCATTAAGGACTATCTTACCAAACCCTGCAGGTGGATTAAATTCCGGTATGATGAGTAAGGTATGAATGGTACTACTCAGGAATATATAAAAGAAGTTGAATAACACGAGCAGTCAGAAGCTCTAAGTTAATCAACGGACGTGGGATATCTTAAATATGGGGGTCGCTAAGTCTAATACTAGCCCTGAACTCAACAGGGGTAAAACAGGTAATTAAATACTATTACTCTAGTGGAATGTTTTAGTACTTATGGACTAAATTATACTCTGGGCTGAGTATGGAGAATTTAGCCATTGGGAGGCCTCGGTTTTACCAGCTAGTAGATCCCTGACCTGGCCCAAAAAGCTCAACAGGCCACAGTATAAGGAATAAGTGGGCCACCATTTAATTGGGCCCAGTGAGGGCGCCAATACTGCTATGGACGGCTAGTCCATGTGTTGCAGGCCTGGCCTGCAACTTAAGCCCAAGTCTCACTTGGTCTCCTCTATATATACCCCCTCAAGGTCTTGTTTAAACCGAATGATCAGAATAATCGAGTGCACTTAAATATTCTGAACAAGAAAGGGAGGCTAGGGTTAGAGAGAGAGAGACGCGCGGCCGGGCAGAGCAGTTCGGTGGGGATCCCGTTTTCCGTGGCTGATTCCGAGGTTCGTTGTCCATCCAACGTCAGAATCAAGCTGGGATACAGATCAGAAGATCTATTCGCGAGTTCTCTAATTCTTCAGGTAATCGATCTATAAACCCCCTATGATTCCGCACTAAATTCATAGGAGCATGATAGGTTTTATTCGATAGTTAGATATCCGAAATAGATCCTCGGGGGAACCGATCTTCACCGATCAGATATGGTTCCTTCAGCACTAACCAAATGAAACGTTAACTTTGTGGTCCCCCTTGAGCCTTTGAAGCCTTTGTTGCTAAAACGGATGAAAGAGGGTGAAGGTTGGTTATGGGAATCCATTGAGAGGTTGTAAAGTAGTGAGATAACAAGGTTTGAGAAGTTTGTTTGAAGAGGTCGTTTTGAGATGAGAATACTCCTATGAGCTCTAAAAGAAAAAAAAGAAAAAAAAAAAAGGGAAAAAAAGAAAAAAAGGAAAAAAATGATGAGAAAAGAAAAGAAAGAGTTTGAATAAAGATAGTTGTGAATGAGAGCATAAAGGAGTTATTCATGAATATTTGAGAAGCTTCAATCAAAGCTTGTGTACTAAAGAGTGTAAAGAGGTGAAATGGTGAAGGTAGAAGGTGGAGAAATTCACATTTAGAGTGGAAAAGAGAGGGTGAAAGTACTTGAGAGATTTCTTAGTCACTTAGCCTAAAAATCCCTACCTAAACCAATGTCCCCACATTACAAGCCTAAACAAAAGACCTAATTGATCTTAGTTCGAGTGCACAACAAGCGATGGAGATCTTGAGATTTAGGGCAAGCTTATGGTAAGAGCGATGCATGCATGAGTTCGATGAGTGTAAACTTCCTTCCATATACTTGAGAGAAAGAGCGATACACTTACACCTAGTGAGGTTTGGAGTTTCATTATGCTTGAGTGATTGATTTCTTAGTTGAAAGTGTTGTGTGATTATGGATTGTTCGATTCACCTTGGGAGTTCCATGATTGAAAATGTTTTGTTGAGTGAGTATTTTGAGACATCGATGATCTTGAATTGCATACCCATTCGGTTTGAGTGTTTTGATTGTTTTGTTCCATTTTCGGGACGAATAATGGATTAAGTTTGTGGGAGTTGACAAACCGATATTTTGTATGCATTTCAAGATGTTTTAATAGGTTTTGGCCTTGATATGTGTGCTTAAATGAATAGGAAATGATAGGTTTTCATACTTATGCGTTTTCTATGTGCTTTGCATTTTCTCTCGAGTTCCGTGCCTATTTCAGGTGCTGTGGCAATTTTCTGGGAATGTTTGACTTATCCTATGTCGAAGAGGATCGAAAGAGGAAGCTTTAGCACTTTGCGGATTAATTTCCGATGCCGGACGAGAGAGAACGAGCCAAAACCGTGGGAGCGCGCAGAATGGCAGATTTGGGCGAGAATGCACAAACACATGCCTTAGACAACTTTCCGGAAATTACAGATTTACCCCACCTTCTCAACTCAAGTTTCTGTTATTTGCAATTTGACCCCAACTTATGGGAAGACTATAAATACTCCTTTATTTGCCTCATTTGGCATCTTTTATGACTTGTAATTCATTTTTGCACTCTCTCTTAGAACCCTAGCTATTTCTCTCTTTCCTCTTTAGTATTTTCAAATTATGTTGAAGATTAGGCTTGGAGTTTGAAGAGATTATTGAAGATTTCTTCTCTACTTTTCTTCCTTGTTCTTTCCATTATGTTTTCTCTTATTTTTGATGGTTTGATTGCTAGATCTATTGCTAGCTAAGCACCTTTATGGTTCCAAGTAATGGATGATGTGATTTAGATGTTGGGTGCTAGAGTTTAGGATGTTGATTTACCTTCCCCTTGAATTGCCTATGGATTGGGACTTTATTTGAATGCATGACTAATTGATCACTAGGAGTGCATCTAAGGTGTTTGATGGAATGCCTAGGAAGCTTCCATTCATAGCACTTGGCATCAATTCATACTCATAACACTTGATTGCATCTCATATGATTCCTAGAAAGAATTAGATGGGTTGGATGATAGTTGGTAGGTTATCTTAGACTAAAATGAGCTATTTGGAGTTGGTAGGGCATTTAAAGGCTTAGAAAGCATTTATTGTTCTATTGATCTACTTGTTGATCACCCTAGTAAGGTAGGTTAACATATATGATATAAGAGACCATTCAAGGTGGATTAAAGTGGTTTGAAGCATCTAAACTTTAAAGCCTTCATCATAATCACATCGGAAATTACTTGGATCCATACCTTTATTACTTGAATTTTCATTAGTTTACTTGCTAGTTTCATTTACTTATTGCATGTTTAAGTTTGTCATTTACTTACTTCATTGCCTAGTTTATAGAAACACCAAATCAAGTCTATGTGCTCAAATAGGATAATAGAGACAAGACGAACTACTTGATTATCTCTCGACACATTCACTCCTCGTGTTCGATACTCGGACTTCCATAGTTCGATATTATTGCTAGGTTAGAAATAGCCTAGTCAGTAGGGAACGTCTTCCAACACTCCACCTTTCTCCACCTTATTTCTCCTTCTTCAAGCGAGTGGAATTTTGAAATGACTCGCTTGAGTTGGTGAAGATCCGAAGCGAGTGACGCTTAAAGAACAAGCGACCACTCCTTCGTGCATCCTGAATCTAGCACTCTTCACCAGGGTCTAGCAACCCTAATTCCATGCATAGCTGATTGAAACGAGACTCAGCTAGAGGCTTGGTGAGGATATCTGCTCGCTGGAGATCGGTGGAATTTTCTCGAGCTTGATATCCTTCTTCTCTGCATGATCACGAATGAAGTGATGTCGAATTTCCACGTGCTTGCATCTGGTGTGAAGCTCTGGATTTTTTGAGATGCATATAGCACTGTTGTTGTCGCATAATATAGGAATTTCATTTGCTTCAACTTTGTAGTCCTTCAACTGCTGACGAAGCCATAGAATTTAAGAACAGCAGCTTCCAGCGGCCATATATTCGGCTTCAGTCGTTGAAGTAGCTACACTTGTCTGCTTCTTTGAGAACCATGAGATCAAATTGCTTCCCAAGAACTGACAAGTGCCCGAAGTTGATTTCCTATCAATTCGGCACCCTCCATAGTCAGCATCTGAGTATCCAATGAGCTCCAAGTTGTCCTCCGTTGGATACCACAACCCCATGTTGACAGTGCCCTTCAAATATCGAAGAATTCTTTTGGCAGCTTCAAGATGACTGTGCTTGGGATTGCTTTGGAAGCGAGCACATACTCCAACTGCAAAAGCAATATCTGGCCTACTTGCAGTGAGATATAGAAGGGATCCGATCAAAGCTCGGTAGTCTGTAACATCCACAGACTTTCCATCTAGGTCTGGCTCCATCTTCCAGTTGGTGTTCATTGGAATCTTCACAGCTTTGGCATGCTGAACACCGAACTTGGCAAGCATATCTCGAGTATACTTAGCTTGATTGATGAAGATTCCATCATCCTGCTGCTTCACTTGAAGACCTAGAAAGCAGCTCATCAAGCCAATCATCGACATCTCATATTTGGTCTTCATGAGCTCTCCAAACTTCTCGCTAAGCGACTGGTTTGGTGATCCATATATAATATCGTCCACGTAGATCTGAACCCATAGCATATCCTCTCCATGGTTGATGGTAAATAGGGTTCGATCTATCTTTCCTTTGTGGAAACCATTATCCGCTAGGAATTGGGATAGGGTATCATACCAAGCTCTGGGAGCTTGCTTCAACCCATATAGGGCTTTCTTCAATCGATACACCTTATCTCCTTGCTCGAAACCCGGTGGCTGCTCCACATATACTTCTTCCTTCAATTCACCATTGAGAAACGCGCTCTTAACATCCATCTGATAGACTTTGAATTTCTTGGCCGCTGCATAGGCTAGAAATAGTCTGATCGCTTCAAGCCGTGCCACTGGAGCGAATGTCTCATCAAAGTCGATTCCTTCCTCTTGGCAGTAGCCCTTAGCGACGAGTCGCGCCTTGTTCCTCACAACGTTGTGGTCCTCGTCCGTCTTGTTCTTGAACACCCACTTGGTGTCAATAACATGTTGGAATTTGGGACGATCCACGAGGTACCATACGTCGTTTCTGGTGAACTGATTCAGTTCTTCTTGCATGGCGATCACCCAATTGGTATCAGCTAGTGCTTCCTCCATGCATGATGGCTCGATGTTTGAGAGAAAGCAACTGAACATGGCACTTTCTCCAAACACTTGACTTCTGGTCACTACACCCTTGGATGGATCTCCAATGATTTGACTTGGTGAGTGATCCTTGAGCCACGCACGCTTGGATCCACCAGCTTCGTCTTCATCTTCTCCCTGGTCGCTTGCTTCTCCATCTGAAGCGACTGGATTAGGTGCTTGGCCAGCACTCGCTTCAGGAGTCTTGGGGGCAGTTTCAACTTTTCCTTGGACATTCTGCTCACTTGAGCCATTGATTTCGTCATCATCCTCAAGCATGTCCCAAGTTAATGAATTGATGGGTTCCTCGCTTGTCTTTCCTTCCTTAGATTGAACATGTTCCTGTGGAAGGCTCAAGGAAGATTCATCAAATACGACATGGGGTGATTCCTCCACAATTAGGGTTTTACAATTGAAAACTCTGTAAGCTTTGCTTGATGTAGAATATCCTAAGAATATTCCTTCATCAGCTTTGCTTTCAAAGGCTTTCAACTGTGACTTCCCATTATCATGGATGAAGACCTTACAACCAAAAATATGGAATTAAGATATGTTAGGAATTCTCCCTGTCCATATTTCATATGGTGTCTTGTCGTGCCGTTTGTTGAGAAGCGTCTGATTCTGCGTGTAGCATGCCTTGTTGGCAGCTCAGCCCAATACTTCATCGGAAGCTTCGAGTCTGCAATCATGGTTCGAACGGCTTCTTTGATGATCTGATTCCTTCGTTCAGCAACTCCATTCTGCTGAGGTGTACGTGCTGAGGAAGTCTGGTGTGCTATGCCATGCTCCGTGCAGTAAGCTTCAATGGTAGAGTTCAGGAACTCTGTGCCTTTGTCGGAGTGAATGGTGACAATCGCTTGGTTCTTTTCCACGGCTAGTCGCTTGAGCAGTTGTGGTAGCTTGGTCAGTGTCTCCTTCTTGCTGAAGAAAAATACAACCCAAGTGTATCGAGAGAAGTCGTCGACTACTACTAGAGTGTACTTCCTTCCATTTACACTAACTGGAGTGACTGGACCAAACAGATCCATATGAAGCAGCTCGAGCACTCGCTTGGATGAAGCTTCTTCAAGACTGGCGAAGTGCATCTTCGTCTGCTTCCCTCGTTGGCATGGTGAGCATGGATGGTCTTTGACAAAGACTTCATTTGGTATGCCTTGCACCAAACCTTTTCGAGCTAAGCGATTTATGGCTTTGAAGTTGAGATGGTTCAAGCGTCGGTGCCGTAGCCATCCCATTTCTGTAGCACTCCTTGCGACTAAGCACGTCTCCTCTTTGCAGCTGTCCCATTGTGCAATGTAGACATTCCTTTGTCTAATTCCAGTTAGCACAATCTGGGACGTGAACTTGCTCTTTACTATGCACTTATTGGAAATAAATTCCACCTTGTATCCCTTGTCACAGAATTGTGAAATGGATAGCAAGTTGTGCTTAAGTCCTTCCACATAGGAGACTTCTTCAATCTTGATCTTCCCGATCTTCAGTGCGCCGTATCCTTTGGTGCTTCCTCGAGAGTTATCACAAAAAGTAACGTGTGGACCCTTTTTCTCTATGTAGTCATGAAGTAGAGCTCTCATGCCGGTCATGTGTCTTGAACATCCACTGTCCAAGTACTAGATTTGTTGACCCTCACTTGGCATGGGATCCACGGCGTTCACCTGCATTTAGACAGATTTTGGTACCCAAATCAGTTTGGGACCTTGCAGGTTAGTTCCCTTAGGTACCCACACTTGCTTCACTTTCTTTTGAAAGGTAGCTTGTGTCTTGGGTTTCTCGACCTTTGAAAACTGTGAGTTCTGCCTTGAAGTAGCTTCACACGTGCAGCAGTGTGTGCAAGAGGGGTAGCGGCTCGCTTGAGACATACCTATGCTCTTACCCTTTTGCTTATATCCTGAAGCGACTCGCTTCGGATTAGCTACAGGCTTAGAGTCTGACTTAGGTTTTACAGTCTGTCGAAGCGGCTCGCTTGGTTTCCTCGAAGCGGTCAAACTAGGGTTTTGACCCTGACTCGCTTGAGTAACCTTGGAAGTTTGAAGCGACCTCCTTAGTGCTTCGAATTCTTCCCCCTCAACGTTCCATCTCCAGTCCGGATAACGTGACACATAGACATTACTCCTTTTCTTGAAAGGGAGATCCTTTGTCTCTGGTGTCTTGGTCTGAGAGTTAGAAGCTTCAACATGATTCCCTTTACCTTTGGATTGGTAAGCTTTAGCATTGTGAGTGCTAGGGAGTGTTGAACTTTTCTTACCCTTAGATTCTGCCCTTGAAGATACAGACATCTTCATTGGCTTCTTCTTAGGGTTCTCAGCCTTTTGGCCTTTATCCTTGTTGGTGGTGGCTTTGGAGGCAGTGGGCACATCCAAAGTGACTGATGGTGTCGTGTTTGAAGCACCAACAAAGACAGTAGGCTTGGAAGGTCCACCCTCATATCCGAGTCCTCCCTTTCTACCAAAAGGTAGAAGCGAGCTCTCTAGTGCCTGCCTAGCATATGAAGCTTTGTTCAAGTTGGCAACTAGAGCGGATTGGGTTTCATACCTTCCTTCCAAGCTTTGATGTCTAGCGAAGAGATCTTCGAACTTACTAGTCATAGCCCTTAAGTTAAGTTTGACTTCGTCAATCTTATTGGCTAGCTTTCGGTTCTCCTTCTCGCTTTGAGATAAAGATTGTTTCAACACCAGTTTAATGTGCTTGTCAAGCAACTCACTCCATGTCGAGGAATTAGCTTCCTCTTGGTGAGTGTGTGCGAGTGTAATTGAACTTGATGAGGGATAGATAAATACCACTCCAGTCTCCTCGTCGGTGAGCGCCATGAGTCCAAGATCCTCTCCATCACTGGAGTTGGGATCTGTGAATGCATCCGAGTCGCTTGAGACATCTTCAGTTGTAGCGACTGGCTGCTCGCTTGCTACAAGCGCTCGCCTTGGAGCATCCCTTTTTGCTTTTAGTTCCTCTCGCTCCTTTGCACTCAGCTTCGGGCAATCAGATTTGTAGTGGCCCATCTTGTGGTAGTGATAGCACTCCACATCCATCATGTCGCGTGGGATCGGTTTTGTTGTCTCTTCTCTTTTCCCTTTTCCTTCTCGAGCATCAGTGCTCCTCCCTTTATACTGTTTGTAGAATCTCTTGTATTTGCCCACACGTGAGTTCATCTTGTTGAAATTCTTGGATAAGAATGATGCTCTTCCAGCTCTTCCCTTGTCATCTTGGCTAGCGACTGGTCGCTTGGCCCTTCAGCAGCTTTGAAAGCTACACCTTTTGACGTTGTGGGAGCTTCATCCTCATCGTCGAGGTTCATTCGATTTAGATCAAATTCATGAGCTTTGAGTTCGAAGAACAGAATCTCCGGTGTGAGCTTCGATAGATCCTTGGTAGCTAGATACAGCTCCTTCATTGTCTGCCACTTCCTCGTGAGAGCTCGAACGATCTTTAGATTCACCTCTTTGTCTGTGAGTTCCTTCCCAAGTGAGTTGAGAGTTGCAGTAATGTTGGTAACTCTCAGCTCGAAGGCGTCGATGGATTCTCCTGGCTTCATTATCAAGCTTTCAAACTCCCGCATTTGTACGGCGAACTTGTTTTCTTTGATTTTGTCTGTGCCTTGAGAAATGAGGGCTAGTGTTTCCCACATTTCTTTCGCCGTTACGCACTTCCTTATCCGTGGTAGATAGGCGTCCGACACAGAGCTCTGCATCGTGTGGCGTGCGATCTTGTCGAGGTTGGCGACTTTGAAGTCATTTGGAGAGTATTCATCCTTGTCCTTCTCCACGTACGTTTGTCGAACATAGGCAGCCCGACTTCGGCAGCTGGGACATTCTCATAGCCTTCTATGAGAATAGGAAACTCTCAACGCGAAAGCTCCAGATCTCATAGCCTTCTATGGAAAACTGTGGAAGACTAGAAGCATTCATAGCAAACTGTCAGTTGTAGATGCAGTATGCGTGGGTGAGGTTTTGATGCACTTAGGAAAAATAGGATCCGGTTCAATGAGACAACGTGAAGCGAGTGGGGACTCACTTCGGATATGCAAAACAGAGGCTCGAAAGAACCGCTGCTCTGATACCACTTGTTGGTCCCGGTTTGTTATAGGAAAAATACGTAGAGGGGGGGGGGGGGGGGGGGGGGGGGGTTAATACATATTTTTAAGTTTTTCAACTTCTTTTCCTTAACTCAGAGTATAAAGTAAAGTGCTCGTTAGAAATACTAAGACCTAGCCGAGAGCCAGATCTAAAGCAATCACGAACCTCTTGACCTAAGCTTAGAGCTTGATCAAGAGTGAGACTTTACTCTAGATGCGGAATTCGGTGAGCTAAATCTTTCCTAAGTAATTAAAAGTTCCAAGTTATGTTTGTTTAGATGCAAGTGCAATGTATAATCAAACAAGGAAATAAGAGTTTAGGGTTAGAGAGATACGACACGAGATTTATAGTGGTTCGGAGATGAAGCTCCTAAGTCCACTTTGTTGCACTCGGCAACACGTTCTCTTCACTCAAGAACTTGAAGATTACGGGCTCTTCAAAAGCCTGGTCGAGATCGAGCTTCACTCGCTTGGATCTGACGACAGACGCAGTGATTGCGGGTTCACTACTAAAACCTAAACAGGACTAGAAGCTTCACTCGCTTCAGTCCGACAACAGGGAGATTGCGGGCTCTCCTTACAGCCTAGCTTCGATCGAGCTTTACACGAATGATGTAAGTGCAAGCTTGGATCTAGACTCTATGATCGAGGCTTCTACAATCGATGAAAGTAGGGCCTTGGATCGAAACAACCTAATGACGAACACAATAACCTAACAAACAGAACTTAGGGTTAGGGTTTTTGGTTTACGACGAACACACTATGAAGAGCTCTTTACAGTAAGTGTAAAGTAGGCTAGAGCTCTTCTTCTAAGCTGGGGTTTGGAATGGGCTTAGAATTCTCTGTGTGAAGGTTGCGAAGACGAGTTTCGATGAGACTGGAACTCGAAGAACACTTGGAAACAAAGACTCGAAGATTGCTCTAAGGCTGGGAGTGTTTGTTTGCAGTAGACGCTCGAATGCTCAAGTAGTGTTCTGCTTCTCTTCGTCTTCATCCTTCACTATTTATAGGCGGAGGTTTGGCCGAGATCCGTTGCTTGGTAGGTGGCCTTGTCCCTCCTCCTCTCGACAGTACTTGCACAGGCTGGCTGCTTTTTAGACGCGCGGTTTTGGCTCTTTGCTGGAAAAGGCTAAGATCCAAACTTAACAGTAACTGGAGCGAGCCAGTACTGTAGCGCCGCCTTTGTCAGCCTGGCAGTTAGTCAACTCCTCTGCTCCTCTCCGCGTTCGACACTTGGAGATCTCGTAATTAATGCGAAGATCTCTAGTTGACTGGAGTTCAAAATCGGAGCGGGAATTGGGCTGTCGCTTTCTGGTAGGTAGTGGCTCGCTTTGCTTTGAGGTTGTAGCATCCGCTTTGATCGAGTCGCTTCGGGTCATACTTGAAGCATCTACTTTGGAAAGTAAAATTTTCGAGTATTGCTTAAGTAAATTTTGACTCGCTTTGCCTTTCGCTGTAGCGCTCGCTTCGCTTTGTTTTGCTTCGGCACGCTTCACTTCGGCTCGGTAGACTCGCTTCGCTTGGGAAACACACTCAAGCGAGTGGCCTTCACTTGAATTTTCTGCAGTCTAAAATCTAAGCAACAATTGAGCCATCCTAACAGAGTAGGCTTAGAAAAATTTCTAACCTATCATCTACATCAAAATGGGTCGCTTGGGAACAGAACGCTTGAGGGTTTTGGGATCGAATCAAAACAGATATTTGACTCACTTCGAAGTGTCCCATAGGAGTTCCCCCTTAACATTTTGTTCTTAACAATTCCCAACAATGCCTTCGATCTCCTCGGGTCGTAGGATGGAATCCTCTTCTTCTCCATAAACACAATCTCCTTCCAAAGGTCATCCATGTCGGGTGTGTGACTCCCGCTAAAATACCCATCGTTGTCTCCTCCAATTAATTCATTGAGCTCTTCCATGGTGAGGGTTCTTTGGACGTTTCCCAATTGAAAACGAAGCACAGATGGAGTTTTGTCGGACCTTAACAACTCCACGGTCGAAGAACTCCACCGTCGGAACATGGTACGTCAAGAAGTTGGCTTGGAACACCTTTGTGAATCCTCCGTTCCCCATGAGACTTACCACATCATCGGCTATGCCCATCCCGGAAATCACCTCGTGGTCTAGGAACCTACAGTGCCTGTGCTTCAAACCCACTAGATGCGACCACCCCGTTTAGCCTCCGGTGTTTTGAGAGTAATACCATATGCCTTCGGCTCTTGATTCGTCAACAAGGCTTGTGTGGGTGGGGCTCGACTTGATGTTGTCTCCTTTTGCTTCCCCTTTCCTTTGGTCGATGTAGAAGACGATGCTACGCTCTTTCCCTTATCACGGCCCATTGTAGTACCTACAAAACAAGATGCTACTTCAAATTCAATTCCATTCAACATTAATTCCTCCCCCTAACTTATTCAAGTCCATTCTCCCCCATTATACACCCAAATTCATGCTTCAACAACACCACATATATACACACTTTCAATGCTCAAATAATTCAACTTCTCATATAACCCATCAATTTAACATATGCTCTTATCCAAATTCATACTCAAATCAATTAAATGTAAGAACAAATAAGCATAAGAAATCTCAATTCATGCTCCATTCTTGCAATTCTATCAAAATTCATCAAAAATCTCAATAGCCCATACAAAATTGAACATGAATTTCATCAAAGGAATCATCATAGAACACATTTATCAACATAAATCCAATAAAACAAGCATTCTATAATAATCCTCAAATTTCTCCTCCCAATCTTAACATGCAATGGAACCATAGAAATCCGAAATTAATCGGTCAATATACTCCTAATTGCATAGAGAATGAAGAATTATGAGACTTGGAGGAAGAAAAATCATACCTTGGATGGATTTGAAGAGAGAATTGAGAGAGAACTTGTGCTCTTGGAGAGAAACAAGTTGTGTGTGCTAATGTGTGTTATTGTGTGTGTGTTGGTGTTAAAATAGGAGAACTTATCTCAAATAAGGAAGAAAAAATCGGGTGGAAAGAGTTGGGCTCGGCCGGCCCGTGAAGTGGCTCGGCCGAGTGGATGTCCGAGCGCAGGTACTGGAAGATTTTCTCGATTCGGCTCGGCCACTGGCTCGGCCGAGCGCCTGGCTGAGCAATACCTGGGAGAAATTCGTAGTTGGCTCGGCCGGCGGCTCGTCCGAGCGCCTGGCCGAGCGGATCTACTGGTCCGGTTTCACGATTGTGCTCGGCCGCGCGCCCGGCCGAGCGGACCTACCCTGGTTTGGTTTGCTCGACCTCGTGCTCGGCCAAACCGGTCGAGCCGAGGGTCGAGTCGGCCTATTTTTTGCTCAAAACTCGTAATATGTTAGCATTACTCGATTATACAACTCGAACCTCAAATATGCAATTGTTTTACTAAGGGGCATGACTCAAAAATACGAAAAACAAAACTACGACTCTAAAAAAATAAAAATAAATTGAAAAATGAGATACGAATATTGGGTTACCTCCCAACAAGTGCTACGTTTAACGTCTTTAGCCCGACGATACCTCTTTTCTAACTCGGGTCATCAAGATAAGTGGCCGCTTTCTTGGGGTAGAGAGGCAACGGCTTGAAGTAGTGCTTGAGTCGATGTCCATTCACCACGAATTTTTCACCGTCGTTCTTCAACACTTTTAATGCACCATTCTTCAAGTCCTTGTAGATAACGTATGGGCCAGACCACTTGCTTTGCAATTTTCCTAGAAACAAACAAAGTCGAGAATTAAATACAAGAACATCATCACCAATTTCGAACTTACGTTTTTTTATGCTCAAGTCATGGAATCTTGCGGCTCGTTCTTTGTAAATCCTTGAATTCTCGAACGCCTCGTTCCTCCATTCGTCAAGCTCTAGCAAGTCGTCGCACCTTTGACCCATAGCTTCCTTGAACTCGAAATTTATCCTTCTCGTTGCCCAATAAGCTTTGTGCTCCAACTCCATTGGTAAATGACATGACTTGCCAAATAGCAATTGATATGGAGACCTTCCAATTGGCGTCTTGAAAGCCGTCCTATAAGCCCAAAGTGCGTCGTCCAAGTACTTCGCCCACTCCTTCTTGTTAGTGACGGTCTTCTCCAAGATTTGCTTGATCTCTCGATTAGCTAGCTCGGCTTGACCGTTGGCTTGAGGGTGGTAGGGAGTCGTAACCTTGTGCTTGACTCCATATTTCGCAAGAAGCGATCCTAACCAACGATTGTTGAAGTGGCTCCCCCCATCGCTAAGCAAAGCTCTCGGAGTTCCATACCGAGTCAAGATATTCCGTTGGAGGAAATTAATCACCACCTTCGAATCGTTGGTCGTCGTGGGAATGGCCTCGACCCACCTAGAAACGTACTCCACCGCAAGTAGAATGTAAGAGAAACCTTGAGATTTGGGAAAGGGACCCATGAAGTCGATCCTCCAAACATCGAAGAGTTCCACCTCCATGATAGTGCGTTGCGGCATCTCGTCCCTCTTCGTGATGTTCCCCATCCTTTGGCATCAATCACACATCTTGATGTAAGCATGGCAATCCTTGTAGATCGAAGGCCAATAGAAACCGCTATGAAAGATCTTGAGGGCAGTGTGATTCGCTGCGAAGTGTCCCCCATTCGGAGCGCTATGACAATCCTCGATGATCTTCTTCCACTCCGATTGTCGAACACATCGCCTAATGACTCCATCGGCACACCTCCGGTACAAGTATGGATCATCCCAATAATAGAATTTGCAATCGTGGAGGAACTTCTTCTTTTGATGAGATGAGAGATCCTTGGGAACATGATGAATCACCAAATAGTTGACGATGTCGGCGAACCACGGAGTCAAATCGTCTAACTCGAAAATCTGCTCATCGGGGAAGCTTTCTTTGATGACTACTCTTGCATCTTCCCCTTCCATCGGTTGCTCCAATCTCGAGAGATGATCGGCCACGACATTCTTGCATCCTTTCCTATCCTTGATCTCCATATCGAACTCTTGAAGAAGTAAGATCCATCGAACTAACCTCGGCTTTGAGTCCTTCTTGTTGAATAGATAGCGAATGGCAGCATGGTCGGTGTGCACAATCGTGTGAGATCCCACCAAATAAGGCCTAAACTTGTCGAAATCATAGACCACAGCGAGTAACTCCTTCTCCGTGGTGGTGTAGTTCCTTTGAGCCGAGTCCAACGTCTTGCTAGCATAGTAGATCACTCGGAAAAGCTTCTCCCCTTTCTGCCCCAAGACTGCTCCTACCGCCCAATCACTTGCATTGCACATGAGCTCGAACGGGGCACTCCAATCTGGTGACACCAAAATGGGAGTAGAGATAAGCGCCTTCTTTAATGTCTCGAAGGCTTCCAAGCAATGCTCATCGAATTCAAATTTGACATCTTTCTCAAGCAATGCACACAACGGCTTCATTATCTTCAAAAAATCCTTGATGAACCTCCTATAGAAGCCGGCATGTCCTAGGAAACTCCTCACCGATTTGACGTTGGTTGGTGGTGGCAACTTCTCGATAGCTACGACTTTGGCTCGATCCACCTCCAATCCTTGTGAAGACACCTTGTGGCCAAGTACGACTCCTTCTTGCACCATGAAGTGGCACTTCTCCCAATTGAGAACGAGGTTCGTCTCTTCACACCTTTGAAGCACCGTGGCAAGATTCTCCAAGCATTGATCAAAAGAAGAACCAAAAACTGAAAAGTCGTCCATGAATACCTCCATTATGTTCTCGATCAATCCATGGAAGATGGCCATCATGCACCGTTGAAAAGTAGCCGGTGCGTTGCATAACCTGAATGGCATCCTCCGATAAGCGAAGACTCCATATGGACAAGTGAACGCCTTCTTGTATTGGTCCTCCAGAGCGATGGCGATTTGGTTGTAGCCAGAGTATCCATCGAGAAAGCAATAGTACTCGTGACCGGCCAATCGATCGAGCATTTGATCTACGAACGGGAGGGGGAAGTGATCCTTCCTAGTTGCTGTCGATGCAAACTCGCCATCCCGTGACAAGCCTTGTCGCAATTAGCTCCCCTTCTCATCATTGATGACCGTCATGCCTCCTTCCTTCGACACCACTTGAGTAGGGCTCACCCACTCACTATCCGAAATAGCATAGATCATACCGGCATCGAGCAACTTTAACACCTCCTTCCTCACAACTTCTTGCATAGCCGGATTCAATCGCCGTTGAGGTTGGACTCTTGGGCGATGACCTTCTTCGAGCAATATCCTATGCATGCAAATCGAAGAACTAATACCTTTGATGTCGGCAATCGTCCATCCAATCGCAGATTTGTGCTTCCTTTGGACCCTCAATAACTTGTTCGTATTCGCCTCCGTGAGATGAGAAGACACGATCACTGGGTATGTCTCTTCTTCTCCTAAGAACTTGGACTTGAGGTGCTCGGGTAGTGGCTTCAACACCACATTAGGGGCTGCATCCTTCTTCTCTTCCTCTTCGAGAACTCCATCACCCACCTTCTTGTTGATGTCGAGGTAGGGAACTTCCTTGTGGTGACGTGGTGGTTGGTTCGCCTCCAATTGATTGAGATATTCGAGAATCTCGTCACAAGCTTCATCCAACTCCTCGTAGGCATAAAGAGAGTTTGAAACGCAATGGTTAAGCGCCTCCTCCGAAGTGGGAGGTACTAATGTCTCGATGGAGAAGATATCCTCACGTTGATCGTCGGGTCTCTTCATGGCTTCATAGATAGAAATTTTCAGCTCTTCCCCATTGACTCGAAAGGTGAGGTCTCCATCTTGGACATCGATCAATGCTCTCCCCGTGGCTAAGAATGGCCGTCCTAAGATTAAAAGTTGATTTGCATCCTCGGGCATATCCAAAACTACAAAGTCCGCCGGGAAGACAAGGTTGTGCACTTGAACGAGAACGTCCTCGACTATTCCTCTTGGATAAGAAACCGAACGGTCCACCATGAGTAGAGAGATGGTGGTTGGCTTCATCCTCCCGATCTTGAGCCGGTTGAAAATCGAGAGAGGCATAAAATTGATGCTAGCACCGAGATCGCATACGACGTTTTGAAAGACTTGATCTCCAATCTTGCATGCTAGCGTGAACCTCCCGGGATCCTTTTGCTTCAAAGGTAGCTTCTTTTGGATCACCGCGCTACACTCCTCCGTGAGGTTGATCATCTTGAACTTCGCCCACTTCTTCTTCCCCGACACCGCATCCTTGATGAACTTCATGTGGTTTGGCATGTCTCGGAGGGCATCGAGAAGCGGGATGTTGATGTTGACCTTTTTAAGTATCTCGAAGAACCTCTGATACATCTCGTCTTGCTTGGTATTCACCAACCGTTGCGGAAACGGATCCTGGAGAGTCGATTCTTGCATCGGGGTAGGAACGGGATCGGCGCGGTCGTCGGCTCGGCCGGCAGCTCGGCCGAGCGCCTGGCCGCGTGCATCGGGACAGGAATGACGGACTTCAGCTCGGCCAGTGGCTCGGCTGAGTGCCTGGCCGAGCGGACCTTGTGGTTGACTGGCTCGGCCTGTGGCTCGGCCGAGCGGGTCCTGGGCGTCTTTTTCTCCTTCGGCTCGACCGGTGGCGCGGCCGAGCCCCTCTTCTTCCGGATCTTCGTCCTTCGTCTCGTCTATTTCCTCCTCCGAATTGCTTCCATCTCCCAAATCTTCGACTCTTCCTTCAACTTCATCTTCCAAAGATGGATTTGTGTAACGAGTGCCACTCCTAAGCTCAATAACGTGAACTTGATGGTTGTTCTTCGGGTTTTGCTCGGTGTTGCTTGGGAAGTGGCCGGGCTTGTGGACTCCTCCTTGAGCATTGGCTATTTGACTCATTGCGTCTCCAACATTTGCATTTGCTTGGTTAAGGCGTTGATGCTACTCCCCAAGTTGTTGCTCAAAGTATTTTGAGTAAGCTCCAACATCCTCAACTTTGCATCTTGTTGTGTCATCCTCATCTCCGATTGAGCCATATATTGACGAATCAAGTCGTCGGTGGACATCTCCTTCTTTGGCTCTTGGATGACTCCTTTCTCAACATGGAAGCCGGGAGGTGGTTGCAAGGCGTTATTCGGGTTGGCGTAAGAGAAGTTCGGATGGTTGCGGTTGTTTGGAACGTAAGGCTTCTTGTAACCTCCTTGGTAGTTCGAACCTCCTTGGCCTCCTTGTCCTCCTTGCCACTTGTTTCCTTGATTTGGTTGCCACTTGCCACCTTGTTGCACAAAATTGGCATCCTCTTCTTCAACTATAGCATCGCACCGAAGCACTCCTTTCTTGATGGTATCCAACTCATTCGCTGTTTTCGTGTACTTCTCCATCAAGTCTTCGTAAGCATCGATCCCAATGTTGGCAACTCTCCTTCTTCCAACGCGTCAGTCAGTAGCCTCTTCATAACTCGAATTCACGGTAAGCTCAATAATCTCCATGGCCACATCGTACTCGTTGTTCAAAAATCCTCCTTTGGAAGCATAGTCGAGCTCCTTCCTACACATCTTGTTCAAACCACGATAGAAACACGTGATTTGATCCTCCTTGCTAATTCCATGGTTCGGGCATGCTCTCAATAGCTTCTTGAATGTTCCCCACGCCTCGTAGAAGTGCTCATCCTCATATTGTTGGAATTGGTTGATCTCGTTGATGAGCTTCTGAGCCCTCGAAGGTGGAAAGAACTTGTTCAAAAATCTGGTGCACATCTCGGCCCATGTCCTAATCTCGGTCTTGTCTAATCCATCGAGCCACTCCCTCGCATCATCCTTGAGAGACCACACGAACAAACTGAGCTTGAGGTAGTCCGATGAAACTCCATTGGCCTTGTATGTAGTACATATGTCCAAGAATTGCTTTAAGTGAGCATTTGGATCCTCCATGGGTGTGCCTCCATATTGGTTGGATTGCACCATGTTGATGAGGGAAGTCTTGATCTCATAGTTGTTAGCGTCCGTGGTCCCCCATCCTCCTTGCTGAAATTGGTCAACGACCGGCTTGAACCGATCGTTCAAAGTCCTCCTCGCTTGATCCCCCATTGAATCGAAACTCCTTGGTGAATCGGGTGGTGAAGAGGGTGGTGTATCGATCTTGCTTGCCTCTTTCTCTCGTGTCAATGCCCTTAGTGAGCGCTCAATCTCCAAGTCTAACGGAATAGGATTTATCCCTTTAGACCTTGTGGTCATGCACTACCTAAAACCAAAGAGAAGAAAAGGAAAAGTTAGATCAATAAACCGAAAAATAGAAAATTAAAGCGCCTAAATCACCTATTAATTCTATTTCAAAGTATGTATATGAAATCTAATCAATCCCAGGCAACGGCGCCAAAATTTGATCGCACTATTTTCTACCATACAAAATAGGTATAGTATAGAATAAGCGAGTATCGTATCCACAAGGATTGACAAGTCGAAAACACACACAATACCTTTACTTTAGAATTAAACTGATGTTTAAGCAATTAAAAGTGTAGAGAATGTGGTATTTATAATCTAGGCAAATAAATAAAAGGACTCAATTAAATAAACAAGGAAATAAATAAATAAATAAGAGAACAATTAATCAAATAAGGTAACTAACAAGTAAGCAAATAACTTAACAAGGTAAAATCAAATAAGGAAAAGTGTTGATTCTAGGGAAGCCTACCTAATCAAATATATGCAAGCAATTAATGAGTACAATTAACCAATTTAATCCAATCTAGATGTGATACATGAAAATAACCTAACACTCCAATTAAAGCAATGCAAGTCGTCACCTAATAAGATCCTAATCTCCTATCGGATTCATAGATATCAAATCAAGTGCAAAATAGAATAAGTATCAATAATACAATCAACTAGGTTCAATTATGACACCTAAATCGACTATATACGAACATATGATAATTCAACCTCGACTAAGATAATTAAATCATCATACCATGCATTCATGAGATCTATTATGCAATTATCCAACTAAGGCATAAAAACATAACTATGCACACATAATTAGTGATCAAGTAATCATGTATGAGAATAAGCACCATGAAACATGTACCAAGATTGGAAGGCTAATTGTAAACAAAAACACTCACATAAATTCAATTAGGAATTCAATCCCTAAAATCAACTAAGGAATTTAGCTAGACATAATTAAAGCAAACATAAACACAAAGAATTGAAAGAACATAATTAAAAAGTAAAGTAAGAAAAACTTAGAATTGAATCTTGAACAAGCGAAGAACTTCGAATCTTGAATCTTGAATAAACTTAGAAAAAACTCCAATGTTGAACAATTATAAAAGCTGGAAATTTAAAGAGAACTATGAAAAACTAAAGAGTACTAATGCGAATTCGGGTTCACAATGCTAAATGATCGCACTATTTTCTACCACACAAAATAGGTGTAATATAAAGAAGCACGAGTATCGTATCCACAGGGATTGATGTATCGAAAACGCACACAATACCTCTACTAAAGAACTAATGTGATGTTTAGGCTTTTAAGAGTTTAGGATGGGGTATTTATAGACTAGGCAAATAATAAAAAGACTCAATTAATCATATAAGGAAATAAATAAACTAGGAAATAACTAGTAAAATAAAACAACTTAGGACACAAGCAATTAAATAAATAAGGGAAGTAAACAATTAAGGAAAAGTGTTGACTTTAGGGAAGCCTACCTAATTAAATCTATGAAAGCAATTAATGCATACAATTAACCAATTTAATTCAATCTAAATGTGATACATGAAATATAACCTACACCCCGATAAAAGCAATGCAAGTCGTCACTTAATATGATCCTAATATCCTTTCGGACGCATAGACATCAAACTAAGTGCAAAAGAGAACAAGTATCAATGATATAATCAACTAGGTTAATTAAGACACCCAAATCAATTACATGCAAACAAATGATAATTCAAAATCAATTAAGACAAATCAAATTATCATACCATGTATTCATGAGATCTATTATGCAATATCCTATCAAGGCATATAAACATAACTATGCATACATAATTAGTGGCCAATTAATCATGCATGAGAATAAGCACCATGAAAACATGCATCTAGATTGGAAGGCTAATTGTAAACAAAAACACTTACATAAATTCAATTAGGCATTCAATCCCTAAAATCAACTAAGAAATTTAGCTAGACATAATTAAAGCAAACATAAACACAAAGAATTGAAAGAACATAATTGATAAACACGGATTTTCTACGTGTTACGAGAGCTTATAATTGCGCTTTAGTGTTATTATCATGATCGAGTTCGATACTTTTAATCTATATTTCTTATAATCTCGGATATTGCACTTGATCTTGGTTTCGTTGAGCTTTGTAGGGAAAAATGAGGAAAGGGGGAATAAAAGGGCCTTAATTTCATTTTGGGCCCAAAGCATGCGGCCCAAAGTCAAAGATGGCATGCTAGCCAACTATTTCTCACGCTGCATGCATGCACAGCCGCGCCCCCTCCCATTCAGCCGCGCCTCCACCTTCTTCATGACAAGACGCGGCCGCGTCTCCGCAGCCATCACCCCGCGCCCAGCAGCCCCATTTCCGCGCCCTCTCCACGCTGCCTACCACACTGCCGCGCCCTCCTACGCCTCCAGCCGTGTCATTCTTTTATGGAAAGGCACCCAAAACACGCGGCCGTTATGATTGGTCTTGAGGATAAGAGGGAGGAGAAGAAGAGGAGGGGATATCTGATACTCTACGAAAAAACACAAGCGACTTGGGATTCAATCTTGGGAGAAGAAGATCGAAGAATTCAAGTCGGCGATATTCGGAGCCCTAGTTCTCTCTACGGTTTTTGTTTGTTATCAATTATGCTTACTTCGAATCTTGGGATTTTTGTCTTCAATATGCTTGGCTAATTTTCTCCTATTCTAGAGTTAGGGAGTAGATGAATATTGTAGATTCGAATTAGTTTTTATCAATCGATCACGACCTTCTATTGCTTCGTATGTTCTTGAGTTTATTGCTTGCTTATTTGATTAGCTACCAAATTCGCATGATTTATTGTGTTGATTCAATAGGCGAAAGATGAGAATTAACACTTGAATTGGGAACATAGGACACGCACTTCAATAAAGTCGAGAGATCTTGAGAATTGTGTGAGAGCTTATAACCTTTTGAACCTTTAGGAGTTTCATGTGTTAGTTATCAGTTGGACACAACGATTCTTGCATGAAATCTACGGTTTAGGCGCTACGAAAGTAGGTTTAAGCTTATTGTGTGGTTGTTCTAGTAATAGTCGAGTCCTCTATGTGATTGATTGATTTTGATTAAATTGAATTCGTTCGTTCATCGAAACCGAAGCTCTAGAATAATCCTTCTTACATTTGATTCTCTTGTACCTTGTTGTTTATGTTTATTATTTCGCTTTTAATTAGTTTAGTAAAACAAAATCCAACGAATTATTCGTCTAAATAGAGGATAGGAAATTAGACTAGTACTCGTTAGGTTAATCAGTCCTCGTGGAATACGACCTTGCTTCCCTATCTATAATTACACCCGTACACTTGCGGTAGTAAAATATTAGTGAACCAGTTTTTGGCGCCGTTGCCGGGGACTGATTTTCATTCTAGTGATATTGGTTGAATTTCTTTGATACTAATTTAGACATTTTATTTTTCGTATTCTATTTTCACTTTTAATTCGTTTGAGTTGGCTAATTGTTCTCTTTGTTGGTTTATAGGTGGTGAATGCGCACAAGGTCTTCAGGCATCACTTTAGATCCTGTAGATCCGGAGATAGAAGCCACCTGTCGTCGGAATAACGCAAGGAGAAACAAGAGGAGAATGGCAACTCAGGAGGAGTTCAATCAACTCAGGGAGCAATTAAGGATTCTGAGGGAAGCTCAAGAACGAGCAAACGTTCAACCAGCTCCTATTCAGGCTCAGTTTCAGAATGTGATAGCTCATGGGGGAATTCCCTGACCAGCCATTGAGGCTAACAACTTCGAGTTGAAGACGGGCCTAATATCAATGGTCCAACAGAATCAGTATGGAGGAGGTCCGTTGGAGGACCCGAATGCCCATCTCAGTCAGTTTTTGGATCTCTGCGCCACAGTTAAGATCAATGGAGCACCTGAGGATGCTATCAAAATTCGCCTCTTCCCATTCTCTTTGAGGGGCAAGGCGAAGCAGTGGTTCTAATCTATCGAGTTGGGAGGAGATATTACATGGGAGGATATAGCTCACAAGTTCCTATTCAAGTTCCAACCTCCGGGCCTCATGTTCAAATTGAAGATGGAAATCACACACTTCCAACAATATGAAGGGGAGAGCCTCTACGAAGCTTGGGAGAGGTTCAAGGAAACGATCAGAAAGTGTCCCAACCATGGCTTTGACTTAGGTACCCGCATTATGATCTTCTACAATGCTTGTAATGGGGAATTACGAAGACTCATGGATGCAGCTGCGGGAGGAGCATTGTTGTGCAAAGGGGGAGATGATGCCATCGATATAATTGAGAACATGGCATCCACAAGCTACCAGTGGCCAACAGAGAGGAACAATCTGAGGAAAGTAGCTATGGCTGAGAACAAAGACCCTCTTGTTGCACTCACAAATCAGATTGCAACTTTGTCTAGCAAGTTCGAGACCATGATGCAAACCCGAAGCAATCCAATAGTTGAAGAGATTCAATTTGAGGAGGCAAATTGGGTCAACAATCGGGGGTTTCGACCTCAAGGAGGTTATCAAGGGGGTCGATCAAATCAAGGTGGATACCAAGGATATCAAGCACCTCCATCCCATCCGAATCTCTCATATGGAAATCCGAACAACGCTCTTCAGCCACCACCCGGATTTTCAACATCCAATGGAGTGATCAATGAGCAAAAGAAGCCGAATTTGGAGGACATACTCATGAGGTTTATCTCGAGTTCGGATACAAGGATGTCAGCGGTGGAGACACAAGTAAAGATGATCGAAAAGCAAGTGAGCCAGATCCTAACTCTTTGAGCAATCAGTACAATCCTGGGCAGTTCCCAAGCAACACAGTGGTTAACCCGAAGGAACAATGCAAGGCAATCACAATAAGGAGTGGCACTACTTATGAGGGACCGAAGATGCCGAATAAAGAGTCCGATGTTGGTGATCCCATTGTGGAAGAGAAGGAGCCTACATCACCTACGAAGGACAACCAAGAGGGGAAGAAAGACAAAGAAGCACCTCCAACTTCTCCAAAAGGAGTATCAATGCCTTTTCCTCAAAGGCATCAAAAGAAGAAGGTGGACGAGCAATTCTCCAAGTTCTTGGATATCTTTCGTAAGGTGCATATCAACATTCCACTTGTGGAAGCACTCTTACAAATGCCGGTCCATGCCAAATTCCTCAAGGACGTGATTTCAAAGAAGAGGAGATGGGGAGACTTCGAGACGGTCAATTTAAATGAAGAGTGTAGTGCCATTATTCAGCGAAAGTTGCCGGTCAAGTCAAATCCGGGGAGCTTTACCATTTCTTGTGTGATCGGTGGAGAAGAGTTCGGGAAGGCGCTATGTGACTTAGGAGCAAGCATCAATCTGATGCCATCCTCCATCTTCATGAAGCTGAAAATTGGAGAAATCAAGCCCACCACCATAGCTTTCCAAATGGCGGATCGGTCCATTGCCTATGCTAGAGGGATTGTCGAAGACGTCCTCGTCAAAGTCGGAGACTTCATATTTCCGGCAGATTTTGTGGTACTCGATATGGAAGAGGATCGAGACATACCGCTCATTCTTGGGAGACCTTTTCTCAAGACCGGGAGAGCGTTGATTGATATGGAGAATGGGGAGCTCACATTGAGGTTCAACGATGATTGCGTCACATTCTCCATGTGCAAGATGATGAAGTATTTCGGAAAAGACACTGCCATCACTGCGAGTACGGAGGATTGCAAAATTTTGGAGGTCGTCGATTTGTGTATTACCACAAATTTGTCACATTCACACAAGGATCCTCTTGAGGCTTGCATTTCTAACTCTCTTTTCTCATCTCGAATTGATTTAGATTTTAATCTTAATTGTGATACAAACATTTTTTATTTAAATTTGTTTGAGTATTGCAGTGCATTGCAAAGTGTGCAGGAAATTTTGAGACAAAGGACAAAATTCTTGGAGTTGAGAAAAGAGGAAGACAAGAAGCCGGAGACGGTGGAGGTGATCCCAAAGCCCGAACTCAAACCTTTGCCGGAACACTTGAAGTATGCGTTCTTGGGTGAGGATGAGACATATCCGGTAATTGTATCGTCCTTTTTACCTACTCGTGAGCTTGATAGTCTTTTGCGTGTCTTGAGAGAGCATAAGTCGGCTATAGGTTGGTCTATTTCTGATTTGAAAGGGATTAGCCCATCTTTGTGCATGCATAGGATTTTGATGGAAGAAAATGTTAAGCCTAGAGCTCAGAATCAAAGAAGGCTTAATCCTATTATGCAAGAAGTTGTTAGGAAAGAGGTTCTTAAGTTATTGGATGCTGGAATTATCTTTGCTATTTTTGATAGTGAGTGGGTTAGTCCTACTCAAGTGGTACCAAAAAAGGGGGGAATGACGGTAGTAAGAGATGAGTCTAATGAATTGATTGCTACTAGATTGACTACGGGTGGAGAGTTTGTATTGATTATAGACTTTTGAATGCAGCCACTCGTAAAGATCATTTCCCGTTACCTTATATTGACCAAATGCTAGATAGGTTAGCTGGTTTTGAGTTCTATTGCTTTCTAGACGGGTATTCTGGGTACAATCAAATAATGATTGCCCCCGAAGACCAAGAAAAGACAGCATTTACTTGCCCTTACGGGATCTTTGCATATCGTCGTATGCCTTTTGGTCTTTGTAATGCTCCTGCTACCTTTCAGAGATGCATGATGTCAATTTTCCATGATTTGATAGAAAATGTGATGGAAGTGTTTATGGATGACTTCTCGGTTTTTGGAAACTCTTTTGATCATTGTCTTGATAATCTATCTCTAGTCTTGCAAAGGTGCGAAGAAACTAATCTTGTTCTTAATTGGGAAAAATGTCACTTTATGGTACGTGATGGCATTGTTCTTGGTCATAAGGTTTCTTTTGCAGGTTTAGAGGTTGATCGAGCGAAGATAGTGGCCATTGAAAAGTTGCCACCACCTTCGAGTGAGAAAGCCGTTTGAAGCTTCTTGGGACACGCCGGATTCTACCGACGATTTATAAAAGACTTCTCAAAAATCACCAAGCCATTGTGTCACTTGTTGGAGAAAGATGTGAAGTTCAAGTTTGATGAAGCTTGCTTGGAGGCATTTGAGAAGTTGAAGAAGGCGTTGGTTAGTGCTCCAGTTTTAGTCATTCCCGATTGGTCCCAACCATTCGAATTGATGTGCGATGCAAGCGACATTGCGGTCGGGGTAGCCTTGGGTCAAAAGCGAGACAAAACATTTAGAGTCATCTACTACGCTAGTAGGACTCTAGATAAGGCGCAAGTAAACTACACCACAACGGAGAAGGAGATGTTAGTCGTGGTATATGCCTTCGACAAATTTCGATCGTATTTGATTGGAATGAAGTCGGTGGTATACACAGATCATGCTGCAATTCGGTACTTGTTCGACAAAAAGGATGCAAAGCCAAGACTGCTTCGTTGGATCCTCTTGCTACAAGAATTTGACATCGAGATCCGAGATCGCAAGGGGTGTGAAAACATAGTAGCTGATCACCTCTCTCGATTGGAGAACCCGGTGGAAGGGGAAGATATTCGTGTTCCTTTAAACGAAAGCTTCCCGGACGAACAGGTATTGCAAATTCAATCTAAAGTACCATGGTATGCTGATTTCGTGAATTTTCTTGCAGCAAACATTACTCCTCCTCCGGAAGTGTCGAGCTACCAAAGGAAGTTTTTCCATGACGTGAAGGTCTATATGTGGGATGAACCCTACCTTTATCGGAGATGTGCTGACAAGATCATTAGAAGGTGTGTCCCGGAAGGGGAGTGGGAACCGATCATCAGCCAATGCCACTCATCCCCGAGTGGAGGTCACTTCGGAGCCAACCGAACAGCTTTTAAGGTACTCCAAAGTGGTTTTTATTGGCCCTCTATCTTCAAAGATTGTCATACTTTCATTACTCATTGTGATCGTTGTCAAAGAATGGGGGGAATTTAAAAAAAGCATGAAATGCCATTAACTAATGTGATAGAGGTGGAGCTATTTGATGTTTGGGGGATCGACTTTATGGGTCCTTTCCCCACATCTTTTGGTCACCAATATATCCTCTTGGCTGTTGAGTATGTTTCTAGGTGGGTGGAGGCGATCCCGACGTCCACGAATGACTCCAAAGTGGTACTCAAGTTCCTCCAAAAGCACATCATCACACGATATGGAGCTCCAAGAGCATTGATTAGTGATGGAGGATCCCACTTTTGCAACAAGTGGCTCGAGGGACTTCTCAAATGGTATGGTGTGAAGCATCATGTCACATCACCTTACCACCCTCAAGCTAATGGGCAGACGGAGTTGGCAAATCGAGAAGTCAAGCAGGTGTTAGAGAAGACAGTCAATGGGAGTCGAAAAGATTGGTCAATCTTGCTCGACGATGCATTGTGGGCTTACAGAACGGCCTACAAAACCCCTCTAGGTATGTCTCCTTATCAGTTAGTTTTTGGTAAATCTTGTCATCTTCCTGTGGAGATAGAACACAAGGCCTATTGGGCTGTGAAGAAGCTTAATTTTGATTTCAAAGTGGCCGGCCAAGACCGAATCCTTCAGCTCAATGAATTGGATGAGTTTAGAGTTCAAGCATTTGAGAACTCTAGCTTATACAAGGAGAGAACGAAGAGGTTTCATGATAAGATGATCCAGAGGCGAGAATTCAAAAAGGGAGATGCCGTTTTGTTATTTAACTCTCGTCTCAAGCTTTTTCCAGGAAAACTGAAATCTAGGTGGTCCGGGCCATTTTATATCAATGAAGTGAAGTCTAATAGAGCCGTGGAGTTGCTAGAACCGACTGGAAGCCCGTTCATAGTCAATGGCCAACGAATCAAGGCATATCATAGTCCCGAGCAACTCAAACAAGTGTCACACATTTTCTTGAAGTCGCCTTGAGAAATGGTATCGTCGAGCTTACGACGTAAAATGAAGCGCTTATTGGGAGGCAACCCAATCATATTTTTATTATTTTATTTTATTTTATTTCATTTTTATTTTATTTTGTTTTTCATTTTTTAATTAATTATCTATAATTATTATTAAATAATATTTAAAGAAAAACAAAAAGATAAGATATATGTATATATTTATAATTCCATATATATATATATATATATATATATATATATATATATATATATATATATATATGTAATATATATGTATGTAGTTATTCGTATTTTATACATTAAATTATCTAATAAAAAAAAAATTAATTAAACGTGAACAGGAAAACAGACGCTGCCGCGTCTCCCCCGCCGTCTGGCCGCGCCCAGCACCCCCTTCTCCGCGCCGTCAGGACGCGGCCCGGCACGCCCCCGCGTCCCTGGGTGTGTTCCCCACGCTCGCCACCTCGCAAAACGCCCCCGCGTCGAGTCCCCAGCATCCGCGTTGCCGCCCAGCGCGGCAGCGCCCCTCCGCAGCAGGTCCGCGCCCAGGAGCCAGGTCTCCGCGCCCCCATCGACGCCGTCGCGTCTGTGCCTCGCCCCCCAGCGCGCCTTCGCCGTGCCGTCGCGTCACCTGGCCGCGCTGCCGCACCTCTCCACGCCCTCTCTCGCCACCGACGGCGCTGCAGCGCCCCGTTCCCGTTTGGCCGGCCCGACCCACATCAGCAGCCCAACCCATTAGGGTTGGGCCCACCAAAGTAAGTGTCCACAACCTCTTGTCATTATACACACACGCACAACCTCTTCTCAAGTGCACTCACCCATACCCCCTTCGTTCTCTCCGTCAACCATCACCCCCTCCGCCATTCGATTCAACACTTAAAGGTATGCTTCTCGTACTCTCTCCTATTGTCTCGAAGAACATCTTGCATACATCGGATATAGCTCTTTCCCATTGTTCTATGCTCAATTTGCTTAGAGTAATCCATGAATTGTTCTTGAGGGATTAGGAGTGCGAATGTGGTGTGTATATGAACAAATAACTTGTTAATTGTGGTGGGTTCTCTTGCAATTGCTTCAAATATGCTATAATTGAACTTTATTGTTAAATTTTGAAGCAACAATGAGGGAATTGAGAAGTTTGGGGTATTCTTGTAGTGGGTTCTTCGTAAAAAACGAAAATTGATTTCAAAATTCTTCGTAATGTTGAATGGAGGAGGATATTTTTGTTGTTCTTATTGATTTGGTGTCTTTGATTGTTGATTAGGAGCATGCTCAATTGATAATTTCTTCTTTTGTTGTAGTTATCATGCCTCCAAGGAAAAAGCGTGGCGGTGCTTCGTCTTCCCGTAATGCACCAACAGAGTTTGACCCCGAGTTTTATGGCTTCGACTTTCCGGATCCGGAACATCATCAGAGGTTCAAGAATCTGTGCCACATAGCGATTAGGGCAACCCGGTATCCTTGTGACACGTCGTTGCATGCTATGGGAATATACGATGATGTATGGACGTTGTTTACCCGCCTTGGTTGGAGCAATTTCTTGAAAGCCAAGTGGCTTACATATAAGGAGCTGGTCTTAGAGTTCTTATCCACGGTGGAGGTCCACAAAGCAAACAAACACCCATTACACTTCACGTTTCGTTTGGGAAATCAAGATCGAGAGATGTCCGTTGCCCAACTCAATGCCGCCCTCTCTTGCCCCTGTGATAATGGTATCATCACTCTATCGGGTTTCAGTTCAGATATGATGTGGCAAAAGGTGGCCCTCCCAGAGTTTGACCGAGAGCAACAGTACAAGAGCGGGCGTGCCAAGGCCACTTCCATTTGCAATCCGGTATTCCGCTACATCCAAAAGGTGTTAGCATACACCATCTTTGCCCGAGACAATACTGGAAGTGTAAGGGGGGATGAGCTCCTTGCTTTTCACTGTTTGATATCAAACATCCTGATGAATGTGGGAGCTCACATAGCCGACCAATTTGTTACGCAAGGTCTGTTAACTACTCACGTTCCGCGCAAGCTTTGCATTGGGGGATTCATCACACCGATTGCCATGAGTTTGGGTATTGATCTCTCGAAGATGAAGCCGGTAGCACAGGATAAGGACATAATGGTGGACTTAGATTTTCTGCATTCACAGCAGATAATTCTTGGCAGTGGACGACGCAGACTTGGCATGAGGATGAAGCCTCATTATATTTTCTATCTCCCTAATCCAACTCTGACTACTTTGGCTGTTGAGGCGAATTGGCACATGAACACGCCAGCTCATTGGAAGGAGTGCGTTCACGATAAGAAGAGACTTGTGGACGAATTCGGCGAGGACGAAGAAGAATGTGAGGAGGAAGAGGACGCTCAAGAGCAAGAAGCTGGAGAGGGCCAGCAGGCTGGCCCTAATCGAAACGCCATGTTTCGGCCCGTAATGTATGGTGATCTCCATGATATGGAGAATCGTTTGCTTGCTCGGATCGATGCCAACGAGCGTGCCTCAGTTGCTCGTTTCAAGGACTTGAAGGACACCATCACTTCTTGGATGGGTGGAGCCCGACCACCTACTCCTCCTCAGCCGTGAGTACAGGTCAGTATGAAATATTTTCCACCACTTCTTTCAAACTTATTATTTTTCTTTGTAAAAACAATAAGTTTGGGGGGATGGCGATGTGTGGAACAATATTTCGTGTTTATTGCTTTCTAGGTAGTTAATTTGAGTCTTGTTAGTGTCTAGTATAGAGTCATTTGTGTGTTTTTGGGATCAATTGATGATAAGCATGGCTAGTACTTGTGACGATGAGGCCTATGATGATTTCTTGATGTTGAGTTTATTGAAAATCTTTCACTTGGGATTACTTCATAAGTTGATTAGCATGATTGATTGATTTTGATTGTTTGACCTCTAAGAAGCTTGGATCACATATTTGCCTTTGTTGTGAGTTTTGAGCCTTGACTATCACATGATTATAGTCGTATCTTCTTTCTCGAGTGTGATTGTTCAAGCATGCGTACTTGTCTCTAGAACTTGCTCTTCTATCTCCCTCGAGGTTGCATTAGTGTGCTCAATAATTTAGAAATGATCTAAGGCCATCCTTCTTAGCCTCATTCTTCCCCTTTTGCTTGTCCAAATGATACATAATCCTAGTTTAACCCCCTTGAGCCTTTGAGACCTTCTTCTTTGATAAACTTTGGGGTGGGGATATTGTGTAGGATTTTGTTGCTTTGTATTGAGAAAATCGAAAGAATAAGGGAGAGGGTGGAATTGGATGAATCCTTTTGCTCACATAAGCTCTATTAAAAAAAAAAAAAAAAAAAAAAAAAAAAGACAAAGTATCAATAAAAGAAAAAAAAAGAGAAAAAAAATGAAAGAGAAAAAAAAAAAGTTGTTGAATAAAGAGCATAAGTGAGTAGAGAAGGAGTACTAAGTTGGTTGAGTGATGAGGATAGTTTAGAATGAATAAATGGTTGGAAAGGTTAGCTTTGTTAGCTATTGGCTTGAGTGTTCGTGAGAATTAAGAGTCATTATTTTGGGATTTTACTCACTTAGCCAAATACTTCCTACCTACCAAAGAGCCTACATTACAACCTTAATCAAAGTCCTTTTTGATCTTTATTATAAGCACACATTGAGCAATGGAGAGGTTGAGATGAATTGCAAGCCTATGGTAGATATTGTGCATGTTTTGAATTGAGTGAAAAATTTACCTATCCTTATACACTTGAGAGTTGAGGGTTCACTCATATGTACTCCTATGCCGTGAGGATCCAAGTTTCGAAAAGGTTAGAATATTGAGATATGATCATGATGTGCTAATCGGTGATTGTGGTGATTTGTTTGTGATGATTTTGGTTTTATAAAATTTTTCTGAGGCCAAAATTCATTGTCACTTTGCTAATCCGTGTTTATTGTTGATTGATCTCTTTGCTTCGTTTTTGTGTTTGAGGACAAACATTCGCTCAAGTTTGGGGGGTTGATAAACACGGATTTTCTACGTGTTACGAGAGCTTATAATTGCGCTTTAGTGTTATTATCATGATCGAGTTCGATACTTTTAATCTATATTTCTTATAATCTCGGATATTGCACTTGATCTTGGTTTCGTCGAGCTTTGTAGGGAAAAATGAGGAAAGGGGGAATAAAAGGGCCTTAATTTCATTTTGGGCCCAAAGCATGCGACCCAAAGTCAAAGATGGCATGCTAGCCAACTATTTCTCACGCTGCATGCAAGCACAGCCGCGCCCCCTCCCATTCAGCCGCGCCTCCACCTTCTCCATGACAAGACACGGCCGCGTCTCCGCAGCCATCACCCCGCGCCCAGCAACCCCATTTCCGCGCTGCCTACCACGCTGCTGCGCCCTCCTACGCCTCCAGTCGCGTCATTCTTTTATGGAAAGGCACCCAAAACACGCGGCCGTTATGATTGGTCTTGAATGATTCTCGTAACAGAAAGGAGCAGATCGGGAGAGGAGGATAAGAGGGAGGAGAAGAAGAGGAGGGGATATCTGGTACTCTACGAAAAAACACAAGCGACTTGGGATTCAATCTTGGGAGAAGAAGATCGAAGAATTCAAGTCGGCGATATTCGGAGCCCTAGTTCTATCTACGGTTTTCGTTTGTTATCGATTATGCTTACTTCGAATCTTGGGATTTTTGTCTTCAATATGCTTGGCTAATTTTCTCCTATTCTAGAGTTAGGGAGTAGATGAATATTGTAGATTCGAATTAGTTTTAATCAATCGATCACGACCTTCTATTGCTTCGTATGTTCTTGAGTTTATTGCTTGCTTATTTGATTAGCTACCAAATTCGGATGATTTATTGTGTTGATTCGATAGGCGAAAGATGAGAATTAACACTTGAATTGGGAACATAGGACACGCACTTCAATAAAGTCGAGAGATCTTGAGAATTGTGTGAGAGCTTATAACCTTTTGAACCTTTAGGAGTTTCATGTGTTAGTTATCAGTTGGACACAACGATTCTTGCATGAAATCTACGGTTTAGGCGCTACGAAAGTAGGTTTAAGCTTATTGTGTGGTTGTTCTAGTAATAGTCGAGTCCTCTATGTGATTGATTGATTTTGATTAAATTGAATTCGTTCGTTCATCGAAACCGAAGCTCTAGAATAATCCTTCTTACATTTGATTCTCTTGTACCTTGTTGTTTATGTTTATTATTTCGCTTTTAATTAGTTTAGTAAAACAAAATCCAACGAATTATTCATCTAAATAGAGGATAGGAAATTAGACTAGTACTCGTTAGGTTAATCAGTCCTCGTGGAATACGACCTTGCTTCCCTATCTATAATTACACCTGTACACTTGCGGTAGTAAAATATTAGTGAACAATAATTAAAGAGTAGAAGTAAGAAAAACTTGAACACAAACGAAGAACTTCGAATCTTGAATCTTGCATAAACTTGAAAAGCTTCAATGTTGAATACAAGAATAAAACAACTCTAAAGGAAAAATAATGTGCTAGAAAAGTATGAAAGATGATAAGGTGTTAGGGTTTACAATGCTAGACTAGGAGTATATATAGAAGAAATTTACATAAGGAAACCTAAACCAAAAAGGAGTCTAATTAATTAAGGAAGAAATTCTCGGCTGGAACCCCCTCTCGACAGACCTCTCGATCGAGAGAGGTATCGAGAGGGTGTGAAAGGATGCTCTCGATCAAAAGCTGCGGCAGAAGGTACCTCTCGACATACCTCTCGATTGAGAGAGGTATCGAGAGGCCTTCTCTCGAACTCAAATCTTGGACTTCAATCTTCGATCTTCACGCCTTGTCTCGTCTCGGGGTTTTATCATCAAAATCTGCCTAAAAACTTAAGAAAACACCCACAAATATAATATTGTCCAATATAATGAAAATCATATAAACCAAAGACAATACTCCACAAACGAGACACAAAATCGACTCTTTTTGGTTATGAAAACAAGGTAAATTTCACCTCTATCAAATCCCCCAAACTTAAACATTGTTCGTCCCGAACAATACCAAAACATAAACAATAGACTCTAGCATTGTGAACTATGTAGGCCTCAAAACTTTTTCAAAAACAATCTCTCATGATCATGATCAAAACTATGCACACACCCTTAGCATCAATAACACAATTCATTCAACAAATTCAACTCATGTCAATCCATCAAAGAACACTCTCCAACATGTGAGATATTTATATGTGTTTAAGTGAACACTCAACTCTCTCAAAGAAAAAGATGTATAAGATAATGCACATCATAAGGGTTCACTCAACATCAATGTAATGCAACATGTTTACCATAGGCTTGCCCCTAATCTCAACACCTCCACCTAATGTAATACCTACAAACTGGGATAAAAAAGGTCTTTATATAAGCTTATAATGTAGGGACATTGGTTAGGTAAGGAATGTATAGGCTAAGTGACTCAAAATACTCCAAATCATCAACCTCTTTTCAACTCCAACCAAAGTATGGTTTTTCAACTCCATCTTCTACCATCCAACACCAACTACAAAACATCAATATCATAGATGCAAAGTATGTAACTCAAGCTAACTATCCCCTTATGCTTTTATTCTCATTCTCTTTTTTTTTTTTTTCTCTTTTTTTTTCTTAGAGCTCATCTAATGAATGTTCTTTCTAATGGTGAACAAAGGCTCTATATTTTTTTTTTCTTTTCACAACTATTTTTCTAAGCTTATAGGGATAGCCAACTATACTAAATCAAGCATCTAGAATTCTTTTCTTTTTCTTCTCCATACCACAACAAGTATTCTTTTCAACACCTCCCACATCACCAACTAAATCCACTAAAGATACCCTTATCCATCCAAACCTCCTATCATCCAAGCTCAAGAAAGAAAGGCTCATAACAAGGCTCAAAGGGGGTAAACAAAGATTATGATCAAGGTTAGTGTATGAGATTCATGTGGCTATGAAAGAATGGCCTAAGATCATTTCCTAGTTCATAAATATACCAAGGTCTTGATGGAGAAATAGGGCAAGTTCTAGAAACAATGAAGCATACATGATCACTCAATCAAGGAAATAGGCATTAACATACACAAAAAGCTCAAATCTCACGGGCTCAAACTAACTAGTTCCCGACATCAAAACATGCTTCAAATTCATCAAATAAAACACGTCGCTTCGCCAAGGGTCTATGCATAATAAAGATCATGAAATTTTTTTCTCCAAAAATCAAGCAAAATTTTTTCTATCATTGGCCAAATTCACAATACTATCATCACATGCTTATTCGACTCTATTTAACCTAAGACTCTAACAATTCAAAACAACAAAAGACTCAATTTAAAAAACTCAAACATACCCAAAAATAAACTAACTACTAAAGCAAGAAAATACTCAAAATGATTGTTAACTTTAGTTACTCTTCCCCCTCCCCCAAACTTATTTCAAAATCAAAGATTAAGGAATAAGTTTGCAAAAAAAAGAAGGAACTAAGTTAACAAACTTACCTCATTGAAATGGCGGTGGGAAGGGAGGGTTATCTGGGTTATTGGGGTCGAATCGTTGATGGGTATCCGGGTAGTGAGGATAGAAGTAGTGCATCTCATGCACCATCCTATTGTAGTTCTCCATATAAGCTCTCTCATCCTCACGCCTCTTCGCCTCATCTTCTCTCCTTTTCGCCTCATTCTCAAAATAAGTGTTGAGATTATCGAAACGACCTCCAATGTATGCACGAAGGTCCCCCACCTCGGTTCTCAATGTTTGCACCTCTTCTCGAACTCCTCTCACTTGAGACTCAACGAACTCCCTACCATCCCAATGGTAGTTGTCCATCGCCTCCATTGTCTCCGTATGCCAATCTTGCATTGTAGAGAATTCCGGAGCTCTCATGTAGAAACTGGGCTGTGGAACACCTTCGTACCCTTGCGCGTACGCATCCTCTTCTTGATCATATCCTTGCTCATATTGCTCGGCCTCTTTTTCATCGTCTTCCTCCTCATCATCATCGCCTCCTTCATTGGGCCTTGGACCTCCCTCAGCCCACATAAGCTCCTTGTGTTGGGGAGAGTTCATCTTTCCGTTTCCTCTCCGTAGCTTCTCATTCCCAATCACCTCGGTCAAATAGTTGTTCGGCAGCGGGAAGAGATGAACACCACTTCTCCCATGTAGCTTAAAGAACCACCCGGACGTGTCGAAAGAGATCATCCTCGCAAGATCCAACGTGCATCTATCCACAAAGATGGACCTAGACACGGGCTGCTCTCCAATCTGAATGTTGAAATGTTGAGCAAGTGGAGTGACGAATGCTCCTATCCCAATCTTTTGTCCCCCAAACAAGTATGCTTGGTTCTCCATATGATCTACGAGGTAAAGGGCTGCACTTTGGGAGTGGCCTCGATATGAAGTCCAAATGAGATGAGCGTCGGTGGCAAGGAAGGTGTCGGAGTCGTGGCGGGAATGGATGGTAGACAAAATCAGCCTATGGAAGTAGCGAATCGTGGGATTCCGAATTGAGGTGGCCTTCGCAGTAGCCGGGTTGTAAGATCTTCTCCTTTCCTCCTCAAAATCCATGAATTGGGCCCACAAATCTTGAAGATTCGGATGATTGTTGCCAATGTACTCGCCATTCTTGTTTCCTCCGATAATATCATTGAGTTGATCCATGTCAAGCTCCCTTGGTTGACCACCGAGTTGGAAACGAATGACGTGGGGCACTTGATTAACTCGCTCCACCACCAAAGTTGAGAGAAACTCCACCGATAGAATGTGATATGTCAAGTGATTGCCTTGAAAGATGTTGGTGAAGCCTCCTCTTTGCATCATTTGGGTGACTCGTCGGCTATCCCCATCGCCGCTATCGTCTCTTGATGGAGGAAACGACAATGCTTGTGCTTGAGTTGCACAAGATGAGACCATCTCCTCTTGGACTCCGCTGTGGTGAGCTTAAGCTTGAATGCCTTGGGCTCCAAACTTGAGGGCATCGACCTCGCCGGCGGCATTCGGTTCTCCGGGATGGTCTTGTCGTTTTTCCACGTCTCCTTTCCTTTGCTTCAAGAAGTGACATTTTCCTTCCCCTTGCCTTTGCTTGAAGAGGTTGAAGCAACGTTCTTTCCCTTGTCTCTTGCCATCTTAGTACCTAAAAATTACACAAATTAATACAAGAGATGCAAGAGTATAGCAATATGTATCATCTTCCCCCAAACTTCAACCAAATTCAATTCTCCCCAATTAACAACTCAATTCTTTTCATCACCAACTCATACATTCAACACATTACTCCTCCAAAAATATGAACTTATCATCTCACAATTTCAATCTCATGCATATAGATACCAATGAATCTTCATCAATTCATAGACAAATTCAAAGACTCATTCGCATGTCAATACATAAACATCTTCGCATTCATCAATGAATTCAATTCATACAAATAATTCAATGAAATCCATGAATTCAATCTATCATGCTCAATCTAATACCCAATCTATCAATCCAAAAATTTAACCATCAAAAACGAATTTCAATCGGTCAAAACATGCGAATTCATGTAGAGACTCAAGAATTGATAGGAGACGGGCAAGAAATCGAGTACCTTTTGACGAATTGAAGAGCGAAATTGAGAGTTCTTGTGTGTTCTTGAGAGAATTTGTGAGTTGTGTGTGTATGGTATGTGAATAGTGTGTATATGGTATATTTAAAGGGAAGATAGAACCTGGTCAAACTTGGATTTTGCGCCGTCAACACCCCTCTCGATACACCTCTCGATTGAGAGAGGTGTCGAGAGGTAGCTACTGGATACGAAAATTTGACCTCTCGACAGGCCTCTCGATCGAGAGAGGTGTCGAGAGGTCCTGCTTTTCACGTACTGTCCTCCCCTCTCAATCGAAAACATGGGGGTCTTGATCGAGAGGCTTCTCGTGACAAAAACCTGGGCACATGTTTCATAATATCTCGATACCCCTCTCGATCGAGAGGGGTGTCGAGAGACCCCTACTGGACAAAAAATTCGCACCTCTCGACAGGCCTCTCGATCGAGAGAGGTGTCGAGAGGTCCTGCCCGAAAATTTTTTCTACACAACACTTTAGTATTCGTTAGTATATTAAGGGGTTCGACTCTAAAATACGAAAAATAATACCTATGACTCTAAAAAATAAAATGAAACAAAATAAAAAAACGGGATACGAATATTGGGTTACCTCCCAACAAGTGCTACGTTTAACGTCTTTAGCCCGACGATACCTCCTCTCTAACTCGGGTCATCAAGATAAGTGGCCGCTTTCTTGGGGAATAGAGGCAACGACTTGAAATAGTGCTTGAGTCGATGTCCATTCACCATGAATTTTTCACCGTCTTTCTTCATCACTTCGAATGCACCATTCTTCAAGTCCTTGTAAATAACATACGACGCCGACCACTTGCTTTGCAATTTTCCTGGGAACAAACGAAGTCGAGAATTAAAAACAAGAACATTATCACCAATTTCGAACTTACTCTTTTTGGTGCTCAAGTCATGAAATCTCGCGGCTTGTTCTTTGTAGATCCTCGAATTCTCGAATGCTTCGTTTCTCCATTCATCAAGCTCCAACAAGTCATCACACCTTTGACCCATGGCTTCCTTGAACTCGAAATTTATCCTTCTCGTCGCCCAATAAGCTTTGTGCTCCAACTCCATTGGTAGATGGTAAGACTTGCCAAATAACAATTGGTATGGCGACCTTCCAATTGGCGTCTTGAAAGCCGTCCTATAGGCCCAAAGTGCGTCGTCCAAGTATTTTGCCCACTCCTTCTTGTTGGTGACGGTCTTTTCCAAGATTTGGTTGATCTCTCGATTAGCTAGCTCGGCTTGACCGTTTGCTTTAGGGTGGTAGGGCGATGTTACCTTGTGCTTGACTCCATATTTTGCAAGAAGCGATCCTAACCAACGATTGTTGAAGTGGCTCCCCCCATCACTAAGCAAAGCTCTCGGAGTCCCAAACCGAGTTAAAATATTTCGCTGGAGGAATTTGATTACCACCTTCGAATCGTTGGTTGTAGTAGGAATGGCCTCGACCCATCTAGACACATACTCCACCGCAAGCAAGATGTAAGAGAACCCTTGAGACTTGGGGAAAGGACCCATGAAATCAATCCCCCAAACATCGAAGAGTTCCACCTCCATGATAGTTCGTTGCGGCATCTCGTCCCTCTTCGTGATGTTTCCCATCCTTTGGCATCGATCACATGACTTGATGAACTCGTGGCAATCCTTGTAGATCGAAGGCCAATAGAAACCACTATGAAATATCTTGAGGGCGGTCCGATTTGCTACAAAGTGTCCCCCATTCGGAGCGCTATGGCAATCCTCGATGATCTTTTTCCACTCCGATTGTCGAACACATCGCCTTATGACTCCATCGGCACACCTCCGGTACAAGTAAGGATCATCCCAATAGTAGAACTTGCAATCGTGGAGGAACTTCTTCTATTGATGAGACGATAGATCCTTGGGCACGTGATGAATCACCAAGTAGTTGACGATGTCGGCGAACCAAGGTATCAAATCGTCCATCTCGAAAATCTGCTCATCGGGGAAGCTTTCCTTGATAGCAATCTTCGAATCCTCTCCGTCCACGGGCTGCTCAAGTCTCAAAAGATGGTCGGCTACCACATTCTCGCATCCCTTCCTATCCTTGATCTCCATGTCGAACTCTTGAAGAAGCAAAATCCAGCGAACTATCCTTGGCTTCGAGTCCTTCTTGTTGAATAGGTAGCGAATGGCGGAATGGTCGGTGTGCACAATCGTGTGATATCCCACCAAATAAGGTCTAAACTTGTCGAAAGCATAGACCACAGCGAGTAATACCTTCTCCGTGGTGGTGTAGTTTGATAACCACATATTTAGCATGCTTTAGAGTGCGTCTCGATGCGTGTTTTGGTTAGGATTTGTGCTTAAATGAATAGGAAATGATAGGTTTTTACAATTTATGCATTTTCCATATGCTTTGCGTTTTCTCTCGGTTTCCGTGCTGATTTCAGGTGTTGCGGCAATTTTCTGGGCAAGTTTGACTTATCCTATGTCGAAGAGGATCGAAAGAGGAAGCCGTAGCACTTTGCGGATTAATTTTCCGATGCCGGACGAGAGAGAACGAGCCAAAATCGTGAGAGCGCGCAAACTATGAATTGTGGGCGGAAAATGCACGGGTCAAACGAGAATGGACTAGTCAACCCTTCATTTAACTTTCCAGAAATTACAGATTTTACCCCACCTTCTCAACTTAAGTTTCTAGTATTTGCAATTTGACCCCAATTTGTGGGAAAACTATATATAGCTAGATATTTTCCTTATTTGTCATCTTTTATCACTTGTAATTCACTTTGACACATTCTCTTAGAACCCTAGCTATTTTCCCTCTTTCTACTTTAGTATTTTCAAATATTGTTGAAGATTATGCTTGGAGATTGAAGATATTGTTGAAGATTTCTTCTCTATTTTCTTCTCTTGTCATTTTCATTATGCTTTTACTTCTTGTTGATGGTTTGATGCTTAGATCCATGCTAGGCTAGAACCATTGAGGTTTCAAATGATGGATGATGTGAATTAGGCTAGGATTTAATGGTTTTTGATGTGGATCTACCTTTCCTTTGCGTTGCCCTTGGATTTGATTGGATTTAATTGCATGAATGATTGACAACCATGAGTGCATACAAGGTGTTTGATGGAATGCCTAGGAAGCTTTCATTCATAGCACTTGGCATGAATCCTTGCTCATATTATCTAGTATTGATTTGCATTGCTCCTAGAAAGAATTATGTGAATTGATGTTAGATTAGTAGGCATTGTGCTTTTAGGAGTTGGTAATATGTTTAGAATGGTAAGCATGTTATTCAATCTACTAGTTATCAAGTCTTAGGAGGATGAGATAGCTTGCTTTTTGTAATAATGCCACTCAAAGGAATTAAAATGGTTTGATACATCAAATGCCTAATCTTTAGCCTAATCACATCGGAAATCGTTTGAAACCTTATCTTCTTTACTTGTTCCTTTACTTGTTCTTTACATTCCTTGCCTTTATTTTTGCTTGTTATTTCATTTACTTAATGCTTGCCTAGTTATAAAACACCAAACTCATGACCATGTGCTTGGATAGTATGATAGAGACTACGTGAACTACTTGATTGTCTATCGATACATTCACTCCTTGTGGTTCGACCCGGACTACTAGCTAGTTCGGTTATTGTATTATTGATAGGCTAGAAATAGCCGAGTCAATTTTTGGCGCCGTTGCCGGGGAGTGAATAGATTGATGATCAATAGTTTGTTTAGTTTCTTGTTGCTAATTTGAGCTTGTTTTTTTTTTAGATAGGATGGTATTGTGCTTGTTGATTCAAGCATTTTATTGGACTATTTTTTATTTCTTTATTGGTGTGCTTGATAGGTACACACTTCATAGATCCAAGGTTAAACATGTGGAATCTTTCGTTTTGGATTACGAGAAGAGAGAAAGAACTTCGAAAGAGCAAGATGTTGAAATCAATCGAGAAGTGGAAGTTCTTAAGAAGCAATTGGAGGTTATGGAAGCAAGAATGGAAGAGCAAAGGAGGAGAACTCAAGAGGTTCAATTACCTCCTATAATTGAGATATTCCAACCTCCAAAGGCTAGTTATCAAGGAAGAGAATGGGGCACGGTTGATGCATCTAGCTTTGAGCTCAAACCGGGTTTGATTCGTTTGGTTCAAGCAAATCAATTTGGAGGAGAAGTCACCGAGGACCCAAATGATCATCTATACTCATTCCTTGAAATTTGTGATACCCTCAAGCTCGAAGGAGTGCCAAATGACACAATCCGGATGAGACTCTTCGGATTTTCACTTCGTAACCGGGCTAAAGAGTGGTTCAAAGGTCTCAATGGGAAGTCAATCAAATCATGGGAAGCCCTATGCAAAGCTTTTCTCTCAAGATACTTTCCACCTTCCAAGGTACAACATCTAATCTCGAAGATTTATCGGTTTTCACAACATGAAAATGAGATGATAGTTGATGCTTGGGAGAGATTCCGTGAGCTCTTAAGGAAATGCCCTCCACATGGCCTAGATGAGAGTCGACAAGTCTTCTTCTTCGATGGTGGTTTGAGTTCAGAAACAAGAACTATTGTAGATGCTACCTCCGGAGGTTGTTTGCTTAATCGTAATGTGAAAGAAGCTATGAAGATTCTTGAAGAGATGGTCTCTAACTCTTTTCAATGGCCTATGGAAAGGGTGCATTCCAAGAAAGTTGCCTCTATGTTGGACGATGAATATGATGAACTCGTTCTCCAATATGCCAACCTCAAGAAGGAGCATGAAAAGAATATAAATGAATTGATGGAAGCACGAGCTTTTAAAAAGTTAAAGAATGGAGAGATTCATAGCCAAGAAGAGATGCTTCAAATCAACCACCAACGTTTCTCGGGTTCTAAACAACTTGTAGAAGAGCCCAAAAAGACTCCGAGTCCTATGGAGCAATTGATGATGCAAATGGTCGAAAGCCGAACCCAAATGACCACTCAACAAGGCACCTTTATAGCTCATACGAGTGAACAAGTGTCTACATTGGAGGATAGGGTGTTGGACATGGGAAAGCACGTCAAAATGCTACAAGAACAAGTGAGTCGAATGGCCAATCAAGTGGATTCTCAACACAAGCAAGACCTATTCTTGAGCAACTTGGAAGAGCATCCACTCCAACCTTGGGATTATGAAGTTCCATTGATGTCTCCACTTTCCATGCCTATTCATGAGCATCAAGAGAAGATAGAGCCCTATTTGCCATATACAATGAACGATGGAGGTGCCTCTCTTACTCTTCTTCCCCAAACTTCTATAGAGAATGATGATGTGAGTGAGTTGAATGATGGTATCATGAATGATATATCATTTCCTCTTGAGTTTGGATATGAGAATCATGCTAAGTTTGGGGGTGAGAAGAGGGATGATCTTGTAGAGAGTACTCCTCATGAAGAAGTTGTAGAGATGAGCATTGATAGGTTGGAAGAGTTCAAGAAGTTGGATGTCAATTTTTCTTTGGTTGAGTTGTTGAGAACTATGCCAAATCATGAGAAGTTCTTGGAGGAAGTGGACAAGAGAAAGATGAGGATGGATGATGATATGACCATTGAGTTATCGAAGGGATGTAGTGCTAGACTAAAAAGAGAATTCCCCAACAAGGAAAGCGATCTTGGAGATTTCACAATTCCTTGTGAAATTGGTGATCAAGTGCTAGAGAAGGTCTTGTGTGACATGGGTTCAAGAGTGAACGTGATGCCTCTTCCTATCTCTGAACGTTTGAAGATTGGAACCCTTATGCCCACAATGACTATATTTCGAATGGCGGATCGTTCAATCATAATTCCATGGGGAAAGGTCGACAATGTGCTTATCAAGGTTGGAAAGTTCATCTTTCCAGTGGATTTCTTCGTTCTTGACATCGAAGAGGAGCACAACATTCCTTTGATCCTTGGTATGCCCTTTTTGTCTACAAGCCGAGCTTTGATGGATGTTTGTGATGGAAGCCTCACTTTCCGAGTTGATGAAGAGGAAGTGACATTCTATAAGCCAAAACTTGAGAATGAATTGCCAACTCCAAGAGAAAAGGTTCAAGTTCCAAGTCCCAAGAAAGATGGCATGAATGAAGTGAAGTTCCAAGAAAAGAGTGTCGATCCCTTACATGTGAGGTTTACAAATTTTGGAGGTCAAGAAAGGGCCTCGTTTGATGTTCCATGACTCACCTTTTGAGGTATCGTCGAGCTAACGACGTTAAACAAGCGCTCGTTGGGAGGCACCCCAACACGTATCCTTCATTTTCTCGTTTTCTTTAAGTTTTGGTTGAGTCGTTTTTATTCGAATAAGAGTTGAGAAGTGGGTTAATATGTTATGGAAAGGAATTTCTAAGTGTTGGATGTTTTTCCATGCCTTAGAAAAATTTTTGAGAATTTTCAAGTTTTTGAAGTCCAACACTTAGAAAAATTTTCGGAGGTCAAATTCCAGTTTTGCGCAGTTCAGCGGTAAAATCAAAAAGAAATAGTAAAACTCGACGGAATTCGATTCCGTCGATTGCATTGCGTTCCTAAGACTCGAGAGTAGGGGGGAGAGTCATCGTCGACCAAAAATTCCGCCGGAATCCGGCGGCCGGCCGGATGAACAGTGCAAACGGCGACCTATGAGGGAAATAAGGGCTAGGTCGCCGTCAACTTTCCGACCTAATTTAGGTCGCCGCCGGTGACCCATTTTTACCCTTCCCCACGGCGGTCAAACCTTGTTTGACCTCGGTCAACCCTTGTTTGACCGTGGTCAACCCTTCCTCCTATTTGTCAATTTGTTTTTCTATTTTCTTTTTGATGTTATCTCTTATCTCCTACACCTTTCTTACCTTATTTCTCTTACTTATTCATTTCTTTTTCTTGAGATGATGAACATGTTCTTGAAATCGAAAAGTCGAGAGGCGAAAAGCATGATGAAGAAAAGGAATCAACTTAATCGAGCACGTACCGGAATGAGCAACATTGAACGTGATATGCATCGCAAGCTTGGACCTTTGTGAGTGTAGTTTAAATTCCTTATTATTCTTCCCTCCAAACTCATTTTAGATTTTATTTCTAAAATAAGTTTGGGGGAGGGGGGTAGGATAAGGTCTTTAAACTACTTTTCTCTCTTCGGTTTTTCATTAAAGTTGCGATTTTTAAGCTTGTATTTGCTTGATGAAGTTGATTGTGCTTAAATTGGATGCTTGAAAAGGATGAATTTGTTTGAGTGTGTTTGGTATATGATGAGAGTGTATAAGTTGGAATGCGATTCAAGTGGTTCATATGTGTGTAAATGTATGCTTACTTGCAAATTTTGCAAATTTTTTAAAATTTCTTTCGAATGAATCACTTGAAGTCTTGATTTTCATATTGTGGTTATCGCTCCTTTGCTTTCAAGAGAGATGTCGATGATGACGTGAGCGGAAAATGCATCATATTTTTGGGATTTCTCATGTGTGTATTGAGCATGAAATGATTGCATAATATGATTAACTTGGAATGATTGATCTTAGGCACATGAACTCTAAACAAAAGCTTGTGAGGTTTGAGCAAAACGTTGAATTGATAACGTTCTTTTTCTTTCTTGAGAGTTTGCCATGTATTGCATTGTTATCTTCTAGAACTTGCCTTTAATCTCGATCGAGGTTGCTATATGTGCCACTAGAACTTAGAAATGATTTTAGGCCCTCACTTGTTAGCCTCATTATTCCCTAAACACTAACAAAATGAAACATTAACTTTGTGGTCCCCCTTGAGCCTTTGAAGCCTTTGTTGCTAAACCGGATGAAAGGGGGTGAAGGTTGGTTAAGGGAATCTATTGAGAGGTTGTGAAGTAAGTGAGAAAACGAGGTTTGAGTAGTTTGATTGAAGAGGTCGTTTTAAGATAAGAATACTCCTATGAGCTCTAGTGAAAAAAAAAAAGGAAAAAAAGAGAAAATGAAAGAAATGAGAATGGAATTCTCATAGAAAGAAGAAGTGAAAAAAAGTGATGAGAAAAGAAAAAAAAAAGAGAGAGAAAGAAGTTGAAAAGAAAAGAAAGAGTTTGAATAAAGATAGTTGTAAATGAGAGCATAAAGGAGTTATTCATGAGTATTTGAGAAGCTTCAATCAAGCTTATGTGTTTAAGAGTGTAAATGAGGTGAAATGGTGAAGGTAGAAGGTGGAAGTACTTGAGAGATTTCTTAGTCACTTAGCCTAAAAATCCCTACCTAAACCAATGTCCCCACATTATAAGCCTAAATAAAAGACCTAATTGATCTTAGTTCGAGTGCACAACCAAGCGATGGAGATCTTGAGGTTTAGGGCAAGCTTATGGTAAGAGCAATGCATGCATGAGTTCGATGAGTGTAAACATTTCTACCATACACTTGAGAGAAAGAGTGATACACTTACATCTAGAGAGGTTTGGAGTTTCATTGTGTTTGAGTGATTGATTTCTTGGTTGAGAGTGTTGTGTGGTTGTGGATTGTGGATTGTTTGATGCACCTTGGGAGTTCCATGCTTGAAAATATTTTATTGAGTGAGCTTTGAGGCATCGATGATCTTGATTTGCATACCCATATGTGCTTATGTTCTTTGATTGTTTGTTCCATTGTCGGGACGAGCAATGGCTTAAGTTTGGGGGAGTTTGATAACCACATATTTAGCATGCTTTAGAATGCGTCTCGATGCGTGTTTTGGTTAGGATTTATGCTTAAATGAATAGGAAATGATAGGTTTTTACAATTTATGCATTTTCCATATGCTTTGCGTTTTCTCTCGGTTTCCGTGCTGATTTCAGGTGTTGCGGCAATTTTCTGGGCAAGTTTGACTTATCCTATGTCGAAGAGGATCGAAAGAGGAAGCCGTAGCACTTTGCGGATTAATTTTCCGATGCCGGACGAGAGAGAACGAGCCAAAATCGTGAGAGCGCGCAAACTATGAATTGTGGGCGGAAAATGCACGGGTCAAACGAGAATGGACTAGTCA